>CM043700.1:9775000-10380000 GCA_023935145.1 Bretschneidera sinensis | reverse complement strand
TACAAATCACTAGACAGCAACCAAAAGGCTCCTACACTACCTAAAACAAACCATTTTTTATGGCTTTCAGATCTATAAAGCTGGAACTCCAGTATTTAGGACATACTCTGATGCCGATTGGGCAGGAAACGTGGATGATCGCACGTCAACCTCTGCATATATCAGTTTTTTGGGATCTAACCCCATTTCTTGGAGCTCCAAGAAACAAAAAGCAGTTGCCCGTTCCACAACAGAGGCTGAATATCGAGCTCTAGCTAATGCGGCTTTCGAGACAATGTGGTTATCTACTCTTTTCAAAGAACTTGCATTTCCAGTCAAAGAATCTCCCTAGCTGTTATGTGACAATCTCGGAGCCACACATCTCAGCTTTAACCCAGTCAATCATTCGCGCATGAAACACATTCAAATCGACCTTCACTTTGTGCGTGACTTAGTGCAAAAAGGAAGCCTCCAAGTAAGACATATACATACTCAAGACCAACTAGCTGATCTGTTAACGAAACCATTGTCAAAACAGCGCACGGAATTGCTACGTAACAAGATTGGTCTTGTCGATAGAAGCTCAATCTTGCGGGCGCGTATAAGGGAAGCATGTGTGGATTCTACTCAAATCAAAACAGAGCATGTCTAGGCTAAAATCATGTCAAATATTCTCTCATTAATTCTATATTTGGAGCTGATTCTAAATTTGAGTTTATAGTTGTATATTGAAACAGTAGCACAATTTTTGCCTTACCATTTACATGTTTCCTAAATTAGCTTCTCTATCACTCTGTATATAACATAGAATTTCTATCAATGAAAGGTGTGGGAATTTATTCATTGAAATCACTACAATATCTACTCCTTTACAACCTAGCAGACTTGATCAATGGTTACGGGGGCAAGATACATGAGGGGCATCTCAGGAATGGTTTTTGAAACTTTGAGTTTCGAGGCACTTATTTTATATGTCACTTGAGTCTATCAGGTGTGGTGACCTTAGGGCACCATTAGACATATGGTCACTAAACTGCATCCTCGTTGAGATGATAACTAGCAAGCCACCATGGCCACATCAACACACTGAGAAGTTGTTCGATCAGCTTGTTTTTTTCAATGAATCACCAAAGACACCTGAGAATCAGAGATTGGGAATGATTTTTTGAAGTAGTGCTTTGCATTGGATCTTGAACGGAGGTGGAATGCAAATGAACTTTTGTGGCATCCATTCATTGTTGAAGATTTCATACCAGTACAAGTTGTGACCGATTGTTCTTTTGAGTTGCCAAGAGAGTGGCACCTTTTTTTTGGATGCAGCAAGTATATAAAGGTATAGAGAATATGTTTTGAGTCAGGAAAGACTTGCATTTCATTACGTTTTATATCAATATTTATACTAGAACTTGAATAGCAGATAAGATAAGAAAGAATAAAAAAATCAGTTTTTGAATCCTTAATTTACAAAAGTGATATGTGGAGATATCATTAACTGAGAATACAATCTGTAATTGTAGCAGCATTTTAAACTCTTATTTGAACTGATATCACCAACAAAGTATAGGCCTAGCATCTGTGACATATTCCAGCGATTGAACTTACATTGTGGCTGTTAGTTAACTTGTCATACTTAATTTGAACTCATATTTTCTTATGTACTGAAGTAATGAACTTTCTGGTGATGTACTAGCATTATGTTATGAATTAAGCAGTGAACTTACTGATATGGAGTAGCATTCTTTGTATATGCTCAATTTTCTTGTTTAATGAAAAAACATATTCTTCAAACAACATTCTCTAGTTTGGGAGAAAATCCCAAACCTAACAATCTGGCATCTCTATGTGATTGTTACCATCATTTTTCAGTAGTTCGGCCTCAAAAAGAAGGCCCTCATCATTGTTCATTTGTTGTTCTGAATCCCATGAAAGAATTGACTCCCTGCCTCCGCCAAACCCAGAGAAAAAGAAGAAAAACAATAGCTAACTAATCATACTTAATTTGGACTCATCTTTTCTAATCTACTGAAGTAATGAACTTACTGATGATTTACTAGAATTATGCTATGAAGTAGTAGCATTCTTTGTACGTACTCAATTTTCTTATCTAATGAAAGATCATATTCTTCAGATAACATTCTCTATTTTGGGAGAAAATCTCATCTCCGGCATCTGTGTGATTATTACCATCCTTGTTCAATATTTCTGCCTGGTGATTTCCTCCATTGATTGATTTCACTCATTCCAGTATTGAGCAATTGACTTTTTCAATGCAGTTCTACTATAATCAAAAGAAAAATATCAAAAACAACATAGGCATAAAACATGTTTATTGAATGCAAGTGATATCAACTATCCATCATTTTCCCATGTGCAATCACCATGATAACAAGTATGGAAAAGCAGTGTCTTACTTCACTACGCACATTTGTGATTGGAATTACCAGAAGGCAACTAGATTCTCACATTCATTCTGATTCAGATCAGATTAAAGAACACACATGAGCAATGGGAGAGGTGCTTCCAGGATTGCCTTGTGAAGAAACTCTTGGAGCATCTCCAATGAACCTGTTCCTTGGCGATAGCAGTTGCTTCCCGCTTTTCCAAAATTTCTCAGGCTTTCATAGTTTCCTTTTCATACTTCTTTTCTCGGTCTTGACACTCATGAACCGTCTCTTCAAGGAATGTCCAGCTCGTGGAAATATTCTTCAAGTAATCAACTTCTTTCCATTTCAAATTAAGCGTATGTGATGGCACTCTGACTTCCAAGTTCATCGAATGCTTTCTGAAGCTATTAGATCTTAGATGTTGTAGAGTCTATGAGAGCAGCAACTGAATGGGTATCTTTATAAGGGTGGTGAGGAAAGAAGTAATTAAAAGGAAATGTTAAATTAGATCAAGACCTGTGCACTTGTAGTTGTAGAGAATCCATGATCGTCACCCACCATAATGACCCTTGCCATGCTCAGACAACAATAGCAAGTATCCAAAGGAAATTAAATATAGTCTAAATATTAAATGAGAACCTCGTTAAGTCCCCTCCTCCCAGCAATCTCAAAAAGAATGCTGAGTTAACAAGTGAATATAGCATATCTAACTTTATACATATAGAATTATATAATTAACCATAAATCCCAAACCAACTAATCAACCCCTTAAAAGCTTATTGGTTTTAATTGCATAAGGATAACTTCCAATCAACAACTCAAGGTTGTAGTAAAAAATAAGAAGAGATTATCAAACTCAGGTCAAATACCAAATAGGGAATGTGTCTTATCATAAGTAAAGTAAGAAGCTAAGATACGTATTTTATAGATCGAATGCATATAATACCAAAAAAAGAGCACATAAAAATTTCAATGTCATGTAAGATAGCTTGTAGTTATTCGGTATACCTTCACAGCCTCATTCATGTATTCTTAAGCTCGATATGGCTGAGAGAGATCAAGGTAGTAGAGACACGGAACTCTAAAGCCTTTGGCTCTAAAGATTTTGTTCTCTATATCATATGAAATATAAAATATAGATTTCTCGAACATATCTGCACATATCTAACTTTTTAGAACGAAAATGATATGAAGAACTATAAATACGAATAGAGAATAACTGAAATATCATATCTCAATAATAGCAATTTCAATAAACGTTATCTGCTCAAATTTTAGGGTAGCCCCTCCATCAAGAAAGTTCATCCATTTCTTGTAACATCATGGAGAACATAGACATATTGTTCAACATATAATGTGACACTTTGTATAGAAAATCACAAAAGTATCAGCACTGTCATTGCCATGTGATCACATATATGAATTCTACATTTGCTCCTATTAATAAAATTCTTTGCTTTTGCCTTAAAAAAAAATGAATTCTACATTGACGTAACTTCATTCTGCGCACATATCGATGTATCATGACATGTACATAATTGAGAATGCTACCATCTTTACAAGTCAGCATTTTATAGCAAATCGTAGCACTCTCATAGAAAGTAAACATTTAAATCAGATTGCTTCATATTTTTCTTTTGACATTAGATACCACAACAAATCAGAAAATCACTTCTATCTGATTGCAATTTAATGTTTGCTAGACTCTCTCAGAACTAAATATATCAGATTATGGGCTATTCAATGGGAATTTGGACGGCACAATGTCGAACTTCATTCATATTTCGGTGGTTATGAAGGTTAATCTCCAAATAATTCACAGAGAACAATAGCATTGGTCCCCTGGAGAAGACGAGCATCTACAAGCTTTTTTTAGGAGTCAAAAAAAAAACTCAGCCCCATTCTCCTCTCCTCTTTGAAGAAGAAGAATTTTTGTTTTGTGTTTTTTTTATAGTTAGTTAAAAATATTGCAGTGGTAACTAGTTAAATGAATTTCAATTGGGCAATCGTCAGAAAGAGACAAAAGAGATATTTTTTTCTCTCTTTTTGCAGTTTACTGCAGATATTTTTGTTTGAGAAAGCTTTTTTCTTTCCTTCTAAGTTTGGTATTAGAAATCATAAAGTCTCTCAAAAATCACAAACCCAAAGTACTGTAATCCTCAGAGCTCCTGCTCAGTTCCATGGAGACCTGTTCAATTCTCCCACTCTCTCAGCTCTCCTTCTTCCCTCCAAAATACAGCAGAAACAGAGCTCTTCCTTCTTGGCCATGCAAGGAAAAGAGATCTCAGTCTCAATCCACTCGCTTACATTGCCAAAAGATGTATGTCCCTGGTGTGTGTCTCTCTCTCTCTCTTTCTCTCCATATCTGCCTGTATCTCTATTTATATGTTAATTTTTGGGGAGCTATTGCATGTAGGATTTGGAGAAGCATCACCAGAAGCCAAGGCAGCTAAAAACCTCCATAATTTCTTCACTTACATTGCAATCAGGATAGTCGCGGCACAGCTTCAGGTTCCTCTTCTCCTCCTTATTTATATTTAGTTATACCCATATGTTGCTTTTTTTTTTGTTGAGTTAATTTTTTTTCCTTAATTTGTGTTTCCTCTTCCAAGTTATTAAGAACTATATTCATAATCAAATAAGAGTAATTAGTTTATATATTTATTGAAACTTGATTTGGACGCTGTAGACTGGAATTGTTGAACATATTTGATCCCTTTTCATTAGGAAGACAGATCGAAATCCTCAATTTAGATTAAATTTGACTCCCTCCCCCCAAAAAAAAGGGTGGGGTGAGAGGTGGGGTGTGGCTGTGGCTGTGGCTAAAGTTTGCATTGTATCCATATAATAAAAATTGCTCTTTACAGTAGTGATATTTGCTTGATTGTAATTAAGATGATAAAGACATTCTATTCTTTTTAACTTTTTTTTTTTTTTTAGAGAACACGAGAAAAATAACTAATATATAAATCGAACAAATGATTCACATGAAAGTAGGACATGAGACTTTGTAGTTTAGAGCCTCGGTCTTGGTCTTTTTACCATTAAACCAATGTAGAAAGACTTAAGCTGTAAATAGTACATTTAGAATAAATTGGCAACAACTAAAGAGTGGATGTTATTCTGTTTCTGTTAAAACAATCTGTTGATAGTCATTTACCATAGCAGAGCTATAATCCCGAAGCGTATGAGGAGTTAATGGAATTTCTTGGTAGACACTCACCGAATGATGGAGACAAGTTCTGTGCCAGTTTGATGCGGGAATCTTCGAGGCATAAGAGTTTAGGTATTTTCCAATCTTCAGTGGCACTAGCACATTAAAGCATGCTACTGTAATTGTTTTTAACTCGAAAGTTTCTAAGAAAGTGAATTTGTATCAGAAGAACTTTTCTCTACTACCGATTTAGCACAAACTGTTTAAAAAACCATTTTAAAAACTATAAACCGTTTCTACTGATAAACCAAACGGTATCTAAAATAATATCAAATTGAATTTAAAATAAAACTACAAAACAAATACATAAATAAAAATATCAACTGTTAGATTAATGAGTGTTTTGTTAGTATCTGCTATCTGAATTTTGAAAATGTGCCTGACCTGTGAGTTGTGATGAAATTCATTTGGAATTACTCTATGGAATCCGCGTAACAGCCCTGCGCATCCTGGAGGTCAGTGCTTCTGATGGTTAATTATAGTTTTATTTTATCCAACCATTGAATTTTGAACATCACTTATTAAATATATTGCATTTCATAAATAGGTTCGATCTGCATATTGCCACAGAGATTTTGAGTGGGATAACTTGAAGCGCCTAGCCTTTAAGGTCAGGAATTCATTTTCTTTTTCTTTTTTTCTCTTACAATTCTCCCCCCACCTCTTACTCTTACCTTTCTGGTTTTTGGGGGTTTTCTAGATGGTCGATGAATCTAACACAAGACTTATGAGGAACTATGTCTTAGAAACCAGTCATGTGGAAAATGAGAAATGATCAATGTCTGTATCAGCAATCGGTTTATATGGGTGCACAGCTTTGGTTATGCAGTGTATTGTATATGACATAATTATGAATAGGACTAAGTTATAATGATATCCGTGAAATAGAAAAGATTGAGCCCTTATGCATCGAAGTCTGTCTACTCAATCGTGAACAATCAAGCTTCTGGAGATCGTTCATGGAATGAAAATTGTATTGAAGTCCAAAAATTACTCGTCAAAGCACTAGCCAAAGATTGAAGAGCAGTCTCACCGAGGACTAGATTTCTCAAGTGGATATTGTGCCTATATGGAACAATCATCAAGATGTAGCAGCCTCTACCTCTAGCTTTACCCCTCTTGCTATTTGCTTGATTTGTTTTTGTATATCTGAAAAATAGTCATTTCTTTGATACTGAATCATATCATTTCTGGTTGCAATGTTGTCATTAATCTGTGATGACATTGGAAGCTAGAACCATAGGATATATATTGACTTAAAACTATCTCAATAAATGGAATTTACCAAAGCTGTGGGATTGCAGGAACTGTTTTTTTTGTTGAGCCATGGTTAGCTGTATTGTCCCTCTAAAAATTTGAAGTTTTTGTGATTTAAGTTGTACTTAAGCAACTCTCCAAACATCTCCATTATCAAATTTGAAGGAATTATAGGATCTGGTGGGCGTTGTCAGTTACCTTCAAATTTGAAGGAATTATATGATCTGGTGGGCGTTGTCAGTTACCTTTTCCACTCCTGCTCTTTGCTTGTTTTGTCTTAGTAAATCTGAAAAATAGTCATTTTTACGAGACTGAATCCTATCATTTCTGGTTGCAATGTTGTCATTAACCTGTGATGACATGGGAACCTAGAATTATAGGATACTATATATTATGACTTAAAACTATCTGAATGGAAGGAATTTACCAAAACTGTGATATTGCAGGAACTTTTTATGTTGAGTCATGCTCAGCAGGCAGTATTACTATAATCTAATTTGCAGGATTTATAGGAAAAAACAGTGATACACACAAAACAAATCATGTATTGCTTTTCATTGTATTATACAATGCAGAAAAAGATATTTAAAAAAGAAGAAAGGTGAAAACTATATATTATAAAAAATTCTTTAATTGGTCTATTTCTTCAGGTAAAGGAAAATCAAATTACTACAAACTCCACCCAATTTGAAGAAACATATTGAGTGGACTATTTACCCTCCATTTTTTCTATTCGTCTTCTGCATCACATTAGTACTGAAGAAATGCCTTCTGGGGCCCGGTTTTCTTCTTTCTATCTTTTCCATCATTCTACATTTTCTTCTTACAAAGCAAATTTGGTTGATTTGGCCATTATTAACCAACAATACATGGCAAGAGAATGGATCTTCAATCAATCAGTTCTTGCTTCATGCTAGTTCAATGGCTGCAAACCAGAGCCCGGTTTTCTTATCTCTGTCTTTTCCATCATTCTACATTTTCTTCTTACAAAGCAAATGGAGTTCATTTGGCTATTATTAACCAACAATACATGGCAGGAGAATGCATCTTCAATCAATCAGTTCTTCCTTCATGTTACTTCAATGGCCGCAAACCAGAGCAAAATCAGGGATAGTATATAGGAAAGGAAAAGGGCTTATCAATATAGTGACTTCTGTATCCTTTGATCCACAGCATGACAATGTATTACCTCAATATAGCATCCAATGTCATATGAAGCATGGATATGGCCAGTGCTGAAATATGACTGAGCATATTCTTCAGTATTGTCCAGCCTGCAATTCATTGCTCTAACATAATTCATCCAGAAGGTCAAGTTTTAGTTGAAGTTAAAATCACTCAAATAAATGTCTGCCGTTGTTATATGACCTTTGTTTTTATAAAATAATAAAAATGACTATTCTCCCCAGAAAAATTGCCAGTGCAATTTACAGTTCTATAAAGTGTTGGGCACATCTTCCAGAGAAAGAAGTCATGTAATGGCTCAAATTCAATTCAAGTGTAATGTAGGGGAGTTCAGATCTCCTCACTGGTGAAGATATGATATGATCCAAAAATAATACTAGTTGGTTTTCTCGAGTATTATACCCTCAAGCTTGTTTGCTGTGAGGTTTATTTTGCAGTATTGTTTCTTTTTTTCAGTCAATTTTTCTGCATGAAATCCTAGAATAGGAAACGATTCAATCAACTGAGACTAAATACAATAATTTGGCTTAATTGAATTGAAATCCTCTGGTAAAACTATCAAAAACCATAAAACTAAAAAATGTTCTTTTGTTTTCCGTTTCCCATGTTCTTTTCTGAGAGATCAAACAGATAACAAAAAATGACAAATTCAAGTAAAACCCACAGAAACCTTTATCAGTGCAACTATATCCAATTAATTCAAACCCAATTTCTCTCAAATTTCACTAACACGCTTCAATTTGGTTCCTGATGATTTACAATTTTGAGGACAAAACTGATAATCCAATAAAAAGTTAAGAACTACCAATCAAACTTAGCACCATCAAATTAAAAGAAGATGACAAACATATAGAAAAACGAAAAAAAAAAAAAATGAAGCACGAAACTTGCCTCAAGCCCCGGCAGAAAATTAACAATATCAAGAAGAATTGCAAGCTCCGTAATCTTCAATCTCCAAAAATGCAAGAATTGATTGAGAAAATAAAAGAATAAAATCGAGTGAGTAAGTCATGGAGAGTTGAGTGGGAGAGCAGCAAAGAATCGACGGTAAAAGCATAAGAGGGCTGCGTGTTTGATTTTGTTAAAGGGATTTCTTGATTTTGCTCTCATTTCTTTTGAAAATTCATGAATTTAAGTAATCCGTATTTTAAAATTGATTATGTTTGACCATTTTCTTTACTTGCACCAGCTTCCATGAGGAAAGGAACAAGGGTGCCATTGATATGAGAAGCCATGAGTCTGTCCATGAAACCAACGAGTTTCCCACCGATGAAGACGACAGGGACAGCAGGGGCCCCACCAAGGAGCGTGACGAGAGTGAAAAAGAAATAAGTTTAAAACTAAACTTAATTACGTATCTATAAAAAATATTTTGTGATTTTATTTTAAAAACATCCGAGATCTTTTTTATGGCAAAAATACTTTAAGATTGGTTTTATGGAGATTTTTTTTGTGGTAAAAAATATTATTTGAAATGTTTTTGTTAATAAAAAATATTATGTAATATGTTTTTGTTTGTCAAAAATACTTTGTGATGTGATATGTTTTTTTTAATCAATCGTATTTTTTACTAACAGAAACATAATATAAAATATTTTTTATCACAAAAAATCTTTAAGATATTTTTTTTAAAAATTAAGTCAACCACAGATATTTTTTACTACAAAAAAATTTCCAGACTTTTTTTAAATACAGTCAACCACATAATTTTTTTATATCATGATTTGAAAAATAAGTTTTTAATATATAATGATCTAATAAGAAACTCTCAAATACATATATTTTATCTTAAAATGTACGAAAATCAACACCATTTCTAAGAGCATTACTATTTTGCACCCAGGTAAATTCGGGTTATTCATGTAATTAGTCGGTTGAAATTCTAATAACTTTATTGTCTATTATGACACAATAATGATATATAACAAGTCGGTTGAAATTCCAAGAACATTACTGGAATAATTATGGGACGAACATTTTTATTTCATCACATATTGAAAGGTGTATTTAATTCATAATAATTATTGTTATTTTAAAATTTTACCCAATTTCTTATTTTAAACAAGTAGACAATTTTTTTTATTCTTAACTACTTTGCAGGTGATCATTTATTGTTTTTCATTATTTTAATGGTAAAACTTTGAAAAAATATAGAGTTTTTTTATGATAATTTTATGCAAAGTTGTTAGTCAGTATTGTTAAAGAAAGGTTTTAGTATAATTAAGGAAATAAAATTAATATTCAAAATTCAAGTAAAAACATAAAATAGTTTGTCAAAAATAAGTGTATCCAAATAATTTTTTGTTTTTGAAAATACAGCTATTTAAACGTGTTTTTTTTCTTTGAAAACAAATTTCTATTTTCATTTTAAAAACTGAAATTTGTTCCCAAAAATATTGGTTTTGAATTGTTAGATTAATAGATTCTTTTGTTATTGTTAGATTATAAGAAAATACTTGAACCCTTCCTTGCCTTTGGAATGATTAACTATTAAATTATTCTTAATATAACATAACAGCTCTAAGGGTTAGTTTCAAATTTCGAATATCGAGGATATTCATTTTCATTTCGTTTTATTTTTATTTTTACATTTGAATTCACGTGTAAAACTCATTAATCTATCATCTTGATTGCATTTGAGCTATTTATATTTGAGTTCACGTGTAAAACTCATTAATCCATCATCAGATTGCATTTGAGGAGGTAGGTTAGACTAAAAAAAACAATTTTGTATTTTCTCTCTTAAACTTTAAGAATAATTTAGAACTCAATTATTCTTGATCTTTTTGTTATTATCATGAATACTTAAAATTTAAATCTCTATTTATTATTATTAATTTTTTTTTTTTTTTTGGGACAAAATCTCTACTTCAATTCTCATTCCTTAACATTCAGGTCAAACACGAAGTGATTTCTTTAATTTTAATAATCGTTCTTTTGTTTGAGTTGAATTAAGGTTTATGCATGTAGTGATCTCTCACTTACTTCTCCTCTTTTGACAGTTGTTATATAAATCTTCCAGCCATTTGGCCCATTACTAAATTGAAAAATAAGTGACTATTATGTTATATATTTTTGAAATAAAGTCCAGAACATTCTTCAACATAAGTCAAATCCAATAACAAATGTTGTTGTAAATTTGTAGTTCAACTAAGGAGGATAATATAATCGAGGGAGAGCCTATTTATAAGGGAGATAAGTTGACTTTTATAGTACATTTTTTTGTAAAACAAAAATTTTGATGTCGAATGCTTTTTTTTTTTTTTTATGTTAATAAATGTTATAAAAACAAATTTATTGCTCGTGAATCAGATGTAACTCTATAATTAATATGGTCTAGTTTTGGTAAATTTTTTTCTTCTAAATAAATTTTTTTTTTCTTTTTTGAGATGAATCTGTTGACAATTAAGTTTTATGATGCACAATTTCTTGAAACATGCTTATAAAAACAATTTTTTGAAATAAATTGTAAAAAAAAAATAATTCCTTCAAATTAAGCCATTTAGCCATACTTTAAAAAAATATTTAAAAGTGACAAAATCTGATCCGATCCGATCTGAAAACTTGATCCACTCAACTTAAACCAAAGTTATTTAAAAAAATCTAAACCGGAACGGATCAAACCCAAAACGATCCGATTCAAGACCGAATCTGATTCACTCGAGATCTGACATAATTTGAGATTGATATAATCCGAATCTAATCTAATCCGACTTGAATTAAATCATAACTTAAAATAACCTGTGACCCCAAATACTTCAAATCCAAATGATGTGACCCAACTGGATTGCCGACTGTTATGCCCGACAAAACAATAAATCAACTTGTTAGGCTGTGGCATTTTATAAGCTTGTAAAAGTAGTGATAAAAAAGTTAGATCGACAAGCATACATGGGGCCTATAAACCAGAAGCTGGGTACCAATAATTAACTAGAAGTGAAAGTGATCAAATGATGACATATGAGGCCTGCAAATTAGATGAAGATAGGGTCCAATTTTATGCCATAGTCTGTGCCTGCAACTTCTCATGCTCACCGGCGTTGTTGACCAATCTTGTGCACCCTATTTTAACACTTTCTTTATGACTAGTAAGACTAGTTACAAGCAAAATATTGGTAATACTTCAGTTTTTTTTTTATTTATTAAAAAAATCATGTTTAACAACCAAATTAATTATGTATCTTGTCAACGAACAGAGGAACATACACATGTGGTAAAATCTTATATGACTTGTAAATTCGATTTATCTCGATTTAGTTTAAACTCGACTCGTCACGACTCAATCTAAACCTAAATCGATCGAAAAATGCATTAAAATAATATGACTTGAACCTAATCTGATCCAAACTGAAAATGATCCAAACTCGATTTGACTCACTCGAAACACGAAACGATCTAGAAACCCAACCTAACCAGAAATGAGTTGAAAAATATTTTTTTATAAAAATAATTTTCTTTCTAAAATTGGAGTAATAGTTAATTGACTAGTTGTCGAATAAAATAAATTATATCATAATTAATTATTGATTTATATGTGTTGATGTGCATGGTTCAATATTTTATTAATATGAGTAATCTCATTAGTTTCAAATAAAAAATCGAGAAGGCTAGTAAATTTTGTATTGTTCTTTACGTCACAATAATTTTTTTTTTAATTGTCATGAAAAAATAGAATAAAATGAAGTGATTATATGAAATATAATCTTTAAAATCTGGTATAAGACGTTACTAGCGAGAATAATTTCGTGAACTAACTATATGAGATTATTTAAAATTGAATTTTGAGACTAAAATCCATGACATTGCATATTACATTAAAAAAATATATATTATTTAAAAAAACTAACATTAATTTATTATTAATTATTTTTTATAAATTTAAATATATAACTCGTTTAATCATATTACATAAAAATAATTTATATTTTTTAATTTAATATAAATATTTATTTTATTAATCAAATTCGATACTATTCAACTTCAACTCCACTTGACTCAAAACCCAACACGGCCGGTTGCCACCTCTGGCATGGATGGCATGGCCAATAAGTGGGATTGTCAGCTATTTTTATATTGCTAAAGGAATCATAGACAGATCACAGGCATGCAGCCCATTCATGGTCATTAAGGAATAAAATTATTAGAGGGCCTCACAAGTAAGTAATCTTGGTTCTTCTTCGAGGCTTCGCTGCTTAAAGTTGTTTTTGATGCCAAATGAATCCGCTTTTTCAATTTATTCAGCTCTGATGATTCTTGCTTCATTACGCTTGCAAACTAAACAGTGACACTTCATTCTCAAGTTCTAATCAAATGTGAAAATGACTTAATTTAAAATTAATATGTTATCATAGGAGTAATTAACAAAGAAACTCTTTAATTAAACAAAAGAATTATTGCAATTAATCAACTCGATTCCTATAGTGGTGATATCAAAATAAATTGATGCACTGGAATCAACATTAAAATGATAATTAAGAAGAAGAAAAAATTAAGGTTATTGTTTTAAAAAAAATTCAAGAAAAAAGAATATGTGATTTTGATCAATTTTTTAGGTCAAAATTTTATTTAAATTCTATCAGACACATATTAATTGAAAATCATAATTCACAATAAAAACGATAATGGGTAAAGTATCTGTGATTTTTGTCCTACTCAAACCTGTTTAGTAAATCATCATTCATACCTTATCGTTACCTGTTTATTTTTTACTTTCTAAATACATACTTATATCTCTTAAATTTTTCACTACTCGTTATTATTTATACCCGTTAAATTACACGAATATAAATATAGTTGGAAACGGTTATCCTACTTGAATCCAACTAAAAAATATTTTTTTCCTTATTCCAAAGAGATATTCATAATGATAATGCATTTTTAACAATACATTTTAAAACTTAAATCATCAATCATTATATCCATCTCTGTCCCAAAATTTAATACCCATCTCTATCCCAAGCATTATATCTATTATCCTTACCAACTTAAACATGTTGGAATAAATTTTGGTACCGGAAAATATATTAATTGTTGCCGGTCCTAATTCACATCAACAATTTTATTCACTTACGTTTACTACTACCTTAGCTAGCATGACAAACCAGCTGCATCACCCACTCACCACTCTTGCTTAAAGGTCAGCAATGATAATTCTATTTTTTCTTCTTTTTTTTTAGGGTGGCATGAGTTATGATCATTATTCATGGTGGATTATAATTAAAAGAACGTTTACATACCCAAACATGTTTTTTCACCTCCAATCAAATGCATACATAGTCAACGAAAGTAGGAAAGTCACCTTTAGTTTCACAACAGGACATTTTAGTCAATTTTCACAAAATTCCCCAAATACTAGTACCAATTTATCTGCCAGACTGCCAGGTAGGCCAGCCTCAGTCAGATGTCCTTTCCTGTTCTCACTCACTGTAGCACAAAAAGTAGAAGACCAAGGATAGGAAAGGAATAAAACATTCAAATTAAAGAACAATCATAATATTTTTATTTAAAGTTAAATGAACTTTATACTATATATTTAACTGTGCTAAATAAAAAAAATTTCATTTGAAAAGAGCAACAGATTTTAATAGTATATGTTACGGTAAAGATTTAACCCCATTATGATCAATAAAAGTTCATGAAAACTTTTGTTAATTTTTTAAGTTGGATAAATATGTTTTGTTTTTGACCCATTCGAAGAAATTGATTTAGTACAACATATGTGATACTATTTTATTATTGAACTAAAAAAAATATTTTTCTTTACATTAACTGCAATATCAAATAATGGTCTCTTTAAAATAAAATAATATAACTTATCAATACATCTTTCACAAATATATTTCAATTACTAAACAAATAGATGGCTATCTAAGGTGTTTCTCTAATCATTCTCTTAGTATTAAGTTTACTTCTTGCAATTTTTTGTTGTTGTAACAAACAAGGTTGAAATAAAAATGATCAAATCTTTGTTAATATTTTTCATGTTTAAAAATCAATTTAAATATAATTAAATTAATTCTCAAACATAATGATTATATTAATATTCACATAAATTAAATATAAATATTAATTCATAATAAATCATTGTTAAAAAGCATGCTACACCCTTTGATATGAACTTAGATTTTTATTTTAATTAATTTAAAGCAAGTATAGAAATCATTTAAACCAATTTGCCTTCGATCTTAAAGACTTACCATAGCCCCTCACGTTTTACATGACATTATTGTCATCCTTTATGAAGTGCTCACGTGGCAAACTTGTGAGTGAGGTATACAATAAAAGGAAGTGGAAACACGTGTAGAGGATCCAAGGTCAAAGAGAGGGAGAGTCTGGCAAAGACCCACCTGGAAACAGCTAAAAAGAAGAGTCATTCGTTGCTTGTTCTCTTCTTCAAAGTTCAAACTTACCTTCCACCTGTTTAGCGCTTACAGTTACATTATTATTTCATTTTTTCTTTCTTTTTGTTCGCCGACACTCTCACCTACACAGCACCCTCTTACGCTCTCACGCAATCTCTCTTAATCACTCTAAAGCTTCGAATCTCTCTATATGTCCCTTTCTTTAATGGCGATGCCTCTAACCACCGACCACAACAACTACAACTGCTCGTCTTTCTCTTCTTTTTCTTCTTCTTCTTGGCTTGTGTGTCCACGGTGCTCTACCATGCGCTGCACTACACCTGATCCTCACCTGTGAACACTGCAAGACCAACAATGGCTTACAACAACAGAGCTTTTTTTCTCTCTCTAACTCGTTTGCTCACTGAGTTTGTGTTACTTGCTTCGATCTTTGGTCTCCGTCTTGTTCACTGCACTACTGATTCTTCAGATGGTATAGTTATACGTTTTCTTTTTTTTCCCATTGCGATCAGATTTTTTTTTTTTTGTGGATTTTTGTAGTTATTGATTGATTGATTTGGTTGTTATTGGTTTAGTTGAGTGATGGGGATTGGTTGGTGTAATTTTTATTTTTTGGGTTTTTAGACGTGATTAGTTTGAGGTGAAGTCAAAAAATGAGTAGTGACCACGTATATTCTTTTGTTTTCTTTTTATTTTGAAAGTTTGATCCTTTAATCCTGTTTGGTTCCTGAGAAAATGCAGGAAAATAGAAACAAAGTTACAATTTTTATTTTTTCCTTCGATGTGGGTTTGATATTTGAAAAATATTATATTTCCCTGAACCAGGCAAAATGATCCATCGGGCCAAGTTAAGCAGGAGTGTCAAATGATAAATTTTTGTCTATAAAGATGTCTTCCCCCCACCCACCCCCCGGCATTTAATTGGAAGATAAATGGAGGGTTTACATTGATATTGATTTACGTTAAATGGGTATTGGGTTGAGTATTAGTTCTTTTGTTGTTGCAGTTCAAGCTCTTCAGGTAATTTACACTTCATTAAACCATCCTTCACAATTAACTAATTGGAAAAGCGGTGGTGGTGATCCGTGTGGAGAATCATGGAAAGGGGTTACCTGCGAGGGTTCAGCTGTTGTTTCAATGTATGAATGTATATCACAATTGTGACTCTTTGATATGTTTTAGTGGATTAATCAGTTAATGATTTTGTTAATTTGTGTTGTTCTTGTTTTAACAGCGAGGTTTCTGGGTTAGGACTCAGTGGGACCATGGGATACTTGCTCTCGGACCTTATGTCATTGAGAAAATTGTAAGAAATTTCTTTTGTCATTTTTTTGCTGGACGTTTTTATTGGCTGATTGCGTTTTTGATTTGCTCTCCTTTGTGTTTGCCAGTGATTTGAGTGACAACAACATTCATGATTCAATCCCTTATCAGTTGCCACCTAATCTTACGAGCCTGTAATGTTTTGATCATTTATAGATTGTTTCTATTATTTTGAAGATGATACTTTTGTGCTTTAATCTTATCATTCTTATTCCTTCATGTATGCAGAAATCTTGCAAGGAACAATTTAAGCGGGAATCTTCCTTATTCCATATCTAGCATTATTTCTCTTACTTATTTGTGAGTCTGTCGTCTTGAATACTATGGAATCTTACTTACCTGAGCCAAACCCTCTTATTCCCTAACTTTAAATTTGCTTGGCTCAGGAACGTTAGCCATAATTCACTTTCTCAGTCAATTGGAGAAAATTTTGCTAATCTTGCGGCCCTGACAACCTTGTAAGTTGTCATAACTTCATCTTATGTTGTTATTAATCTGCTAGTTTTTTTTTAATAAATTTTTAGCTGTCAGAATTATTCTGCCAAGTGACTTAGATGTCATAGGTTATTGTGTTAGCAATCCTAGTTCTTCTCAAATCCTTTTTACTGTCTGTTTTCACCTATGGAGGTAAATGTTATCTTTTGCCCTGTAAGGATGATCTGTAGCCTGGGCTTTAAACTTGGAAAATGTTTGCAGCTTTGGCAGTGAAATAAATTCTTGGAAGTTATAGATGTTGAGGAAATTTTATTTTCATGGTTTGAGTAACCATCTATTATGATGCTCTGTACGTTTATTATACTGATGCTTATATAAAAGGGATACCAATGAGTTTGCAAGGCTGTTTAATGCAAGTCAATCATGTCTACCAAATGAAAATAGGAAATTGACTTCCGTACAGGACAATCATATTCATTTTTTTCAGGTTCAACATAATGAGAATACTGTCTATTTCTTCTATTATGTTTTCACGGTCCTAAATTTAATTGAGTGGAGATAGGGTTCTTTTCTCTGCAGTCTAAAGGAAGCCTTTTTTGTAATAAGAGTGATGGAGGTTTTTTGGTGGCACTTTCAGTCCTCATTATAGTTCTTTGGCTTTACCTAATATCTGTTCAAGGAAGTAATTGTATCATTAGACAGACCAATTCCCTCAGAAATTACCCAACTTAGACGTTATCATAAATGAAATGCACCTTCTAAATGAAGTTGTAATGTAGTGAATTACTTGCTGAAAAAAGAAGAAGAGAAGATTGTTTCTAAGTCCTAACTTTTTTGTGTACTGTGTGGTCATTCTTCTTGATGCAGGGATCTTTCTTTCAACAACTTCACTGGAGATCTTCCTAGTTCCTTCAGTGCATTGTCCAATCTTTCTGCACTGTGAGTAAACATGTTACTCTATTTTCAACAAAGGAAAGGCAAAAGAAAGAAATTGGTTTCAAATTTTTGCGGGGCATGAATGAAGTGCTTACGATATTTGGATTTCTGGCAGCTATGCACAGAACAATCAATTGACTGGTTCCCTTAATATCCTTTCAGGCTTGCCATTGACTACTCTGTAAGTTCCTTTTCATCTGTTAGAGCTTGGGATTGCATTATCTAGTATGCTATATGTTCTTATTGCATCCTATGTTTTCGGCAGAAATGTTGCAAACAATCATTTCAGTGGTTGGATACCTCAGGGGATTATATCAATCCCAACATTTATGTAAGCTTTTACGCTATGTGTTTCTTCTATGCCAATTTGTTTGGTTTTGTTTCTCTGCAATATGTTTTAACTTTTAAAAAGCTATTATAAAAAATAAAAACAGATATGATGGAAATTCTTTTGAAAATGGTCCTGCTTCTCCTCCACCACCATATAAGCCACCTCCACCTGGTAGATCTCGTAATAACCACAGTCATTCTGGATCGGGTGCACACACACCCCCAGCTTCTGGCAGACAATCATCTAATTTGGATAAGGGCTTGTCAAGTGGATCTATTGTAGGCATAATTCTGGGTTGCGTGTTTCTGGTTGCCCTTGTACTACTTGCTCTTGCCTTCTGCATTCGAAAGAATAAAAGGAAGGTAAGTGGTGCAAGAGCTTCCCGGGGAAGTCTTTCTCTGCGCACAACCGACGGTATGTTTGTTTTCCTCCTTTTTTATTCTTCCTTCATTTATTGTTTGATTGCATAAATACTAATTTGCAATTTGGATTTATGTAGAGCTACAATTTCAAAATGTTTATCTATTTATGGAGCAAGATATAAGAATCTCACTGAGTTTCCTGACTATAACAAGTTTAATTATTACTTCACTTTTATAGATACCTAGAGATTGAATCTAGATTATGTTCCATAAATTCACTCAGTTTAATTACTACAGATGTATCAATCTTCTGTAAATTTTAGAGTCTGTATTTGTTTATGTGTATTTAAATTTGAATCTGGAAGCTCTTGCATGCACTATCTTGACTGTTCATTGCTGCCTTCTGCTTTGATTTGATTATGCAGTGAATACTGAGATGCAAGAGCAGAGGGTGAAAAGTGTGGCTGCTGTTACAGATCTGAGGCCCCCACCCGCAGAAAAGTTGATGGTTGAGAGGGTAATGAAAAATGGGTCTACAAAAAGAATAAAGTCGCCTATTACTGCTACTTCATATACTGTTGCTTCTCTCCAAATAGCAACAAACAGCTTTAGCCAGGAATTTCTTATCGGTGAAGGTTCCCTTGGCCGTGTCTACAGAGCAGAATTTCCCAACGGAAAGGTAACTTAGTGTTATTTTTATGTTTAATAATAGGGTGGGCTATGTGCAACATATGGGATGTGGAGCGCCAAATTGGCTTCCATCCCATTCTGGACAGTAGCCAATTCCCTTTGAATCTCTATATATATATATAATGGAACTTAGCCTTTTATGTAATGTTCAACCATTTGTCTTATAACTCGTTTCTTATGCTCTTATTGATAATATTTTCAACTGTGTTTCTTTCTCTATTCTATAGTTATGTGATCGTCATTTCCTGTTCAGCAATTAACTATTGTCTTTTGTTTTATTTTCTTTTCTGAAAACTTGTTGATATTGGACAGATAGTTTAAAAAGGAGAAATAGATTGAGAAAGGAGAGAAACCGTAGAGAAGCTGTAGAAATAAGGGAGACTAGACAGAAAATAAGCAAAGAAAGAGAGTAGAGAATTAGCAGACAAAAGAGAAGAGAGAACAGAACGAGGAGAGAAACAAAGAGATAGGTTAAGTGATGCAGGACAATAGCCAAGAAATTGTAAACACAAGAAACTAAAGATAGATTGATCCAAATCACATGGACGGAAAGAACGCCGCAATCAAATCACATGACGCAAAGAACAAACTCAATCACAGAGTTGTTTGGTTTCAATAATCTGATTTTATTAATTCATAGGCTGACCAAAATAACATAGAGACATCTCTTATATAGAGATCTTAAAACCCTAGCCCTAGACTGATAAGGAAATTTGAATAAGAAAACTAATTAACTAAACTTAAATAAACTCTAAATACCCTTAATCTTGTCAGTTACATAAATATCCCCACAATTAAAATATACTCCATTTTCAATTAAAATTTCTAATTCTAATTTTCCTTGTGTACTCTATCATTCTCCACCACTTGGAAAGAACTTGACATCGAGTTGAAAAATGTTGAAGGAACAAGAATTCATATGCTTGGAGAAACAAAGCATAATCATGAAAGTCATTGAAGTCGAAGTCACTAGAAGGTGAAAAAACTTCGCTTGAAATATTTGTTGTCAAGGTGCTTGAAACCAAATAGGTAGGATAAACTCAATACGAAGGACACGCATCAAGTCAAACCTTGATTTTGCCATCAAGCTTCTCGTTAGCTTCCCCCTCAATCTGTTCAACATCCACAATATGCTCAACAAAATCTTGTTGAATTGTCTCAACAAAGTCAACCTCACAAGAAACTGGCTCAGTAGGTGCAACCTCCGCTTGAATAGCTTCACTCTTGTGGACTTCATCTTGGATCTGTACTTGACCAACAAACTAAATATGTTCAACAAATTCATTATGATGTTGGATTAGTTCAGACTCGCATGGAACTTTCTCAACCAATGAAACATTATTGTGAACATCTTTCTCTTTGGCAACTTCAAATTCAACTTCGGGTGAAAAATCTTCATCCTTGGCAAATCCACTACACTTTGAAAGTTGAGTTATGCCTCTCAAGATTTGATCCATTTAGCATCGATTCAATCCGTTGTAGCTTCAATTCGATCCATTCGACTATTGGTCACTCTACGGTTCAAGTCTCGGGTTTCAAGTAGAGTAGTTGACGAGTTGTCTTTTCCAGGTTCCTTAGATGTACCACATTCAACATGACAACCATAAGCTATGAACATGCTTATCATAACCATTGTAAGCATGGTAACACCCATAGGCACAATCATAATCATCATGAGCATCTTTAGAAGCACAATCAAACTCGTATTTGTACTTATTTTTTAATTCTTCAAACTATTTTTTATCACGAAGAATAGAAAATTCAAGTTCCTCATAATCCTCGTTTAAGCTATAATGAAGGTAGTGAGAACCATACCTTGCCCTTAGAGAATGCAACTCAGACAGACACTTTTGAAGATAGTCGAGCTTGTAGGTGTCGAATTTGTTCCCAAGTATGGATGGTCATAGTAACAACTAAAATAGCTCAAACATAAATCTTTTTTTTTTTTTTGCCTAGCAACTTTGCGCAAATGTGGAACTATTTTTTCTTCTGATGACTCGGCTAAGTTGGTTTGGCTTAATGGCAAAGCTCAGCTCACGAACATTTCAAGAGTCGTGACAGATCAGATGAGGGTTGGGTCTAGCAGAGCAGATCTGGTCGGGCTTTCAGGGATAGGTTGGAAATTGGATTTCGGTCACAATGGTGGCGTCTGATGGATTGATCGGTAGCTGAAAACACCGAATCGGGGCGTGACAGGTTGAAATGGGCCTGCATGTTTTTGGTGGATTCCGACAGAGATTTGGCGCATGGTTCATAGGCTTGGGTAGATCAACAATTTTCGATCCAGTCCAATATTTTGGCGATTACAGTTTTCTGCCACGAAGGTGGTGGTGCGTGGAGATTCCGGCAAAGAACAAATGGAAAATGATGGGTTGTGGTCGCCGGTGAATTCTGAGCTTGATGATGGTGGTGGTGCATAGCGGTTGGTGTCAAACTCCAAGAAACAATCCTTCCTTTTTCTATATATACAACTTAGAACTTTTGGTTTCTTTGTTTTTTTTTTCAAACCGAGTTGTATCTAGGGTTATGTGGCGGACGTATTGGGATGAAACACGAGATTTGGGCATGATGGTAGTAGTGGTGCGGATCGAAGTTTGGGCTCTGATACCAACTTGATGAAGGACAATAGCCAAGAAATTGTAAACACAAGAAACTAAAGATAGATCGATCCAAATCATATGGATCTTCCCAAATCATGTGAGAACTGCAATCCAAATCATATGGACGCAAAGAACACCGCAACCAAATCACATGGAAAGAACAAACTCAATCACATAGTTGTTTGATTTCAATAATATGATTTTATTAATTCATAGACTGACGAAAAATACATAGGAACGTCTCTTATATAGAGCTCTTAAAACCCTAATCCTACACTGATGAGGAAACTTAAATAAGAAAACTAATTAACTAAACTTAAATAAACTCTAAATATCTCTAATATTGTTAATTACATAATTATCTCCATAATTAAAATACCCCCCAATTACTATATTAAAATCTCTAATTCTAATTTCCTTGTGGACTTTATCATTAAGTTTCAAAATTTCATAATCAATGTTTGAATTAAAGCCCTAATATGAGTGCTCTTATATAGGCACTTATCCTAAGCATAATAGGAAACCATAATAATAATAAATAATAAATACTAAAATCTACAATTTCCTAAACTAAAGTCCTATTATATTGCTACTTGCTCATAATAAAAACATATTTACAAAATAATCCTACAAATAACCTACAATCCCATAGATCTTAAAATAATACAAATTTCTTTTCCCATTCTGTATCATTCACCCCATTTGTAAAAAACTTGTCCTTGAGTTTTGAAGTGATAGAAGGATCATAACGGGTGATTGCTAAGTTATATGGTGAAGACTTGAATTTTTTTGGATGTATTGTGCTCGATTGAACATAAGAATGATATCAAAAGAACTTGTTGAGGCACGTAAAACCAATGTGGGAGGACAATCAATATAAAAATTATCACACACACGTCATGTCCTCATTCTTGTCTTAGGCGTTCTTACAATCATTGGTCTCAACCTGCTCGATGAAGATTTCTTGCTCAACCTTTGGCGTCTCAAAGTCGATGGTTTGGATTCTTCATCTTCTTGTGTCTTATGAGATAGTTGAACATCATTAATTTCATCTTGCTTGGATTGTTATGGAATGGAAGAACCCTTGTGAGCAACACTGACGAGGCTCTTGAATTTTTGGGAAAACTTGTCAAGTAGTTGTTCTATCTTTAGAAACACATTTTCAACGTTGCGCATAGACGGTATCTTTGGCGAGTAATATTCCATCTCCCACTGATAGCAATCGTTATAAATACGACCATACAAATCTGTTTTAGCCCAAAAAGCATTTTGACACCAATGATATTGCACTAGAGCTTGAAAATCAACATAAGTTTGAAAGATAACAATTTTCTCTACCAAACCATATTGATCAAAAACTTGATAGTAAACATGATGAATGGCCACAAAGAATCTGGGTCGGCTATTTGAACCCATTCTTCCTAAAACAAGGTTTGCCTTTTTTTAACTCATTTTTTCACTCAATTTTTTTGTTCTCTTCTCTTTTTTCTTTTTTTTCGCATTAGAAATTAACAAAATATAAGGGTAAAGAAGTGCAACATCAGGACAGATACCAAAAATAAGAAGAAAAAAAAAGAGAAGCAGATCAAGCTACCAGTGGCGAGTGAGTTGGTTCTCGGTGAGATGGAGGTTGGGCTTTTGGGATCTTGTTTTCCGGAATTGTTGAACCTTTGATGGTGGCGGAAAACATCAAAAACCACTGGGAAGTGCATAACGACGGTGGTAGATTTGGAGAATCTTTGGGCTTTCGTGTGAAAATACTCCGGTGGATTCACGACGCACGGGTAGCTGGGATTGACAGATCGGCATTTTTCAATCCGCACTGTATTTTCCTTTTCTGACTACAAGGTTGTCTACGGCAGCGGCGCGTAGCCTGATAACAACGGTAAAACATGGTGAATTTTTAGGGTTTTGATCGCCTGACAGTTCCAGTTCTGATGGTGGTGGTGGTGCAGGCTGGAAGTCGACTAAAACGGCTGATGGATTTGTTTCAGTTGTTGTTTTAGGTTTTCTGGGATTGTTTTTGAAATAATGGGTGGACTAATGGAGAAAGGATGGTAACCGTGTATCTGGGTAATTTTTATTTTTAAATGATGGATATGATATGTGATTTAAGGGATAGAGAGAGATAGCAAAGATAGGGATGTTTAACCTTTTGGCTCTGATACTACTTTTATGTAGTACAGATAGTTTAAAGAGGAGAAATAGATTGAGAAATGAGAGAAACAATAGAGAATCAATAGAAATAAGGGAGATTAGATAGAAAATAAGCAAAGAAAGAGAGCAGAGAAGCAATTGAGAGAAGAGAGAACAAAATGAGGAGAGAAATAAAGAGAGGTTAAATCTCAAAATTTCATAATCAATGTCTGAATTAAAGCCCTAATATGAATGCTCTTATATAGGTACTAATCCTAAACATAATAGGAAACCATAATAATAATAAATACTAAAATCTACAATTTCCTAAACTAAAGTCTACAATATTGCTACTTGCTCGTAATAAAAGCACATTTACAAAATAATCCCACAAATAACCTACAACTCCATAGATCTTAAAATAATAAAAAATTTCTTTCCCATTTGCATCACCTGTTCCAATACTTATTTATAAAAAAAAACTTGTTCTGCTACTTATGGCTCTCATAATTTTCTAAACTGTGGATTAATCCTTTCGCGTTCAGCTTGATGTAATCTTTTTGTGTTCGGTTTGATGCAGATAATGTCTGTAAAGAAGATCGACAATGCGGCATTGTCATTACAGGAGGAGGATAATTTTCTTGAAGCTATTTCAAATATGTCACGATTGAGGCACCCAAATATCGTGACATTGGCTGGATATTGCACAGAGCATGGCCAGCGTCTTTTGGTTTATGAATATATAGGAAATGGGAGTCTGCATGACATGTTGCACTTTGCCGATGAGGGAGGCAAGACTCTGACTTGGAATGCACGTGTTAGGGTAGCACTTGGAACTGCCCGGGCTTTAGAGTATGTTATATGTGTAGGACATTTTACGTCTCTGGTTTTCTCTCTCTCCCTCTCTTTCCCCCCCTCCCCACCATAAAAAAGCACCTCCCTTGTGTGTTGGTCCAGGCATCTTTGCTAATCTGTAGCTCTGACTATCAGGTACCTGCATGAAGTGTGCTTGCCATCTATTGTACATAGGAACTTCAAGTCGGCAAACATTTTACTTGATGAAGAGCTGAATCCCCACTTATCAGACTCTGGTTTAGCTGCTCTGAATCCAAATACAGAGCGGCAGGTAAATAATTGAGTTTTGGTAACATTTGTGGGTCTGCAAATATGCTTTCATTTCATTCATGCTTGGTGGGACATTCTGTTCATGTAAATTTTGTTTGCTGGCTCAGGCTCTCTAAGGTTCTTAGTTTTCACATTTGTCAGGTTTCAACACAGATGGTTGGTTCATTTGGTTATAGTGCTCCTGAGTTTGCCTTGTCAGGAGTATATACTGTAAAAAGTGACGTGTACAGCTTTGGGGTGGTGATGCTGGAGTTGTTGACAGGTCGGAAGCCACTGGACAGGTAAACTGTTAGTGAAATTCATTTTTATGTTCTTTCTAGTTGTTACAACGCCTTGTTCAGTTCTCAAAGTTGGTATACATTTATGATGTCCCCTTTTTTGCTCGTACTCTGTTGTTTAGTTCAAGGGTGAGATCAGAGCAATCACTTGTAAGATGGGCCACTCCCCAATTACATGATATAGATGCATTGGCTAAAATGGTTGATCCTGCACTGAATGGCATGTATCCTGCAAAGTCTCTGTCACGTTTTGCCGACATCATTGCCCTCTGTGTTCA
The DNA here is from genome assembly GCA_023935145.1 of Bretschneidera sinensis. Lineage (NCBI taxonomy): Eukaryota > Viridiplantae > Streptophyta > Magnoliopsida > Brassicales > Akaniaceae > Bretschneidera > Bretschneidera sinensis. Next base: position 10,354,126 of record CM043700.1, on the reverse strand, counting down.
GGTAAATTTTTTTACTTATGGTAAGATCTAATTTGTATTAAGCTCATCTTTTGATGAGCAGCAAGCAAATTACTCACATTTTGAGTAGTCTGCTTGAAATATGGTCAAATTTGGTTTCATTTTGATTATCTGCTTGATAATTTGATAAGCTTTCTTGTTAAAATTTTAGTTGTATAATTCTCCTATAATCTTTCTGATCATTGAGACTGATCAATTTATGATTTTTGTTTTCTTTGTAGCCGGAACCTGAGTTTCGGCCTCCCATGTCAGAAGTTGTGCAAGCATTGGTGAGGTTAGTGCAAAGGGCAAGTGTTGTCAAAAGGAGATCGAGTGATGAATCGGGATTTTCATACAGGACTCCGGATCATGAGGCAATTGACATGTCATTTTAAGTGCCTCAGCCTTGATGACTTTGGAAGCGATGCACCCAATTTTGTACACCTCTGTGTTAAGGTTCAGGGGATGAATGAAGATCACATAAAGAGAAAGGAAAAGATGTAAAAAGGGTATCAAATTATATTTTAAAGATATGTAATTACGTCCAATACATTTTTCAGTTGCAAGTTATACTTTACCAATGCAAATTTAGGGTAAATATTTAGATGGAGATGCGGCCATATGAAGATTTAAGATTGCAGCATAATAAATAAAAAATAAAAAAAATTCATTTGATTTAAGAAAATTCATGAGATTTGAGTTACATGCGTTTGATAGCATCTTGTAGAGTGATTTGCTCGTCTTACAATGATTTGAAACAGGTTGTTCCACTTGCGTCTTGCAATATTGTTTATGAATTATGATGGGAGAGAGGGTTGCTTTTGGTTGGGCTTCATTTTTAATCGCATTTGAGCTCAATCAAACCATAAACCATCCATTTTAGCATCAACACTTGCTCTTCCAGAACAACCACGATCCCAGCAAGTAAATCCACTGATTTTCATATAGAAAAAAAGAAAGGATACCTTTACCCTCAAATTTCTGAAAAGCACAATTTTATTTTATTTTACTCTTTTCAATTTTCTTTTGTTTGAGAGTTTATATAGGGGAAATTTGAAGTATACACTTTTCCTCCTCTTCCTCTAATCTCTTTTTATCCAAACATATTTTCGTTACTTGGAAAACACTTTCTTGAGATTATTATCGAAAATAAGACTACTGCAGAGTAGAATTTTGCAGCGGCTACTGATTCATCTTTTTCCATTCACCATCAGACTCCGGGAAGCGGTTGCGCACATTAGTGCTACCCCATGTAGCCATAGCTTCTTGGCCAGAAAGTTTTTATTTGTTTAATTTCAAAAATATGATTTTTCAAAATACCTCCGCTTTGTTGATGTGGCGAGATATATTTTGATCCAAAAAATATGTGTTGTTGATTTAAGTTATAAATGACCTAAAAACTCATGAAATATAGTTTTTTTTTTTATAATAAATAAAATATCTTATGAATGATCGAAGAACTTGTACTGTCAAATAATATCCTCATAATTAAGTTGGATTTATCAAATGCATACATACATTGAAGTGTAGATATTTCACTTCAAACCCTGATGATTTTATCGAATGTTGAAGTTTTCAAAATAATGTGCTGCCAAAATATAGAACATAAAAAACTTTTGAAAATGGCAGAGAGTTCTTTCTCATGTCATGGCTTTGTTAATTAACTTAATTTGGAGGCTGTGAGCTTCAAGGGTGAACATTCCTCGGCCCACTTAATTTTAACTTATATCACCTAGAGGACGGTTCTTGATAGAGGCTTTAAACCAAGCTCGTGAATGTAGTTCATAATCACTATTTCAAGAACCCTTAAGGTCTTCATTGATAAGGTGCCTATCCCCCATTAATTATCATGCATCAAGAAATTAATGATTTCATGAACCCTCAAGTTTCTGTATTTAGTGCATTGGTGTTTAACATAATTGTTTCTTCTGTACCTAACAGCTAGCTGCTGATGCATTTGCCATGACAGACTCAAGAAGTCAGCTGTCATCTCTGTTATCTGGTTATCGAATAGACTATGGTGGAGGGACAATGCTAACAATAAGACCAAACAAGTGGAGGCTTGCAGACATCTTCTTGAAGTATAGTACCATAGAATGGAAAGTGTTTGAGCAGAGAGTGAGGAATTCAGCTAGACAGACTAAACACGTCCACGTAAAGCCTAAGGCCGGGAGTGTTTATAGGTATCCAAGGTGTAAAGAGTGTATGTGTAATGCAAATGAATGATTGATTTTGCTATTGGTGCGTATTTTAATGTCAATTGTACCATGTAACTTTCATTGTTGTTCGTTAATTGTTTTGATTCAACATTTGTGCCAATTTTTCTGTCATTCTATACAAGAGATAATCCTTATCTATATCACTAAAAAAAGAGTTGAAAACACTCCTAATTTGGCTAATTCACACCATTTGTCCTCATAGGTTGGATCTCTAGTTAATTTAGTCTACGCAGTTTCAATTTTGTCAAATAAATCTCTAAAGGTTCAATTTGGTCTAATTAAGTTTTCTCCGGTTAACTTTCCTTTAGTTCTCTTGGTTTTTGTCACCTAGGATGACCACTTGGCTAAAAAATTTAGCCATCGAACAAAAAGCAACAAGAATTCTCTCCCATTAAGTCTAATGTGAGAATCGTGTGCCTAACCAAAACCCTGAACATAAAGAAAAGAAGTTTTCAGTTGAATATGACATATTTATTAGCCATGGGGCCTTGTTGATCACGTGATTCTCACATGAAGATTAAACGAAAGAATTCTCATTGCTTTTTATCTATGTGACTAAGAATTTTAGTCGGATAACGATATTAAGTGGCAAAAACTAATGGAGCTAAGGAAGAGTTAATGGGAAGATTTATATGAGGAAATTTTTGGGATCATGGCAAATAGATAGACCCATGTATAGCTTGGATACAAAGTGAAGTATATTGGTTGAGTTTGCTTTTGTGTTGAATGTGCGTTGTCTATTTGCATGGAAAATAAAAAGAAACCGTGTTATCAAGAGCACAAGAAGAAAAAATAAATTAGGATTTGATTTTTAAGTCTCTGTTTAACATATCGAAACAGGCTTAACCGATAATGGTATTCTCACAATGTGGTTTAAACTGCCTGTAAGAACAATTTCACCAAAGCTGAACTCATTCATTATTTGAGTGGCATTGAATTGTATGTCCAAATCTTGGGTCCCCAGTGGAGCTACAGTAAACCAAGGAGGATGGAGACTAACTGTTGTGCCATTTGGTGGTAGTACTGAGCACAAATATGTCTCGAGTTTGCTTCCTACATTCTTGAAACTCCTCCTCACCATTTGGGACCCTTTCAGTCCTGATATTGTCACTGAAGGGAGGTTCAGGTTGGCTGGGTGGCTAAGCGACTGGTTGCACCAAGTACCAGTGGCAACTCTGATTGTAATGCGATCAATGTTGGGCAAAGAGCACAAGAAACTAATGTAGTCATCAAATCCTGCATCAAAGATAACATATATTATACGTATAAAATTTAATGAAGAGGTACACGTACCCTTTCTTTTCCTTTCTCTCCATTCCCCCTCAATCCAAACGCAAGGTTTAGGATAATATTGCAATTATTGAAGTTTTTTGTGTTTGACAAGTAGCTGAAATTACGTAGCACAGAGAACTCAAAAACTGTAGGAGAGCTGAAGTGTTGAATGACGGATGGAGAAACCCCAATAACTTTACTCTATGTTTGGAAGATTGGAGAGAAAGGAAAGGAAATGATATGAATGGAAAAGAAATGAGAAAAAATAGAGCAGCACAAGTACTCCGGGTTTATATGTTTAAAAATGAAGAAAGGAAATGATATAATGTACTTTTCTATTTTACCTTTCATAAAGAAATGTTCATAGAAGTTAAAGGATAACGGTTAGTAAAAATTTATAAAGGACTCCGCTCCAAATCCTCATTTGAAGGGAGATGGAGTCTGTTCCCTTTCCTCTCATTAAAAGAAAACTCTCAAAAAAAAGATGCAGCCCTTCATTTCCTTTCCTTTGATTTCTTTACATTCCCCCACACCCCCACCCCCCCCAAATCCAAACACACTGGTTAAGCTTAGAATGAGAATCCAAAAGCAAGGTTAATTACTAGAGTAGTAAAAGGATTACCTGCTGATAAGACCAGGCCTGGATCCATGGCGCGGGTGGGACTAACATGGCCAGCACCGAAATCAAAATGAGTGGAGGGATACAGGCTTAAATCAGATGCTTCTGCCATTATAAATTCTCCATTGTTATCATACTTGGTGGCGGTTGTGGAGATTGCTGATGCTATCATAGATGGAGACCATGAAGGATTGCATTGCTTGATGAGTGCTGCTATTCCCACAACATGAGGTGTTGCCATGCTTGTACCAGACAACAGAGCATAATTATATCCTAAATTAAGTAGTTTGACCAATTATTAGTAACTAAATCAGACAATTTATCTTTACATGACATTTTCACAAGAACAGTTTACAACAGTCGAGCAGTCCTTTAATTTTACCTGTTAGAATGGGATCTAACGCACTAATTGGGCTCCAGGCTGCCCAGATTTGGTGTCCTGGGGCAAGGATATCAGGCTTTAATACATCAACCGGATTCCTTTTTATGTCAATGAAATCTGGACCCCTTGAAGAGAATCTGCTGACAACAGGAGCTTTCCCCACAAAAGAAGCAATTCTACCCTCTCCTATACCTGCTTGTGCGCCAAACTTGGTCACTAAACCTTTCTCATCTCTGTGTGTTTGTTGTTCATAGTACTGTGAAATAATCTACAAGATACAATGGCAGTTTTTTCACATTAGAGCTAGTTAAGAACAATCTAGTAAATGATGTAGGCTCAAACTTATTTCCTAGGGAAAATGAAGAATGATTGTTTGTTCTTAATGAAATACGTTTATTAGTTCTATACCTCCACGTCTGAAACTTTTGGGATCAAAATGCCCGGAACAGCTAAGGGAATGGGTTCTGCTAAAAAATCACCATAGGTTGGATTTGCTACTAGAATAAAGCCCATGAATCTGAGAGTTTCTGCTGTGTTGATGATGGCAGTAACGGTGGAAGTCTCGTTAAAGAAGCCGGCAGAGAAAGTGCAGATAACAACACTACCTTGCACTACAGTAGGATCCAATGCTTCTGGATGTTGACACTCTTCAACATACTCTGCAGTCCTTGGGAACATACCATCTACCTTAAGTGCATCCTTGGCCAACACCAGCTTATATAGAGACAACCCATTTCCAAAAGTTGGTCCTAAATTAAGTAAAACAAATTATACCCATATCATTCAAAGAATTGAATTAAACATTTATCATCATGGTGATCTCAAAAACTAGAAAACATATAGTACCTGATAATCCTACTCCTCCAATTTTTTTACCATTGCCAAGAAAAAGAGAGGCAGGGTAACTTCTGTCTGTGTTGCCAGCAGCTGCACTCACAGCCCAAGGGCTGTAAGACACAACAGTTGAAGGATTAGGTCCCTGATTACCGGCAGCTTGCACCACGAAAACTCCAGCTCTGTGTGCGAATAGCATGATGACATCGAAAATGCTTAATAAGGTTGGTGTATCTTCTGGTGGTTCATCTGGTCCTATGGATAGTGTTAAGATATCCACTCCATCTTGTGTTGCCTGTGTTCATATATACAGTGCACAAAATAATTTTTTTTAGTATATCAGTACTTCATTCCCTCTAAATTGGTGTAATTTACTGTTAGGTGGTTATTGAAATTGATCAGTTGAGATTTCTTTACTAATTGTTCATGGAGCCATGGAGGTCATTAGGCCTTCTAAATCAAAGGAAAAGAAGGCGAAACTTTGAAGAAAAAAAGATTTGTTCATTGAAGTGGAAATCAATGCTTACTTGATCAATTGCTGCAACAACATCTACAAGAGTTCCAACTGTTGGATAAACGGCCTTGTAAATAGCAATTCTGTCAACAAAAAGAGATCAAAAAACAAAAGATAAACTTGCAGGCTATGCTTAGGCATATGTTACTTGCAGGATTTAAAACCTACCGTGCACGTGGTGCCATCCCACTGGCTCGCCCATAAAAGAAATCATTCACTATCACCGGAACTCCAAAATTTCCCGCAGCAGTCGATGCCACATGGCTGATCAACAAAGCACAGTATTACTACTCAGCAGAGACAGACAAACAAATTAAGGGACTCAAATTGAACAAATTATTGACACAACTATTGAAAAGAAAAAATTAATATATACCTTCCATGTCCATCTGCATCAAAGGGTGAAAGAATGTCCACTGAAGTGTTAAGAAGAGCAACTGCTTGAGCCCCCGTTGAGAAGAACCTTGCAGAAACTATCTTTCCATTGCAAGAACTAGCTGGGAACTGAGGACCCGTCTCACAAGCACCGGAAAAATGAGAAATGTTTGATGTGAAAGGATTCACGGGATCATAAGCAAAGCTTGGGTGTGATGGGTTGATTCCCGTGTCGACAAAACCAATCACAATCCCTTCACCTGCATGCCTATCTCCTCCTTCTTGAGCCCACACTCCTTCAGGTAATCTTAAGAATTGAGGAGTGTATGTTGTCATCAATTTGGCTCCTCTATCTTTCTCTACCAACTTTACACCGGCTGTATATTTGAGTTTCTTAGCCTGAAAGTTACATAACCAAAGATTTTACTTCATTCTTATGAGTATAACCCCCAGATAAAGAAAATTATATAAAGAATAAATGATAAAAAGGAATATAACAAGTCTGAGAGAACCTGTGAAGGTGTGGTGTGGACTGCAAAGCCATTAACAATGTGTTTGAAGCTGTAAAGCTTTTTGTAACTTCCTGTTTCAAGAGTCCTTTGTAGAATTTGGTCATGAGAATCCATCAACTGCTTTGCATGACCCTTGGCAACCTCACTAGCAATTCATACACAAAACCAGCAATGTCACTAATCAGCCAATACAATAAAGCAAACCCTTCTTCCCAAATTAATTAAAACGGTGAAGATAGACAAATTGGATTATCATAAAACACTAAAAAAATTATTTATTGTCTACCAAAACTTATTATTGATGATAGATTAAAAACTTATTATTATTGTGTACTTAAATTCAAACCTTTTAGGGTCAAGTCTTTTTCCATTTCCACTACGTGTAGCACCGCCATGAAATGCAACTGGGTGACCTTCAACTAAAACCAAGTAAATTCCTTGCTCTTCTGCAAAACAAGTACCGTAGATCACGCATAAGAGAAACCCCGCTACATGCAGTGAAGTGAGTAACATTTCGAGTTTATTTCCCATGCTAATTACAGAGGAGGAAGATGATGGTTTAATGGTTTAGAGTGCAGTTTCTTTATAACATCAAGAAGATTACCTTTGTATAGCATGCAACGATACAAATGCATGCTTATCCACGCTATTGACGTGAATGAAGTTATTGCTTAGGGGGAAAATCAGCCCGTTTTAGAATGAGCGTTACATTACTTTTCTGCTGATGATATAATTATAATCAAAGTAGGGCGCAAATAATGAGAGGTTTGCGCCATCTCACACCAAACCAACCTTGTAATATACTTTAATAGTATTATATTGAAAAGAAAACCCAACAAACTTGGTCAAGATTCATGACCGTTCTAATGTATGACTTTAATGGATCTTACTTGTATGGTAACAAAGTAATGGAAATTAATTACTACTGCTAATTAACAATATAGCCCTCCAACTCTTCACACTGCTGCCTTGCAATTTCCCAATCCTCAAGGTATCTCGGTAAAAAAACTGGGGGCGTGTAACATATGCTCACCATGTGAGTTCAATCATAAATTAAGTTGAACAAGCTTTGATTAGGAAAATAAGTTATGTGATGAAACAGACAAAAGCATCAAGTCCTCAGAATCCAATGTTAATCTACTACAAAATATTGATTTCAACATCAGAGAGCTACACTTCAAAAGCATCCTTCTTCCTGGACAGATTGAAGAAGAGGGGAATGATCTCCTAAGCTTAGCAAAGGTACATAGTCTCAAGATAAATACACAAAGTTACTAACAGCGCTAGTCTGAACAAAGCACATCACTATACAACTCAACAACAACATTCTACAAACTAAATCTGCAGGAAGAGCTGTGACTAATTGTAACCCATGATTACCCCACAAACACCATCATTTCTTCCTACGCTTTGGCTCCACCTGAAAAGGGATCATAGAGAATAGAGTACATTAACAAATAATGTAATTGGCAAGGGGTTAACCAACACAGAACACCCAATGCAAAGATAACCAGAGCATAGTAAAATTTCAGTCAAGTTCCTGAGAACTAATTCAGATAAAAAAATCACTTCCTATCCGATATGTGAAATTAATTACTGACCACCAAACCGACTAAACAAATGGTACTTTTATAAAGTTAACTTGTGGAGATATTGGGATACAAGTAAACTTTTATTTGTGGTTCGTCAATGTGTCATCATCACCTTATTGTCTAACTTTTTCTTCCCATCTTATAGACTCTAATCACTGTAAACATGCATGATAAGAACTCCCAAGGAGTCAGGTTAAAGAGATGATGTTTTTGAAGGATTAACTTTACAAACATGAAATTATCGAAGAATAAACGTCTTCAAAATATGTGAACTGGAGAATAAGTACTTGTATTCTAAGCATACAGCAGAGTAGAGACACTGGACAATAAAATAACCATAAGCAAATTTGCATGGTTTCCTCCTCAATTTAACATAGAGTTGACTTGAACCAAAACCGGCCCTACTTTAGTCAAAACTCTTATGAACGCTTAAATTATAGAACTATTTCAAAATTGCATTAAAATAATAGCTGAGTTGTTGAATAAACCAACTAATACACAGTAGAAACAATCACAAAATTGGACCAAGTGGTCATAGCATCACAGGAAAATTCAGAACTTTTTTTATTAGAGTTAACAGCATCAAACTGATCAACAAAGCGATCCCATCTGATTGGAATGTGATACATGAATTTTTTTTAATCAATTAGGGAATACCTAAATTACTGGTCTATTGTCTAAAAGCCAATCAGATGCAAGGCTTATAACTAAGCTCAAATAAATACGTTCTTCCTGTAATGAACGAGGACTGACCTTAGTGTCAACTAAATTTTACATTTATAAGCATGCATATAGTTTATCAAACCAAACAAAATCTATAGAACAATTTTTTTAAAAGAAAACTGGAAGAAAATAAGCTCAAAATACAATAACACCATTTCAGGATTTCTCCAAAAAAGGTTTTTTTTATTCCTGTATGATCACATCCATTCACTATCCTATTGAACTATAGGAACAGTCTGTGTAGCCCTAAATCCTCGATTAACAAATTATCTTCGCATACATATTCATCTTAAGAATATGCAGCTCACTAATAGGTTCTAAAGTCACATTTATAATGATCAGGGCCACAGCACAGAACCAGTAAAATCTCCACACCAATGGTAGTAAGGAAAAGCAACACTATAACCAAATTTACATAACAGAAACATCAACGTGCCACAGTGATAACAAAAAAAAAATCAAAATAATGAAAAGAGAAAATAAAATTACAGTATATGATAGACGATTAGTACATAATCAAGGCAGCTTTCAACTAAAGCCCTCTGAATGGATAGAATGAGAAAATATGTGTTCTCATATCTCAAAGCAACAAAGATATGTCCTATACACATCATTTTTCTCCATTAAATTATCCAAAGGATGTTATAGAGAGAAAAATCCAGTTATGATTAAAACATAGGGAAAATTACATTTACCCACCCATAGTATCAAAACTTACAGATACACATACTCCCTGGTCATATTCATAGTTTCATTTTGAATGACAAATACCCCCTATCGTTAAGTCTTAGTCAAATCTGTTAATTTTGGTCAACAACCACTCCACATCAGTATTTATTTGAAAATAACTCGAGAATACCCTTTTAAGGGTTTTAATCCTTTATGCTTGTTTTAAATTGGCATTGACCTTCTTCCCCATTTTCAACCATTTATGCATTGTTCTTCACCCATTGAAATCCCCAGCTCAGGTGACATTAAAAATCTCCAACAATTAAACATGAAAGTTAACATTGGAGATAATATGGAGTAAAATAGATCATGGATAGATGAAGGGTGATTCCATTTTTCTTTTGTATTAGCATGGGCTGAATCTGTTAAAACAATGGTCATCTTAGATCTAGATTTGTTTGACAGTATGTTCAATGCAAAATTGATGTCAATCAGTTCAGCTTGATCAGCAGATAAAGCCAGAGCAGGGAAAAAAACAGCCCATAACTCGGAACCAAAAACATCAAAAGCAACAGCACTCAATCGTGCCGCAAGAGATTGCTTTTGCCAAGCTGAATCCACATAAACAAAAACCATTTCTTCACAAAAAAACCTCCCCTTATTTCCTTCCTTTTCACATTTCCTTATACTGAAGCTTTAATTCTTCAATCAAAACTCATAAATTCTACTGCAAAAACATAAACCCACAAATTTCTTTCCCCATTTTTTTTTTTTGTTGAAAAATTGACAATACCCACAAATCTCTCTCATGGCCTTGCCGGAAAATATCTCCATGATGCTCTGCAATGTCGAGAACGGGAGGAGGACCCATCGCTTCCTCAATCTTTTCTCCGTCACCATCTCTGATGAGCTCCTCCATTCCCTCAGAATAAACAGAAACCCACATCTACTGCATCTAACAGAAAACAGATCACATCCTCTCTCTGACCAAAAACCTACGCTAACCAGCTACCTCACTAAGTGAAAACACTCCACTATTTCACAAATTGCAGCAGATAGCTTCCTCTCACTATCCCATATGGAAATCGAAAGAACATAGAAGGATTTTGGGAATGCTTCTTGAGTTTGCATTTCTGGGATTTTCCTCTCCTCATTTTCAGTCCCATTCTCGGATTGTTGAAGAAATATACCCAATAAGACAATCGTTTTTATTAAAAAATTAAAAAATAAATAAAATGGTTGAGAAATACCATTGTCATTGTCGTGCCTACATAGAAAATTAGATCTACCAATGGAAAGAAGAGGAGAGAAAGAATTGTTTGAGTAGAGTGATTTAATGGGATCAAAATTTTCAAGAGATGAAGGGTAAGAGAGAGAAAGAGTGTTTGACCTACAGTTAGTTGACGGTTTTTTTTATAAGGAGCATTTTAGTCCATTAAACTTAACGGAGCCTTGACGGTCAAAGCTGATTGAGGGAGGTCTTTGTAGGTTTTGAAACTAGGAGTCCTTATATGTAGGTTGTACCATACTTAGGGGGGAAAGGTAATTTCCCTAAAACTTATCGATAACGGTAAGAGACGGAAAGGTAATTTTCCCTAAAACTTACCATTAACAGTAAGAGACATGTCCTTCAAAAATGTCATATGCCTACTAAATTATATTTTGCAGTATAATAAATGTTAACAATATCTACATGCAGGAAAGGAATCGCTACTAAAACAGAGCAAAATATTAACAGAATCGATGAGGCAAATATTTGTAGCCATCCTGACATTGTATCATCTAGCTCTTCAGTCTTAAAATGAATCCAACAAAAAGCTAAATCCCAGGGCATTTCACAATTCAAGAACCACAATGAGCTACGAATTAGACTGGGACCAACAATTGAAACAAAAGATGCCTAATTACTACAATTATAGAAATTGCATTTTCAAGAATTTTAACCTCTGTTTCAAATAACTTCTCTGACTTAGCATATCCATCATAAGAAAGACAAAATCTTAAATAGAAAGAAAAATAACTAAGAACCAGCAGACAATCACCCTTTTGGGTAGCAAATGTACTGAACTACAGTTTGCATTAGAAGAATCCTGAAAGTTATTTTGATAAGTAGAAGAATCCTGAAAGTTACCATCAGTTATATTGTTTTACTTCCACCATGACACTCATAAATAAGCCAGATAAGAAGCGCATGATTTATTGTGCATACAAGGGGATAACAAACTCACCAGGATGAAAATAACAACAAATATAAATCATGATTGTGTGAAACAACAAAAGCAAACAGTGTCACCTTGGCATCAGCAGCTGGTGACGAAGAAAATCCATTCTGTGGTCTTTTGACACCATCATCAGAAGCACATTCAGAACACATAAAGTGATCTAACTTCTTGGCTTCTTCTATAGTCATGCCAACACATGCAGGATGATACCTACAATGGTGAACATAAACAAAATATATTTTAGATAAACCATTTGAGGTAATTTTTCATGGCATAATCTCCATAGCATAAATCATATCAACATTACAGAGAATGAAAGAATTAAAATTTTCTTTGCTTATTGAGACACAAATCACCACGTAAAGAATATCCTAATCCGTAACATAAAGGAATAAGGCCTTGTAATGATGAAAATTTCCATTAATTCATATTAACCTTAATAAACATGCAGAGGACATAGGATGTGAACCAAATGAATTTTTAAAAATGTAAGCATGCAGTGCAATTTTTTGTTTTTCTTTCTTCTGATCGAATAAAATCAGATTGATTGTTTAGAATCTGTGCTTTGCTATCACCCAAAATTTTAAACCTAGTGCATTTCATGTATAGGCTGAGTACCTTTCTATACATTTCTGCCCCAGAAAAATGCAGATGCATTTAAGGGGGATTCATTACTTATGGATACATGTTTTTAGTGGATGAGTCGTTACATTCAAATTCTACCTTTGGTACACAAGATTTCACAATATTCTTCATTTTTTAATACAATCCTGCACCTTCTATACTATTGATACAAAAAATTTGATTACTTATCAAATTGATAGTACACCAGCACAAAAATGTTACCAGTCCTTGCAACTTTCACATTGCACCATGAGGTCATCTGGGTTATATGGCATCTCACATTTGCAATACCTTCAAAACAAGAGATAACCAGAAAAGCATCAAGAACCTGTCAATGCAAGTACTAAAAAGAAATCACATTTCAATCAAACCACAAATACTCACACAGCAACTCGGTCTGGGGTAAATCCCCCAGTGGCAGCCTTATACTCAAATCTACAATAGTAATCCTCAGCTCCAACATTCTCAAGCTTAGTGTAATTCTTGAAAGAGTGAACAATACACTTCCCTTCAATGGTATGAGCACTCTGCATATCGTAGTGATCTGACAAGAACAGCTCTTTTGCTCCATGGAACTGTCTCCTCCCTCCAAGCGACTCCTCGGGACGATAATACCACTGGACACAGACCTTCACGTTGTTCCGAGCATCTGCTTCGATCTTCTCAATTCGTGCCACATACGGGGGCTTGCCCGTGTCTGATGGACGCATCAGCACACAATCCCCAGCTGCAAAACCACCGAACATTCACTAGCTTGTTCATGAAGCCACAATTCTTAACATATACAGAGAGCCATATCTATCTATATGCATACACAAATACATACTATTCAATCAACATGCAACACCGAACTACAAAACTGCTGAACTTTAAACCCTTGACCATCAATCAAGCCCATATTTCTTAACATATACATACACCAATACATAATGCATAAAGATACATATATAACTTTTTTTCAGTCAAAACATAATTCCAAACTCCAAAGCCCCATATTTTCATTCCTAAACAGCTCAAGAACAGTTTGATAAACATAATAGCATATATACGCATGTACATAACTGATAAAAAAAAGATATATATGTATTAGTTAGTACCTCTTACGACTTTGTTGGTGCCTCTGATGGTGTAAGATTCGAGTTCTCTCTTGCCTTGTTTGGTCTTGGAGCTGATCCCGGGTCTAGTTTTGGCCATGGTAGCTAGGGTTTTAAATTCTTGCAAAGATTAGGATTATTTTAGAGGACTTTAGAGACTGGAAATATGAAACTTTCTGAATTCGTGAAATGTGGACCATTAGTGGTTTAAACACTAGAGTTTGGGGGCAGAAGGGAAACTCTAGGTCCTCATCATGGAGAGAGAGATAAGAGAGTTGTCTTGAGCAAGGTTGTCAATACCGTATCAGACAGTGTACCCTTTTTTCTATTTGTATGGTACATATTGGCACCAATCTGTTTCAGTGTACAGTCTCGGATTTGATGACATTATAAAATAGGCACCTGTTAAAATATATATATAGATAAGCCATCATCAAGTAGCATACAGTAAAATCACCAGAGCAATAGGAATGCACAGAACAAAGCATACAAGCCATTGAAATCATATTAAGCATACAGTAAACTTAATATAGCCCCATTTATGTTCATATTGGTGAATATATTTCTGTTCCCAAACCAATTATTGTGATGAGATAGTATCTATGAATGCTAATGATACCTACTCTTTCAATAATAAATTATGATGCTTTTGTTTTGGAAATATAAAGACATTAAGTTAAAACAGAAAAAGAAAATCAATCAGGATACAATCTAGTAGTCAAAGATAATAGCACAAGATTACATCATTCTTTTTGTTTTCTTGTTTCATTTGAAAAGCATGATAATGGAAGACAAACTAAAGTCCTCAAATTATTAAAAGAATTCCACAGTGCTAAAAAGGCATATTTTTCTCAATCCTTAAGGGCTCCACAGTCCATAATCCATTATAACCGGCCATTACTTCCTCTGTATCTTTTACTCCACATTTCTATCCTTACCCGTGTACCAAAAGATTATCCTATTATCTCTTAATTTACTACAAATAATTCCATGAACACGTAACCACAAACAATGAATCTGCATCTCAAATTTCCCCAAAACCTAAAAATGCAAAATGTAAGAGAAAGGGCTAACCTGAGGATGTGATTATTGGCACGTGGTAACTGGAGAGAGACTTTTTGCGGCCAGGAGCGGAGCAATGGAACCGAAAGAAAGATGTGAAAGTAAAACTGAGAGAACTAGAGAGATGAAAGACGCTGTCACTGACTACTGACTTCTGAGCTTGAACCGAGAGAGAGAGAGAGAGAGAGAGAGAGAGACAGAGAGAGAATTTTAAGTTAAAATCAGATAAAATCCCTAAAGTAAAAATCAAAATCACAAAATTAACAACCTAGAGCACATTTACAGTGGCATTTTGGGGCTTACTTGTAAACTTCTTTTTCAACCTTGTAATCTTATTATCCGAATTATATTGTCTACTGTTTAATTTTAGATTTTCCTGTTGGGTTTGCAAAATAATTGATGACAGCATGACATATGTTATCAGAAATTTTACATCACCGTATATGATTTGTGAATTTTGATTTTTTTATTTAAAAATTGAAATAACATTTAAAATTCAGAAATTTTCTTGTTTGTTAAATTTATGGTAATATTGAATTTTATCATGATAAACCTGTTTTAAAATATTGTTCATTTGATGATGTGATATTCAATTTTGTTATATACTTGATTTTATTTCAATTTTTATTCGATTTATATATCATATTTTTAGTATTTTAATAATAGCAAATAAAATATTTTTAATAATATTATATTACTAAATATCCATATTATATTATAATTTTTTTTAATGTTTTTATTTAATATATAATACTTTTATTGTTATTATATTTTTACTTATTTGATTATATTTGATTTATTATTTATAGTACTATATTCGTTTTGTCACGTCCCGTCTCGAAGGCTTAACAAACACTGCACACTATACAACGAGCTTTTACAAGTGTGCAAGAGGAACTTATATCGGGTTCAACTAACAAAAAATAAAAATAATAACATTACACAAAGTGAGTTGTGTCCTACATCTTTTAGTGAGCATGAGATTGTCATCCATGTCATGTGTGATTGCTTTGTAGCGATTAGAGTTTGGAATGCTTTTAGATACCCTAAACTTGCCAATGTTTTCTTTTCTTCCTCACTTCCTGATTAGATTCGCTTAAATTGTGCCATTACGAACCTTTGTTCGAGAATCCCTTAGTCCTTCATTTTCCCTTTTGCTTGCTCCCTCATTTGGTCCCACAAATAATGTCTTGTTTATAATATTTTGTGTACCACTTTCCTACAAAAAGCTAGAGGGTAGTACACCTATTCGAATTTTCCCAAGAATTGATACGAACCTTTACTTTATTTGTCAAATTTGGATTCTAGAGTATTCAAGCTCAATTGTGATGCTTCGGTCCATAGAGTCTCAAGGATCGTAGTGGTGGGAATTTTACTAGAGGCAACAGAGGCAAGTGGGTGAAAAGCTTCATAAAGCTATTGAGTGTTTGTAATGTTCTGACAAACGAGCTATGACCAATCATGATAGGATTTCAATGATCTCATAACTGAATCTAATTCAAATATTGTTTTGGAGCTTTTGAAATTACCATCGAATGATTATCACTCGTTGAATCTTCTTGTACTTACTCACAGGTTTCTCACAAAAAATTTTAAGCGAGTCAAATTCTCTCATGTTTTGAGAGAGGCAAATCAATGTGCGGATTTGTTGTTCAAGACTTTTTATATTTTCATTGTGGATTGTTATTTATATTTTGATGATCTTCCGGATCTTGTTTATTCGGCCTATATGACATTGTATGAGAACTTTATTCTCAAGACTTTATGTAACTTCATGTTTTATTTATGAAACTCTTTATTATAAAAAAAAAAATAGAAAAATAACATGATATGGAATTCTATATAGATTTTTAGGCATGCAAGAACTTATGAATTTTAGGCAACCTTGGATTAGAAGGCAACAGATATGGAATTCTATGTAGATTCTATACACGTGTTAATGAACTAATACTCCATTAATTTCTCCCCGGTACAGCTCAATCAAATCAACTTATATCATCATCTAGTCCACCATCTAGCTCTTTGCCCGTATTGAATCGACCCACAACTTCACCAAGCTCAACTTCAAGTCACCCTGCAAACTTAGAGCCAGGCCAAAATTTAGTATCCATCTTGAGTCTCTCAGTCACTTTCGACTCCTTGCCGCCTCCACTGTCTCAACAATCACCACCTAGCCCTAGTATCTTACCACAACATGCACCCACAATAATTTACACCCCATGAAAACTAGATCCAATTGTCTGAAATGTTTAAGCCACGTGCCCACTAGCCACCAAACATCCCAAATGTTGGCCTTGCAAACCAATCCCAAATGTTGTTTGATTGAAGCAATTTTGACCTACAGGACCTGGCCAAGGTGCATTTGATGGCCCTGCAAAAGAGTTCGTTTGTCCACCTGGTACACCCACATTAGGAAGTGACCTCACCAAAACCAAATTGTTGTTGAAATGGCATTGGCATTGACATCTGGTTTGGCATTGGCATCTAGTTTTGCATAGACATTGGACAAGGATGCTGCTGATGATTTTGGGAGAGCCATGGCATACCATCAGTTGGGAATCCATTACGAAATGTGGTGTTGTGTAGCTGTTGATGTGCCGCCACACTTGTCCAAACTCCACTCATGATAAAACCAACAGACTGGCATTTCTGGTAATGGAAGTAAGCCAGTTCCACCGAACACTTTGTCCCATGGCAAGAGAGGATGAACAATTACCATTACCCATTGATGTTGAGGCAGGTGGTGCGCGATGTTATTTCTGACTGGGTGGTGTTGGTGGCTGATCTGCCCCCATAGGTGTTTGCTGTGCGGAATGCCTACAATTTTTCCATGCCCCATCCCTGTTTCTAATATTCTTTTCGTTGTTTTTCCTGTTTTCGGGCGTCTGGTCATTCATGCCCCTTTTTTTTTTATCAATTTTTGCATCCTCTTGTACTCAGCGTCTTTCTCATCATCTGAAAATTCTGCCTCAATTGACAATTCTTCATCATTCTCTCCAGATGCCTCATACCCTTTCTTGTAAAGATTCTGGTCATTTAGAATATGACGTGCAAACTCTTGAACAAATGAGATCGAAGTGCCTTTATGGAACCCCAGCAAGGATTTCTGATGTAGAACAAGAGAAATAGAGAAATAATAGAGATAGAAACCAAGCTACCCTAGGAATTGGGAAAGAAGCCAAACTACCCTAGAGGATAAGAAAATTGATACCAATATCAATCTAATTTTTATTCATTCAAAGCTAATTCGAAAAGTAACATAAGGATCTCTTATATAGAGATCTTTTGAACTGTAAATAAAGAAACCCTAATCCTAATACAAATTTGCATCATATTGTAAAATTACAAATTTACCCCTATATTACAAAATTACAAACTTACCCCCATACCCTTATGTACCCCATCAATTTCTCTTTCTGAATTGTATCTTACCACATAGTAAGGGTTCTTTAGAGGTCAAAAGATTTCATCGATCAGGCCCAATGAGGATTTAGTTTCTGTTGTCCAAATGAAAGAACCCTCGTTGAGAGGGTTGTGCTTCTCCACCGCTTCTACAATGACTTTGCACCCATCATCTGTAATATTGCAAGCAGTATAGCACTATTGGTCTAATATACAGCATTCTAACATACTTGTGCAAAAGGTTAGTGAACAACATTCTAATAATGATTATAACATAAATTTTCTATGAACTTCCCGATGAGGATTTAGTTTCGATTGTCCAAATGATAGAACCCTCGTTGAGAGGGTTGTGCTTCTCCACCCCTTCTACAATGACTTTTGCACCCATCATCTGTAATATTGCAAGCAATATAGCAATATTGGTCTGATATACAGCATTCTAACATACTTATGCAAAAGGTTAGTGAACAACATTCTAATAATGATTATACCATAAATTTTCTATGAACTTACAGACAAAACAACTCCCACAGGCAGCATTTATGATGTGGTTGACGAAATGGAGGGAGATCCTGCCAAATTTAATACAATGGTCTCAATAAGGTGACTAATTAAGAGCCTTAACTTTTATCCATAGTAATTTGGTTTATCTTCTGGAGTATTGTTATTGCATGGTATTGGTGAGCAACTGAGAGTTCAAAACACTATAACCTTATAGGATATCAAAATATACAGAAACCACACCAAAAAAAAAAAAGAAGAAAAAACTAATTGTTCAAATTGCAGTCTCACATCCAACCCACACTCGGTGAAACACTTAACTAAAAAAACTTTTATTGCCTCACAAATCACAGGACACTATATTTCTTGGCATTGAGAAATATCCCATCAATTTCAGCACCTCAAGGAAGAGACTTCTATAACACAGATTTAGAACCCTACAATGATCAAATGATTAGCACCTATTAAAGTTAGCCTAAAATGAACCAAAATATAATAATTTAATCCAATACTAATGAAAGTAAGCATCAAGAGATCACCAAAAAAGAAAAAAAAAAATTAGTCATCCTCTTAAGTATCCCTTCTTACCATCTCATACCTGAACATTAAAATCAAACTTACAAGTACTTCCTCATAAGATATTTTCTTCCAATGAGATAATTCTCCACCAAAACTAAATGCAGGAATTCAAGTGCTATAATGGGGCTCTTAGGAAATGACAGAGTTTTGCATTTGTGACAAACCCTCAACCATCAAAGTCACTGGCTTATATGATTCGAGCTAGTGATCCTTCAAATTCAATATCCCAAGAACCAATCATTTCCTCTACACGATCTACATTGTCATCCTCATCATCATTATTAGTCCCATCAACACTCCTTATCTCTCCTTCTTCAAACTCACTAGCCTCATCTTCCTCTCTTTTCACAACCAAAACTAAATGCAGGAATTCAAGTGCTATAATAGGGCTCTTAGGAAATGACAGAGTTTTGCATTTGGGACCAACCATCAAAGTCACAGGCTTATATGATTCAAGCTAGTAATCCTTCAAATTCAATATCCCAAGCACCAATCATTTCCTTAACATGATCTACATTGTCATCCTCATCATCATCATTAGTCCGACCAACCATCTCCTCTCCATCAACACTCCTTATCTCTCCTTCTTCAAACTCACTAGCCTCATCTTCATCTCTTTTTACAACCATCTTCACTTCTACATTGTCATCCTCGTCATTATCATCGGTCCCACCAACCATCTCCTCTCCATCAACACTCCTTAACTCTCCTTCTTCAAACTCACTAGCCTCGTCTTTCTCTCTTTTCACAACCATCTTCACTTCTACTTCCTCCTCTTCCTACTCCAGTTATAGCTCTTCATCCTAATTCACATCATCACAACTATTATCACTAGAATCTGATGAAGACAGTGAGCTTTCACTCTCGAATTCCTCATCACTTTCACTCTCATCCTCATCCTCATCACCCTTTTCTTCAGTATTCACAACACAATTCCCATCAACACGAACCGACTTTCCTAACCTGTTTTACACTCCTCTTCCGTCACCTTCACCTTAACCAAACATCTAATTGGCTGCTCAGATCCATTTACGATTGGCTCAGATACATTAACAACTGACTCAGATGTAAATGAAATCTGATCCCCAACATGGGCTTAATCATTAAAGTCTCACATACCTTTCTCAACAACCCCAACTTCAATATTTTCTAAACTAATATGATCTGAGTTACCCTCAAACCAATCCTTTATAGAGTCGAAATCAAGGGAATCAGCCAAGGACAAATCGTTGATCTTGGGATCAAGGGAATCAAGTGGCTCCTTGAAATTTTTTAGCTTTGAAGTTTGACTGAGGTCTTCTTGTTCTCCTTCAATTGCAGGTTCAGAGACAAATTCAACCATCTCCAAAGATACAGAGGTAACAAATAGGTTCAAGAGAGAGGAATGAAGGTTCATAGATGCTGAAAAATAAAAATTACCCAAATTAGTTTACGTTTAACAGGTCTGAGAAATAGATTTTAATTATGCAAACACTCATCAGATCCTAATTTATTCCACACACTTCAGCATGAAAACATTCTAATTGATTTCATTCTGTAAAATATTAAATACTACTTAGTAAACCAATAAACATGTTTATATACACAAAACATATTAATAGATCGATAAAAGGAGAGTGCCAAATTTGGGGGTTTCAACATTCGACAACTAATTCCAGAAAATATCATGCATATTAAAATTAAGGGTTTCAATTTACATATTGAAATTTCAAAATAACTAAATAAATAAGAAATTTGATTAAAACAAACCTTAAACTCTTATGCTCACAGACGGTGACGGGTGAGGTTGATGGCGGCCAGTAAAGCTTACGGATAGAGAGAGGAACCGTGAGACAGGAAGACAGCAGTAAGAAAGAGAAAGCGAATGTCAGAGAGGGACACAAAGATATACAGAGAGAGAGCACCGAGGGACAGCGAGAGGGCCTGTACTGCTTAGGTTTAGAGAGAGAGAGCCCGTGTGACGGTTAGGTTTAGGTAGAGGTCAGAGAATTAAATAGCTTTTCATTTTCCGTTATGCTGCAGGCAAAAAAAGGCTAAATTTCAATTTTATCCTTTAAATATATGTCGTTTTCAAATTAATCCCACAAATAAAACTTCTCTCTATTATAATCTTGAACTATTATTTTCGTCTTGATGTTATCACGGATATTTCAATTTTCGATAATAAGCGGTCGTGGATTGCCAGATCGCTTATCTGACTAAAAAGATGAGGTTTTTAAAAATCTTTACTCTAACTAAATTAAACAAATTACGAGGTGAAGTAGAAAAAGATATTTTTATTTCTACGGTATTTTCAAAATTATGATTAGGTTTTATAAAAAAAAATTTGACAGATTAAAGAGTAATTTTTTGGGTTAACAAGATAATTAGAGTTACTCATTTATTTAAAACACTTATTGCTCTCAAAATTTGGTTTTTCATCACACATTTTTCTTTATTTTTTATTAAATAAAAAAAAATAAGTCGAGGAATGCTCCAATAATCAAAGATGAAGATTATGCTCGGTCATTTTTAAGGTTTTGTGTGGGAGAGAATGAAACAAAGATGAAGATTATGTGAGTTTTCTCAAACTAATTTAACAGGTCAAAGATTTTTAATTACTTGATGGAATGACAATATTAAAACTAAAATAATAGTTCAAGAACATAATTGAAAGAAAAAATTAGTTGACTAACCAATTTAAGAAACAGCATATATTTGGGACAAAATTAGAATTTAACTGTAAAAATATAAATTATAAGGCAAGAAATTTAAAACTAACGCTAAGATTTTTTTTTCAATGTTACCTTATGATGACAATAAATTATACATTAAGATTAAAGTAAAAGATTTAAAGATCTTTGCCAGGGGACATTTAATATAATCAAATATATTAATTATTAAGGGTGAGTATGAAAATCGATAAAATTATCAATATGACTCTAATCAATGTAATATGTTGGGTTTGGTTTGGGTTGTTGAACTCGTCAGTTTGGTTGGATAATGGGTTCAAAATTTTTCCACCTGATCCTAACTAATAACCGGATCGTTATATAAAATTATATATATATATATATATTTAATATTTATTATATGTATTTAATTTGTGAGATGTTTGTAAGTTATGTTATATTAATGTTGAAGCTTTGAAAATTTTGATTCATCAAGCACTTCTAACATCTAGTATTTGTTTACTTTTTTATAGTTTCGTATTAAATTAAGATTATTTGTACTTTGTATTAAGTGATCTAAAGTAATTTATGAGTAAATGGATTTATAAAATTTATTAAATTTGTTGTATTAATTAGATTTTAGAACTAATGAATGATGAATAGTTTTAGTACAATTTTTTTATATAATATGTTTGAATTAAATTTTAAATTAAAAAAAACAAATCAAATTGGTGACCCAAACCGAATTCATCGGATTGAATTGAGTTGAACTTTTAAACCAATCCGTCTAATCTCACCCCTATTTATTATGAAAGTATCTTTAAATAAAATAAAATAAAAATCATATGTTATTATGTTTAATAAAACTATTTGTACTAAACATTTAATTTATCAAAAATAAAAAACTATCTGAATACCCAACAAGATACTATCTAGAAATTCTACTAAGCTTAAAATTTATTTGTAAAAAGGATGGAGAAGAAATTCTAGCTTTTGTAAAATAGTTAAATTTACCTCTCACCAATAAAACAATTTTGGCTTGTTTGGAGAAAACCTAAAAATCACAAGTAATAAGCCAACTTTATGGAAGGAACACAGGCAACTCTAGATCTTTGATGCCAATACATGAATTCTTCTTCCAGAAGAGATTCCAATCGCCTCTTTACCTCTTCTCTTCAACAGTTTTAATTAGGATAATCATGATCTTTGTTCTGGAGAGTTGTTATTCTTAGCTTCCTAAATCCAAATCATTCTCTTCCCCATTTGAAAAGATCACTGCCAACTAGGTGAGCCAAGTATCTTTGATAATTTCTCCACATTTCTTATCAGTAGATCAGACAGTCTCAAATATGTATCCTATTTAACTTTTTTATCCTTATCAGTCCAGGTGTTAAGCAGAATCACCCTATGGTCAAGCAACAACAAGGAGTGTCTCCAATGTTGCCTTGTTACGTCTCCAACAACATAAGCCCTAAACATGGATCAAGACAACCTTTTAATGTTTCAAACTAGGATGGGTCGACCAATATTCCATAAAATTTTCGATATAATCTCCAAATTTTACTAAAACTTTCCATCAAATTTTCTAATCGAAATTGATTTTTTTATATAAAAAAATGGTAACTTTTAGTCTAGAAATTAGAAACTTAATTAGTACTACCCAGTCACCCCAAATGCAGTAACTCTTCAACAACTCAAGAACAATATTAATTTCAAAATGCAGAAGATCGAAGAGCTAATATTTTAACAGAGTCTGGACTTATATTAAATAGACTGTGTACAAATGGTACACATGATAATATTACATATATAATTTGGCGTCAAATGATATGGGCTTCATACTATAACTGCAGTTGCAATCAACAATATTATATAGGAGTATATATCATTATCCTCAGAGCAATGTGGGCGAGATATCCATGGGAAAAGGATTACCCAAAACATTCTCCATGTAATAGTGAGGATGGGTTGCATCCATTACCACAAACTGCATATCCTCGGATGGTTTCCAGTGGCGTTTTCGTTGATTGATGAACCAGTTGTTTATTTGCTTCTGATCCAGACCAGTGGACTCTGCCAGCGCAAGCTTCTGTTGCTCCTGTTAATAATCAGGTTCATCAAATTAATTAAACCACCAAGGATCTATGTATAAAGATGCAAATTAACTTAAATGACTCTTGCACGTGTATCATACAGGTATAGGGGATAAGCTACAAGTTCTACTTGTGGTTAATTCAATTAAATCTTTCAAAAAGCAACCAAAAGTAAAAATATATCGGCACGCATATATACAGCATTCCTAAAATTATGTTGTGCAAGATTTTCACTAACAAATAATTTGTGTTAAAATAAGAATAAGGATGGCATTTGAAGTTGAAGTAGATATACCGATGGGTAAGGCCATTTGTAATGTCTGCTCCACCAATCCAGCAACTGTTGTCTGGCTTCCTTAGGCAGCTTCCCTTTCTTCCTCTTCTTCATGAACTCCTGCTTGAGACTACCTAAATACCCACTGTACTTGCGCAAAAGCTGACCTTTCAGCTCTCGGTCTTCTGCTTGGGGATCTATCACATCGTTGTTCACATCAACCTCTTCTTCAGATGATGCACTCCTATCAATTGCCTCAACACAAGCTGATATATAGCATCATCAACTAGTAAGCACCTCAACATGTAGATAATGTTATAACTTGTTTGGAAATGATTAAAGTTCAAATTAAGAATGAGTACATTATTACCACTTACAATTAACCTATTAGTAACATTTTTAAATCAACCTGTCACCATACCAACTGATTAGTATAACACACTATAAAAAATAGATGATCCATTTTATTGGATTGCATTAGCAACATTATCCCTTTTCTTAATTTGATTTGTATCTTAATTTTCCTTTGTCTCACTTTGGCAGTCAGTGCATACATATCAGTCTCTTTACACCCAATCACATGGAACAACAAAAAGAATACTTATTTGACATGCAAGCGTAGAAGTATTAGAAAGCAATCAAAACAATGTTTTACCAATGTGATCTAACTTTAACATACAACCTAGAAGATTTCAATTTTTTATTTTTTATTTTTTTTATCGAGTTTGAACATAGGTTTTCCCTTAATGACTCTTACTATAAATCATTGTAACTAATGATGCATCTCAAGACTCAACAATGGCAAGAAACTTCTCTGTAGACAGAACAGAAGGTCAAAAATCCTTGAGCAAAATAATGAAACTGACCTAAATAAAGAGATTGGAATCCAGTGACCTATTAACAAGCCCATGCTGCAACAAAACAACCCAGTACTCATATAAAGCAGCGCACTGCTAAAGATTAATGATAATCTTCACCTGAATCAATGAAGGTTCTTCAAAACTCTAAAGGACTTGAAGGGCCTGATCCCTAAAAGGCCTATTTCTTGTTGCACATACAGAGTCTAGACCAATAGTTACTCTTCCTCCAAATCCACCAAATTAAGGATTATTAAATACAATAAATGTCAATATATTTGTTAAGAAAAAAAAAACATCAACACTGCTTCAATATTCTAAACAATACCTCCTATGCAGCATAAAAAAATGTTCTAATATATTTGTTAAGAAAAACAATACCTGCTTCAATATTCTAAACAATACCTCCTATGCAGTATAAAAAAATGTTCTAATATTCACTAGATACACAAGAACCGGCATTTTCACACAAGAATCGGCATTTTCACCCTAAAGTGCCCGTGACTGTGATAAGAATGTAGTTGGTGGACGCTTCAACATGAAGGAGAAGCTTCTTTAACCCAAAAAAAATCATATCCAAACCCAAAACCCATTTGCAAGTCTATGTAGTATGGATGAAAACAAAGTAAATGTATGATAGAAAGAACTAACCATAAGAGCTTTTGCTTGCTTTATTTAAAATCAAGACTGTAATTATATACTGTCATCCTCTTAATCTCTCACAGGTTTATGTGAATTAGGGAAAAAGAGCTCTTTTTGAGAACCAGTAATTTACTACTACTATATCATTAAGATAACGTGGGAAAACACAAAAACAAACTGCATTGCTCTCAGTGGATAAAATTTAGGAATAATGGATCGAGGCACAAACATGCATATAGCAGGAATTACAAAAGCTATTTAGTCGAAAATAAGTTACATCAAAAATGGTATCAATGGCAGAGAAAGAGGTGGGGGGGACGAAGACTTAGCATTACATATCAATCACAAAATAATGTTTCTTCACACAAATTCATTCCTCCTTAGCAAACCCTCTACCATGCTCATACGCAGTATGCTTGCTATTGCATGTTCTCTTCTTTAATTCTAAAATAATATCCAGCATACAAAGGTTAGATTTGTAAATTTTCGTTTCAGTGGTGGTTCTATCAGTTCAAACTAAACGGCTATGCACAATTGGTCCACATTTGATTTATATACAACATGGCATTCAAATTATCAACCTGCAGACTTCAGTCTCATGCACACAAGATGCACCAGAGCCTCCTTAAAAGTTGCATGCAGAAAAAGTAACTTAAGAAAATATCATAAATCAAATCTGAGTATAATACTCAGTAGATGATATATAGAATCCTTTGCCATCAGTATTATCAAAATGTACAAATTAAGTAGATCATTATCACAATCACATGAAGACAGACAACACTGAAGCATGGTTATTATTCATTTGGAAACAATAATTTGAAATCTCAAGTTTATTAAATTTTGCAATTTTAAGAAGTCATTCAATAAACTTGTGAGTTTGAAATGTCATCTTTCTAAAATTCATTTACACTCACAAGTTTTGAAGAATGGATTAATTCATCAATGTAAATGTTAGCATAATATTTAAATTGTGTTTTTTAAAGGCAAAGAACCAACTTTATTAATAAGAATCATTACAACAAATAAACCCAAATACAAATTGTGTTTAACATTTTTTTTTAACTATTTTGAAATACAAATCCATGCATTTCAAATTCATAAATCCAAACGCAAGCTAAGTGTTGAGCCTTCATGCACAATTTTTACCCTTAAACTAAGGCTTCAAGAAACTAGACACCCTGCAGGTTTTGAGTACTAAACCCTATTTTTTTTTCTTTCGAAAAATTCTAAATACTCACAGCATAAAGACAATTGCAGTACTCCTTACTTTGGATTTTTAGGAATATTAGTAATCAAAAGTAGGCAATTTGAACATCAAATTTAGACATAATTAAATGGAAGATAAACATTGAAGCCCATTTCCTTGAATAGATCTATTCTTAAAAGATGCAAAAAATTGAGTCAATAAATATCCACCAATACAGGAAGAAGAAACCAAGAAAGCACATAAATTAAACTCACAAACACCCAGAAGAGAATCAAACTGTTACGCACACGCACACGCATATATATGCAGGCTACTAAAGGCCATCCTTGGTAAGAATACCCTAGTAGCAAAAACAGTTCACTACCCCTTAAAAAAGGCAAAAAAAAAATTGAAAGAAAGAGAAAAGAAGAAGAAGGCAGCACACAAAAAGAAGAAAATTAAAATAAGAGATTAAAAAGAAAGCCTAAGAACCCACATACAAAAACAAATTTTTAAATATTATTTATTATTGTTAATTAAAACTACATGTTCTTGGAAACATAAGCATGCATGGCCGATCATTATTTTAATTACAAAACATATCCAAATTAATATAATTAAACACGAATAAAATAATTAATATTGATACAGTATCATATATACATAGAGAGAAGGAGAAAGAGAGAGGTGATCACCAGAAGTTGAAGAGGAGGAGAGACTGAGAGCTTTGAATTGACATTCAATCCTTTGGAGGAAAAGCATGGCTTCTTTGAAGGGTTTAGAGAGCTCTTGTTCGTACTTAGTCAGCATCTCACAGTAAGCCTCCATGAACTGATCAAGGGCTGGATCTTCACCAAGGCAGCCTGTGGGTCCCATTGTTGCTGCTGCAGATGCGCATGCTTCTTCTAGCCTTGCTATCACCTCTGGTGGTGCCCCTACCTGCGGCAGCTTGTGTGTTTTGTTTCCTCTCATCAGGAAAAAAAATACTTCTTTGCTCTTAAGAAAAAAATATAAAACTAAAACCTATACATGTCTCTATCATCATGTATGATTATTCATTAGTACTCAAAAAAAGGGTTTTGAACTCTCGATTCTTGTAAAATAGAAATCTTTTGATTGAGAGTAAAATGAAAGATTCTTTGATGTTATGGGTATAAAGATCTTCACGGTCAGCTCCAAATTGTGTAAAGAACAGAAAGCAAAAATTGACCTATCTATCATTTTCAGGCAATGGATATTACGAAGAGGCAGAGAGAGAGAGACATATATATTTATGTGGTTTTGGGTTACTGGTTAGTAAGCAAGATATAAAAAGGTCAAATTTTACAGTACTTATATATAACATGTATATATTTCACCTTTTGACAATTGACATAAGCAGCCAAGAGACGGTGGTAGTGAGGATGAGCCATGATCTTAGCCTTGATGACAGAAGAAGTACTGATGGTGGCTGATCCATCGTTGTTCTCCATGAAATATGTCCCTGTATTATTGTTGTTGTTGTGATCGTCAAGAATCAGAGAAGAGCCACTAGTACTGCTGTTGCGGTTTTGGTCTTGATTAATGCTGGAGCTGGTATGAGGCATAGGAAGAAATAAGGTATTCGAGTCTGCATTAACATGATGTTGATGTTGATGATGATGATGAGGAGGAGGAGAAGTCATGATAGGCATCATCATCATAGGATACAGTCCATTACTATTGTCCCCAAAAGCTATCATACAAGCTGAGGTGCTATTAGAACCACCCTCCATTATCTCTCTCTTATCTTTTTTTCACTTTGGCTTTGCTAGTAGGAGTAGTATATAACA
Source organism: Bretschneidera sinensis (assembly GCA_023935145.1). Lineage (NCBI taxonomy): Eukaryota > Viridiplantae > Streptophyta > Magnoliopsida > Brassicales > Akaniaceae > Bretschneidera > Bretschneidera sinensis. The sequence continues at coordinate 10,325,417 of CM043700.1, read as the reverse complement.
CGAGGAATATCCATATATATCTCACTGATAATCTCTCTCTGCCTTAGTATTTAGAAGTAGTAATTTTCTCTCTCCTACGCAATCCTTTTTATTTGCCCTAAAGATTGTTGTATCTCCAGTGGTCTCCCGAGATTTATGCTTCAACAATCAGCCCTTTTTACAGGAAAATCCTAAATAGTAGTGATAGTGGTAGAAGAAACAACAGCAGTCAGTTAGTAGTGGGAGTGTGGGTTTTTACTCTCTTGGCTTATCTGCCAAAGCCTGCCCAGATTTCCTTTGGGAAACGGGTGTTTTATCTTTGTTTCCGCTTATTACCACCTACCATTAACTCTTCTCTATGTACAGTAGTACCTTTTTTTTCTTTTTTTTTACCTTCTCTCTTCAGTACTACTTATGCAAGAAGGATGTCTAAGAGAAGAGAGAGAGAGAGAGAGAGGACTTCTCTTTTTTTTTACCTTCTCTCTTCAGTACTACTTATGCAAGAAGGATGTCCAACAGGAGAGAGGGAGAGAGAGAGGAGATTTCAGGTTAAGAACAGGGTGCACGCAAGAGAGAGATAATTAGGGTAGAAGAGGCGGTGATTCATTTCATGTTTAATGTGAGATCTTTGAGAGGAAAAAGGCTTTTACCTTCCCGATGAAAACTCTCAACCTCTTTTCTTGCACTGCCACTGATGCACTGCCATTACTGGCAAAGAAAAAAAGAGACAGCGAGAGAGAGAGAGACGAACGATCAAATCGAGGAAGAGCTAAGGCTAATATTACTGTATTTACTAGTGATTTGTGATTTCTGAGTGATAGAGAGAGAGGTTTTTGGCGCACGGAATCACTTCTCTATTTCTTCACTGTATTCCTTTTTTTCGCTCAATCTCTCTACTCGGTTTTTAATAATAATAAAAATACAGATACGATATTTGTAGTGGTCCATCCATATCTATAATTATAGTACTACAAAATTGAATTACTAGAAAAATACTGCACCACTAATTTGTAATATTTTGTTGATGAATTAGTAATTGAGTAATATTTGTTCAAAAAAGTAAACTATCATTTTATTTTTTTTTAAAAACCCACTATTTGATACTTTAGTAAATTGAAAAAAGTGTTTTTTTTTTTTATTGATTGTTGTTTTAGACTTTTAGGTGATCAAAATGGAAATCCTAAATCTTAACTTTATACAAAACACTAATATTATTGAAGAGTAAGCATGAATGGATAACGAATGATATTATCCGTCTTTGACACATGGGTGTTGATTTTGTTTGTTGCTTAAACCCATAACCGTTAAATTAAGAGAGTATTTAAATATTTATTTAATTCAACAATTATAAGCTCGAGCTCATACGAAACACAAGCTAACATAATTATTTTCCTCAACGCATTAGCAAAGGAAAAAAAAGGGTAATGGGATAAGAGAGAAGGTGAAAGGAATGAGAAAATTTTGTTTTCTTTCTTTACTCTTTTTGTTTTTTAATTTTTTTCCTTTTTATTTCAGATTTTTTTAGTTTAATTTTTCATTTCTCCTTTTTTAATTTTTAATTTTTAATTTTGCTTTTAAAAATTAGGTACAATCAATCGTGAGTCTACAATATATGTGCATTTTAAATTTAAAAAAAATGCATATTAAATTTAGCAATTTATTAGTGCTTTTTCTGATATCTTTTTATGAACAATGGATTTGGTTTCATTTTTTTATATTGCGACAAATGTTGGGGGAAAAGCAAAGGTCGTGTATTTTGAGATTTTTACTCAAGAAAATTGTTGTCATAGGATTGGCTTGGACTTATTCGAAAAGATGTCGATTTCTATGGATCCAGATAACTTAAATAATGCTCCCAAAGAGAGCACACAACTCTTATGAAGATGTGCAAAAAGATAAAAGTGCTCACGTCACGTCGGTAAGTGAGCAATGGAGGTCATCACTAGCTCGCTAAGAAAGTTTTGATCAAAACTAGAATATAAAGCAGTGGATTTGATATAACAACGAAATAGAACAACTGAATTGATATAACAACTACGGAATTGAATAAATGGACAGTGGATTATAGTGGAATAGGTGTAATGGATTGAAATAGAGCTAATTGTTCTTTCTCCTTGAACTATGATAAGAAAATAAGTCTACTTCGATGGCAGCTACCTCCTAACAAGAAAAAGAAGAGAAAAATATTATAGTTTCTGCTTAACCTCCACAGCATTAAGATGGGTAGAAGAGTTTTCTGAGGTTAAGGGATTCTCACACATTTCTTGAGAACCGATATGTGAAATACTGGATGAATCCACGTTGTTGCAAGTAAAGCCAGCTTATAGGCCACAAGGACAATCCACTTGAGCACTTCAAAAAGACCAAAGAATCTTTTGTCCAGTTTTTGGTTCTTCCTCAAAGCTATTGAATGGTTACAATTTGACAAACACCCAATCCTTCACTAGAAATTGATTATTCGTTCTGCCCTTGTTTACCTGAGCCTTCACAGGAGCTTGAGCACAAGCCAAGTTAAGTTTGAGTTGTTGCAAGATTGCATCTCGTTGAAAGAGCTCTTGCTCCACAACCTCATTAGATGAAGAATCACACAGATAATAAGTAATGGCAAGTGAAAGCCTACGATATAAAGCCTAGAAGTGAGCCATACCCGCCGCAGTGTGAAACAATGTATTATACCAATGTTTCGCCTAGGGTAAAAACTTTACCCAAAGATGTACTTCATCAAAAACATAACTACCCAAATATATTTCTAAGCATCAATTTAAAACTTTTGATTGTTCATCTTTCTGTGGATGATAGGAGTTGCTCAAAACGAAAGTGGTGCTCTGGAGCTTGAACAACTACTGCTAAAAGGAGTTAATAAATCAAGGATCTTTGTCTTTTTCTATTGTTTGCGGTATTCCATGGAGTTTAACAATCATAAACAATTAAATCAACCACTTTATAACTAGTAAAATTGCTAGGCATGTCACAAAAATGTGCATATTTGGTAAACCTATAAATGGCTACTATGGTTGTTATTTTGCCATTAGATATAAGAAACCCAATGATAAAATCCATAGCTATGTTTTCCCACAAAATGACAATGGTTGTAGAAAGCTAGCTGGTGATGTGTTCGAAAATTTAACCTATTGACTGGCCTTGCAATTGACCATAAACTCCATAATTTGAGTGTATATTCCTTTCCAAAATATTGAGGGCAATACGATTAAATGTCCCAATGAATCAAACATGCCCTCCCACTAGAGATGAATGAAACTCTCTTAGTAATGGCTCACATAAAGATGAATTTGTTGCAATGACCATTTGGTGTTGAAAATACAAAAGCCTCTCTCAAATAACATACCTCATATAAGCAATGGGATCTGCTATTAATCCTAGCGCAATCTTGTGCAATTCATTATTGGACCTATTTTCTTCGTGCAATTGAGTAAGAAAATCAAATTGAAGGCACAAGACGACAAAGAACCAATGGAATTCACTAGGAACACAAGATAGTGCATTTTCCACCACATTCTTCTTTCTTGGATTATAAGAAATTTTGAAAGAAAACCCTAACAATTTGGACAATCGTTGTTATTGTTCTGATGTCTGGATCGTTTGATTTGTCATTTCATTCAAGCTTTTTTGATCTGTTTTGATGAAGAAAAAAAAAATTGATCCAACAAATATTAACACCATTTAAGCACTGCCTTTATAATAGCATACATTTTGCGAACATAAGTGGAAGAGAGTTGTAATTTAAAAGATAATTTCTTATTAAATAAGGTCATTAGGTGCCTTTTCTGAGATAAGGTCCAAATGGAAGGTCTTTTTGCGCAATAAAATTGTAAATAGTACAACAATATGGGAATGATTACGGACGAACATCATATAATAACTAAAAAAGCCTAAAAACCTGTTCAAAGCCTTAAGAGAGCTTAGAATGGGTTAGCTCAACATGGCTGCGATTTTAGACTTATCAACCTTCACACTTTCGACTGATACGATATGGCCTAAATGCTCCACCAAACTTTGTCTAAAATAATATTTTGGCCTGAATGTGAAAGGTGCATTGGTAAGACCACATGACATTACAAAAAATTCGAAATGACCATCATGCGTGTGAAAAACGATATTGTGCGTGTCTTCAGGTCGGATTCGAATTTGGTAGTAGCTTGAGTGCAAATCCAACTTGGAGAAAATCTAAGCACCATGAAATTAATCTAAGAGCTCATCAACAGTTGAAACTGGAAAATATCCTTGATCGTTACTGCATTAAGATCTAAATAATTCTTGCAAAAACTGCCAGGTGTCATCCTTCTTTTTTACTAATAGGACAGGTGGAGAAAATAGGCTAATATTGGAACAGATGATGCCTTCTTGAAACAATTTGATTACCAAATTTTTAATCACATTTTTTTTTAAAATACAGGTGACGATATAGTTTAACATTAACAAGTGTTGTATCGTAAAAAGATGGCATAATCCTGGGGCTGTGACAGTGATTACCCATGAGAACTGAAAAAAAAACATTAGCAAAATCCTAAAAAAGTTTGTTCACCTCGACATATTCGCAAACAGTTGGGAGATGAGCCCTAGAATGCAATTCTAATTGGAAAATGGCTGCCATAACATCCATTTTCGTCAAACACCACATCGATTGATACTGCAATTAGGAAGGAAATGCATAAACCTCACCAATAAAAGTTACCCAACGATCTTTTGCTATATACTCCAAAGTTAACTGGTTGTAATCCATCACCACCGGACCTAACTGAGAAAGACATTAAACACTTAAAACCACATCAGCGCCCATGATGGGTAAGACAAAGATATTCGTTGTAATCAAGTTGCCCTGCACCATAAATTGCAAGTTTTTGACACATTCTTCATAAGAAAAGCGCTCACCATTACCTAGCAAAACTTTAAAGTGAGGTTTGTCCTCTACTACTAAACCCAAGTGATTGGCTACCCTTCTTTGCACAAAATTATATATACTACCCCTATCAACTAGGATCTTGATTGAGGACCCAACAATAGAACTTGTGAAATGAAGTGTGTGAGGAGAAACTTGACCAGCTAAAGCATGGTAAGAAATTTCTAAAATATGCATACACTCATCGAGGACCTCCTCATTATATGGTCTAACCAATGTCATATCATCATTGGAACTTTCCACTTCATAATCCAGTAAGAACAGTTAACAATTCTTACATCGATGTCCAAGGGTAAGCTTCTCATCACGATTGTAGCACAAGCCTTTCTCTCGCCTGGTTTGCATTTTTGTTAGACTTAAATGCTTTATGGAAATATGCGATAGGGTAGGCAATGCCATTGTATTGAGGTGTACTGTAGGCGCAGACAATAAGGGCCCATGAAAGACATCGATGCGAGGAAAAGAACCTCGAGCCTCCATAAACTTAGACTCTTGCAGTTTGGCTAGTCCTATGGCCTGATCCATGGAAGTAAGACGAAAGGCTAAGACCTCATTGCGAATCTCATATTGGAGCCCCGAGACAAAGCAACTAACGAGGAAAGAATGAGATAAGTTGACAATATGGTTAGCAAGAGTATTAAATTGAGATTAGTAATAAACAACGTATGATGTTTAAGTTAACTTGGCCAAAGCATCTTGGTGATCTTCGAACTTATTTGACCCAAAATGAATCTACAATGCATGATTACACTGCTTCCATGTGTTAAAATGGCCATTGCGATGCATCCACTAGAACCAATTAAGAGCTTTATCATCCATATGAAAGGATAGAATCATTAAGAATTTATCATCAGGGGTGTGATCGATGCTATCAAATCATGGAAAATCTAAGCACATAGAGAGAGTTTGGATATGAGTGGTAGGATTAGATCTAGATAAGCAGCTACAATATGTTGGTTGCTTTTTCGGTGAAGAATGAACAAGACGAAGAGCTTGTTCCAGACGGTCATCCATCGCTGTGAGGTGAAGGACAAGCTCACTCATCGCTTTTTTTTTAGTGTTAATGGTGGATTAAAGGGAGTCCAAGCATTGAGATTGAGTGGAAGAGGAATCATTGGGAGATTTAACAGCTTTATCCATAAATTTAAATATGGTTCCCTCAGCCATGACGTAAGGTCAATGAAAGCACCAAATGAAACAGCATAATTGATATAACAACTATGGAATTGAATAAATGGACAGGGGATTATAGCATATTACAGCGAAATAGGTGTAGCTGATTGAAATAAGTTAATTATTCTTTATTTTTGAATTATAATAAGAAAATAAGGCTACTTCGAGAGAAGATACCTCCTAACAAGAAAGAGAAAAAAAAAGAGGATATTATAGTTTTTGCATAACCTCTACAATGTGACTCTACATTCCTTCTAACCATGACATTTCTCCATTTTGTTATTCTTTTCCTAAAAACACGTGTACTCCTCATTTTGCAAACAAATCACTAGCCAAGCTATATTTTTTTCGTATTTGTAATTGGTTCTTCATTTCGAAAGCAAGGCACATGGTTCAAGCTACTCCAATCCAAAAGGCAAGAAAGGATCTTTGAGGGCAACCGCACACACCCATACGTGGAAATCCTAAGCCATTTTAAAAGGTTAGCAGCCTATCATTTCAATCTAGATCATAGTTACTCTTGCTATTCTATGAAATGATATGATTGCCATGATGATTAATATTGTTTAGAATTATGTAGAAAATAATGTTGCATGAAACATAAATAATATGCAGTCTTAATACATGCCTCTGTGAAACAAAACACCTTATTTTAAGAAGTATCGTTTTGTTAATTAGAAAATAGCAAGTCTATTGCAAATTATGCATAATTTTCTGCACCTGATGCAGCAGAGCTGATCGCCCCCGATAGGGTCTGATCGACCCAAAAGTTGAACCGATTGGCTCCACCCTTGGACCGATCGGTTTGTGCTCTGTTCAATAAACTTTTTTTTTTTTTGTTTCCTTGTTTTTGACCAACATGTTTCTTTCTAGTTAATTGTTGTTTTCAACATATTAAAATGATTTTAATAACTATGTTTTTGCTCTTTTGAATTTATTACATCATTCTAATTTAGTTTAGTATTTCCATTTATAGTTAATTTATCAATTGATATTTAAAAAGCAATTAGTTGGGTCAAGCTCACCATCCTAGGAAGGACAATGTCGTCCAATAATAAAATTTTGGGCCAGTAATCTCTCTAAGTATGCATATTTCCCTTCCAATTGTGATGCTTGTTTAAATTAATGCCTTTGAGCAACATGAATTATACTTCAATATGTAGAATTCTCGCATGTGGTAATAGTAATTTTACTTAAAATTAAGCACTTGTCCTAGAACATAAAGGGCTAGTCCTTGGTCTAGGCAGGAGAAGGAGCTCTAATTCCCCATTATCTCATACCCAGATCTCCTTACTTAGTTATCTCTTGTGCAGAGACTAACAAAAAGGGATTTGGCCCCTTTTAAGGTCAAATGAAAACTCTTCACCCATCACCTTTGTTTTGTGCTTGGGTGACATAAGTCCAGTATGTGAGAAATTTGCCCCGACTTAAAAGTGTTTTCCTCAAGGGAGCCCCTTACTAAATGACAAAGGGTGGTGTAAGGCGCGGAACCCACACTGTGCACCCTCTGAAATTTGATAGTCACCTTAGAGATGGATATAGCCTTTAAGTATCATTCGAAGTTTGATAGTCACCTCAAAAAGATGGATATAGCCCCGTGCATCTTCAGAAGTCTCTAAATCAATCAATCCATCAGTATATCATTAGCTTAGTCAACAATCTAGCCATCAGTCTGGCAACAAGAAACAGTCCAAGACTTGAAGCAAACAAATACAACATCTTTCCCTAGTGGTGTTAATCTCAATACAGGTAAATTATTCTTCCTTAATCAAATCCCAACATCCCCAGTGGAAAATGAACCATAGAATTCTCCCCAATCGAGTCCAAATGGCCAAAAATTCTTAGTGGGGTCCAAAAGATGATGAATAACTCATCATTGGAGTCCAAAGCCTTTATTTCCTTTAAGGCATCAATGTAAGCTCTCACTTTTCCTAAGGCATCACTATAAGCACTTGTTTCTTTGAGGCATCATTGTAAGCCTTCGTTTTCCTAAGGCATCACTATAAGCCTTTATTTATTTGAGGCATCACTATAAGCTCTTATTTTTTCTCAAGACATCACTATAAGCCCACATTTTCCTAAAACATCACTGTAAGCCCTTGTTTTCAAAAGACCTTTAAAAAAATATTTCTAAAAGAAAAGTCAACCATAAAGACCTTTAGGCAGACGTTCACCGCTAAAGTCCTCAATCAAAAGGCACCATTCTATTCATGAATCCCCAATAGAATTTTCATGGCAAATTCTTCCATAAAATTCCTCAATAGAGATATGCAAGCAACAAAACGATAGAAATAGACTCTGTCATTATCAAGTATGTGTCACTATCATGGGTGACACATTTTTTTGCCCACAACATGGGTGACACATTTATTTGCCCACAACATGTTTTCATTTGCATTGCATACATTGCACTTTATCGATCCAATATTTGAAAAAAAAATTGGGATCCCTCACAACATTTGACTTTCACTTATTAAGAAGTTTAGTCAAAGGGGGACAAATTGTAGACACCCAATTTTATTTCAAATGTTATAACGAATCATGTGTGGGGCCCAATGATGAAACTTTGGTACCGAGAAGTTAAAAATGGATGAACATATGTTGAAATTTAATTTTGGACAAGAATTGATAAAAAAAAAAGCCTTAAGCCAAAACAGTCTAAACAAAGGAAGAATTTAACACATGGGGATCTGACCCAATCGACCGACTCGGCCATAGGGTTGGGCCCTGTAGCTGATTGGTCGGGTTCGAGACCCGACTGGTCACACTACTTCCCCATTTCCTTTTTTCATCTCTAAATCTTCTAGAAGCCGTCTTTTTTACTCTCAAACCCTAAAAACAACATGAAACCTTAGTTACTGTAAGTTTAAATCTAACACATCTTGGCCATCTATCCCAACCCCTAATTTTCCTATATAAACACCACTTTACAAACACAAAATTTGTGATGCCCCAAGATGGGGTCAAGTCTTAGTATCCCACATAGGTTAGAGAAGATGTGACTGGGTTGTTTATAAGTGATTTGTCACCTCCACTTGCACAACGCGTTTTAAAGCCGTGAGGCCTAGTGTGCCAAAAAAGATAATATTGTTCTAAGCAGAAAGTCGAGTCGTTTTAATAGTATTAGAACCGACTCTCGAAAGCTTAGTCGACGATTTTAACCGGTGGGTTACCGAATGTGAACCACACCACACATCGAAAGCGTTGTGCCTAAAGGACGAGAGATTGTGATGCCCCAAAAATATGGGTCAAGTCTTGGTATCTCACATCAGCTAGAGAAAATGTGACTGGGCTGTTTACAAGTCATTGTCACCTCCACTTACACAACGCGTTTTAAAGCCATGAGGCTAGGGGTGCCAAAGCAGACAATATTGTGCTAAGTGGGAGGTCAGGTCATTATAAAAACACAGACCAACTATTTGAGAAAAGCTGCAGAGACACCAAAACTATCTACAAATATTCTCTAGCCAAATTTGCAATCCATATTTTCCTAAATCTCAAATTTCTAAACCCTAAGTTCTTTCATAAACCCTGACCACCACAAAATCTTTACAAACACAAATCCTAAATTCTCCTACAAACTCACAAACCCAAACCAATTTTCGTGATCAATTCAAGTTCTAAATCAAAATTCTATGTGCATTCATCTATTACGTACAACCAACAAGGATATGAGGGCATCCACACCACACGTGGAGATTCGCAGTCACTCTAGTATTAACTCGTCGTTAATCCCTTTCGTACAAACGCGAAGAGATCGAATCATTCATAAAAAGTTAGTAATTTATTTCGTCATACTTTAATTTAAAAGCATGTTAATCTAGTTTGAACCTTCGTAGATTAATTTATACGTTCGTTAAAATTTTAATCTAACTTTGCATGTCTTATAGAAACATGATTTAGACTTACACCTAATTTCTACATGTCATATAAACTAGGGTTTTTGCATCTAGAAAATTAATTAAAATTCATATGTCATGTAGAAATAATAATTTAGGGTCATTCATATGTCATTTAGATTGGGATTTTTATGATTATATATTGCTCAAAACCGATAAAAATCAATGAAAATCGGGTTTTTTGCTGAAAAACCTGAAACTGCTGAAATAACACCAAATGAGCCAACCGACTCCCCCTGGTGCCGATCGGCCCTGTCTAGTGACCAGTCAGGTCTTGTTTGGACCCAGTCGGTTGACCTGACTCCATATTCCCCAACTTCGCTTTTTTTATCCCTTTTTCGATTTTTATTGTGTATTCCCTAATGCACTAATGTGTTTTCTTCTGTTTTAGGTGAATTCAAATGTTTTATACTCCTTAATTATTATATTTTCTATTTAAATTGCGCCAATATATGATTGATATTTCTCGTTTAATTGTTATAATTGTTGGATGCAAAGCTGTTTGATATAAATTGTGATTGATAATGTGTACTTGTTTAGTGTGTGATAAAAATAGTTTAAATTAATTATTAAATATTTTTTCAAGAACACGAAGTCTAGGTTTTGACCTAAGTGAGAGGGAAGGTTTAATTCTTTATTCTCTAGTACTGCAATCTCTTGCTCCCAAATCTCTCACAGACTAGTGCTTTATACTCTTCAATTATTATATTTTTTTCATGTTGAATTGACCAGAATATTCATGATATTGAAACTTAAAAGATAGCATGAATAATATATTCTGTAAAAATTATTTTATATTATATATTTAACCTCACATAATGGTGGGATTTTAGCTTTAGAAGTAATTTTAGTTTGTAAGAATATAACTTCATAACAAGTTAATTATACTCTTCTTGTCCTAATCTATATATCACAATTAACTTTTTGAAATAATTTTGATTACATTTTTTAATATGTTGTTAATTTAAAGTTATAAAACAATTTTTTTTTGAATATTTGTAAATTTTATAAAACTATATTTATAAATTTTTAATTACTTTTTAATTTAAAGTTAATGAGAAAAATTCACTATTTAATTAGATGAATAATGAACCGTGACATATAAATATAGATTGAGAGTATTATTTTATCTTTATAAATTAACTTGGGCTTAACAATAATATTAATCTTTTTCATGTATAATTATGTCAATACCCTATTTTGGTGAAAAATGTTTATTTAACATGTAAGTTTTGAAATAAAAATTCTTTGTTTAGCATTGAAATTTGTTTCAAAAACTTGTTTTATAATTTTGGAAAATTTGAGGGTGTTATCATTTTTAAATAAAATTCAAGAGTTCCACTTATTCATTTAATTAAGTTGATTGGACACTTTTAAATGTGTTGATATTTAGTAATAATTCTCAAAATTAATATTAAATACCAATAAAAGATCTATGAACCAAATTTATGAACGGAGAAAATCTACACTTGACTTAAAAAATTCATAAAAAAAACTTTACGGTTTGATTTTTAAAAGACTCAAACTGATAACCTCAACAAAAACTTTGAAACCATTTTACCAATTGAACTAACCCTTAAAATTTGCAATAGTCTAATTTTATTGCACATTGTTTTTATTGATTGAATGACAAATGAAATTGTTAAAGAATGATCAATTAATATCAAAAGTGCTTTTTAATCAATAATTTCTATTTATTTAATAAATAATTTTTTAACTCTATACTACTTTTTACTCCAAACTGTTTTTAATTTATTTTTGAGTTTTTTACAATAAAGTCATAAGTTAAGTTAAATGGATCTTTAATTATTTACAAAGTGCTCTTTCATATTTTTTTTAAACAGCTTAAATATTAAAATCAATAACAAATTATTTATAAAAAAATAAATTTATATTATAAAAATATAATATATATATATATATCATGTTATTTATAAAAAAAATTATTATGTATAAAACAAAATTTTATTTTTGAAATCACATAATCCATTAAACAATAAACATGTCCTATATATCATTTAGATAAAAGCTTTTCCCAAATATTCAAGATTTATTAATTTGGTCTTTTAGCCCATCAGCATATAGTCATGGGTCACATAGAGCATCTAATCTGTAATTATTGACATGGAGAAAAGTGTTGTTTTTCTGCTAAAAAAGCTGGGAAAGCATGTGGGACAGTCCGAATGTCTCTTCCTCCCTTTCTCTCTCTTTCTTTAACTCTCAACTCGCAACTCTCAACTCTCAACTCTCAACTCTACTCTCCCTACCCTACTCTTTTCCTCTCTATAGGTCTCTTTTCTGTCTCATAATAAAGGTGCATGGTAGCTCTACGTATAGTCTACTGTAAAGAACAATGGAAAACAGCTACCTCCAATCAACTTGAACAATTTGTCTCTTTTTGCTTTGTCTCCCTCATCTATATACCTAATTAATACCTCTGCTTATCTTGTAGCAAAATAAATACACATTAGTTGTTTGGCTTATTGGCTGCGGTTGCTTAGAAACATTACCTGCGAATCATCCTGTGGGTTGGAGCTCATAACTTTTTTAGTGTAAAAATTATAAAGTAAAATATATAATAATTATTTTTTGTATAAATTTAGATTTTTTTAAATTTTAAAATTTGATGAAGATCAAAATTTTTATATATTATATATTTTATTTTATAATTTTTTACAACTAAATAATTGATATTGATTATAGTCACGTTTTTTTTATCATATGTATCTCACAATGAGATGGAAACTTAAATTTCGTGCAAATAGAAATATGAATTTTTTATATGAAATAATGGGACCTCGACGTATAAAGAGAGAACAATCATATATTTGTATACCTCCTCGACGCATATTCAATGCTTTGAGTTTGAAGAGTAGATTTTTCAAAACTTAAAATGGTTTAGCTCGAGTAGTACTAAACCTAGGGATAAAAACAAAAAATGCAAAAATTCTATCTATATGACACATCCTGATCATAAGAGATTGTAGATAAACGTTTATGGTGTATAAAAATAAAATATTACATGATTTGACATTTTTTGTCTATATTTACGAATTACGATTCAACAACAAGATTGATTTATTCTTCTAATAAAAATCATTGGATTAATAAAAACTTGTAAAAAACTCGGATCTAATGAATTCACATTAACCTAATACTTCAATACATCAAAGTCTTATTTTCTCTCACTTTAAAATAAAAAACTTAGATTTATAATCCATTTTGGTTTGAATAGTTTATTTTTTAGGGTTTATATTTCATTTTTATAAATAGGAGATCTTGTAGTTTTCAGATTTAAAAAATATTAAGATTATCTTCTAGAATCTTTAAATCTTTTCAACGATTTACAACAAACTATTCTCTAAAAGAATTTTTTTTTTTGTTTTCTTTAATCTCTAAATACTTTTATATTTGATTTGAGGCATTACCCAAGTTCGTTCTTCTACTCTTTGGTAATGGTTATTTAAACCTTAAAGGTGCAAACCCTTTTCAAAATCATCCTACCTTAATTTGTATATAATTAACCCCGTGATCGAGTGATAGGGTGATACTAAGGAAAGTCAATGAATCTCACTTGTTCGGTACTGTTAACAGTGAACTCCTTGCGGATATAAACGTTTTTTTATTTTTTTATTTTATGTGGTGAATCAGTATTCTTGTTGATCAGTTTGTATTGTTGTAAGGATAGAGATCATGTTTGGTAAGTTATTTAAATAATTTAAAATAAGTTGATATAATTTTTTTTTTTTTTTGTTAATTCATATGACATTAGTTAACTTGGTTTTGTCAATATTATTAAAGGTTTGTTTGACTTAACTATACAATAGACTTATGCTGTCAAAAGAAAGAAATCAAGTCAAATGCTTTTTTTAAGTGATTTATTTATATATCATAAGCTGAAAATAGTGATTTAGAGTAAAATTTGGTTTTATAACTTTTGATTTCAAATTCAGTTTTGAATTTTTAATATAATTATATTATTTATTATCTTTTAAAGATAAAAATATTTACACATTTTTCACCATATAAATATCAATTATTTGTTTTTGTTCTCATTTGAAAATATTATTATTATTAAAATAATTTAATAATTCGTACAATGCATAATCAAAGCTAGATGCGCAAACACCACTCTGCTACTGGTTCCACAAACAGAAGCAATCACAGCCAACTGCCACAATTACTATATTCTATACTCCACAACTGTACTAGACCCACGACCACGGCCAAATACCATAATCGATTAACTATGCTTTAGACACCATCGCAATTCACAGAGCTCACTCCCCCATTAGACACAGGCTCCCCCCATGCCCTGCTTATAGTTCATGCTCTTCATTCATCTCAGTCACCTGCATAAGGGTTACAATTTTGATTAAAAAAAATTGCTTTTTATTAATAATTTTAACATCTAAAAGTATTTTATAATTTATCAATTAAAAGTATATGATGTAGTATTTAATTGCTGCAAGTTTTTTCCCTTTTAATTTGTATATCTTGGCTTAGTTTGTAGAACGATTTCTATTTTAATAAAAATCAGGCCAAACAACTAAAAAAATTAGCTTTGTGAAGAATCAGAAGTTGATTTTTCTTTTATATAAAAATATAACTAAAATTAGCAAAAAAAACTAGTTTGATAGCTATTTACTAAATGGTAAACAGATTTTAATTTTAACACTTGTTTAACAAAAAAATGTTTCAACATCTATTTTGACACTTAAAAATTGAAATTACAATTAAATCAAACAGTAATTTAAAAAAATGTTAAACTTTGTAAAATAATTTAAATACTTCATAAAAGTTGAGTTATCTCTGACATTTTTTCAATACAATATTTTATAGTAAGAAATGTCTTGGGTTTCAGTCTTACCTTTTAATCTTCCTTCTGTTTATTGTTGTTAAACACGCGGATGACTTTAGCTTTATCTATTTTGTTTTTGTCGGGCTTGGTGTCAATGAAATAGAGGGTTAGCTTATTGTGCACAATCCAGATGTCAGTCGATAGGTTGATGACAACTTTATGTTAAAAACATGAAAATGGCCTTATGTTTTTACCAAGGGCCATTAATCTTTCTCTTTAACTATATCCATATTAATGTGTTTTAATAAGTGTTTAATTGATTGATTATTATCTTATGTCTAAATACTTAGGTATTTTGAGGTAATCGAATCAAATTTTTATATCAACAATTTTTTTATGAAAAAAATATTGTGATACAATGTAAATATAAGTTAACGAAGATTTAAAATAAGTTATTTAGAATCATCTTTATAAGTACAAAAAAAACTATATTAATATGTTACACTCTACTGTAAAATGGATTAGTGTATAGCAAAATAAAATTATTTTTTATTTTATTAAAAATATTTGAGTTTAAATTTTTTTTTAGTGTTTATTGGTGTTAAATTTAAATTTTCATCATACAAAATATAAAAAAATATTTAATTTTAGTTTCAACATAAATACAATAAAATCTATTTTAAGTTTACTGTGTTAAAATACAATATCTTTAACAGATATATAAAGTAGCTTAATTATTTGTTTATTTTCTTAAAAGATATTTTATTTAACCTAATTAGTGTGATACATATACTGTAATTTGAAGAGACTTAGATGATGAAATCTAGAAATTTCATAATCTTAAAACAATTATCGAAGCCAGCTAGCTAGTTTGCCTTCTATTTGAAGTGGTCAAATGAGAGGTGCCTCAAGCTAATTATAGCATGCAACTGTATGTAATTAATTAGCACCATATGATGATGGTTTTTTTATAAAAAAAAAAAAAAAAGCAAATCAATCAAGGTAGGTCCTTAGTCCTCGGTAGATTCACCATACTCATTAAATCAATCCCATTATCTAAAACTGATGGAGATTTGACCCTCCTAATAATTAAACTAATTCAAGGAAACAGTACTACTTTATTCATGTTGGGTTTATTGCCAAGCTGTCTTTTTTTTTCTTTATCTCACATTGTTGTAGTAAAACATAAAAACTTGGTTGGTCTAGATCTTTTTTTACTTTTATTTGCTTTTCTTGTTTTGTTCTCTTCTTGTAAGTTGTGACCAATCCAAAATGAGGGTTTGGAATTTGGGAACATTAAAAACTTGTGGTGAATGTTAGGGTTAGAGTTAGGGTTTAGAGCTAGGGTTTGGATAAAGAGAGAGAGAGAGAGGGTATAGTACGCGAATCGGTCACAACAGCGTAAGAATAAAACCAAAAGAAAAGTGGGTTTTGACAGACGTCACTGGTTCTTGTGAAGTAAGAGAAGATGGTGGAGAGAGAGGACAGGAAGCTTACGGCCTTTCAAGCAAAGCTTTTTCTGATTCACTTTACGTCATTTCTATCAACAGTGCCATGATTGATGTTTTATTTATTTGCATTTTATTATTTCAAAGATTAAAAGGATTCTTCCTTTTTCTTTTTTTCAATAATAAAAAATTGCAGCATGCCTATATGAACTTCTGAATTTGTTTTGTAAGAAGAAGGAATAATTTCGTGGATGAGATGGGTAGCACATCAATAACACCCTTTTCAATGCATAAACTGGGCTTATTTATTTATTTTACTTTAGTACCAAAAGGAAAGAATAAAAACTGGTTGATCGATCTTTAGCATTATCAGTACTTAATGATGTGTGGATTAGTAAAGTCTGCCCTTTCTAGCTCACATATATACAAGGAAAACTTAAAGTCTGGGGTAATTGTTTAGTTCTTTGACCCTTGCTTTGATGCCTTTTAAGTAAGCAAAGGATGCCTTTTAAGACTTCATATTTCTAAACTTTCATTTCGGAGTGCGTGGCATTCGGACTAAGCATAAAATACTAATTTATAACATATATATTTTTATATTATAAAAATAAAGCATATATATATAATATAAAAAATTATTGAATCAGACCAAGATAAATCTAAATTTGATTTTTTGTTAAATGGATTAGTAGATTCAAATCAAAATCATATTAACGAATCAAAACCTTCATCCATATCTAATTATGTAGATCAGATATAGATTGGAATTGAATCAAAATCCAATCCATTGAGAGATCTATATTCATATATCTTGAATATGTGATCATACATTATATTGAACACTTATAATATGTATGTGATTAATTAGCCTATTTTCTTCCTCATCTAACAACTATATTCTGGCTATAATTATAATCCTTAATCAGTTATATTTCTTATTTTTTTTGTCTTTCTTTTAATTTGATAACAAATATCTGTTTTTGGTTTAAATCAAATCACAATTATGACATATTAATGGTAATCTAAACGTTTGTCAAATTTAGGAACAATTTGTCAATTTTTATGGACACTCTGCAGCATCGTGATGATATTCAAACAATATCCATCAAGTGTCTTAACATCAATTTATTTTTTTGACTTATTTGTCATGCACATCATAAATTTGAAAGAAAATGTCTAATTCTCAAACCAACGAATCTGATTGTAATTAAATGTAAAACTCAATATTTGATGGGATGTAATTTACTCTGCTCTAAGTTTATACATTTTGGACTGGATCATACCGTTCATGTTTCTAATTAGAAAATTATTTACATACAATTAACATATGTATTTGATAATGAAAAATTTAATATTTACTTTTTTTTAATAAAATCATCTGTTATGGTGAAGAGTTTGACATACCCCTATAGATTTATTAAAAGAAGGACGAATACAATGAAAGAGGAGGACAAAACCCAAATCCCTCCTAAGAAATAGTTCTCTAAAAAGGGAATAACAAAACCAAGCCCAACTAAAGAGGTCAAAAATGCCCAAGTCCTGTTACAATCAGCCTTGCATGCTAATTCTAAATCTTTAGTAAGAGAATCCATGACCAGAAAAAAATCCTACAAGATGAATGAGAATGAGCTAAAGAGTAAGAATATTTGCTGGTTTATTAGCCTCCCTTTACGCATGCTTGAGAATGCAATTAAGAATAAGAATAATTAAGCAATCAGTACAAAGCCTGCATAATACGGCTAGAGCCATCCAAAATGAGTTTAAAACAGCCAATGTTAGGAGCCTCCAAACAAACCCAAAGCCCTCTTTCAATAGCGCGTTTTGATGGGGATCTGTAAAGCTTGAAGTGCAATGATATCAAGAAAATTCGGAAAAGACTGAGGGATGAAAATGGTGGAAATTCTTGGTCACCTGTCTAATAACAGAAACCGCATCACAACAGATATCATTAGGTAAGGAAACATTTCTGGCAAGCCAAATTTCCCGAAGAAACCAACAAATTCCTAATGAAGCCGAGTTGGGATTTTGGAGAGCTAGTGAACCATAACTCAAACAACCATGAAAGACAGTGACAACGTTGGATGATGTTAACCAAAGGGCTAAAGTGAGACCAAACCGTCGTAACCAAATCACCATGAACAAAAAGATTTGACAGTCTTGTTAAGATGTAAATGAGCTTCATATAAGTTGTCGATATTTTTTTTTATCAGTTTAAGTTTTCGAGATCAATTGTAATTATATTGAATTTTATTAATAATTTTTATATAAAATTAATTTTTATTTAATTATTATTGAAATATTTATTATTTTTTTGTGTGATTTGATCTAGAAAAACTCATAGATTCAATACGACAAGAATTTTTCCCATTTTCGCTAATATTAGTTGAAACAATGATAAACGCGTGATTATGACAGCTAAAAGAGGCAATAAGCATGGGTAATGCACTTCTTTCTACAATGGATTAAAAGGGTTTTGAAAGGATAATCATATAAACCCCTAATTTTGACGTCAGCAACCAACTTTATCGACATTTTTGCTAATCTTAGTTGGATGATTATGATTAAGTCAGGGAGTCAACATCTAGATCTAAATTTAAGATACCCATTTAGAGAAACAACAAATACTTTCAATGGCGGGTCCTAGCTTCTCTCTCAAAATTTTACCTGCACCACACAAAGGAAGACCCCACTATATCATCCATCAAAGCAATCTTCTCATTAATTTTTTTTTCCTTTCTTTCTTTTAACTTCATTTAACAAGTTGGATGGCACCACACTCGTCACTGGTTACAAGATAGCACGCCATAATTGATATTCTACAAATCACAATAGATTTTGATTCCCAAATTCGCAACAAAAAGAAGGGGCTGTCCCCTTTCTATGAACAGATTGGCTAAAGCTTATCGTTTATTCCATTACCATTTAGTAGTAGGTTCTGTATTTTGTTACGTGACATGACTCCCTTATACTCTCTTGAGTCTTAATACATAGAGTCAGTGTTCCATTAGGTATTGCACTAAGAATCTAGATTGACCTCTAACTGATCATTACGGCAAAGGTATTCTCATGTGATGCGTGGCTAGCACATGATGGTTCTTCTGGCCGACAATATGTTCTTTTTTCTTGTCCAATCCATGACATTATCAATGGTGATAAAACTATTGCGACTTGTGAGGAGTGAGATGCCTCACTAGTCTCCTTTCTAACTCCGAAGCCCAAACCAAACCTATAGCCGAGTAACCCAGAGCACAGAATTAAACCATTCTATAGAAATTTCACTTGCAAAAAAGAGAGTCAATTTCAAAAACTTTTTTTTTTTCCTTCGGTTATTCTCATAATCTTCCCAATTCAAATTAAATTGGAGAGCATTAAAGGGAAAGATAATGAATTGGTATCATGGGTGAGGTAGTGGAGATGAACAAATGTTCCTAAGAAGGGAAAGTTTTATAGTTATTAATTACTCCGTAATAATAAATAAAGATTAATAAAGAGAGAAAATAAATCATAAGAATCAACCCCAATAAGCACACGATATCCATCAAACCCTCTTCCATATATAGGCACTAGACGTTCAGGATTCTTCTCACTTGACAGAATATTTTCATCTGGTACAATAAGCAGTTGAGAAATGATTAGAGAGGAGACAACCTTAGCTTTGCTAGAATTTCTGTATGACAACCGAATTGGCAAGGCCCATTTGCTCTATAGTTTGAGTTGGATCATTAAGAGGCTTAGGAGGGAATCCCATCATCTGCAGCTGATAATTCCTTGCATTCCCCGGTCTAGATGCATCAATGAAATCACGGATATCATTGACAGTATGGATGAAATTGAAGTGTGCTATCATACGAGTCCCATCAGCCAACCTAAGCTGAATCGAGGTTGATGGTAATGTTTCATCCACGACCAGGCCCATAGAAGGGATTGAAGCAGTGTTAGTTGCAGTGGAAGCAACAGCCGGTTCAGGAGCTGCTGGAGTACTACTGCTACCAAGAGTTCTTCCTACTCCCTGAAACGGAAGCTGCTGCTTCTCTGGTTCCTGCAAAAAAAAGCAAATGTAATGAGTGATGGCAGAGTTCCTAGACTGAACCTCAAACATAGACCAAATAACACACTGACTAGGATACTTTTTCAGAATCCACTGGATAACTATTTATAAGACTGAGCAAGTAAAATGCCTGGTTACATAAAATGCTAAATGCAATTAGATATGAGAGAGAGAACTCACAGGGCAATTCTGGTTCCTCCTTATCAGATTGACATGTACAGAGGACCTTTTATCTGCAGGCTCAAGCTCTTTTGGGCATTCTGACTTTCTGATGCTCTGCATTGTAAGCAAAATGGTACAATTGAGTCGCAAATATTTTACAAATAGAACTCATCACTGATGCCTTAATTATCTGTTACCATCCGATAGTAGTAAGAGGAAGAGGAACATTAAAGTAAGACAGAAAATCTGCAAGATGACTGTATCAGAACAGGGAAGGATAAGAAGGCAGAATGCAAAAGTAAGTGCCTGCAGTTACACTGCTAGAAAGATGTGCACCTCCAACATAACACCTAATGTTTCTCATGTAGTTTATTTCTTTCTATGTGCTTAAACCTAAATAGCTTTACCTCTAGGAAAGGTGCATTCTCAGGATCATCCAGCCTCCTTAGAGGGCCATCATTTACAGTGAAACCATTGGTCCAGAAAACAATGTTGTGAATAACAGGCTCAGGCTGTTGAGGAGTAGTTGGTACAGTTTCTCCTGAGAGTAATCTACCAGTTCCAGTAAAGCTTCTTGAGCTTGATGGACGAAGATTCTCCATAGGCCCTTCTACAGCTCCGAGTTGCCTAGCTTGATTGAATATTGCATCCACATCATTACCCTTTGAAGGATCTTGGACAAGCATACCACTGCAAAAATTATAATCAAAGATGTTATGTCCATTGAGATTTCCACCATATGAGAGCAAGCTACAGAGGCAGGCATCCACTCTGAAAATGAACTGTGTAAGAATATTAAAGACATGTAAGGAAATGGTCAAAAGTTAGAAAACTAGAAGTGGCATCTGGGGATATATTAGTAAACTAGAGATGACATCATGCAAATGTAATTATATCAGGTTTAGCTCTCAGAAACAAATTTTGGACTTTATATATGATCTCACAGTAACTCCAAACACAGCATCACTGGCCTTTTACAGAAAATGTTGTCCCAAAAACTTGGGTTGTAGGCACTACAATACCATTCATATGCAAAAATATATTTTATCTTCGAATTTATGTGAGTTTATGTATGACTACAAATCCGAATTGATAATTCTCAACTTCCCGAAACACTGTTAATCAAGCAAGGTGCTATACAAATTTTACATCGCCCATATTAAAGCTTGATTTATTTTAAAATGTTTTGGCAGCTGATCTACAAGTTACAGAATATCAAACACAATAAAGGAGATGCCTTTTTGCTGATAAAACCAAGAATGAAGCATGACCTATGCATTAACTAAACATTTCTAGGAAAATACCCTAATCAATACTTGTTCTCGAAATGATTGAACTTGAATTTCACTAAAATCACCTTGTCTTGCTAATCCAGTGGTTAATAATCAACAGCCTATCTTAATCTACAATCCGAAAAATGAAAAGTCAGAGTCTCTTTTTCTGTTTCCCAATGAAAAGCAAGATTGCGGTCGCCATAGAACAAAGCTGAAATGGAGATGTTTCTACCAACAGAGTTTTAAAATCACAAGCAAGATGTGAGCAATTGCAAAGAAGAAAAAGGAAAGGAGGGGGGGGGGGGGGGGGGGGGAGAGAGAGAGAGAGAGAGAAAAAAAACTCAACCCTTTCCCCCTTAAAAGGCAAGATTAAGCTCAGAAAAGTAAGGCTGATCAAGTTCAGACTTTGGAGCTAACTTAATGGACAAAGCATGACTTTGGCAATGAGAATACAGGTATTAAATAACTATTTTCTTCTTGGTCAAATATATCCAGTAACCTTAAATGAAAAGATTAAGGCCAATCTAAGGACTAACATCAATCAATGCTACCCCTTAAAAATCAAACTAATCATACCTATCCATGAAAGTCTAGCACAAAGAATGCACAACAACCCAATACATCCCTTCCACATAGCATCGGCCTTTCTCTTCTATATAGAAGTGAAGATGATAAATGCAATTAAATTCTACCACTCAAAAGATTCAAGATACTAATTATACCTGCACAACAAATCCTTCTTCCAGGACCATAAGGTCCTTGAATGGTGTGCCTTCAACAAGCCTAGTATAGGGCTTTCAAAGAGGGTACTTCTGTACACAAAGTTATTCCCAAACTCCATCATCAAAACAAAATTTCATCGATCAAATCACTCTACCTTGCCACCTCCAAATAATGAGATCATTCAAGTTTACAAATGACACTGCTTAAGACCATGTGTTCTTTTCTCATGTACTTGACAAATGTGGCGTATTTGGAAATGTGTTCCTCTTCTTCTTTCTCCATTCTGGTCAATCAGTTGTTCTTTAAGGTTTTTTCTAGAGGCCTCCGCCAAGGAGATCCTTTATTTCTGTTTTTGTTTAATTCGATGATGGAGGCTTAAAGCAAGACGATCTCTAGGGCAGTGGAAGGGGGAAAATTGAATGGTTTCTAGGCGTCTGGTAGGATGCTAGGCACCTGGTAGGAGATCACAAGCTGAAAGTGCTGAAAAAGTGAAGATTTGACAGAAAGACTTGTACCAGTTGAAGAAAATGGCGTGCATGCAAGTGCGTGCATGGTAGGCAACTATATAGTCGACTAAGAGAGGCCTAGGCGCCTAGGTAGTCGACTGGGAAAGGTGTTAGGCACCTAAGTAGTCGCCTGGTAGAGAAAGTGCAGTGCGTGCAAGGACCAGGAGCATGCGCGCAAATGCGTGTGAGGACTAAAAGCATTTGAGGAAGGCTTAGGCGCCTGGTAAAAGAAGTTTCACTTTAAGTCTTGTTTGGTTGAAGATCAAGTCCAGAGGAGTTGCAAGCCAGGGCTAGGCGCCTGCCTAGTCAACTAGGGAGAAACGAGGAACTAGTCGACTGACACGGTGAAGATTTGTTTTGAGACTAGTTTGAAGACTCGATCTATTGAAGAGCACTTAAGGGGAATCTTCGTCATAAGTTCAGAATGAGCAAATTTCGGAGTTGCCTTTTATGAAGGCTCAACTGAAGACTATAAATAAGAGGTTGTTGAAGGGAGTTCACAACAGAGAAGAATCAGTCTCAAGTTTCACACAACTACGAGCTAAAGAGTTTATCTTAGTAATCCGTTTGTAGTAAGATTGAGATTGAGTTGAGAGCAACTCTGTGTAAAGGTTTGCCTGGTACCCAGAAATCCAAGCAAGTGTAGCGTGATTGAATAGTGTAACTCAGTAGACCGAGGAGGCCTATTGAAGAAGTGGACACAGGCATGATCATTGCCGAATCCCTATAAAATCCGTGTTTTTCTTATCTTTTCCCTTAGCTCTTTATTTGTTCATAAATTTGTGGTCCAGTTATTATTAAGTTTATTGTGCTAATATTCACTGTTTATTGTGTTGACCAATTTCAACCCCCCTTTAGTTTCCTAATAGGGGTCTTGGAATCAAATCCCTTGCGCTTTGCAATAAAGCACTTTACTTGTAAAAAAATATAAAACACTTCTAAGTAAATGGATTTGGCGGTTCATGACAGAGAGAGAACAACTTAGGCGTAAAGTCACTATTGCAATTTCAAGTGCAACACAATGGGTGGATTACAAAGGAGAGTAGATGACTAGTTGAGCTTATGCAGTGGGGTGTGGAAGTGGATTTGGAAGGGATGCGGTGACTCTTTCCTCAAGTTTCTTTTGAGTGTGGCAATGGTAATGGCAGCTTTAGCATAATGTGTGGAATGGTGTTAATACTTTGAATTCACAATTTCTGAAAGTCTTTTCTCTTCTTAGAGATAAGGACGCTTTGATTAGTTCTTGTGTGAACCTTCTTTTGGGGGAGATTGTCTGGGATGTTCCCTTGAGCCATAATGTCCAAGATTGGGAAGTGCTTCATGTTGAGACTTTCACGAAGAACACTTACAAGGCACGAGTCAATTTCCCATGGAAACCTACTTGGAAAACCTATGCTCCTTTGAAGGTTGCTTTTCTTTCATGGGAAGCCACTTGGGGTGGAATCTTTACTATTGACAATCTTAAAAAGAGAAGGAAAGTCTCGGTTAATAGGTGTTCCCTTAGCATAGAAGAGGCTGAGACCCTTTACAATCTTCTTTTGGGATGCTCCCTCACAACACAATTATGGGAAATGGCTCTTAGGTTGGCGGGGTCACTTAGGTGGGTTCCGGTTCCATTCAAGAAGAGGTATGGGCTTGGAAAGGTTTAGGTGCTTCAAAAGAAATGAGAAAAGCCTATATATTGATTCCTCTCTCCATTTTTTGGTCGGTTTGGAATGAAAGGAATATGAGAGTCTTCGATGGAGTGGAAAAGCCTATTGCTTCTGTCAAGAAAGGGTGGTTAAATGCTTTTGGGTTCAGATTAACAGGATTTATTTTTTTTTTCTACATGAAGATGATTTCTTAGGCTTCATTGATATATTATCTTGTAGATAGTTTTATTTTGTAGATTACTTACAAAAAAAAAAACTTTTTTTTAAGACGGGTGGCCCTCCCTTGGAGCCTTTGACACACACACACACAAAATTTTAGTTAAATAACATCATTCAGACTTCTAGATCGAAGGATTTGATAAACCTTGTCCTAAATGCATCTGAAACCCTAGCAGCTTTAGTCCCACTACCATTCCACTCCAAAAACTTCAATCATCCATATCCCTATACCTTCCCATTTAGATTTTCTTAACATACAAGTACCAACGTATTCTTGAAGCTTGGCACTAGTGTAGTCATTAGGAAACAAACTTCCCATATAATTTTTATTCACCCAACTTCCATGAAAACTTAAATTATTACTTCAAAGGTTTATTTCCCCGCCATAAGACGAGGCAAAACTTCTTCCATTAACAAAAATTAAAATGTAAGACCCAAATAGCCAAACAATTCTTAAAAAATAAAAGATTTGTCCAATAGGAATTAACACATCTGGTGTATAAGTTAGATTGGGTCGACTCTCTAGTTTGAGTCCCAAAGGCCAGGAAAGGAAAAGGTTGCTTCCTGCGCAGCGACCAATGCCGTCAATACATCAACCCACTTAACTTACCCTCACCCCATTAGCATCATTCCTGCTCATTCCACCACCCTCACCCACAAGCCATCTAATTCACATGCCAATGTTCTGAGTAGGGATGGCAACGGGGCGGGGAATGGGCATGGTTAGATTCCCCATCCCCGCCAAGCTCACGGGGAAAATTTCCCCAAGGCAAGGAATCGGGTCACTGCAGGGAATTTTCCTAGCAAAAAGACTACATAAAATTTGAACTATTTTAAGCCAATAGCCCATAAAAAGAGGACTTTTAAAGGCCCAATTTGTGTAAAGCCGAAAATTTTAACACTTCTACTTGTTAAAGCTTAAGTTGATCTTGCAGTCATTAAGAAATAAAGTGCTATAAAAGAGGAAGTGCAAGTGGTATTTATAAGACATGAATTTAATAAATTATCATTAAAAGATGAATTATCATTTAACTTAAAATCTTGTAAATTTGAAGTGAGAATTCAATAAATTCATTTAATAAAAAAGTGAATTTAAGATGGAAAATATAATATACTATTTATGGGCTGGGATTTTTCCCCAAATCGGGTCGGGACAGGGCGCGATTTTGAACAAAATTGCCATCCCTAGTTCTGAGTGATTTCCCCTAAGCACGTGATTCATTATCAGTGAAAGGTGAAGACCTAAACTACCCAAGCAAACCATAACCGACCCAGAAATCATTACTCAAGAGAACCTTTCCCGAACTAAATACTAATATCTTTAACTTCTATTTTTTTTTTCGAAGCGACCTAGTTCACTATCGAACAACAATGCAGCAATAATTGACTATGACGCAATTGAAAAATAAAAGGACTGCGGTAACATCTTTGGTATTAACTTCACGATCACATACTCAGTCCAGGTAACGACCAAATATCTTCCCTTCTTTTTCCCTAAATTTTAAATGATATACTCGACTAATTAACCAATTAAAACAAAGCAACACACATCAATGCCCACGAATTACATCAAGATCAAATATAATTATCAACACTAGTAAGTAAAAAAAGAACAATTAAATAATTAAACAGCTCATTCACCATCTCACTTTCTTCCTCAAAACCAAAATTCAAAACTCCATTTTCATCCCAAATTTTTCTTGGCAACCAAACAGATTAGTAAATAATAAAAATATCAGCATGAAATTTGAAACTAAAGCATCAAATATGATTTATTTATTTTTGAAAAAAAAAAGAACATAGAGCTACGGTTAGACCTTTTTTCGCCACCAGTATAGTACTCTTGAGGACCATCGGAGTCGCTGTCAGAATCGGGCCCGGAACGCCGGTTCAGATCGGAGAGCGTGCGTATGCCGCCGGTTCGACCGCTCGATGATTTTGCCGGTTTCTTGTCTCGTGACGCCATTTTGATTATTATTTTTTTATTGAAATGAAACTGAGAGAGAGAGAAAATGGGATTCTGTTTTATGCGAAATCGAGAAATGAGTGGGAAGAAAAATGAAATGCCACGCTCATCTTCAAGCGCGTGGTAGGATTATTCTTTGTTGATAAATTTGATGCGACTCCTGATATTTTAATCTTAGTACTATAACTTACTTTAACTAGTCGTGTAATTGTAAAGAAATATTTTGTTCATAAAAAAAATATAAAATAAAATACTCATTAAAAATATTTTTTATTCATGATAAATATTTGAATTAAATAAAAAAAAATTAAAAAAATATATATTTATACATTTTTAATTTAAAGCCTTCATTTTTTTTAGTCAAAATATTCATACAATAATGTTTACTATAAAAATAATACACATTTGCTTTCCTTATATAACATTATATTGATAGTAAGATAATAAAAAATAATTTTGATGATAAATTTTGTGTCGTTTTAGATTTGTATATAGTTATATTTTCTTTTAGAGTCATTTACCATGCCATTATCATTTTTGCTGCAAACCAATGAATGTGATTGATAGTTTATTTGTCATCCAACTAACTGTTTTTCTTAAAATAATAATATTTAGTTTAAATTTTATTAAAATATTGTTTATTTGGTTTTTTTTCCTAATGTTTAAAATAAAATTTAGTTAATTTTAAGGCATATAAATGTTAGTATGCCAATTTGGAACTTATTTGTTGGATAATATTATAAATGAATTTGATTAAGTTTAATATTTAAAATAAAAATAAACAAAAAAATCATTATAATTTTAAGAGATAGTTACAAAAATTGAAGCAGATGGTAAGACTTCTAAGATATAATTAATAAAATTGAGGTCATTATGAATATATATTTATAAAGTAAATATTTTTAAAGACAACAATAATTTTAAGAGATGTTGTTTCTCACAATAAAAATTATTTTAAAACATAAAAAATAAAATTTCACAACAAACATAATGTAAAACATTAAATAATATCATCTATAACATGAAAATGGTGAATTAAAGCATGACTCAATTGTTCTTTATTTTAAAATGTTTTACACTAACGATAGATTAAACTTTACAAATGTATAGATTCTCAGTCTTTCATATGCACGATACAATAACCAACATATAACGATGTTTTGGGATAAGACATGTTAGCTTTTTGCGAATTTGCTTGGTTGAATGTTTTTGTTGGCAATTTGTGAACGTTTTAGGATAGAATTATGATCGCAAATAAGATACAAACAAATAGTGGCATTTATATTGCACGCATGCCATATCCTTTTGTTGCGGTGTCGGGGTGCAGTTTCTAGAGGGATGAGAGAAAGAAGATGAAGAATAAATGTGAGGAAATTCTGAAATTTTCTTACTTGTTTACAATGGAGTGGTACCCTTATTTATATGTTGATAAGTTTCAAGAATTTACTTTCGATAGATTAAACTTTACAAATGTATAAATTTTTAGTTTTTCATATGCACGATACAATAACCAACATATAACGACGATATTATAGGCATTGGGTTGGACTGGTGGACTGTTTTTGGGATAAGACATGTTATGTTTTTGTTGGCGCTTTGTGGATAGAATTATGATGGCAAATATGATACAAACAAATAGTAGCATTTATATTGCACGCATGCCATATCTTTTTGTTGCGGTGTCGGGGTGCAGTTTCTAGAGGGATGAGAGAAAGAAGATGAAGAATAAATGTGAGGAAATTCTGAAATTTTCTTACTTGTTTACAATGGAGTGGTACCCTTATTTATATGTTGATAAGTTTCAAGAATTTACTTTCGATAGATTAAACTTTACAAATGTATAAATTTTTAGTTTTTCATATGCACGATACAATAACCAACATATAACGACGATATTATAGGCATTGGGTTGGACTGATGGACTGTTTTTAAAATAAGACATGTTATGTTTTTGTTGACGCTTTGTGGATAGAATTATGATGGCAAATATGATACAAACAAATAGTGGCATTTATATTGCACGCATGCCCTATCTTTTTGTTGTGGTGTTGGGGTACATAATTGATTGTGGTACAGTTTCTAGAAGGATGAGAGAAAGAAGAAATGAGAGGAAATTCTGAAATTTTCTTACTTGTTTATAATGGGGTAGTACACTTATTTATAGGCTGATAAGTCTCAAGAATTTAGTAACCATCAGTCTTGTTCAACTTGTAACAGAAAACAGAATTACACATTCATAACTGTCACTAACTAATTGACTAGTCTTCAGTTACTTTACTTTCAGTGCTCAACTTTCTCCAGTACTAATCATGCATGCTCTGCCTTCCTTTGCTAACTTGTGCAGTCCTCCATCAAGCTAGGATGCTTCTTTGTCCTTATGCTCCTCTTCTTTTGCTTCTTCCAGTTCTGACTCTTGATGCTATCATTGGCCAGGGAAGTTTCACGGTAAAAAGCAGTGAGTCGAATCAGAGACCGAAATGACTCGAATGCTGTTGCAGACTCAGTTGCCAGTCGCCTCGTTTGCTGCGGGGCACAGTTCGAGAAGAAAAGAGGAAGCAAGTCGGAGTAGACGAGCCATCAGCCCTTGGAAGGTGAAAGTCCCTTCAAAGAAGTGACTCAACTGAGTCTTTCGTTTGATGAATGCAGAGGAAGACGGGCTTTGATCTTGAGCTTACTCCGATGCAACTTGATGTTTTGAAAGCCCATTACTGCCCACTTGAATTGATGATGGGCCTACTTTGCTTATTGTAATTATTTTCCCTCATAAAGGTTACATTTTAATAACTGGTAGCATCATGAGTCAATATAGATCACTTCCCCTTTGGTTGCTCAACAAATGGAATGTGAATGAATTAGATTTACACTTAGAAATGAGGCTTGAAATGGTGAAAGCTCCAGCTTCTCTCAACTCGACGCAAATCCACCCCTACTTGTAATGTGTGTAATACTAATCATTGGACAAAAACGAAAAGCCTCCGATGCGTTCTGATAGTAACATTTGTCATTTGCCACAAGTACATATTGCACGGCTTAGATTCTATGCTCGTCTTCTTCTCTTTTTTTTTTTTTTTTTATTATCCATTATTACAGTCTTTTCCCTTGGAAATATCTATTAATATTTATAAAAAGAAAACGTTCAGTTAATATTTACAATAAAATTAGCTGGATAGTAATTTAGCGAGACCACCAGGGTCCTATCATATCCTGCAGCAAAATACATTATAAGTTGTTCAGCGAGAGCAGAAAATATCACAGAAGATTTCCCCCCTTTCTTTGAGATTGAGAGTGATAGCTGCATTCAAGGGACAGAGACTCCCTCAAATGGGGCATTACAAAAGGACGGAGTCATATCAGATTTTCACAGCATCCAACAACCCAAGAGAACACCATATAATTCCCAATAACATCATCATATATGCACAAATGTTTAACTTCGAGTTAGGCTAATTGGGTTTAATTGCTATAAATGTATCATATAGGAATATCACTTCCATGCTAGAACATGTTTAGTGGGAGACATCTGACCTGTAATAACTCCCTCCCAAAATAAAAATCTATATACATGTCAATCAACATAAATCCAACTGAGGCTTCTTTGTACGAGGGTTAAGATTTTCGGCTCTCTGCTCTGCGATACTAAGTAGAGCCCTCCGTCGATTCACAGTACTTTCCAGGTATTCTTGTAGAGGAGGAAGTGACCCTTGTTCTCCATCTTTTGTTGCTTGTCCTCGAATTATCTATCAACAATATAAATGATACCATACAATAGATCAAAATATAGTTTTTAGTTTTAGGTAAATATGGAGAGGGATCAACATATTAAGACTAGATAACCTTTGATGCCCATGATCTCTCAGCTTGTTGACAGACATCCCTGATATCCCTACCGGACATTCTGAATAAGGCAACAAGCCAGCAACCAATGAACAAGCCAAAAAAAAAATCGCGACAGATAACTTGCATCTTACGTCAGGAATAAAGGGCACGTATTCTTGGAGTATGCAACACATCTAATATATATAAAACTCAACCCAAATTGTTGATTTACGGAGAAATAAACTAGAGACGCACCATAAAAAGAAATGCTCATTAGCAACATCGTCTGCCATGAAATATAGAATAAAGAAGAAGAAGCTTTCCTTGCATAGGTAGAAGCACATTGGCTAACATATACTCAAGTAATTAAGACAGTCAGTAAAACCTGATTCATGTCACAAATTGAAAAACTTACTCTTCTGTGGCCCGAGCAAATTCAACTAGTTCAGATTTTGTAAGGTGCTTTGCATACTGAGCTGCTATTTCCTGACGGTTCTGCTCATCAGGTAGGCCAAAGGTAATCATTGAATCAAACCGACTGAGGACAAAGATGAAGCATGAGTCAGAAAGCAATTGTATCAGCTCAAGGAACAATCATTCTTCTACATAAGAAAATTTGCACCTATATACCTGATCAAAGCAGGATCAAGGTCTTGTTTTCTATTAGTTGCAGCAACGACAACCACTTTTTTATCCTGTTCAAATCCATCAATCTTCACATAACAAAAAAAGCATGTTTATCAGTACAATGCAATAACATTATGAAACAGTGATAGAATTTTAAACAATATTAATATCATAAACAACAACATATATCTAGAGCTCATGACTTGGGCATCGAAACAACTAACATACTAATACAAATTTATTTGTAAAACAAAAGAAAGGCTTAAATACAATTTAACCACTGAAGTTTCAACCGATAAACAACTAATCCCCTAAATTTTTTTACAGAATCAATTTAACCCCTAACGTCTCAAACACAGTGCAATTTCTAGCCTCCCATTAATTTCCATCAAATTCGATCTCCTGAGATCAGGTAAAGTCACTAAAAAGACACATGTCATGTCCAGAAAAAACAAGGTAAAATTATATTTTTAATTCTTTTTTAAAATAAAGAAGAAAAAATAAAAGGAAAAAAATATTTTAAAAGAATACAAAACTAAAATTAAAAATAATATTCCTGATCTCACTCTTTCTTCCCATTTTCGTCACTTAGGAGAAAAATATTTGAATCCTCCACAGAACACAACTCGGCATCATTAGACCTGTTGTTCATCATTTTTTTCACACTTTTCCTCCCATTTTCCTTTAACCAGATAACACAAGCAAGGTAGATATTCCCTAGCTTATACCCACAAGACATCCATTATAAGATACTAAGTAACGCCAAATTTTAGTCATTTACTAACAATCCAAATAATTGGAGCAAGTATGGGGGAGATTTCACAAACTTCTATGTTGATAAGCAAATATTCTCAAACTTATAGTACCAAAAGGTCCAAAACATCCATCCCCAATCGAAGCAATTAGGAATCCAAGCAGTCAGCTAAGAAAAACAAGCCTTAATTGCAACGAACCACATTTTTGTGGACAACCATGACAGGACAGCATCTGAGGCACCACCATTTCCAGTAGCAGCATCCTTGTCGTCGAGGTATACAGGACGACACGACGGGACAGACGCAATCGTGGATGCAGTAATCGCTAGATACTGTCGAGCTTGTCGTAGCTTCCCTTATGCTTGGCATCGAACCCTCCGCTCCCCATGATGCTGGCGCTCAGACTCAGCCCCAGCCACTCAATCTCCAAAGTCCAAACAGAGTCTCTCCTCAAATCGTGGTTTTTCACTATGTGGTTCTTGTAGGGAATTTGGCCCTCCTTCAACGGTCCTGATCTGCACACAGTGCTGATCTGGGCTGGTTTGTTTTTAATTTTTAATTTTTAATTTTTGATTCTTGTTTTTTTTTTTTGTCTTTTTTAATTTGTCTTGTACTTTTTTATAAAAAAATATTACCTTTTACGTTTTATTTTTTGTTTTTTTATTTTAGAAATAGAATTTTAAATTTTACCTTGTTTTTTGTTGGACATGACACATGTCCTTTTAGTGTCTTCCATGATCTCCGGCGACTGAATTTGATGAAAATTGACCAAAGGATAGAAATCGCACGGTTTTTGGAAAGTTAAGGGTTAAATCGATTCCTCTAAAACTTTAGGGGATTAGTTGTTTATCTGGCGAAACTTCAGGGGTTAAATTGCATTTAAGCCAAAAAGAAAGTATATGATATTAGTTCCCCCCTTCATGGAGTCTGTAGTTAAGCAAGGCCTGGCAAATTTAAGGAGAGAGAGACCCAATTCCAACATCTACAACTAAGCAACGCCTGTTTTAGAGGTTTATTCAATGAATTTGAAGCAGAGTTGGTCCCTGATTTAAGGAGACATTGCCACAGTGCAGATTATTTGTGCAGAGTTTCTATCCTGCTGCTATAACCAAGATACAGTCCCGAAGGAAAATCAAATGGTTACAGTAGCCCAATCAGAGATTCTTAAAGGTTATTATGGCAGTATAAACATAAAAGAAAAGGCTCATTACAGTAGCTCAATCAAACGGGGAATCCAGGTCTCACCTGCCGCAATAACACTGACAAAATTCTACGTGTAGCTTCATGCATTTCACTATCACGAGCAATAGCAAAAGAATCAACCTGCAATATGATTAAACAAAAATGTCAGACTAGGTTCTAATAAATTTAGGCAACTAAACGATAAAAAAAAATTACACAATTCCAACTCCAAAACCATAAAATACAGAAATCGGCCACTTAGGATAGAAAATTAACAATGACACTGTTTGAGAAACAATTGTTACCAATATATAAAATTACCTCATCTAGAAATATGATAGCACCATTAGGGAGCTCATTCGCGAGCGAAAACACCATTCCCAACAAACGTTCGCTTTCACCATAGTACTTCGACATGACAACCTCTAGTGGCACATATAGCAGCGGGACAGCCTGCCAAGGCATTCAACATGCTCATTTTTGAGTCAACTGTAACTTTGGGTGACATATTGTGAAGAAAGTAATGCAGTATGATATATCTTATAAGCATTAAGCAAATTGACAAGCTAAAAAAATTACATTATATCGCATACAGAGAATCTTTAGCATATGTTATACAACAGTCAAGCAAGCATTTGATCATTTAGAAACATGCCCGTCCAAGCTGGGAAGTTATCATAGTTTGAACAATAGCAAGATTCAAACTCCACAGAGAAAAAATGATTCATATAAGGACCAAATTATATCCTTCTCTTCCGCCCCCCCACCAAAAAAAAAAAAAAAAAACAAACCATAATAAATTGTCAATGAAGTGCTTAGTGACTCACTGCTTGATTAGCAATAACACGAGCGCAGGATGTTTTCCCTGTACCTGGAAGTCAACATTCATATAAGTAAGCTTGCCGAATCCATCTGCTGACATGAATTCAGGGCAGAAAATCTAAATGCAGTAGCATAGCTCTAACTACACTATAAGCCAAAGAATTTAAGATGACATGAAAAAATTAAGGATAATCTCACGCATTCAACATCACTCCTTCCTGAAAACCACATATGAAAAACAATAGCAGTTTGAATAATATGAAGTTATGAACGTATTGGATACACAAACTAATGCATGCATCTAAAGGCCCACACTGTAGCTAATTCTCCAATCACGTGGTACCAAAGAAAATAATGCATTGAGACAAAAGGAAAAACATGGCTTTAGAAATAAGCAAGGCTTGCTTCCCATTATGCAAGTACGAGAGATGTCATGTCTTTCATCCCATCTTTTAAAATGCAATTAAATTTTTTTGTTGCTCCTAGGCATCAGATCGCTGATACAGAAACTTCTGTCTGTACTCCAGTTCTAGAACGGCTATAGTCTTGCCTATACATTACTGGCATGATCCATGGAAGAAAAAAAAACAAAGTTTGCACTTGATGCCTAGATGCAAGTTTTTAAGCACAAATAACAAGGCCGAAGAATCCGTCTTTGGACTGAGTTTTGTTCCCAGAAGAAATTAGTTGATTCTTTTGGGTCCCAGGACTCTCTATATGGCACATGCCCATCAAAAGCATGACAAACAAAAACACAGAACAGCAATGTGTAAATTATTTGTACAAGAGAATCAGTTAAAAAAATGCAATCTTAGTAATGTAGTCTAGTAGCTTATTATGGTGTAGAAGGCGAACCTGGTGGACCTTCAAAGAGCACAGCTCGAGGTCTATTAGACTCAAACTTACACCGAGTCCCACGAGCAATATCATCATATACTTCAGGACTTTGAAGAGCCATCAGTATTGTATCTTCTATTTCTCTACACAATGAATAGTTAACACAAGGTAGCATAAGCAATTTTATGCAGTGCCCCAAATGCCTCAATAATTACTTACACAAACAAACATATAGAAGATGCAGGTCATGAAATATATGTTAGAATCACAATATATCTGAGAAAATAAATTTGATTGGCACACCAACCACACACAGTTTTTCTCTCAAGGAATTATAGCAATAAACTACACATAGTTAAACTTGATGGAAACTTGACTGATTTAGTGTTTGTTGTGGCTCTTTAAAGAGAAAGAATTAGCTAAAGACAGATGGCATATATACTTTCTTCACCATGACTGAAAAGTAACGAACACTCATCATATTGTAGTGTGCTTTTCATGCAACACAAAGTCAATGATAAGTGAAGGCTGAGAAGCATTTCACGAACAGTGAAGATAAGCTTAATCAACATATAAGCAATTGATTGCACAGCCGCCCCTACCAAGCCTGCTTAAATGTAAATGAAGGGGGAGGGGGTTCCTACACAAGGATCCGTGAATGAATCACTCAAAAATAGATCTACCCTTCCATTTTGACCAAAAAACCTTACCGAGTCCTCAAATACGATGTGGTGAAATATTTTAGATACAACGGAAATTATAACTGAGTCCCTAAATGCCATATTTGAACGTTAAATAATTAAGAAGCCTTTACATGCAGGGTAAGTGCACAATGAGTAGTACCACTAATATGGGAGTGAATATCATGTTTACATTTTTTTTTTTTTGATAAGATGTTCACATATTTTAACCTCTATAGAACCTTTTGCTAAAGATACTTTACATGAAAGGCAACCGAATCTCAACAGTTTGGCGTCTAAGATGGTATAACAAGATATTCGGCTCAACTAACACATTGAGGCTTATAAGAACAATTGTGTAAATAAGAAGCACAATTATCCATATTTTTCAACTATATTAAAAACTCTACTTGTTGCCTATGAAACCAATTGCATCTCACATGGAACAGCTAGATATTCTGCCCGACAAAATCCAGGCTCTGTTACTCTTACACAAACCAAATTCACTGTACTTGTGTGCAAACTGCAAAACTTGAATTGCAAACTAATAAGTTGAATAACAAACTAAATTTGATTGAACAATGACTGTGATGAACATTGCTTTCCATACCCTTTTTGCTGATCATATCCAGCAATATTCTCCCACGATATCTTACTGTGTGGAGATTGCCCTTGGGGTTCATCAAGACCATAAATTCTGACTCCCATGGCCTCCAGTTTAGAAACAGATTTGTCTGCAGATGGAATCCGTGCACTACCTTCCCTCGGTTTTCTTTCCAAGGTCTTATTTTGCCCCAACCTCCCACCAGCTAATTGTAAAGCGGACACCAAAGCATCAAGCTCTTTGGGATTTAAGCTCCCCTTCTTTATGAACTCAATTTCCTAGAACAGTTTATGTCACAAGGATGAGAAACCTCAGTCTATAAGTTTGTTACTTGCAATACAAGCTACAATTGACTATTTGCAAAATATGAGTGTCATAAACCGAAACAAATGGAAACTAACTGCTTTGTCCGAGCTAATGAGTGGACGAAATATAAGAATGCATAGATCTCCTTCATGAGTATTCATATCTCCTGAATGCTCCTGATTCCCTTCAGTTTCCTTCTTTTTTTCCAAGGGATTTAGTGTTAGTTGCCAAGCAACTGCACTGAAGTATATCACAAGAAACAGTGATTTAATACACTTCCAGGTGATGTTAATGACTAACATAAGTTTATTAACATTAGGAGTAGAGAAATTTTCATAATTATAACACAAATACCAAGAAAAGCAACCTAACCTATCCCAAGCACGCAACAACATATCTGAGCCACCCCCACGCTCTTCAACGTTTAGTCCAAGTTGTGACACAAGGTTTGCAATCAGTTGTGAAACTTCACAAGCAGGAGGAATTTGGAACCTGATGGTGACCTATAAAATAACATATAGTCTGATTAAAATACTTTGGCATTGTCAGAAACAGCATGCACTGCTATCAGAAATTAATTCCATACAAACATACTTTCTAGGATAAGACAAGAAAATCAATTTCATATAGAATCACATCCAGAGATTCCAGACATTGTAACAGGGAGAATACAATTATAAAACTGTACTCAAGCAGGAGTGAAAGCACACAGCATAGAGGTGTTTATATCAAGATAACGAAGATGATCAGCTTTTTCTTTCTCTAATTGATCATATTTTCTGCTTCCAAAGAAAAAGACAATCACAAATAACTTTAAAATTCCCATAATTAATTCACAGATAAGCTAACTAACGCATAGTAAGGTTGCAGTAGCTGCAAGTAAAACAAAAAGAAAAAGAAGAAATATAAGTGCAACAACCTTTTGACCCTTGACTGCAACAGTGAACCGCGGATAAAAACCATAATTCACTCCTTTACTTCTGAGCTGCTCTTCAATCCGCTGTCTTTCTTTCTTGGCAGTTTCCTCCAGGTCCACATAACTTGTAGGAGATTCCGATGGCAAAGGAGGTTTAGCAGCAACCTGCAGTAAGCTAATTTACAATAAAATCAAATCGAAAAGCGCGGTGTTAAGAGAGTACTTTCTTGTGCTCACAAACCATCAGTACTTTTTCGTGCTCATAATTTCATAATCTACCTTCATTTAGGATAAGTTTTGATTGAGTTTTAACTTCAAGTAATCAAGTAATTTCGAGGTACTTATTCCAGAAAATGGAAGAATATTGGCTGCTATATATCTTAAGAAACTAATTGGAAAAAAGAAAATGAAACAAACGTACACAAAAATCCATGAACCTGGGGGCATGAGGGAGGTGAGGAGAGAACAAATCATCATATCAGAAACTAAAAGCCAAATAAATATATACCCACATATACATACATGTGTGTGTAATAAAGGAAAACATCATACCCAGTGCTTATCCAACAAAACTTAAGAGGTATAAAACTATAAATTATACAAACCTCATCAGCATCTGCATAGGCTATTTCAAGCGCTCCAGCTCCGAACAAACCAGCTAAGACAACTGGGAACACAGAATAAGGTCCATCAATATCAGGCACCATTTTTGGCTGCTGAACTTTAGGCACACTGGAATAAATATGCTGCTTAGAGGACCCTGCGTGTAGCACCAATAAAAGTCCTAAAATTATGATGATACTCATCACATCACCCAAGCAACCCACATAAGTACTTCAATTTTCTATGGCATGATCAGTAAGGGATCCACGCTGAACATTTGATAAAAATAAATATTATATATAATTTGAAAGCTGACCCCACTAAGACAAATAAATTGCCCCAACAAGTATTAAAAATTCTCTAGCCTTAAAGTATTAAAAATTATCTAACCGTAAGGTAAATTGTCCACATATATTTCAAAAGTTTGTGTTTATGTGTAAATTTTCTAAAAGTGTTTGCTTTCTGTTAGTTTTTAAAGAAAAGAAAAAGGTCTCATATCTTTAACTACATGAAAGTTATATATTCGCCACTGGGCATGATATAGCAGTGGAAAATCAAAACTTATTTCACTCCCAAAAAAATGAAAGATAAAATTTAAAACTTTATTCTCGCAGTCTAAACTTCTCAATTTAAATCACAAGCTGATTCTAAAGCTCCGAAATTAGGTTCCCAGTTAAATGGATGGCTTACATCATGTATATAATTTGCTACTGTATAAGCAACCTAAACTGAGCTAAACAAGAACATCAGTTGAATTGGCCACACAAAACGCATGGAGTGGCATAATAGAGAAGCACTTCGAATTTCCAAATACTAAGGTATGTTTAATACAGCATTATTTTACCTAATAAATTTACCATCCTAAATGGGGCCATTAATTTGGGCAATGTACTCTTCATTTTCTATATACGAGGTAACATTCTCATACATCATAGCTAACACTGAAGAAATAAATAATCAAAACGATGAAATTTTTACCACTAGGAATCTGCAGAACACAAACCAATACTTGTTACCTAATTAATACAACAGTAAAAGCCCATTTTCAAGTTTATCTCAACAAAACCCAGCACGCAATGTCGACTCTGCGCTCAAATTATACAATCAAACAAATAACAACTGCTTAAATATTTGATCACCAAAAAAAAACTGCACACTAAAAGACGGAATTACTCGTATAACTTAAAGCTTAAAGGTAGGGATGCGTACAGTGATAGAGACGACGAGAGAGGTCACGTGACGGAGCACGTGAAGGGTTTAGGGTTTTGAGAGAGGCGATTGTGTGCCATGCCCGAGCCGTCCTCACCAGTCGCCCCAAAACCGCCATTGAAGTGTCTCTGTCAACGAAATACTTCTGATCAATTTTCAAGAAATAATGAACTCCGATTTTTTTTGCGTTGTTTGGTTAAAGACTTTAAATACTTCGCAGTGTCGGTGGGATTTGTAAGTCCGGTCAATTAGAAGTATTAATCAATTTTTTTAATTGTTTAGATGGAATTAAGCTAAACATTTATATTTAATATTTGTTTAGTTTATTATATTTTATATATATATATATATATATATTTTTAATATTAATATAACTAATTAATTTTTTAATTGATTAACTATTAAAATGAATAAAAAAAATTTTTAACAATTAATCAATATAAATTATTCGATTAACTAATTTAATATCGATTTTATCGATTAATCAAACTATTTTATTTAAATGGTTTGAAATCGTTCAATTAATCATTTTAACTACTTAATGACCACTATAATAGTAACAGTTAAGCAGAGAGCAACCTGCGCGAATACAAAATATATGGAAAAATTATATTAACTGTTTTGAGTTTGAAATAACTTACATTTATTTCTTTTATTTTGAATAATTACATTTATTTTGATCGATTTATTCATAGACTAAATTTTTTTCATTATAAAAATTCTTTACCTTTAGTAAATCAACCATTACAAACTTGATTAAAAATAATACCATATGATCAACTTCGTGTTGATGCCATGATATTAAAAATGCATTGTGATCAATAACATTATTTAATAATTATAATTTTAAATGGATTATGAAAATGTAAAATTATCAAAATAAACATGGTGCATAAAGATATATTTGTTTTATGAATTATTTTATTAAATAAAGAGATATTCGTAATATTAACAAATATAAATAAAAAATAAACAATCAATAATTTGTATTAATAAAATCATTCTTTAGTAACAATGTAATGGCAATTTTTTTTGTTATTTTATAAATTTTTACATTGTTATTCATTAATAAAATCATTCATTTGTAGTTACCATTATATTGTTACTTTCTTTACATTAGGTTTTTCCAACCATAATATAATAATAATAACAACATTAGAAATATGATTCATTATATTGTTGATTAAATTATATTCAAATATGGCGTACCAAATGTAGCCAAAATGTTTGTATTTTGCATTAAGAGATTGAAAACTGAAAAAAAAAATACAATTTGAGCCAAAAATATAATTTTAAGCGGAAATTATAACTGTAAAAGGAATAAGGAATTGTGTTGGTGATAATTGCAAGAGAACAAAGGAGAAGAAGAGTTATCACTTGAGAGAGAAAAATGGAACGAAAAGAGCGTGTTAGCTTAACAAAATACCCCTAGTAAAAATACGTGGAGTAATTGTTTGGTAATTTTGTTGATAATATTATCTTTAATAAAACATTAATTCTATATTTATTTATTGAGTTTTTTGAAATTTAATAAGAATGAATATCAAATATGAGAACTGACTATATATATATATATATATATATATATATATTAGTTTTAACTTTTTTTTAATTACATCAGAAAAAATTTACTTAGTTTTAGATCTTTTATTGAAAAGGCCAAGTCTGTTTCGGTCTTGTTTTTTTTATTAGATGTGTTAATGTCCGCAGGACTGATAAATTTTATAGTTAGCTTTACATACTCTTACCTATTTCTGAATTTCCCAGTTAATTTAGTTTTTTTTTTTTATCTAAAAGAAACAATATTCTTAAGAAGCTTTGATTTTAAGAAATCTGCTACAATTAAAATGTCTGTCGTCTGCTTTCATGTTGATTCTATTTTCGTTTTACATTAAGGTAACGGAACGGGTTTGAAACGAAAAGT
Organism: Bretschneidera sinensis; assembly: GCA_023935145.1. Taxonomy (NCBI): domain Eukaryota; kingdom Viridiplantae; phylum Streptophyta; class Magnoliopsida; order Brassicales; family Akaniaceae; genus Bretschneidera; species Bretschneidera sinensis. The sequence continues at coordinate 10,284,368 of CM043700.1, read as the reverse complement.
ATTATCTTCGTTTTCGTTTCCGTTCGTAAAAATATTTTTTGTTCTCATCCTCATTCCCACCAAAGATTTTTGTCTTTCGTCCTTGTCCTCGTCGAAGATTTTCGAAAATCTTAATCTTTATCACCGTCTCATTCGAAGATTTATCTTTATCTCCATCCTTACTCTTATTCTGTTTTCAAAATTCAAATCGATCAAGAAAAAAAAAACTCATTCTGTTTTACCATAACTGAGTTAATAAATAATAAAATCATATTTTTACTTTAAATAATTATTTATATAGCTAATAAATAATTAGATAATTATTAAATTTATCTAATATATTTATATAAAACATTAAATTTAATATAATACGAGACGATGAGTTTGCGGAGTAAAATCTGATTCTTTCATCTCCGTTCAGAATAAAAATTTTTAAAATTTTGTGTCTCAATCCCTGTGTAGATAAATTCCATTTCATATCCGTCGTGAACGTGTTCGAAAAATTCCGAGATTTCGTCCAAACCGAATAATCTTACCATCTTACGTTAACACTGATAGTGTCTTGACAACTAATAACAATTCCACTACACTTGGGGCCCGGCCCATAATGTGGTGAGGTAATAGTGTCTATTAAAAAGGATCAATTCGTGGCGAAGTGTTTTACAGGCGTTGTTCAACGAAAAATTTCGTCGAAATTAATTAATAAAATCATTGCAACAATTTAAAAATTAAAAATTCATTAAACGTAAGGGGTCACATCAATTTTTTATTCTATTAACAAATTATATAAATTATTACATATTCTTGGTGTATGATAAATTCTTAAACCTAATGTAGTTATCACCATTTATGAGAAGAAAAATGCAATAAATTCTTTCACATCTCCCCACATCAATGGACATCGATGGATGTGGTGTTAAATGCTCTCTCGGTGTAAGAAAAATCTCTACAATGAGAACACCTAAGAATTTCTCAACAAATTAACAAGAGAATTGTAAATGGAAAAGTGTGCAAGAAAATAAATTACATGTGATGTAAGACAATTAATTCTTTGTTTACACAATAAACAACTTAAAAATACAAAATCCAAACCTAAAACTAAATGTTGGATACATCCCGTCAAAACTCAATGTTTTAAATCGGATTTAAAATTAATATTTTAAATTCGTTTTAAATTTTATTAATAATTTTAAATTTTTTTTACCGACAACATCAATATAAATATGAGATTTAAAAATTAACGTTATCAATAATTTTTTTTAAAATTATTAATAAAATTTTAAACAAATATAAAATATTAATTTTTGATCGATCTAACAAAAAAAATTAATCAAAAAGAAAACTAATTAAGAAAGTTAAAAATAGAGTAATAAACTCAATAAACTTTCTTAGCGAAGAGATTGCGCAAACTAAAAAGATTGTTACCACCACTTGCAACATTACTATTACCACTACCAATGTTACTATTGTCACTGCTACTACTATTCATATCAATCGCACTAATCTCAACGCTTCTGTAACTCAAACGGCTCCTGCTACACATTGGTGCGTTCAAATTTATTACCTTACTTTTACCATCACCACAACCATTCTCACTCCCTGTTTTACTCTGGCGAGTTTCGGTAACTACTTTTTTACTGATCACTTTTTCACCACTCCGAACCATAGCTTCGGAGCTCTTCGCACCCGAACCTCCACCGCGCCGAACTTGCCAAACTGGACTGCTCCGACCCAAATGGACCCCACCCCGCCCCGGACTTGTGGGCCATTTCCTGGACTTGGACTCCCCAGCGGAGTTACTCCGGGAACATGGTGCACTACTCACCTTCCGAATCCCCGGACCACCGAACGCCAACCTGGGTCGGGTCACGCTGTTTCCGGCGGACCTGCTCCGCGAAAACGGCCATATGTTGATGTTTAACTCAGCTGAACTACTAGCTCCCCCGTTTACCCTCTTCTTCTCTTTCACTTTATCTTCTTGGATCTTTGGTGAGGTTTTCTTGTCGGTACTCTTCTTGAAAATATCTTTCCATCTTTTGGATGCGCTTAACACAGTGGTGGCTGACTCGCTTGACAACTCGGGTCCAGGGCCGGCTACGGGTTTGGGGGCCGGTGGGTCTGAAGAAGGTGGTTCTGGGTCGGGGGCTTTGTGAGGGAGGAGGTGGAGAGGGAGGAGAACGCCGTCGAAGAAGAGTTCGTCGGCGGAGAGGATATTGGGTGGAGGGAGAGATGGGTTTCGGACCCTCCAGAACTCGAACTCGGGCGAGTTGGAATCGGAGCTGCTGCTTCTTCCACTGCTACATGGAGAGAGAGACTGTGGTTCCTTCTGGTTGTGTATATTTCTTGGGCTGTACATGTTTCACAGAGAGAGAGAGAGAGGAGGAGATGGATGTCAGATGTGGGTGTTGGGAATTAATTCTTTTGTATCCTTAGAGAGAGTGAGAGGTGAGGAGAGGGAATACTGAAAAGTTTAATTTAAGTGACACTACAAGCATTAAAGAAAGGAGAGAGAGAGTTATATGCATGCAAGGAAGCTAAAAAATATAGAGTTAGAATTTTTTTCTTGATGACACCCACCAAAGGCAAAGCTGAATTAGGGTCCATGTATATATATTAATGTAAAAATTTAAAAATCCAAATTTATCAAATAATTTTTGTTTTTTTATAAAAAATTATGTCAGATATTTATAAAAAATAATACACATAATTGTTTATACAAAATTTATGCCAAATATTTATAAAAATGATTTAGCAATATAGGACATGTTGTGCGTATATTGTGTGTTTTATTGTTTATTAAATATTAAATAAATTATAATTTTATAAAAAATTTAAGCCAAATATTTATAAAAAATAATACACATAATTGTCTATACAAAATTTAGGCCAAATATTTATAAAAATGATTTAGCAATTGAGTACATGTTGTGCATATATTGCATGTTTTCTTGCTTTATTAAATGTTAAATAAATTATAATTTTATTAATATTTTATAAAAATCATTTTACAAAATCACAAATCGTTTACGCTGCTTAAACCGATAGGTTCTTAAAGTAAGCTTTTGTATCCCTCCCAAAAAAAATGTGAATTAGGGAATCTTTTAGCATCTAATTCTTGGACGTTTGAAATTGATGTGCTAGATTCTTGATGATTATGCATAGGAAAGTGGGTTGAACTGTAAGTTAGAGTGATGTCGTATCATGGTGGGCTGGTGGCAAGTGGCTCGTATTCATTGCCGCCTCTTCATTACATATGCAAACAGAGCCCACAGATGTGAGCGTCGACATCCTTACCTCCTCTGCAGCCTTGTCCCAAATTTAAGTCCCTTACACTTAATTATAAAAAAAAAACACGTTAATAAATTAAAGATATAATTGGTTGGTACAAAAATGAAATAAAATTAATATCAATCATCAGTGTATTTAAGAGTTTAGAGGAAGGGATGAATACTTAAAAGGAACGGATGAAAAATGAGGGGAAAAATGGATGGTGGCTACCCTACTATTGTTTAAATGTTTAAAAAAATCATGAGAAAGTAAGGGAGGGTAAAACATCCTCCTCTTGTTTGGTTAGGAAGGGGATGAAAAGAGAATGAATAATACACCATTTCTTATCATATTTAAATTATTAAAAAAAGGTATAGTTAAAATTACACAAGATATAACAATAACCCCTAATTCCCTTCCCACCCCTCCTATACCGTCCAAATTGGGGATTATTAAAAATGGGAGCTTGAAGGAGATTATAGGGTATTAAATCCTTTCCCCTTCCTTAAAATAAATGTATTGTACTCAATCTCTTTCATTCTCCTCCCCTCCCCTCTTATAACTTCGTCCCAAACACACTGTAAGGGAATGAAGTATTGTCGATATTTCTATTAGTGAAATTTATTGTTTTATATTCAATTGAAAGGAAAATGACTATTAAGTTTCATATGATAATTTATTTTAATTAAAGGTATGGTTCATATTTTACCAATACAAATACTAATATTTATTTTAATTAAAGATGTTACCTTTTTGTGAAATTGGCAATATTGATTCATGTCTCGCTTGGCAGGGTTTGACTGCATCTTTAGCGACCATCTAACAATGTCTTGGCCAACTATTTCCATTAAGATGTCAATCAGATCTCGAGGTGTTGAGAGGAGTGTAGTTTTCGAACCCTTGAGATCTTCCTTTTGATTTGTATTTCTTCTGGCCACCTTGGTCTTCTTTCTTCTGCTCAACTTTGAACTTTGATCTTTCCACATTTTTCTTCTTCTTGCCTAGCATGGCTTATTCTCTTTGCCTCCTGAAGGCTTGGACCTCTTCAACTATCATGAACTCATTGCGTGGGCCAGAAGGGTTGTCATGGAATCGGCTAGATTCATGGACAAAAAATGGTTGAAGTCTGAGGGTCAGAGTCCGTTGATAAAGGCCATTGCTGTTATTTTTTGGCTGAGCTCTATGACTTCTACCATGGCTGCTCGGAACTGAGTGATGTAATCATCGAGTGACTTATCAATTTGTTGGGTGAAATTAAGCAGATTCTCCACTGTTCTTCTTGGTCCTCGACAATTGGAGAAATGAGTCACAAATTACTCACTCAGCTCTTTGAAGGATCTGATCGATCTTGATTGAAGACGTGAGAATCAGGTTCATGTCGTTTCCCGTAGTGTAATTGGGAAAGTTTGGCACATCACTGCCTTAGAATGCTCTTGGATGAACATCAAAGATTTAAAGGTCTCTAAATGATCAAGGGGGCAAGTCTTCCCTATGTAGGATTCGATGCTTAGCATTTTGAAGTTGTCTGGCAGTGCCATTTCCATGATCTCTTGAGAGAACAGGTATCTTGGAGGCCTTATCTCATTCAAGATATTTAGCATGTTGGTCTTCATGGCAAGGTCGATGTGCTCATTCATTTGTTTCAGCTGTTGGGAGACTTCAAGCAACTTTGATTTCTTGTGCCTTCTTAGGGGTTGAGAGTCTAATACAGACTCTTTTTCACACTACTCAGGATTCAATCGAGTATAGGGTCGAAGGGCTTCAATGTGCCAAGTTCGGCTTTAGACACCTTGCTCCCTATCAAACTTGTGTTGATGCTCCTACCGTCTAGAGGTTCCTGGTCTTTTCGGGTTTTCTCTGGTTATGGCTACGCTGACTTCATGGTGGCGAGTTCACACAATAGGGGCTTGAATATTATCTGATATTATTTATGAGGACCATGTCAACCAGGTGGTTGTATTGATGTCTGAGCTTCTTGTACTTGGCTCAACTGACTGAGCTTTGGGGTCTTCGGATAGACCAATCTTTGTGGGCTGGATTGGGCCTATCCACTATGGACCTTAGGATTTTGATGGCTTCCTAAGATCTGGTGAAGATTTAGTTCATCCATGTGCCCTGGGATTGTGACACCACATTTCTTGTCTTTAGTGGTGGTATGGATGATGCTTCTCGACGTTAAGGGTGAGCATGGAACCCGGTTGATCCGCAAACCCAACTCAAACCGGTATAATGGGTTGGGTTGGGTTGTGTCTTTTTAAAGATTGGGTTCGGTTGAAAATATTTTGAACCTGGTTGGTTGGGTCGGGTCATGGGTTCAAAATTTTCAACTCGACCCAAACCAGTAACCTAGTCAAATATATAATTATATATTTTTATATTTATTGAATATAAAATAGTGTATAAATAATTATAGTATAATTGTAAAATATATAATCATAAAATGTTCGTTCTAATTACTATTAGTGTGTAAATTATATGTAGCAGATACTCCTATGTCCAAACAAGTCTCATACTTTACAATTACCTAGATTTTTGTTTCAAATATTTACGTTAGAAACAAATATTGATTTCGAGTTTTTGAAATAGTTTTCATAATTATTCTTAAGCATAACTTCAATCAGAATAAATTGGTGCACAATTAATTTATGCTAACAAAATTTTGATTTCTTATATCGTTGTAACTATAAAATAAACATAGAAATTAACACTCTAACCTACAAGATTCCAGTCGGGATCATTGTATGCAGATAAACTTATATTCCAAAAAGATGTACCATAATGTTGATGGAAGAAATGTTGAATGTATGATAAAGCTTTGTAATACCAACTTGCTGGAAGCCTTTCATGTAAACATTATTGAACCATTCAATTTGCCTCTCTGTGACATTTTAAGAGCCCCCATGTCACTTCCAAGTGCATTAAAGCATAGTCCAAAAATTAGATTGGTTAGTGAGAAAGCATTAGCACGACTAAGAAATGCTAAGTTATTAAAATATATTATTAGCAACTACGCAGAAATCCAAATTTTTTTCGTAATTGAACAGTCTTCTAAAGTAAGTTAAATTCATGTCAACTAAAGCATTTCCTAGCGCAACATTCAGATGAAGATTGTGTTTTTCAATATAACGATGAATTCATATTCTAACATTAAAGGCTCCAGGTTGTGAGCATACAGATAAGTAATTGACCATAGTCACTTCATCAAGCTTTATATTACTTGCTTGCATTTCATGAAACAATGCCAAAGCATCCTTACCAAGTTTGGCTTCAACGTAGCCTTCAATTATGGCATTCCATGGCCCAACATCCTTCTTTTGCATGTCATCAAAAAGTTTCTTTAGTAGTATTCAAAAAAACCAAATTTAATATAGCCTACAACTATTGTAGTCCATGAGACAATTGTTCTCTTTTCCATGTTATCAAATATTCTTTGTGCTGTCAGACACATATATTTTACTTGTAATATGAATGGATTTAATTTTGGATTTAATAGAATATTTTTTTGTTACGTAATACGTATGGTTTAATTATTTAGTAAAAAAAGTATATTAACCCGGTGACCCAAATCGACCCAAACCAATTAGAATGGGTTGGGTTGAGTTGAGGTTGGATGGATTCATGGGTTGGGTTGGGTTGAGTTTTTCCAACCCAGTATGAATGAGTTGAGTTGAAATTTTAGGATAACCCGACCCAAACCAACTTATGCTCACCCCTACTCGACGCCATTGAATGAGCAAGGGATGCATGAGGGGATAGGAGCTTCTTTGGTAGCATCATGAGATAGATTTATTGTTACCACAGACAACATCAATTTGTTGATGCCAAAAAGAAGGAAAAGAGTACTGTTGTTGAATCCAGTTTCGATGCTAGCCACATTCCTGTATTCATGTTAGCTTGGTACATGCTCTTGCAAGGAAAGTCACATGAAGCTTGGTTCTCTCGGAATGACCCTCAAATGGTAAAGTCAGTAAATGTACCGAGATGAAGTAAAAGAAAGGGCTATAGATATACTATAGTGGGGAAAAGAGAGAGAGCCGAAATGTTTTTGGTTGTAAACTTGTCTTTATGATGTTGGGATTCTTCTTTGCATAGGCAATTGGGAACTTGCTTTTCCTTGAAAACCGGAGATGAGCTTCACTGGTAGTGCTACCTCATATGCTTAAATTTACCGTACGTGACTTATGCATCATTGACTGTATGGGTCTACCGTCAGATATAGCATATAGCATCTCTATACCTTTAGATCTGCTAAATGTGATATTTGTATCATGAAATGTACAAGTCTATTCTTAGAGACGACATTTTTATGTCTTTAGGTTTGCGAGACCATCATCGCGTATGGAGAGTCTTAACCCTAAATCATTTTATGCTGGTCTGTCATCATTGTTTAATAATCAAGTGTTCAAATTTTTTTGGATCGAGTACTCATGCCTCTGTCCTTAAAAAGAAAATTGAATTAGAGGATATTTTAGCCATTTGAATCTTGGACATTGGAAATTGGGGTGCTAGATTCTTGATGATTATACATAGGAAAGTTGTTGACCTTTTAGTGAGAGTAATGTCATATCATGGTGGCATGTGGCGTGGGGATACAATTAACATTGGTGCTCGTATTCATTGCCTCTTCATTACATATGCAAACACAGCCCACAAATGTGAGCGTTGACATCTTCACCTCCTCTTGCAGCCACCTTTCTGTCACGTTACCAAATTATTACTCCTAGCTAAAACAAGTTGGTACCTTGTCCCAAATTTAAGTCCCTTACACTTATTTAAAGATAAAAATACACATTATTAATAAATTAAAGATATGTTTGGTATGAATAAAAATAAAATAAAATAAATATTCGATTAGCTGTGTGCTTAGGAATTTAGAGGAAAAGAGAATGAGTATTTAAAGGAAGAGAGGGATGGTTACCTTAATTTTAAAAAATTATTAGAGAGGGTAAAATATCCTCCCCTTATTTGGTTAGAAATGAAAGGAAAAAAGAATGAATAAATTATTATTGTGATATTATAAGTATATTTTTTTTATAAAATTTAAATGATTAAAAAAAATATAAAATTAAAATTACATAAGATATAACAATAACTTTCGATCCCTTCTCATATCTCCAAATTAGGGGTTATTAAAAATAGGGGCTTGAAAGGGATTGAAAGGTAATCCCTTCTCCCTCCTTAAAATAAAGATATTGTACTTAAATCTCTTCTTTTCTACTCCACTCCCCTTTTATAACTTCCGTCTCAAACACACCGTAAGGGGGGTGAGGCATTGTTGGTATTTCTATTAGTGAAATTTATTGTTTTATTTTTAGTTGAAAGGAATACAATTATTAAATTTCATACGATAATCTCATTTATTTTAATTAAAGTTACAGTAACATATTTTATCAATAAAAATATAAAATATTTATTCACCTCGATACTTTCAAATTTCATTTTAAAATATATTTTTTTATTTTTTTACAAATCGAACAAGATAAATATTGGTAAGTTATGACATTTTGATAACTTAATGATAAGAAAGAGAAAAAAAATTGGTTGTTATTTCGTGCAAGTTACCTAGTAGTCACTAAATGGAATCCAAACAATAATTTGATAACTTAATGATAAGAAAGAGATAAAAAAAATTATGGTTATTTCGTGCAAGTTTACCTAGTAGTCGCTAAATCGGATCCAAACAATAATAAAATAGAGTCTTTAGTTTGTATTTGTTTTAGTTACTAAATTTGACCTGAAAGCGCGTTTTAAGAAGCAAGTTTACCTAGTAGTCGTTAAATCGGATCCAAACAATAATGAAATTGAGTCCTTAATTTGGATTTGTTTTAATTACTAAATTTGGCCTGAAAGCGCGTTTTAAGTAGTTTTGTCAGTACAAACCGACAAGCTAGTCGTTTGAAAAAATTATTGGCTAGATATTGGTTTTAAACTTGTTAAAAACTTTATTAATAATTTTGAAAAACTTCGTTGATAACGTTAGTATATGAGTGAAACTTAAAAAATAACATTATCAATAAAGTTTTTCAAAATTGTCTATGAAATTTTCAACGGATTTAAAACATAAACATTATAAATAAAGGTTTTCGATCTTTTTGAGCATAAAAATTGTTACATTTTTAAACCATTTAAATTTTTACAATTTAAATCACTCAAATTTAAAACTTTAACTTGTCCGAACAACATAACAAGCTTAAGTGGACCCGTTTAGGGTAAGGTGATGGATTGTAGACCTGTATTATTGGTGTGTACTGTGTGGGGACTTAGATTGGAATCTAACAAGGGGGGAGAGGGAGGGACATGTGATGTCATGAGACGTCGAACGGTCTTTTTTTTCTTCATGCGTTTTGAGGAATTTTCTCCTTTCTTAAGGGCGTTTGTTTTCAGGCAAAATGATGAGCCATGTGCAGAAGAAAACAGCATTTTTTCATCAATGCAATGGGCCCCATTCCAAACAAGACCCCACACCCTTCCTTGATAGCAATTGTCTCGCTGCTCTTAGCTTTGCGCCTAACGATCCAGTGCTTATGTGGACCACATGTATATTAACCTCGCCCATTATAGATCGCAACTTATCTTTGATCATTTTTGTCTTCAATGATTTTTTAAGTTGCATTAATTTTTATTTTATTTTAAATTAAGTTGCACTAATTTGATTCAAGCATAGAGGCAATTAGCAACCAGGTCGCATCGGATACAGGCGGATCATCACACCTTACACTTCACGAGTAGCAGGTAAAGGAGCACAGAGTAAAATTGTTTGTTTTTCAAGCGATGTCTAGGTTTAAATTAAAATAATTTTAAATCAATTTATTTAAGTTTTTTAAAAATAAAAATTATCTTAATAAGACTTAAACAATTAATTTAAATTTGTTTAAATCTAAACCCAAACGATGTTTTATTAGTTAATTAATTTATTTTTTCAACACAAAATTTTACTCATTCATTACGATTGAATCGCGAATAATTCATCAATTTTTTACAATTTAATATATTCAATTTTCCTCTGCACTCGGACGTCACTTGTGTCATTTAGATTGTGTTTTGCGCCAATTGCAACATTTGCTAAACAATATATAGGTGCTTAGCAATGAGATCCAAAGCTATAAATCTGACATTAGGATTTATTTTTTTTTTTTTTTTGGGTATAAAGGGAGCTTCGTAGATAAAGCCAAAACTACGTAAGTCTTAGGAATAAACTTTCCATACAAACTGCAATATATGTCTAATAAACAATTTCCGGAGGATCATCAAAATAAAAATAAACATCCGCAGTGGAAATAGGCACGGTTTTGGACATCAAATCTGCACACTGGTTTGCCTCTACGTAGACATGACAGAAGCTGATCTTTTTAAAAGATCCTGCGATTGACTTGCAAGTAAGCTGAGAAGGGTTCAGTGGGTGACAATCATTCGATGGTGATTTTCGCAATCTTCGAATTAGATTCAATAATAATCTTATTAATATGAAGTGATAATGCGAACCTAATGCCCTCATGAATTGCTCAAAGCTCGGTTGACAAATATGAGTAACAATTAATGATTAATTTATAATTTATTTTAAAATATTTAATTTATTTATTAAATATTTCATTAAAAAAATATATAATTTACACATAATTTTTTAATATGTAGTCTAATGTAAAATTGTAAAGTATTCCTCCACACATACGTAGAACCAAATATTATTATTTTTTGTATAAAATTTATTCAATAAACATGTGTACGAATTTGGAAAGATACTATTGTTCTCTAAATAAGCAAATATTACAAAAACATTTCATTTCTTTGTAATTAAATTCATTATATCGACCATAAACGTATAAATTGATAAAGATTAAATTTATAATATTTGTTACTTGTTTAAATTTGATCATATTTTTATCGAACTAAAAAGTCCATCAAAATAATGATATTGTGATTATGTTAGAACGACCTTAATGTTTTACTATAAGATTTTTATCTTATTAATATACCCTTATATTTTCGGCTTAATTAGTCTCTATTGCATCAATTCAAACTCCCGCTTTTAAGTAATCTTTAATAGATCCTTCTCACATGAAATGTTTGGAAAATCAAAATTTAGTACACATGTGACCTGTGAAATAACTATTATTCTGAGCGGAAAATAAAAATGATATATTTTTTCGTTTCTCTAATCATGTTTAAATTAAAGTAAATTATATTTAGTTACTTGTAATTTGGTTTAATCTACGCATAAGGATTTAAAGTTTCAAAATATACAGATACTCCTTCGAATATGCATTAAAATATAGATACCTCATGAAATATACATTTTTCGATGTAAGAATACGAATTTTCTCTCTGGAATATGCTTATTTAGAGAGGTATCTATATATTTTAAAATTATAAATCTTTATGTGTAGATTAAACCAAACTACGTATGGTTAAATGTAATTTAATCTCTGTATGTATTTATTCATATTAGCTTGTGATCTATTGGATTAAAATAATAATTAATAGACTTTCTCTTTCTATCAATTATTAAACGTTATTCTCTTTAGTATTTTGCTTCTTGTCTCCTCATAAGAAAAAAAAAAAACAATGAATAAATTAGCAATGCAGCAAGCTATACGTAAAGGATGAGCTAGTGTTGCTATCACCATAGATATTTTAATAAGGGCTAGCTTCTGCAGTTGCAGCATCATTTATCAGGGTGTTGTTTGCTACGTACACTCAGCTTTTAGAGATGACAAAACTCTGGCTAATAGAACCAAAAACATTACAAATAACAATGTAATTGATAGTTAAGGTAAATTATAGTTTTGTACTTGAGTTTATGGGATAATTACAGAAATATACATGTAAAATTGAAAATAATTTTTTAATATATGAGGTTTATTAGAAACATACATCCGTTAATCAAACGTGAAAATTTTGATCAAATGTCAGACCATATCATTTTTTTAAAACCCGTAAATGCCCTTAGTTAAATGTGTTCATCTTCTCCAATTATCATCATTGTATAACACAAAAAATCATATCAATTTAATTAAAAAAAATCTTTCTTGCTTTTCTTCTTCTGCTTCAACAAAAGATCAAAGGCTCATAACTTTCATAATCAAACACTGGTATGAGTCATTTCCTCCCTCAAAACGACACCATCTTCATCATCATCACCACCCACCACCCATCACACGCACTTGTTTTTAAAGCTGGTAAGACCTAAGTTTTATGATCATGATTCTCGTTTTTTAGGCAAGAAAATGATTTCAAAAGTTTCCCCAGGGCTTCTTGAGGTGAGTATCTTTAGTTTTTTTTTCATCATCTTCCTTTTCTTCCTACACAGATCTGACGGTCGACGAAAAATCAAAACATAATATAACATGGTAAAGAAACAAAATCGTTAAAGAGGTAAATCTAAATATATAGATAGAGAGGGAAAAATCAAAACCATATAGAGCAGAGTAATTTTTTCATTATGATTCAGAGGGAATGGTTATTGTAATGACACTATCATATTTGTATAGAGCAAATGATGAAGAGGAAGAAAAGATTAGAGGGAAACACTTCCCAGATACATAGTCCACAAATATCTTATCATTTCTCTATGTTTTTTCAGTGTGAAATCAAGCAAGAAAAAAATGTTTGGATAGTGAGAAAATTTGAGAGAAAATTTCTTTCCCATTTTTCTTCCTTGGAAAAATGCTAATGAAGCTTCTCAGGAAACAAGAGAGATTTCTCTTCACTTTTACTCACCTCCCTCACAAAATCCAAAAAAAAAAAAAAAACAAAAGAATTTCTCCCTGTTTGGACGGTGAGAAAATAAGAGAAAGTCTTTTATCTCTTTTGTGTTTTTTCCCAAACCCAAAACTCTTCTCCTATCACAAAATCCTGAAAAAGACAAAAGAATTTCTCCCTGTTTGGATGATGAGAAAATGAGAGAAAGTATTTTCTCTCTTTTGTGTTTCTCCTCCAAACCCAGAACTCTTCTCCCCTATCTCCGCGTCTTTACTTTTCTTTCAACTTTCTGTTTTCTGTTACTCCCCTAATGAAGAGGGAGAGGAGAGAGAAGGAAAAGAGAGAGAGGAAAAAGAAAGAGATGAGTCAACTGGCTTTTGTTGCTTTTAATTTAACTAAGGGCATATTCGACAATTTATAAATTTTGATAGGAGTTAACAAATTATGTTAGGTCAAATATGGTCAAGGTATGTAACAGTCATTTCCAATTCTATAGGTATGTTTCGATAATTACTCTTTAAACTCATGTATGAAATTGTAATTTACCCTACTAATTATAAGAGAAATGTTACTATCATGTTTTCCAATAATTAAATGTGAGGGGTTGGGCTTTAGACTTTTAGAGCATGGATTTGGTTCAAATCTCTATAAAGAGATTTTTAATTAGTTTGAGAAAGGTTTGGTTTTATATTTTATAATTGTTAATTCTAGTAGGAGTACAAATAGTTTTTTATTGGATTGTTGTTTGTCCTATTAGTAGTAATAGTTTACTATCTTGTTATTATTTTCCTAGCTAGTGATATTAAGAAAATATCTTTTATATAAAAGGGGCAATAGAGAAGGTTTGAGATACCCATAATTCCAATAGACATTGGCGATGTTTGAATGGTGCTTTATGTAGCACTTAAAGCAAAAAGCAAGTCTTGTTTTTTTGCTTTAAATGCTACTTGAAGTATCATCCAAATATTACCATTGTAAATCAGATAGGTTTATTACTAGAGTTATGTTGAGAGCTTTGGGTGTATTGGAGTTTTGGGTTATCAAGTAGAGAGAACACTTACAACTAGAGCTAGGTTGAGAGTTTTGGGTGTATTAGGGTTTTGAGGTTGTGAGAGTTTAGTAACTTTGTTCTTTCTAAAGTTATAATTGAAGATAAATAAAACAATTAGTTTGTTGGTGAACGGAGACAAAAGAGTTGTCGAACCACATTAATTATTATTATTCTTATTGTTTGTTTGTTTTGTCTATTTAATTGTTGTGGTTGTGTTTTTTGCCTAAAATTTGAGTAGGTGGATTTTAGAGGTAAAATCCAAACAAGTGGTATCAGAGTTGTGGATGCAATGAGAAAAACACTAAAGATAGGCAAAATTAATATTGAGTTATTTGATGAGAAGAATGGTTTCCTTTTTTGACAAAGTTTCGTCAAAGTTGTGTTGACGTGACAAGGGCTCTACAAGACGATTGAAGAGTCCAACCTGCTAGAGATGATGGAAGAAGTTTGGAAAGATATGTCGAAGAGGATGGTGAGTATAATTCGTTTGGTGTTGGTTCCCGAGATAAGGTATAGTGTGTTGTTCAAGACATCTTCGAAGATTTTGTGGGTCAAGCTTGAGAAGACCTGCAAAGAGACGTCTTTAATCAATCTTCTAGACTTGAATGATGAAGATATTGATGGATTGAAAATGGAAAATGTTTGGATGGATGAGGAGGCTTTCGTGACACCTCCGTAGAGATAAGTTGAATAGGCCAAGTGTGTTTGAAGATGAAAAATTGTTCGTGAATATATTAAGAGATGAACTAAACAATGAAAGAATGATTGCTTCAAAAAGTAAGTTGAGAAGATGGGAAGACCAAATAGAAGGATCACATCAACCAAATAAGAAAGTCAAATTTGATGATGGTGTGGAGAATTTGAGCTAAGGTGGAGATTGTTGGGATTTTAGCTCAAATCCCCACAATGAGACTTCTAATTGATTTTGAAAATTTTGGTTTCCTATTTTATATATAGTTGCTTATTCTAGTAGGAGTTGTAATAATTTTCTATTGTATTGCTATTTTTGGGTTGTGAGTTTGGGGTTTTGGGTGTATATGAGTTTTGGGTTGTTAAGTAAATAAAACACTTATAACTAGAATTAGGTTGATAGCTTTGGGTGTACTAAAGCAGCAGTAGCAACAGTAGTAGTAGTAGTAGTACAACTAGAATATTTTTGGGTTGTGGGCTTAGGGTTTTGAAGTTTTGGGTTGTCAAATAGTTAGAACACTTACAACTAGTATTAGTAGTAGTAGTACAACAAGAATATTTTTGAGTTTTGGGTGTATTGAGGTTTTGGGTTATCAAGTAGATAGAACACTTACAACTAGAATTATGTTGATAGTTTTGGGTTTACTGAGGCTTTTGGGTTGTGAAGTAATTAGGGTTTAACAACTTTGTTTTTTTAAAGTTATAATTGAAGATTAATAAAACAATTAGTATGGTGGATGCAGGCAAAATTGTTGTCGAATCATATTAATTATTGTTATTTTTACTCTATTTGTTTTACCTACTTAATTGTCGTGCTTGCGTTTTTCACCTAAAATTTGAGTAAGTAAATTTAAAAGTAAATTCCAGACAATAAAAATCTATTACACGTTAGTACCATTTTTCAGGTGAAAAAATGCTTAGAAATTTGATATTTTTAATTTGTTGATCATGGACTCTTTTTGTTTTTAGGGGGGAAGGTGGAGGTTTGCCTTCATAAGATGTTCAATGAATCAAAATCTAACAGATCTCGTTGGCTGATCTGATAGATTCATTTATGTTAGTATTAAATCTCATTCATGTCGTCCTTATGAAAATTATGGATGAATTGTCACCTCCTTTTCAATTTTGTATTGTAATCATGAAAAGAAAACGATGGAACGAAACAACTATATATTATTACAGTAGAGAAGATGTATGGGGAAGTATGGATCGACCCTAGCTCCACAATACTTTTTCTTTTTGATCTCTTTTTCAAATAAATTTCACATGACAGGATCAAACATGAATATACAATAGAATATATATATATATATATATATATATATATATATATATATAGAGAGAGAGAGAGAGAGAGAGAGAGAGAGAGTCTGTTGAAATTTCAATAAAAACACATGATTGAGACTGACTAACTATAAGATTAGGTTCCATTCACTTCTTGTTGTTTTTGATGGGTTTCATATAATCCCAAATAATAAGAAATGTGCAATACAATCATTATCAAGCTTTTTGAGAGAGACATATGGTTCTCTTCATAGATACAATTATTTTCCCTATTCTATCTTACATTAGCAATTCTAACTTAAGGTGCAAACATGACAAGCTTTGGGTCAGAACAGTGTAATCAACAAAGTTGGAATAGCAAGTTAGGTACAGATGTTGGTAAAATTGTTTGCCCGTTGTAAAATCAAAAATCAAACTACACTCACATTAAAAATAAGAAAAGATTATATCCTGTTGTATTGTCCAATTTTAAAATAAAATAAAAACAAGTTAGGTATAATAGAGTTTATAAAATTGATTTTATCTTCTATAAATAAAAAATAGACCAAACTTCCATTAAAATGATTTATGCTGTATTATTAAACATTAAATAATTTAAAAAATACATCACTGGGGTTTAATGAAATCTATATTTGTCTCACCATGTTTTCAAGAGCGGTGTTAAATTCACGATACATAAGTCTGTTTTCACGACAAACTTAACATAAAAAAAAATCATTGTGTCAAAAGTTTTTTCTTGTAAAGGTAATTTACCGTAGAAATAAACTTATCTCCCGTGAATTTAGTATCACTCATTTTCAAAACCTATATATACAGCATTTGACCAACTTTGATAATTAACCCGACCAAAAAAAGAAAGATTACTAAACTACTCATATATATAAATAGAAAAATCATTAAAATTGAATGATAGAATATTAATTGTAGTGATGTTTTTGTAATGAAAATTAAAACCTCAATGAGTGTCTATAGTTCGGTTTTAAAAACACAATGAGACGAGCGTAAATTTTGCGAAATCTCAATAGTATAAATGTAATTTTTTTAAATAATTTGTAGTTATAATATTATTATATTATTATAAACCGTTTAAAAAATTATTTTATTACCGAGACATAGTTTTGATGTGGTTAAGTGGAAAAATTTTGGTTGGTTCGAGTCCAAAATTCATGTTTTAAACTCGTTTGAAACTTCACTAATAATTTTAAAGAGCTTTATTAATAACATCAATATAAATATGAAACTCAAAAAATAACATTATCATTACAGTTTTTAAAATTATCGATGAAGTTTTCAACAAATCTAAAACATAAACGTTAAACTCAAGTCATAAATGGCTGACAGCGAGGATAGTTGAACCCACAACTGCCTTCTCACAAGGGCTAAAATCCAGAGCGCAAGATATATAGTTAACCTCGATGTATAGATAAGTGAGCCCTATCCGTAGAAGGAAGGAACAGCCAAATGGTTTGAAAATGGATCTATGGGTTTGTGAGTTTGGAGCATTTATGGCTCAAAACACAAGACCTTGAGCTTCACCATTTTGCATTGTTTCTCTCGATTATGACGCACTCATGAGTTGTATGTATGTCTTTTCTGAATAAGATACAAAAAACTTGTATTCCTTCTTTTCTTCCAAGTTGTTTTTAGTATCATCATCTCCTGCAATGCAAGCTCCCATTTTGGCTTGTTGGTTGTTACGATGTCATGTAATGAGATGTGATGCTTACCAACAACTACTATTTCATGTCACTTTTTATCCATTGCTAACTTAAATTGTTAATATTCTTTTGGTGTCACGTGAAAAAAAAAAATTGCACCATATGGATAAAGCTGCAGGATATAATTAGCTTTTATATATATATATACACACAAGCACGCAAGAGTGCTAAAAAAATTTTGATTTTATAAAATCGATTTCGTAAAAATTGTTACAGAATTGAAAATTTTTATTGATAATTACAAGAAATTATAATAATTACTGAATAAAAAATAAAATATTTAAATATTCAATTATTACGGTAATTATCATGATTATTGATAAAAAAAATTAAAATCTACGATAATTCCTACAATACCGGATATATGACAACAGGACCAGCCAAAATTGTCTAATAAAGATAGATTTAGGACATGAAATGTCTTATAATGCTCCAATCAAATCATATATAAAAGTAAATATAACTATTGAACCAATATTAGTTCATTGAGTGCTGATAGGCCCACAGCTGCAACTGACAGCAAAAATATATATTTTTGTCTTGAAATTTCACTGTTATTTTTTTAAAAAAATCAAGTGGTAATTTCGTGGAGATTTAACGATAATATAGAGAAGCTAATTTTTTTCTTCCCCATTTTGTGATTATTTAACGCAATATCATTGATTAAAAATCTAAGATGTATGAATTGATGCTGATGTATTTCTCTTGTTACATGCTTAATAATAAGAGGTTTTGTTATCTTAATTTTATACTATGATTTGTAAAGAAGGAGGGAACAAAATAGTGATATTTTTATTGTTTGGTAAAGAAAAAAAATAAAATGATAAGTGTTTTCTTTTCACATGAACAATGATAATCATTTTAAATTGAAATGATTAGAGAAAAAAATTAATCTGAGTTTCTTTGTAATTAAAAAAAAAAAACAATTTACCTATCATACATTTTGCGGTAAGGTATATTCACTTCGTCCCAATTTATGTTATATTACATTATTTATCAAATTAAATGATTAATTTTTTTTCTTTAAATTTAAACTAAGAAAGCAATTAAAATTTTATAAAATTCACAAGTATTCAATTTTTATTTTTTTTTTATTTTAAATCAATAACATATTCATAAAAATTTGAAGTCAAAATTGTTTCAAAAAACCATGACATATAAATTGTGACAAATGGAATATATATTTGAATGTAAATTTATACTTTCAGTGAAAACTTTTTTACTATCAAAAGTACTAATTTACCATCAAAGGTATGATTTTTATCACAAAATGTAAAAAAAAAAACAATTTATTTAGCAAAGAAACTGTAGTAGCCACCTTAACCTAAATACAGTAGGAGTCCGCTCGATTTGTGTGGCTACCAACTTTCCACATTGTTAAAAGTTTTTAATTACTTGATGAACATAATTTAAAAACATTTCATTTAAAAATATAATAAAATTGTAGTTAAAAAGAATAAAAGCTTACTCTTAAAAATATTGAGTTGATTGATTACCATTTTTTTACTTTCATGAAAACATCATGAAACTATAGTTATCATAATTGGATTGGATATTGATTTAATAAAAAAAAAAACAAATCAAGCATCTAATCAATAAATCAAGTGATTGAACTCCATAAATAATAAATAAATAGTTTAATTATATATATATATATTTATTATAAAATATTTATTTTGTTAATTTAAATCTTATATTAATTTTTTTTATAAAAATTAATATCATATAATCATTTTTAATCATCATAGTAAATTTTAATTGAAATTTTTAGATTTTGTGATCATTAATTTTCAAAGAGATTTTTTTAAAATTAATATATAAAAACCAAAATTTTACAAATTTATATATTAACTTTTTCAATCTAACAAAATATAAATAATTATTTATTATGTATTTTTATGTTAATAATAAAATAGTATAGATAAAGAATAACATAGTGCTAATATTTTGATCATGGTTTACAATCATATTTTAATTGATTAGCTAAAAGAAAAAGATATAACATTTTGAACATAATAAATAAATATAAGTGAAAAACTTTAGATAATAAAACACTTGCTAGCGTAGATATCGCGAGTTAAAACCTTCTAACATACTCCATATTTGAATTCTCTTTTAAATAAAAAAGACCAATTTGACCTTCAGGTCACCAAGTAAAATCGTCACATTTACATAGTAAATCATCACATTTACTTAGTAAATCGTCACATTTGCTAATAACATTACTTTTACCACAAAATGTCATAACTTATTACCAAATCTAACCAAACTAATAACAAATGTGATGATTTTACTTTATAGTAAAATATAGACAAGACACCAATTTGAACCTCTCATAACGATAATGTATTCTTAATTTTAACCAAGAAGACAATAGACACTGTTGACAAACAAGGCTCCCGTTTGGGAAGGGAACAAATTTTATGCTACCATGTCTCTCATTAAAAATGATCACGTGATGTCCCAATAAAATGCTACAATGACTTATTCAACTAGGTCACTGGTGCCAGGATTAAAGGAAAGCACATCCAGATCAATAGAATAAGCAAACACACCCAGTCACCAGAGACGAGGAAGATCAGCAAAGGAAAAACTGAGCTTAGCGTTCCTAAATCCAAGTTCTACAACTTGATGCAGAACCATCTCATAGATCATCCTCCAAACGCCAAAAAAAAAGATGTTGAAATTCTAATACTTAAAACAAGGGAAACCGAAAGATCTCAGAAACGCAGAGCAGATTAAGATTTGCATTGTTTCTCTTGAAACAAGAACTTTGGTCGAAGCAAGAATCTTACAATATATGCCTAAGCTTGAGCTCCAAGTTCAAGGAGTAAAGTGTGGTTGACCGCATTTGATCCTGGGCCCTTAAATTGAATAGGACCTGCAAAGAATATCCAGCAAATATGCTATAGTTATAGCATGACAGGTAGACCATAAACAAATGGAGGGCTTGCGACCAAAGCCAAACAAAGATCAAGCAGAAGGAGAACATAAACTACAAGTTGATAAAAAGGAAGTTGGTAAAGTATCAACTTCATAACTAACCAGGACTGATGTATCGGTTCTTAAGGGCCCACTCCTCCCGCACAGATGCAAATTTCTTGAATGGTGCACCTGAAAATTCATCATCATAAATAACTTGCTGCTTAAAAACGGCTGGTACCATTATCAAGAAAAAAGATGATATGACAAATGCTAACAGAGACTTGACAATTATAGCACTAATTGTGAGAGTCATACAATACTTATTAAAGGCAATATCAAACATGTCAGCAACCAAGTCTTACCTTCAAGTTCCACCATTGCCTTCTTGATCACAGGCTTGAACTTACCTGCAAACCAAATTCAGGTTTCATAAGAGCCGAAACAATTAAGCAGGAAGATTCTTAGGGACTGAATACATAAGAATACAATAATGCTTAATTAATGTACAATAAAACAAACTCCCTTTGTAATCACTTGACATTTTACTATAACAATTACATGCTTTTATTCTTTGCTAAGTGAATTTTACTCGTTTCAAATAGCCATTGATAGCATGGCAATTTAAAAAGCTGAGATGATGAGGGACAGTGTGTTCTTCACAGAATGCTTCCAACAGAATAAATTGAACAATGGAAAAGAGAGGACTCCTCGGATTACAAAGACAAGATTTTGTGAATCAAGTTTGTTTCATGTGACAAGGAAAGGTTTTTTAACAAGTACAGGGAAAGGTTATTATACCATGTCTCCTCTCCACATCCATCAATGAAGTTAGTGCAGTGCCGCTTGCAGTCCATTCTTCAACTGGAGCAGCCAAATTCCCTACCTGGATGCATTATGAAAAGTAATATACAAGATAGTTCAGTTACTGAACTATGACTACTTTCTCCATTGACCGTATAAAACATAACAAGACTATAGCAGCACACTGGAATATCAAGAGCATGCCAAAGAGAAGACAGGTAAAAGGACACACATAATGGCAGAAAAAGGGGAGAAGCACAAACCGATGATATCAACCCAGTCTTTCCGCTATGAAGGAGTGCTCCAGCAGCATAACCCAATGCATAGCAGTAACTGGCATCGAAATTAGTAGGCAAACCGCACCTTCCTTCATACCTGCAATTTGGAAATCACCTAGGTGGTATAACTAATGCCAGGGATGTAAAATCACAAACAATGTGCTCATGCATGTTGCCACGATATTAAGCAATTGATCCTCATCATGAATCTATTGGCATTTGGCATCATTACGTATCATTAGAAATTTAGGACATGTTACACAGAAGGATTGTATTTTGTAGCCCAAGGAAGTAACTACCCAAAGAAGTGGGACTGCCCTTTAAATTGGCCTTTGTATGCACCTTCCTGCTTCCTCTTCTCCAACTCAGTTTCAACCATTTGAATGAGCATTTTCTCTGTTTCTATTTTGGCAACCTAATGGTTAAAAAAGAGAGTAATAAACGATTCTGCCTGACAAAACTTCACAAAAGTGACAATAAAAAAATAACAGGATCAGTAATATAAAATTAATACCTGGACATTTCCATGTGGATCTCTTTCAAGCATCAATTGTTCTTGAATCGCCTGAGGCAAGAGCTCGAAGAGCTGCAGAGATTGGTTAGTAAGTTTCTTTTTCCATGACCCATCTTCATCAACAATATCATGGGCCAGAATTTCATTCAGCTCTGCAATAAGCTGCTGCACCTGCAAATGTACAATTAAAGCAGAACACATCAGTTGACAACTTGTGTTTGTAAATGGCAGGAAATTTTATTTCAGGAAGACACAATGAACGAGAAAAGGGGGGGTATACAACTTGATAGAGTACATCTTCTGATTGAAAACCATACCTCGGGAATGAAATCAATTAAACCTTCAGGAATAAGTATAACACCATAATTATAACCAAGTTCAGCACGTTTACAGATTACATCTACAATGTAATCCGTAACATTTTTCAATGTCAGCTTCTTTGCAAAAACCTGAAGAAAGATATATCCTTGTCAAATTGATACTTACACAAAAAGCTTTTAAACTGACAGAATACAAAGCACTGTGCAGTGTTTACAACTATGAAATATCTCTATATAGAACTTTTGAACAGCTATAAAGGGACTCTCAGAAAGCTAAACT
This sequence comes from Bretschneidera sinensis, assembly GCA_023935145.1. Lineage (NCBI taxonomy): Eukaryota > Viridiplantae > Streptophyta > Magnoliopsida > Brassicales > Akaniaceae > Bretschneidera > Bretschneidera sinensis. Next base: position 10,261,562 of record CM043700.1, on the reverse strand, counting down.
CAGCACATTCAAGCTTGTTCAACAAATCGTTTCATAATTTTGTGCCTCATTTCAATTCTATATGGCATGAGCTAAAGGTTTTTGGTGTACCTTTTAATACATTCTCCACAGGAACTTAACAATCAGACAAATATTTGATAAACATTTTTCCAATAATTATTCCATAAATTTATCATGATAGTAATAAAGCATTTTTGTTCCTCAACACAGAGAAAGTCCTGATACCAGAGAAAAGCAAGCTTCATCAAATTTTGGGCAAGTAAACCAGGCAAGTAATCTTCAAGTTAAGAAATGAGGTACCTCTTCTCCAATAATGGTAATGTTTGGGTGAGTTTGCAAAGCACACTCAAGAGTAATATGTGAAGCAGCACGTCCCATAAGCCGCACAACTGCAGATGCATAACATGAAAGTGCTACTTGTAACTTATGCTTAAGAACTCAAAAAGCATGAGGGAGAGGGAGAGGGAGAGGGAGAGGGAGGGGGAGGTGAGAAAACTATTAGAATGCAAGCGTGTACAATGTAATTTATAATAATCAAAACGAAACTCATTTCCATGCAAGCATTCAAATTGGAAGAACACTGAAAATGAAGGTGGACTACATGACAATCCCCTCTTAAATGCAAAATCTTAAGCAGCTGATAGTAACATGCTAACATGTCCTTAGATCAATTATAGCCGAGGGAGGGATATCAATATAAATGGCTGGATACGCAAGATTGTATAGAATAAACATAGGATACAACTTTAAGGTGGAGGCGATCATAATAAGGAAAGAAATTAGAACTCTCTAATCACATGAGCTAGAATAAGAAATTTCTAACTCCTAATGGTGAAAAAGGGTGATGATATATGTAATAAAATGTCGACAGAGACGACTTAGTGACATGCTACAAAGTCTTGCTGAAGTTGAATGCTACTAAGATTATCTATTCATAGCACACAGATCATTATTTTCCTTTCTGATAACTATCTATTCGCAGCGACACAGCATACGCCCCTGAAACTCATTTAAATGTAATTCATTATGCAATACACAGCAATTGACCTTCTTTGTGAAACTGCAGACCCCAAATACTTACAATGATAGTATTTTCCAGTTGACCGTGCATCCGTCATGACATTTCCAATCATTTCTGCATATATCTGCATAAACATAACATATTAAAAATTTAAAATTACTTTGAACTGTAACCTCAGTAGCATCTATCATAATAGGAATCTGTCTTGCATCAATAACCAGTTGAAAGTTACAAACCAATATTTTAATTGGTTGATAATGAATAAAACCGAAATTTACTATAGATATATTTAAACCAATACTCAAACCAAAACTACCCGCAAAAGTAAATGCAATTATCCACAGTATTCAATATCAGTTAGCAAAGCCTTGAAACATAAAACTAAAAATAAATACTATCACTTGAATTAATGATATTCACATAAAAAAAATGATATAGGTTTTTCAAGATCCCCATGGCAGCAATCTTTGCTAAACATAAAAATAGTAGTTCGGTGAATGTGTGACATAAAATTGATTCTGTAAAGGGATCACATGTAAAGTTAAAGCAGTTATGATGAACAAATTATCAATGTACATTCTAATAAGTAGATGCACTCACCTTGCATGCAGTATCAAATCCAAAACTGGTGGGAACCTCTTTGCATTTCAAATCACCATCAATGGTTTTGGGGCATCCAATCACCCGAGCTTTCAAGTTTTTACTCCTGATAGAATATATAAAGATGAGAGAAGATTACATTGTTGGGACTGCTAATACAAGTATGCCAGAAAGATAAACTCCTATAGTTAATCAAGGATTCCCAAAGCCTCAAACGTTGAGATATACATAAATATGAAAGGTATAAAAGAGTTAACTTCCGCAAGCAACATACAAAGACAACTGCCAACTAAAATTTCATCTAAGGAACTTAACTAGTCCACAATGATCTAATAATACCTGAAGTTTTCAGCAAGGAGGCAAGCATTTGTGTTTGAGTCATCCCCACCAATAACCACCAGCCCATCCAAATCAAGCTTCTTTGCTGTATCTTCAGCTTGCTTAAACTGCATATCATGCCCATTTATGCTCACCCAGTAACTAATAAAAACTTGATACAAAATATATTAAGAAGCAAAGGAAGAGTCTCACTTGCTCAGGAGTTTCAATCTTGTCTCTCCCACTACAGATCATATCAAAGCCACCCTGTCAAGAGGAGAAAAGTATTATCAATGAATAACATTGTAAAATGTTTTGGTTGGTTTAACACGCAAAAAAGTTACATAGCTACATTTCCAACAAATATGCAGATCCATGTACAATATCTAAGCTAAGTTTTCAATTGTCTTTTGAAGTACCATATCAATGCTCTTTTTTAGAGGCCAGAACCTTCATGTACACACAGAACACTCGGTCCACATCTATTGAGAAGTCATTGAAAATGCTGAATTGCATACTTTAAATAACAGCGAATTACACTAATGAGAAATTGCGTGCCTCGAATACCACTGAATTATACCAATAACAAATTGAGAATTCAAATACTCACAGTGATAAAGTTAAGAAGTCTGAAAACTAATAAATCACACTCGATAGGCCATATTAGCTCATACCTGATTTCTGTAGGGGTAAATATAATCTGAAGTTAACTCTACATATTTGCACTTCATGATCCCAGCTGGACCACCCCTGAAACCGTACAATGTGCTACCTTTGGCGCGATCCTGCAAGTAATCTACCATCCAAAATACGAACACATTTTACTCAACTTCACTTTGAACAACACATAATAATGTTCTGTTAAATATTAAACTAGTTAAGATCCTCACCAAAGATTCCAGAGATAACATTGTGTCCACCAGGAGCCTGCCCTCCAGACAAAACGACGCCAATCTTCAACTTCTGATCGGATGGGAGCGTATTGGCTGCATTTGGAACCACCATTGCCGATGGTTGCCCAAACAGATTAGGAAATAGCTTTGCGATCTCCTCTGCAATCACCACAACCACAATCAAATCCTCCAAATCCAAAAAAAAAACAAAAAACAACCATAGACCTCTGTTTAATTTACTAACCAAAAAGTATAAAAACACAAAATAACTCAAAAGTCGTTATCTAGAATCTGCGAAAACAGTGCTACTTCACTTCACTTAACTTTCACTGAGCTAAAACCACTATTACACTAAATCCAGCTTTTCAGCTACTAAAATAGCAATAACAAACACAAAATAAAATACGCTTTCTTAGCTTTCATTTCATGTATCATCGATTTTCTCAACAACCAAACAGAATCTAGAGTTCTAATAGATCGAACATTTAATACGTCAATTAATCGATAAAAATCGATGGATCAAAACGAGAAGTGAAAAGACAAGACTGACCTGCATTGCCAGCGGCGGAGCTGGGGGGTCCATCGACGATCTTGAACGGGTTTTTGAGAACAGAAGGGAGAGGAAGCGCGTGATCAATACGGCTCGTTTGCACTTCACTGTACACTGACGCCACGCGCCCGGTCGAAGGCTCGTGAGCCGGTTTGTCGGCGCCGATGTTGCCGTTAATCACGAAGGAAGGAGCCATTTGTTTTTTGGTTAACCGTACCTCTCTCAGGCTGGGGTCTAAGTTTCAGTGCGACTAAAAGTGTGATTCATCAGATCTTTTCTCCGTTGGTAGAAATACGGTTGAAAAGGGTATTATATTTTCGATTTCTGGGCCTTGGAATCTCCGCTTCAGAAAGTGCCCAATGGTTCCGAGGTTATTTTGGAGATTTAAGAAAGAAAAATGGCGTTTTCTTGTACACGTATTTTAAGGTGAGCGTCGAAAGTTAAGGGTCAAATCGTATGATTCGCAAGATGGTGCGTCGTTTTTTTTGGTTCCTTCTTTTCTTTTGTTCTTCTTCACGATGGCTGTGGGACCAGATCAGGGTTTGTGCTCTTACCTAACCTTTGGCTGGTTGCGTTCGTGTGTGCTATTAGGTATAGTTAGGTCTAGCAATATAATTGGTTTATAATTTATTAAGAAAACAATATTTTAATAAAATTATAGTAAAACTAAAATTATTTTGTGTTTAATAAAAAAATTGAAAAATCTTATACAAATTCAAAATTGTTAGAAACTATTTGTTCAACTTTTTTCCATAAGCAATCAACTTATTTTTTGCTTATTAAAAAACAAAAAGTATTTAATAAACTTAAAAAAAAACATTTGATGAACTCTTCCGAACGATACTGTTTTTTCTATAAAAAAGCTTGAATGAAAATTGAACCAAAGTCTTATTATATTGGAGACTCAGAGATGATCACTAAACCAAAAACCCGAGCTAATTTGTATTTGTATTTTATATATGATCCATCAAATCACTTACACATTTTTTTTGTTGATAAATCTACATATTGAAATTTTAAAAACCTTGTGTTGATGCCGTGAAACTGCCGCTGGTTTGGAGATTAGTGCTTTTTAAATATGCACAAGTAAGATAGGGTGAGTTAGAGAGTCACTGAAGAAAGAAGAGAGGTCTCCAGAGCCCTTCAGACGCTCTTATCAATACAAAGTTGTGAGGCAAATGAAGAGGTCTGATCAGTGTGTAATGAATTTGTAAAAACTGAAGATGGTTTGGATTCACATACCTCGAGCCTTTTATAGTGACTCGGGGGCAGGTTGGCCACGTGAGAGGGATGGCGCGATCTCTGAAATCTCGCATTTCTACTACAAGATCTCGATTGCGTGCTCATACGAGGTTCAGTCCCGTTAATCTTGCTTTGACGTGACGATTGCATAACCCGCTCGTTCCATGTGCCCTTTGGTTATAAGACGGAAGCGGGTCTATGTGTTAGAGGCCTATTGATGACAGGTGATTCTGCGTGTCGATGGTTTATTGGTTGTAGGTGGCTCCATGTATCAATGATCTAATGGTTGTAGGTGTTGTGGGCTCCATCACCTTGAAAATAAAATTATAATTATTAAGTATTTCTTTACACAAAGACAGTAAAACAAGAATGTCCACTTTCATAAAACTCACTCTAATCTAAATGTGAGCTATAAGGTCTTGAAGTATGGAGCGTTGACAGATGAAATCAATTTTCATAAGTTTCCCAAAAACTTAAGAATGTCCTCTGAAGCGCTACAGAAACTGTTTGCAGCCAATTTGGATCACGTCATAGGCGCAAATTTGAGTTGGTTTGGGCCGCCTAAAGCAAGCCCAAATAATGGAATTTATTGAGTTTTCTATCATGGAAGAGCCACTAGTTTATCTCTAACTAATAAGTAACGGTTAAAGGGATGAAACCAATCCCTACAAGCTAGGTTTTATTGCGAAACTCAATGGTCAGGGGCACAATATCATTGGCTAGCCAGAAATAAATGAGAAAAATAAGGAAACATAGTTGATCTTTGAAGCCATGCATTTGAACATACCCAACAATGGAAGAGGTTGGGAATGAAAGTGGCTCTTCCATGACAGAAAAACTTGGGACAATTGTCATCATTTACAACAGAGCCAGAATATCAGCAAATCATGGAGCTTGGAGGTCAAGTTTTGGTTGCCTACAAATACGAAGTCCTAGCCCACTTCAAAAACACACGCAGCTCAACAAATATGCAATGTTTTAAGAAATCTCTATCAAATTCAATAACTACTAGTTTAGTAGTTCAAAACTCTCTATCCGTAGAGGTAGAAGAAGTTCTCAAGGCAACCCAGTTCCCAGCAAAGGAGTTTTGTTCTCAAGTAGTTAAAGCAATCAAATTCCAGTTATCAACGAGCAAGTAGTTTTGTAGAAGCTCCTCAACAATCAGTCATTGAAGAAGCAAGTAGCATAGAAGTAGTTTCTCAAGTTCTCTATATCAAGTCACCAACAATCAAGTTTTTCATAGAAATGGTAAAAATTAGTGAAAGTATAGATTTCTTAAGCAAGTTTGTTAAATCAAGTACTCAGAATTTGTTAATACGTATTTCAATTAGTTGTAATCTTGTCTTTGAAGGTTTGCCAAGGTCAAGACGTTCATCGAGACCCCATCATCCACCAAAGCGCGACGTAAAGATACAACGCTAATTTCAACTTTGATATACAACGATTTATTGTGATCTGGTCGAGTCGTGAACATGTCTTCTTTAGAAAAAGGCAATAGACTTCTGGGCATCGCCAAATCGATTCTTCATCTTCTTTAGAAAATACGAGAGAGAAACTTGTCTTGTTGAGGGTGCAAACCAAGCCAATCAAATAGGGACTTGCATTTTGCAAAATTAATTAGAATATAAACTGAGACTCCCATTCAGTTTTAACAAATTGTCGGGTCGAAATCCTTGTCGTAGAAGTAGACCCATTATTCTTTTCATTCATGTTGATTTTAATGATTTATGGAAATAATAAATCAATAGTTGCAGTTGGGTTAGGGACTCCTCTGGATCGAGAGGTCTTGAATTGTTGGTGTCTAGTTGGGCTTAGACCCAACCGTTGGCCATGCTCTGATCTTTTTAAACCATCATTGTCAAAATTCTTAGCTCTAATAAAAATTAATCGATGGACTCTTCACACCTCCACTCATGAAGCCCATTGGTTACTGTTCTTAAAATCATCTTTTTCTTTGTGTGATGGGCCAGGTCATGTGACTGTGGTCAATCGTTAGTTGAGAAAGCCCATGGATTTGATCAAACGCACAAGGCAACCCATAAAATGGGGCTAGACTTGACTGCTAAGGGCTGACTGGCCTTTGATGAGGTTCTTGGGCCTTTACTTCTATACATGTATACCCGCAATTACCATCTAATGCTAAGCTTTTGTTGAAAAAAGGCATATTATGCTAAGCACAATGTGACTCTGGAGAAAAGTAGTTAACGCAAATACTAGTTTATGTTTCTATCAAAGAACAAATTTTCTAATATTTGATATGTTGCTGACCCTTTTGTAGCTAGATTTGAATATTAATTTGGATGAAAATAGTATAATCTCCAACTTATTGGGAATTAGTCAATTTCCTAACATAATTTTTGGTTGCATAATTTTTGTGGGATTGAACCACTATGATTGAATCCGAAAAATATAATGATTTAAAACTGAGATTAAATTGATGATTATCATATTCAATTATGGTATTTTTTTTAAAGGCATAATCGGATTTATATAAATCGAGACAACCATTTGAAAAAAAAGATTCCAGAATTTTCTCTATTATCTCCTTTTTCTGCAGATCTTTTAAAAAATTATTTATTTGCAACAAATAAAATTTGCAGTCCCCGTTATACAGAAACCCATAAAAATTGTGTGAATTGTTTATTATTGTGCAGATAGTTAACAATCTAAATGTTTCACTGTATCTTAGAATGTATTTATCAGCAACCTACTATACACTAAAATTAATGAGGATAAATATAAAGATTAAAAAATGATTTGATCACGATTCAAAATCAATTTCTTTAATTAATCTAACAACTCAGTTCTGGTTAGTACTGTATTAATAAATTATTTAATCAATGGAATGAGAATCATGAGAATAATGTTTAATTTCTTTGTAGAAATCTGATAATTAAGATCAGTAATTCATGATACACACTAATGATTATCACGTGCCAATTAAACGCCTAGTGCCTCTAACCTTTTCTTTTTTGTTGATCTTCTTAGCCCCCTTGTGTCCCAAAAACAAGGAGGAATCTTTAAAAGATATGCTGTCCAGCTATGTAAATCTTTGTCGGGTTTTCTTAATAATTGGATTAGGCCTAGACAAAGTGCATGGGTTAGGCTCTAAAGCAAAAGAAACCCCTTTCAGTTCATCTAATTATCTGGAACTTAAAAAAGGATACTCTTCGGAATAAATTAGTGTCTGATGAAGCAGAAGCCAGAAACGTAAAGCATACTTTGTCTCCGTAACACCCACAACCTTCTTTTTAATATATTATTATCATACTTGGAACCCACTTATGGGGTGAGCTTGCCTTCATATACTTTACTTACTCAAAATCACAGGTCAGATTTATCTGAGGATCATGGCAGTTTACTTGACACTTTCTACTTTCACACTACTGCATCATCATGGTTTCAACTGCTATGTTTACTATAGTGCATAAGCAGTAATTTAGGGCACTACATCAAGATGAAGAGATGCCCTGTCTCTTTTACATACTACAGCTAAGCAAGTTGCCCCTTGTGTAGAGTTAAATGGCCAGGAACAATTCGGGTACACATTTAAGGTTTAAATACATATTTCAGCCTGTAAATTGGTGGATTTCGTTTAAGCGTTGGACTTTTATTTTTTGGGGTGTGGTAAACCAAACCATGGTAAGAATAGAATGGTTTGCAATGATGAAACTATATCAAATTAACTCAATCACGTGTCACCTTGCAATGCGATAGTGAGGTTGTTGGACAGCCTCCACCTTCAAAAGATTGCGATGGTGAGGCTGCTGCTAAAGTTTCCCAATAACATCGCCATTGCGTGGTTGAAGGGAGTATCGTTTTCTTAGCCTTACAACGATCGAGGTTGTCCAATAGTACTTGATGGTTGAGGTTATCAATCTGTTAGATTTGCCTTAAATCCAGAGGATCGTGCGGTGTTAAAACTTTTTCAAGTTCTAACTAACTTTTCTTCACCTCAAAAACTTGCAAGATATCTTCTTAGAAGTCACATGACTCATCACACTTCTTCCGAAATTTAAACCATGATACCAAGAAATCAGCAAGATATGGACATGTGCAAAAGGTCCTAGAGGTTATCACACCAGTCTCGAACCAATCGAAACATCTCACTAACCCGAATAGCCACATACATGTGCTAAAGATCCTCATTAGCCCTCATGTCTTTAGACATCAATGAAGAACACTTACCCAATTAGCACACGCATAAACTTCCATTGGAATCCTAAGACATCCTAGATTGGGTAGTTTCACCATCCTAGGTCAGATTCTATTAGGGTTCGATTTTTCCAATTTTCAGATTTCGATTTGCTAGCAGATGAAATCTTAATGTTAGATTTACAACGAAAAATTTCTTAAAGTATGAAATGAAAATCCACCCAAACAATTGGGTAAAATATGTAATTAAGCCAAATTTTAAACACCAAAGTTTCCATCTGTGGACTACATGGGATTGCTAGTTACAAACTCTAAGAATGTAAATGTGGAGCAAACCCATTGCTCCTTACCAAGTTGGCATGTGAATTTTGCCGTTTAAACTTTAAACTGTTCACTTTCTGTTGTGTGTATATATATATGTTATTCCTATTTGTTTATGATGGTTAGAACATATAATCTCCACCTTAGGTCTTTAATTAGGTGCCTTAAATGAATTTATTAGCTGATGAAGTGAAGCCAAACAAGATAGGCATCAAAACAGAAGGAATGGTTTTCTATGAACTTATAATTGCTGATTGGTGACAGCATACCTTTACCTAAATATGCCCTTTGATAAGACTGATGCAGTCCTACAGTTTAACTCTTGCTTAATACCAAAATGAAACCTTGGGGATCAAATTCATATTGCTCAAAATTTATGATTAACCTTCTCCCAATGCCAGCAGCAGTTGTCATTGGAGAAGTTCATTGAAGTGCAGCAAGCACATTAAAACTAATTCCCAAAGTCATGTGATGCCAACTAAAGTTTTCTTTTGCCATTCAGCTAGCGACCTAGTGTCCTAATTTTTAATTTAAAGGTTTCATGGACCCAATACTTTCCATATTTACCAGACTTTCATAAGCATCCCACCTAACTCTTCTTTACATAGGGAATTATTAATGGGCCACTTAGCATCATAATCACAAGCTCAAATTAACAAAACAAATGCTCCCCATTTAGGCATTTATCTTCCTGTTCTCCTCCTCTAACCATACCTAATCTTTTATGTTATATATTTAGCATGACCCACTTGCCAATTGTGCTTAAATGATTATTTTTGCATTAATCTTCCTTCAAAGCTCCATATTCACCTAGAGGATGAGAGCCTCAAAGGAATACAAGAAGCAAAAGCTTCAACAGAAAGGATGCAGGGCCTTGTGTTGTAGTTGCTGCAGGCTTAGTGTCTCCTCTTCAGAGGAAGCAGAGAGCTCAAACTCTAATCGTTTTGCGTCAATCTCAAGCATAGCGCACGCCATGGTTCAAGAGAGACTAGACCAAATGATTAGAGAAAAGAAAGAGGCAAGTCATATAGAGCGAAGGCGGCACAAAAGTGAAGGGACTAAGTTCATTGTAATGTTAGCCATGGAAAAATGTTCTTATGATCCGAGAGAAGATTTTAGAGAATCCATGGTTGAGATGATTTTGGCAAATCGGATCCAGGAACCGAAGGATCTACGTAGTCTCTTGAATTATTATATGTCGATGAATTCTGCAGAGTATCATAGGACTATACTTGAGGTTTTCCATGAGGTTTGCACTAGTTTATTTTTAAGTTGTAAATGCCATTGATGAACTGAGAAATTCTGATTGCAGCTGAAAATGAAAAATGAATTGAGATTCTATATATGTCCTCTGTTTCCATTAGATTGACTAGTGAGCAGTCACTGAAAAGAACAGAGCATATGCCTAAATCTAGGCAGCCTCATTGCCTATGTGATGGAGATCTGGTTAGTACAAAATCTGAGCCAGCTCTTGCGTTGCATAGTCCACACAAGTTCATAAAATTCTTCCAAGTTGGTCATGTTTTTCAGATTAAGAATCAGCAATGTAAATCATTAACATAAAGTTGCACGCAACAGACTTAATTTGTTTTATTTGTTTTAATTTTTTTTCAGGTGAATTTTATCTTTTTATGATAGTATTATTATTAGTGAACTTTGAAAGTTTTATTTCGTTTTCTTGGTAATTTGGAAATATATTACAAATACATAAATATACTCTGTAGCTTCTTTTGTTTCGTAAGTAATGTTTATTCATTTTTTTATAAGTAAATTTTTTATTAGAAAGCACAAAGAAGATGCATAATAAAGCCAAAGACTAATTACAATGGAAAAGCTCCACAAAATTTAGTAAATCATCAAAATTTACAAAGAAATTTTCTTTAAACCAAAAAAATGAGGATATTAAACCAACTATCCCTAATATTTGTTAGGGCCTTTCAATCCCGTCAAAAGCCTTTCGGTTTCTTTCTCTCCAAACAATCCACCAAATAGAGGGTGAAATTAGATCTAAAACCTTCTTGACATCTTTTTAAGTCTTCAAACCACTCCAAGCCCAAATTTCGTCTATAACCGAGCCCGCAACCGCCCAAGATATCCCAACAACTGTATAAGCCATCTCCCATAAACTCCTAGCTAGAGCGCACTCAACTAAAAGATGAAAAACAGATTCAGTACATCTCTTACAAATGAAGCATCTATTAACAAGAACCTTCTCTCTTTTTTGAAGATTGTCTTTAGTAAGAATTATATCCCACGAGGCCTCCCAAACAAAGAAGTTTACTTTTTTAGGAGTTCGAGTGCACCAAATAGTTTTCCAAGGGAAGATGGAGTGATAATTAATAAGGGTTCTATCAAAGATAATTTTACCTTTATTCGGATTAGGTCCCCATCTCAACACATCCTCTCTCTCCACTTAAATGTTTGAGTTGTATAAAAAATCCACAAACATCGCAACCTTATCAACTTCCCAATCATGAACATTATGGATAAAAGGAACAACTCAAGAAAAATCTTCATTATTCAAAGAGTAGCAAGCATGAATCCGCGCTTCTTTTTCTCTCAAAGTGCTAAAAATGTTCGGAAATTTGTCATTTAAAAGAGTATTTCCACACCAACAAGCATACCAAAGACGAGTCTTAACTCCATTACCCACCGACACTTCAATAAAAAGCCGAACGTCATCAAATCCCTTCCTAATCCACTTCCAAAGACTTACTCCATAAGCATCCCTCGACGCCTTAGAAAGGAAAATTAAGAGAAAGAAGGAGTTTAAAAGAAATAAAAAAAAAGAAGAAAGCATTTTTCTGCTAATTTATGTAAGAATTTTGGCAAAAAAGAAAATGGGAAGAGAGAGAAACGTGGGAAGAAAGAAAATAAGGTTATTATTTTTTCCTCTTCAAGTTATAATTTTTAATCTTATCAAATTGAAAGAATTAAAGATTGTTGAATAAAATGAGTTAAATTTTTATATTTTTTTTTCTTTTTCATTTTTCACCTTCTCGTGGTATTTTCAATTTGATCAAATATTTATCTGACTTAAAACAATTTCAAAGAAAAACATTATTTTTTATATATAAATGAGTGTTATCTCATTATTTTTTTTTGTTTAATGATAAAGTTATATGAGAAGCCAGTTTGTACGCACTGTACTATATAATAAGCAAGTCATCTATGCCCGGGAATTAGCAAATAGATGTAATTACCAATTGAAATATTTCTAAACTATTGCAAAGACACCATATGAATTTGAAGCTAAATAAAATAAAAAAAATTCATTTTTTTTCTTTAGATAGCAAACATAAATGAAGAATCCATTCTATCAAATAAGAAAAAAATACTCAACATTAAAACCATTTGTTTAGGCATCATATTTTGACCCACTTATATTTGGAATAGTTAAAATTTAATAGTATTCTTTAATGTCTCTCTTCAACTAAAATGATAGGCCTTTGTTAAATAGTGTTCTCTCGAATTTATTTATAAATTTTATCAATTATATAAAATTTATTGTAAACTAAATTTTTAATTAAATTCATTTGAAATTGAATTCTATATTCTACTTTTCCCAACATAACAAAACAAAAAATTACAAATAAATTCTATTAAATTCGTTTGTTCCAAACACTTAGTTACAGGATGAGATAGATAATTACTAGAGAACACAGTCCAAATCTCAGATTTTTTTTTTTAAAATTTTTTTATAAGTACTCCAAATCTCCAATGTTACCATCACATTTCTTTTAAAAATTATCAGAATCTAAGAAATTCTACCATACTATAGTAATTTATCAGACATTCAAGTGAAGGAGAAACAGAGGAACTACAGAAAACTTAAAACAACAAAACTAAATTTAGACTAACAAAATTTTGCACGCAAAGGTCCAAGATCAAAAGGCTCACGAACACTAAAAATGTTGTGTTCCCAGCAAGTTCTAAAAGAGCAGGACAAGCAATCTAAAGAACGAACAAGTTATACATCGATTGATGAAATGTTTGCCTTCGTAGGAGGAAACACCACATTTTTGTTTCCTGGGAAGGCATCACGCGATATGTCTACAAGAGCCTTGAAACTATATGGTTCGTGCATAGATAGCTCTGAAAGGACTTTCCTGTTCAGTTGGATGTTCTCCTTCATCAGGCCATGCATAAAGTTACCGTAATTAACCTGATTAATAATTTAAACAAAAACAAAAAAAACACAACAAGAGCAATAGAAAAGTCAGTATCCCAACTAAAACATATCAAAGCTGCATTGTCTATGCACAAATGATAACTTAACCACTCCCTAGATAAAAGAGGATTAGGATAAGCAAATATAAATTCTTCTATCATCTACCACTATCATTCCCATTTCTTTAAACCACCCCCAAGATAAAAGAGGATTAGGATAAGCAAATATAAATTCTTCTGTCATCTACCACTATCATTCCCATTTCTTTAAACCACCTACCAAATTTACTCGCTTAGATAAAACCAGTGTTTTTAGAGGCAGTTTCTAGGCGCGCCTGGCGAGACAGACTACAATCGCCTCAAGGCGTAAATTCTAAGGCGGACCTTCAATGGGGCGTACGTTTTTCCATCCGGGGCGTACGCCCTGCACAGAAGCGTACATTTTTGCAACCCAATTGACTGAGGCAAACGCCCCATAAAGGAAAGAAAAAACAGATGAGAAAAAAACAGAGGAATGATGTTTAGGAAGGAAAACCTTTCAGATCTAAAAGAAAATTAAAGGAAAGAAGCAAAAACCACAAATTTCTTGCATGAATTAGAAAAAGGGATGAGGAGTTCTGTTATGGAGAAACTCATGTTAAAGGGAAAAAAGTACGATGAAGAAGATTATTACAAGATGAGCACATCGAACACTAAAAAAACCATGATTGAGTAACCAAAGGATATTGGGTTGGGGTGTTTTGTGTGAAAGAGAGAAATTGGAAGGTTAACAATGGTGATACAGAGAGTTTATTGCAGATATTAAGAGAGAGATGAGAGAGTTGCATAGGGGTTTGTGAGAGAGAGGAAAAGGAGAGGAGATAAATGACCTTTGGTGTCAGTTTATAAGTGCTATTGTTTACTTTTGCTTTCTTGTACTATTTTTATTTCTTAAAGTATTATTTATTCTCTTGCTTTACCATCTATTGAGGATAGCATAATGGTTTTATTAGGGAGTTGAGCTTTTATGAGCAAAGTTGGTCTGTGTGTAGTTAAAAGGTATTCCATAGCTTTTTTTTCTCATTTTGTTTTTCTATATTTTTAGGTTCTTTAACTTATTTTTTTGACAAAGTGGGATCTAATGAGTGGAAAAATAAAAACAATTTATTTTAATGAATATAATTTAAGTATAAAATCAATTATTTGATTTTTTAAAATTTAATTATTAATTTGATAATATTTTATTATTTTTATTATAAAAATAAATATTCGAAAGGCTTATACCCCAACGCCTTGGGACTTACACCTCATCTCATCAAGGCAAAACGCCGCACCTAACGCTTTCGCCTCTGAAAACATTGGATAAAACCTCATAACCTATATAATAAGAGCACAAACAACAATATAACTACTCCATAAACTATGAATTACCTTAAAACAAAGGATCCAAGAGAACACAACATTCATGAAACCAAACACATCACCAAATAACACAACATTACACTACACAAAAAACAAAGGTTATTAGAGTTAAATATATTTTGCCCCCTGAGGTATAGTGACCGGGACACTTACCGCCTTGTATTTTAAAAACATCAACCTACCTCCTTTGACTCTTATTGACCGGATGGAAACTGTTAAGTTTTAACGGGGATGGGGAAAATACTACTCTACCCTCAGATCCCAGAAAATACTACTCTACCCTCGTATTCCAAAACCCAGCAACCCAAGAAAAAAAAACTAAACAAAATTCTTCTTTAATTCCCAGTAGATCCTCTTTAATTCTTCTTCCCCCCAAAACCCAGCAACAAAAACAAAACTTCGTAGCAGATCAGCAGCAAAAAAAAAAAAAAAAAAAAAATTCTCAGCAGCTGTTCTTCCCCCAAACAGCAAAACTTGAGATTTCAATTTCTCGTCATAAATTTCTTATCTTAACTTTGAGATTTTATCCCTCTGTTAAAACAGATTGGATTTTGCCAAGAAATCTCCAACCACAAACATTGCATTTCAATCCTTGCGCACCTTGTCAAGACCAACAACAAATTCGCTTCAATTGTTGGTTTATTGGCTCTCTCTCTGTGTAAAGTCTAGCCACACCACTTGCTAGAACCAAAACCCAATCTAAACGCTATTTTTCGAATCAGCAATTCGAGGGTCAAAGGACGACAAGAACCCGGTGGTGGTGTTTGGCTCATCGTTGTGCCAAAAGATTTTAGATTAATGGGGGTGATGAGTTTTAAATGAAAAAACAAAGATTTAAACAAAAATAATTAAAGGTCAACACATAAGAGGGTAACTTGGGGTTTTTAAGTTTTATTGATGAGTTGGCATAACATTTGACTAGATTTTTGACGTTTGACTGACAGAATTTTAACGTATGGAGGTTAATACCATTCATATACCAAATTGTGAATACTACAAAGGAGGTAAGTCGGTCTTTTCAAAATATGAGGTAAGTGTACCGGCCACCATAACTGGGGAGCAAAATGTATTTAACTCTTATAATTATATGTTGCTTATAAGCCCAGCCAAACTAAGTGCATGTTTTGATCGGTCATAGTTCGGCAGTTGTCCAACTCCTAAAATGGGCTCAACTGAACTATGTACTAGATAGTCGATATGAATTATGTTGCTTAACTTGTAATCAGTTCTTTAATATATACAATTTGGTTTATGCCTGAGGGAATAAGGTCAAAGATGTATTGAGAAGTCATTGTGATACATCCCTTTAGTTCGAAACAATCCACTTCAAGACCTTGACCCTCTCCAACTAGAGACCCTCCATCAAAAGTAGCTTTTGCAATCTTGTGGAGGCTTCTTCTATTTACAAGTAATATCTTATCATCAATAGCCTAAGGACATACTTGGTAGGAGAGAGAAGTAGAAGAATCGAAAAGGGAGCATAAAAAACGGAGGACATGGCAGTTTTATCTTGCTTAGAAGAAGAGAAATATGTGGTAAGTCGGTCTTTTCAAAATATGTGGTAAGTGTACCGGCCACCATAACTGGGGAGCAAAATGTATTTAACTTTTATAATTATAAATTGCTTATAAGCCCAGCCAAACTAAGTGCATGTTTTGATCGGTCCTAGTTCAACAGTTGTCCAACTCCTAAAATGGGCTCAACTGCACTATGTACTAGATAGTCGATATGAATTCTGTTGCTTAACTTGTAATCAGTTCTTTAACATATACAATTTGGTTTATGCCCGAGGGAATAAGGTCAAAGATGTATTGAGAAGTCATTGTGATACATCCCTTTAGTTCGAAACGATCCACTTCAATACCTTGACTCTCTCCAACTAGAGACCCTCCATCAAAAGTAGCTTTTGCAATCTTGTGGAGGCTTCTTCTATTTTCAAGTAATATCTTATCATCAATAGCCTAAGGACATGCTTGCTGGGAGAGAGAAGTAGAAGGATCGAAAAGGGAGCATAAAAAATGGAGGACATGGCAGTTTTATCTTGCTTAGAAGAAGAGAAAATAAGAAGGGAGTACTTTATCTTCTCTAGCAAGCAATTTTCAACTGTCCCAAATCAGAAAGAAAATGGATTTTGAAAGAAAACGTTGACAACAAAGCTAACTTATATGATGTTTTCTTTTCTTCTCTTTTCAACTTCTTTTCCATCCACCTTCCTATCTTTTCAACCAAGCATATGGATGGATGACATAATTACTTTCTTTCTTCTCCTTTTATCTATCCTTTAAAATTTTTCATCCTCTCACTTTCCATCCTACCTACGATATGAAGTAAAACCTTAGTAAATATAGATCCTAAAGGGTTCAATTACCTCATCATCACGCCAAACTCAGTCGCACCACCTTTCATTGACTTAAAAGAAAAAAGTTAAATTTGTCCCGAAGTTTTCTATATGGCTCGCAAATTCGACATTATAATATTAATTTCAATCCATATAGTCTCCTATATTCTTTTACATAGGAACCATAATAGTTCAATTCTTTCAGCTGCTATTTTCCATTTTTTTATTACATGTTGAAAATCATAATCAACCCCCACCAATCAACACTGGCAATGCGTGATAAGAATACTATGAAATGTTGAGCCAATTTTGGCGGCCAAATATGGAGTGTTCTTGAATGTTCAAATATACCAGAACAATACTAAAAAAATTCTCAAGTACTAAAAAGTAACGGATCTCTTAAGGGATTCATCATGCAAATTCAAAAAAATTATCATCGCCCCTCTTTGTAATCCAAGTGCCTCTATTCCATAATCCTCATCCTTGATGCAACTATAACCCTCATTAAATTTTTTTTTTAACCCTCATTAGACAGTTATCTTAATTACATTGTCCTCCTACTTGATATAAGCCAGATACGCTTCATTATCTCTGTGATTTTGCAGAGCCCAGTTGAATTTCTTTACAATGTTTCAAAATCTAGAAAAGAGAAGGTTGATCATCCCATTAGAGACTAAAAAGGTGTTTCTTTAGATGGGGTGAGGTCTAAGGGATACAACCAAACTCCTAATTATAGAAGAAATAGAACAATTCCACACACACAGACACACACAAAAAAAAGAAGAAAAACAAACCTCCAAGACAAAAGCAATAATTCAACTCAAACCTGATAAAACCCTAAACCCAAACTGAAAAGCACAATCAAGAACAATAACCCATTAAAGAAAGGGATATAAATAAATTTTCCTTTAAAAAAAACAATGAAACGTAAAGAGAATCATACGCCGTGGTTTCTGGTTCCAGCATTGATGCGTTGGATCCAGAGGGAGCGCATGTCACGCTTCTTGTTGCGGCGATCTCTGTAGGAATATTGCAACGCCTTCTCCACCCTCTCCCTCGCTATCCTTATGCAGTTCTTTGCCCTTCCCCTGAAACCCTTTGCCAGCTTCAGTATCTCCTTCTTGTTCATTCTTTCTCTCTATTTCCCTTTCTCTTTCGTTAACCCCCTGATGTATGTTTAAATCAATAAATCATCTGCTAGGCAAACTTCAATTAAGACACGTGACCATTGAATAGATACTGGACAGAAGCATCTTTGTCAATAACAATTTGAATCAAACAACAGCATCATCTCATAGATTCAAATCAAAATGTTTAAACAGTAAACTATCAACATGAATCAGGAAACAACAATTGCATCAATAACTAAGATCTAACTACCCAAATCCATCATTTGCATGTTTCAAACTTCACAGAAACAAACCCATCATCATATTTGTCAAAAGTGCAAGGTGCACTTAGGCACAAAGAGTACTTGGAGCCTAGGCGGAAGGCCACAAGACGCAAGACGCAAGATGCAAGATGCAAGGCTCAGGCGCGCGCGCCTGAAAAAGGTGAGGCCCACATTTACTGAAAAAATGTGTATAAAATGTTTATAATTGATATGAAATAAACTATATTAAGAAATATCATGGATTTTCAATTTGTAAACAACTTATGACTCTTAATTTAATGCAAACACACTAAAAATTCAATATAAGATTACCAATACCACAATGAAAATACCAACCACCAAGTATAGTTCAAACTTCAAAACAAACACACAAGCACACAATACACTATTTGCTCTGTTAAAAGTTAAAACAGAGAGGGACTGATGGGAAATATTTTGTACATGAGGAAGAGTTCTTCGATTTCTTTGACGGGAATTGTAATGGGAGAAAAAGAAAGAGGTGACAGAGAAAGAGGAGGAGAAGACACTATTTGCTCTATTAAAAGTTAAAACAGAGGAAGAGGGTTTGATGGGAATGGGAGAAAAAGAAAGGAGGGGACAGAAAAAAAAAAGAGAGAGGGGGACTGATGGTAATAGGAGAAAAAAAGAAAAAAGGGGCAGAGAAAAAGGAGGAGAAGAAGAAACAGAGAGAGTTGAGCCGTTGAGGTGCTGCTACTTCTAATTCCAGCTTTTCTTTCTTTAGTTTTTTGACTTAATTGACCTTTGGGTAATCAGATCAATGAATAGAATTGTTCCCATCGGTTTTAACACAATTTAATCATACACCCAATTAACAAATCGAAGACTCAAAACAAATAAACAAAAAGGTCCATAACAATTACCAGGCACGCCTTTTATGCGCCCATAACTAAAAAGTCCAAAATTTAATCTCTTATTCATTTTTTTTATTTTTTTATTATTCAAGGGAGAAAAAAATCCATAAAAACCATGTTAAGCAAATGCAGCACTAGATTCACTAGAAATGTCCCAGTCAAACAAGCAAACGCAATACCCCAATCAGATACTTGCACGTTGAGCTTTAGCATGATGCAGAATTACCCAATGACAAGAATAGCTCTTGATGTGCAATTAAATCATGATCATGCTATTATGCCAAAGCAAGAATGCCTTTGAGGATAAACTCATAATGCATTTTGCAAATCAAATATAGACAAAAGCCACAAACATGATATATATTCAATGCAGGCCCTCACAAAAGTACCAGAACTCTTTAGGTCCCAAGGCCAAATGCACACAGCCACAAATTATAGCAACCATGGAAGATGTGATCAACAAGATTTTAATAACACAAGCAGGGGCGATAATGACCTAACTTAGAACAGATTAATCAGGAAAAATGTTTCAAGTTCAGATCAGTCAATTCAAATGAACACACAAGTGACTGAATCAATTCTCTGTCTCCATGTAGATAAAACCTGACTTAAGTTCCATCAAAAACGAAAAATCAGACCCAGCAACCTCTAAGCTAACGGAGATTTATCGAGTAAAGATTAATCGAGCCTTATACTTCAAAACCCACTATCGAACAATGGTAAATCAGAACGGAAAATCCATCGGTAACCAAAGGAAGAGAAAACAGAACAAATCACAGCTCGAAAACAAATGAGATCAAATCCAGTACGCATTCCTAGCCTCGAATCAACAGTTGAAAATAGAGAGAGAGTGGAGTGCGAAATTTACCTGAGATTCTACGTGCGCAGTTAAGTGAGAGCCCCGAGTTACAAGGTCATGAACAATAGTGCTTCAGCTGAAAAAATGGTGGCTCGGCGGAAGTTCTACGGCGGTGACGGAACAAGACGGCACTGGTTGTAGTGAGAGTGGATCGAGGAGGAGGCGGGACTGACCGTTGTAAAGCGGCGGCTGCCTGGAGGAGTAACAGTGGCTGTGTACAGTGGTAATGAAGTAGTTTGGATGTTTCACGGTGGAAACGACGCCGGTCGACGGATTCCACGGTGGATTGAACTGCAGCGCGGGGGAAAGACGAGGCACCCGCGACTTGTTGCTAGTGGAGGATGACGGCACGGAGTGGATGAAGGCGGAGAGAGGAAGGAGAGTGGAAATGTTTTTGGTTTATTGGTTTTTGCAGCTGAGAGGGTGTGTCGAGAAGAGAGGTCAGTGTTCTTGCGTTTTTTATTTCGACGATGGCTGCGTGGAGGAAATGATGATGGTGGAGAGGGGCTTGGCGGCCCTGGCGGAGCGTCTCCGGTGGCAGATTTGCAGCGACGCTGCAATGGGGGAGAGAGTGAGGTCGTGAGAGGGGGCTGGGTCTGTCTTCCCTTAGTGGATGTGGCGGCTGTCCGATGAGATCCGAAAAAGATAACGGGGATTTTAGGGATTTTTTTCAGTTTTCCGAAATGTCCCTATACTGTTTCAGATATGTTAGGCTTCCATTAGGGATAAACAAAAATAATGGTTAAGTTTAACAAATTTTTTTTACAGTTATTATTATGATTTTTGAATTTTAATATGTCAATTAAACATTTAATTTAACTATATTAAAATTATATTTATAATTTATAGTTTTATATATATACATTTTATAAGTATGTAATTAAATATATATTATATATCTATTTATAATTTTACCTTTATAAATTTATACTATGTATTATCAATAAAACTAACACTTTTTATGTCTTTTTTTAAAAATAATTTTTAAACCAATCATTGATGAATTGTTGATTCACTGCATTGTTATCGAAAAAAAAAAGTGATAAGAAAGGTTTTAGTTTCTATTCATTTATGTTTTTTTTTTTTTGGTGTTTGGTATATTGAATTGTAATTCTCCAAATCAGGTATTAATTGTTTGTTTTATGATTCTTGCTTCACTGTTTCAAATTATAACTTGATAAAAAAAATGTTTTCCAGGCGTCCGTTTTTCAGTGCATTATCATTGCAAATTTGGATGAAAACATTCTCCCTTTCTACGGTTGTGACATTGCCTTCTTTTTACTGTATGATTAATAAAGCAAGGGAAACTCCTTTGTTTGAGGAGGGAAAAGGGAGTAACAGTGCGTATGTTATGGTCACAAGTGCAAGGTAAGTGTTTGCATGAATGCAAGTGCAAGGTAAGATGATATCTCTATCAACAAGATGGGGGAGTTAACTCTTTCATTGTCAACCTGACTGCTCAGCTATCTGGTAATTCTTTTCTGCCTCTATATACTGACTTTCCTTTTTTTGGCATTGTTTGGTTTATGAGAAAATGTAAGAAATACAACTATTCATTACCCTTTTGTGACATTGCCTGGTTTAGGAGAAAATGTAGGAAATGTTAAACTAAAAATCCTTTTTCATTACTTACGAGGCTGTAGTAAACAAGTGTTTTTACTCTGATGTGTTTGTGTAATGTTTTTTTTTACTATGCTCAGCTTTCAACAACCAACTAGAAGTCCATTATAGTTTTGTTGTTTAATAGTGAACTGACTACATGGGTTTCCGTGGTAGCGTTCCTTTTGCTAATCAAGCTAAAGGAAAATAATTGTCAAAACTAATGCTTATAGGTGAGAAGAGTTCCATTCTATTTCTCCTCTGCTTCCTCTCTCTCTCTCTCTCTCTCTCATTTCACCTTTTTTTTTTTTTTTTGGTTTGTTATCAAAGTTGCGAAGTTGCATTGACTTCTTTTTTCTTTGCCTATGTCGGAGTAATTGAATGTTAAACGATAGGAAGACCTCCAACGGCAAACCATTATACATTGTATTATCCAAATGTTCCCTTCTATGCCATTTTTTCAACATTTAATCTTTTTATAATTGAAACTTAAATTAAACTGTTTAATTTTTTGGTGCTTCGTATTCCTTGTTTTCAATTTTGATAGGTTTGTTTCTTTGTTTTCCTTTTTGATACATCAATTCAAGTGTTCAATGATTTCAATGGTAATTATTTTTTGCCTCTGTAGTTTCCACTTTAGGCTTCTTCTATGTTCCCTTATTGTAACATTTGTTTTTGCATACAAAGTGGCATTCAATAAATTTCCCTTATGTTTAGTCTTTTTTCCCCTCTCAGGTTACTTTCATATATACTCTCGTTCCAGAGTTAAGTTTGTTCTAATTCGAATTAAAAATTTACTCCATTTTATTATCAAATGATCTAATTATCACTAAATTTATCTTCCAAGATATAAAGCAAACTTTTTTCTCGACTCCATTGTGCATTGTAGAATATTATTTTTTGTGTTATGTGCTTCAGTAATTTCTTACCAGTTTTCGCCCTACAGTACTCGTAAGTCACTAATTTCCTCTTCTTTCAAATTCAGCCACTTTATAGAATAGAGCGGACTCTTAGGAAGAACTAAGTTGCCACACAGTTGCGGCTTACAGATTGCAATATGTTTAATTATCTTGGATGTCCATTACCATATCGGTTAACATAATCATTTTGTTCACATGTTTATACTTCTTGCCATTACATATCCTATTTGTAAATTTATCTATGAGTGCACGTGTATAATAAAAAAAAATTATATTTTTTCTTTAAGTGCCATGATTTCCTAAACAGAATTGTAAAGTGAAAAAAGTTATTCATGGTTATTATATAATAAAAATTTGATATATTCTCATGTTTCACTTACATGTTGATTTTCTGTCCTGAAACTCTGAATATTTTTCATCAGGGAAGTTGTTTTTCCTCTTAAAAATGCAGAACATTGGTTTAGTATATTCTGCATAGATAATGTTCAATTGGTGGGTTTATTATAAATTTTGGATGTCTTAAGGGCCTACAATGAAATAAAATTGTCAGGTATTCAAAGTTTTTTTTAATCCTTTTTTTTTTTTTAGATGTTGATCTAATTTTGCTCTATTTTAATTGAAGGTTACAAAGTTTAGCCATTTGGGTTTCACGCATTAATTTTTTAATTTTTTTTTTGTTTTACCTAGATTCATGTTTAATCATGTAAGAAACTTATGGATTTGTCTTTTCCTTTCGGTTCTTGAGTTCTTGGTGTGATAATTGTTCTTCAAATGCTATTCTAATGGGAATGGGGTTTTCTCCATAATACTATACATATGCTTAATTTTTCTTCTTTTTTTTTCAGATTTTGAGCAATATCAATCAGTCCCATATGATGCATTTAAGCTTGAATTTTATATTGCACATATTGTTTTTTCTACTGTTTGATTCTTTTGTAAAGGGAACAATTTCATAAATTGATTTTCAAAAATAATATTCAGAATCAGCAATATAACTCGTTCACATAAAGTTGATCTACGAGTTATACTAATCAATGAAATGTGCAGCTTTAAATTGGTACATCTCAATTGATATTATTGTTTCTCCGTTTTGAAGGGTACATGTACGTAGGACTGAAATTTAGAAGACATCTTATAGAATAATTCAATAAACAAGATTATTTATCTAATTTGATCAAATCATGATGGTTGTCTTATAGAGTAATCATTCACACACCAATAAGGATGAAGCAACACAAGAATGGAAACAAAGTTGAAGAAAGCTGGGGAAGCTTGCAATGCCGAGGAAGAATAATCCTGTAAAGCTACTTAAGCTTAAGACTGCCCTTGACTATTTTATAAAATGCATCATACAAGGGATACTGAGCAATAACAAATACACTGATGGGAAGCAAAGCAGCAACAACATTGAGAGTCTTAGTCCACGGATTCCTGGGCTGAATGGTGAGCAAAATGGTGGCGGTGAAAGCAGTCATGGCAGTGGTCACAGATGAGAGGAGGAAGTTGAAGGCAAAAGTCAGTTTCCGGGGGAGAATTTGAAGGAAATCTTTTAGCTCCTGTGAAGATGTGAGGATTGAGAGGAAGAGTACCAGAGAGGTCAGGGAGGCTGCTAAGGAGGCAACGGTCATCACAGTGAAAAGAGAGTAGAGAGGTTTATCGAGGAGAATTGGAAGACCTTCCTGATCAGGATTGCTGCTATCATCTCCCCTAAAGCCACCCGGGACAGTAAATGCAGCTGGAAAGACGACTGTTGCAACAAGAACAGCAACAGTTGAGCATGATTGAGCAATACTCGATACCCATTCTTTCGCCTCCTTATATTGATCCTTATGCTTTAATTCGAAAAGCTTTTCTGCAGTAACACCATCTTTGTTTCGGTGCATTTTATAATGGGTGGGAATTATTTTTTCGACATTCTGCATATAGTAAAAGAGGGATTTAATCAAATTTCTTGTAAGGAATGATATTTAGCAATTGTCAGTACTCACTAGTTTCTACTTAAAAAAGGAGAGAGAGACACACAGAGAAGAACGATGAGGCTCACCTTGAACCATTCCCATTCCTCTTGTAATTGTAATGCAGCACCAGGTTGGGTTCCTCCCCGATAACATGAGGTATCTGCAGCTTGATGCAGTATAGTGTAGCCATTGGTGTCAATTGTGGTATACAATTTTTCGACCGCTGCTTCCCTTTTGTTCACCATATCAAATACCATAGATTGGCGGTGCCTAATGGCTACATGCATTATGTTCTGTCCATTTCTGTTAATATGTTCGATTGCCACGGGATATATCGTCATTATCAACTCAACAATTTCTGTTATTCCTTCTCTAGCAGCAATAAGCAATGGAGTATCAGGTTTCGCGGAGTAGTGTGATATGATTGTTTTGTTTCCTCCTGCATCTTCTTCTTGGCGAATTTCGCTTATATCTTCAGTTTTAGGCGCTAATTCCTTCTCTTCTCCTATGCAAATTGTCTGGTCATCTGTTACATGACTTAACCACCACGAAGTATCTTTCTTCACCAGAATCTTTGCCAGTTTGTTGGCTTCTTCATGCGTTTTCTTTAGCTTCTTTGTAATTTGAACCATCTCAAATCCTACCCATGATCAAGAACAAATGGATTTCTTATCAAATTTATTTTATTAACCATCAAGTGCAGAAGTTAAAATGCAATCAATAAATGAACACTTGTTTTTTCGTTTTGCACATCAAAAGAACAATCCTTTTTTGATGGATCAAAAGAACCAAAATTAGGATGAAATGCAATAAATAATATTGTTAGATGTCCAAAGTTAGGGATAGAGGTCTAACCTTCAAGTTTCTCCCAAAAAGCACGGTACATCCCTGATATTGCTGTAATTTTGGGCAGCTCAATTAAAAATATTCATATTACCATATAATGGAAACATCATAAGGATATATATATACACACATACATACTAAACAGAAACTTGCAATCAACATCAGGAAAACAGAAGCACACTAGTAATTTTATTAGATGAAGGCTGCATAAATTACTTGACAAGGACAAGCCGACACAATTGAAGATAACAATTGGCACTTTACTGTATATATGACAATTTATATAACCTTTAAAAAAAACAAATTATATAGAGCATTGCTATACGTACATCACATTTTTTTTAGTGTTTGGGACATTTTCTAAGCTCCTTTAGTAATTGATTGAAGCTAGATTAATAATACAGTCATAGTTGACTAGTAATTCATAAAAACTCTTTAAAAAATTACTAGTTTACATCCATCAATAACTAGTCCCTTACTAGTTTACCTTTTATCAATTACTTCTTGTTCCTTTAGGTGATCCCACGGTGGTATGAATAGCATTACTGAATTATATAAGCGAAAACTGTGGCAATTAAGTTGGAGAATGAAAGAAAAATACATGCAAAGTGAAGAGACATGAAAAAAATAAAATAAAGGAAAGGAACGACAGGTGATATAAACACCACTAATTTACTGATCACAATTGAAATTCAACGTCAAGGAATGAGGCTGCTGTGTTTTTCCATTACCTTTATGGGGGAGAAAATGGCAGATGTTGCGCCTCTCCTCCTCATCATCATTGTCATCTAAAAGTTTCGGCAGGCCTGTAATTGAAATTAATTAGTATCTTTATGCTCTAAAATGTGGTATAAATTAATGGCATCTTTGTTCTATAAAATTTGATATAAACCGAATTGATACACAATTTACATATATATACGCACAAAAATATATGAATTTCCGCAATCCCTCCCTGGGGCAAGAACTCTTAAAAGCAGTTGGCATGCAAGCTAGCAGATGAAGACTAGTCATGCCGTTATGTTCGTTCAGCTTGGCAAGTTCTTCGTGCTTATTCAGTAAATAAAGAGCTGTGTCTGCATTCAAAAACCAACAAGAATTTCAAGTATTTTCCAATTTGAAATAAAAAAGACACGCATGAAGGAAAGAGACAGAGAGATATCTACCAAAGTGTTGACCAATGATAGCAATATGAAGAATAGATAGTTGGTCATTTCTGTTGAAGTGACCTCTTATATCCCCAATATGTTCAGCTTCTTCGACCAAATACTTTAACAAAGGTGTCTTACCAAGGGCTGCAGCCCTGTAAATTGGTGTTTCGCCTAAATTGTTTCGTATTTTGAGTAGCTCTTCCCGCTCGCGCATATCATTTTCGTGAACAGGTTTCTTTCCTTCATGGAGCACCAGAAGCTTTCGTACCAAGACTTTGGCCACCTTTACGTGGTCTGCGCCGTCCAGCTCATGATCTGTGCCGGCCAGCTCATGAAGAGGGGTATTTCCGTGGACATCCTTCTTGGTTAGGACATCGCGTAGCCTAGTTTCTGGTACCATTTCTAGCAAGTCTCGAAGCAGTTCTATATCTCCTTTATAGGATGCAATGTGAATTGCAGTGTCTTCAGAAATTGTAACTGGGTCGAGCAAGGCTTCAGGTTTGCTTTTGTAGAACTCCTTAATTTTGCTTTGATACTCTGTTTTGAAGGCACCACGATACAGCTTTGTCATCTCAGCGATTTTCGACACATCCACGTTATCCGTTTCTCCTCCTATCTCTAGTTCTTTCCCCATCTCTCGCTCTCAATTTCAGTTAGCTAGCAGCATAGAAAATTGGTGTTTAATTCTTTATATATCATTTGAGGGTGATCGTGCCATGATTTTTACTTGATATGGTATCTGAGCTAGTAGAAATGGTATCTGTACTTTACTTGATAAATTAGTAAAGCTGAAAAACCAAGAGAATTAAAGAAATGTTCAACGAATAAGAACATAGAAAAGGTAAAGAGAGATGTTATTTGTGTAAAGAACGCATCACAAAACCCAATACAAGGTCCCTCCCCATCTGTGTTCGTGTTTAGTGTGGATAAGTCGTGTTTCATGCCAAAGCAAGCTGGCAACCTGTTACATCACCTGCTCATCACCAGCAATATCAGCTCAAGTTATTTTCCAATTCACAAAGCCCCGGACCTCGTATATAAATCAAGATATTTTTTTTTATTAAATTACCGTTAAAAAAACAAAATTATAGTTACTGAATTTCAATTTTATAATATAATTTCTTTATCTTTGAATATCATGATTAAAAAAAAAAAAAAAAAAAAAAAAACAATCCTAAGAGTTTATTGATATATGATAACTTCTCTCTTATCCTCGTAGACTAAACAAATTATTACATTTTTTTTTCTCTATCATAGTTTACATCACACACTTATATAAATTCTTGGAAATTTTGAGATTAAAAATATTTGTAATTATTAACGATGAGAGAGAAAAAATAATAGATTCGTTTTCTCTAATTGAAATTATTTGTGACACATAAATTTCTTATGTCCTTACAAAATCTTAAGAATTCTTCTATATGTGTAGTACAATTGTATAATACAAATAGTCAAAGAGGCATTGAGAAAAAACGCAACAACCTTTGAAAATATTCAACAAAATCAATCTACCGATAAAGACAAATAGACAAAAAAAAATTGAAGAAAAAATGAAAAAAAGTTGAGAAAAATGTTTTAAAAGGTAATAAAATTTTATATATTATTTTTATTTAGTAAATTTACATTATTTGGATATTTTATTTTTTTATTATATTATTCAATTATTTTTTTACTTTAGTTAGATATTTTATAATTTTATTTCTATTTGGTGGTTGTCTCTCTTAGATATTCTATCAAATTGATCTTAATTGTGTGTCATCTTAATTGATTTGTTTTAAATAATAAATTTTATTCTTCATTCTTATATTATGCCATTGATATATATTTTTAAATAGTGTGACTATTATGAATAACTATATATTGATGAGAACTTAAGAAAAAATATTGCTAAGTATTTAATTTATATTGTGTTAGTTTTACTTATTTGGTTATTTAATTTTCTGAAAATATAGTTATAATTTTGTGGAATTAATTACTATATTTATAGAATTGAAAAATAATATTTTTCATGAATTTGTGGTTGAAAAAATCATTTAATTAATTAGTTTGATTGTTTATTTTTTAATATATTATGGATAAATTTTTTAAAAGAAAATCAATATCAGAAAAACAATCACTTCCTTATGAGATTGACAACTGAGATGATTCTGACCACAAGTCTTAGATCCATCACCGCTAGCTCATTCTGTTTAGAACGAACACAAGAAAAAGCCATAAACCACACATAGCATAAATCATAAATCAAACCACTGATCCGATCATTTAGGAGCCCCAAATATTATGTATCCGCGTATCCGCTAACTCATGCCAAGGCAAGCTGGCAACCTGTTACATCACCTGCTCTATATCCCAATTCCCAACAGTATCAGCTCAAGTTATTTTCCTATTTACAATGCCCGGATCTAATATAAAAATCAAGATTTTTCTTAATAAATTATCAGAATAAGAAGTAGATAGTCACTAACTCCAATAGATATACTACGTAATAGTGAGGGTGTGCAACTAGAAGTGAATTGAAGTCAATAATTTTTTTTTAAATAAGACTGAAATAATCGTATTCATTGCCCATAATTTTTTTATAATTAATATAAGAATATAAATCTTTCATTGAAACCCGACTTTAATTTAATATCACTTTTGTAAGCAAGTGTTTCTAAAAGAAAATTGATTAAAAAAAGAGAGGAAAGATCTAGGGGAAGCAAAAAAAATAGTCGTTATAGAAAATATAGAAAATAAAACTTCATTAATAATTTTCTCAATTTAAAAATAAATAAAAAAGTTTAGTTGACCATTTTGCCATCTAAATAATAATCTAACTTAAACCACAAAAAAACCCAATAATCTAAAATGATCATAAGTTGTGGACTGATAATTTTGTGGCACATCACAAATTTAGATTAATAATTTTTCTATTTTACCCTTAAAAAATATTGTATCATATAAAAATAAACAATATTACAAAAAACTAATATGTGTGATTTAAAATAGTAGTCCCAACTTCCAATAACACTACTATCTAAATAAATAAAAACTAAAATCTATCAGCGAGCAGAAAGAGAGAGAGAGAGAGAGAAAGTCTAAATAATTGAATATTTTTTTATAGATGAAAAGAAAAAACAAAATCATGAATTTTTCACTTTGTAATTTCTCTTTGGCGTCGACGCCAATACTCTATTTTCCCTAAAATTCTCTAACCACCTACACACATCACATTCATATGGTCTCTCTCTCGGTCTCACCTGCACACACCTCACAAGTCACATTCCATGTAAGAAAAACCCAAAACTCGTATTGGAAAAAGAAAAAGAGAATCATTATCCGTCAAACACCCAAAAAAAAACTTTCTTTGTTTTGCTTTTTCCTCTCTTTTCACGATCTCTACACTTTGAAACAACTCACAGCCATCATCATGTACATGTAATCACTACCTCCCTCACCTTTTCACTTACAGTTTATCCCCCCTCCAATCACACAGCCACTATCATACCTTTCTCCATCATCCTTAGCAGTCACAAATAAGGGCGAAGAGGAAGACAATTTTGAGAGAAACAGAGAAGTTGGGACTTGAGTAAAAGATTTGGAGACCGGGCCAAAACAATATATTTGATTGGATTTATTACTGGGTATTTTCCCCCAAAAAATTGAGTCTGAGCCATGGCCTAGACGTGCCCGGGTAGTAGCTTGGCATGGCATACCCTCAACATTTTAAAAATATTTATATTTTTTTTGGTTTAAATGGATTTCATAGTTTTTGTACAATTCATTTGAATTCTATAGGTGGTTATGTTTGATTTGTTAATAAAGTATGAAATTTATTTATAAATGAATTGGCCACATGTTTAGTTTGTTAATTAAGTGTGAAATTCATTTACAAATGAATTGATCACGTGTTTGGTTTATTAATAAAAGTGTGAAATTCATTTTCAAATGAATTCTAGTAGAATTGAATTAGTTATGGACAAATTCTATCAAAATTGATAAAATTTGCAAATGAACTCTACACATAAATTTTTATAAAATTAAAAAGATAAAATTACCGATCTCTTCTCCGCTCTTCTCTCTCTTCCTCCTCTCTCCCTCTCTTCTATTTCTCTTCATCATTTATCTTTGTCTTTCATGGTTGCTTGATCTATATTTAGTTAAGAATACTAAACTTTTAGTTCCTTTATTATTTTAGAATAAAATAAAAAAATACGAAATAATAGGTTATAAAAATAAAACGAATATGTTACTATATTCAAATTGACGTACACTAAAGTAAAACTAACATTTTTAAAAAAAAAAAGAAAAAGAAAGGGTTAAATTAACACTTGATTTTCATATTTGATCCAACAAAAAATTAGATTCCATTTTTTTATTATAAATTCATCTTGTGAATTAAAAAAGCAAATAGTGTTAATTTTGTTGAATAATATCAATAAAATTAAAATTTATATGTTAAGTTAATTAAAACTTGATGTAATTAAGGTTATTAAATAAAATTTAAAATATGAATTGAATTCTTAATTAATCCCAAACACAAAGTTAATTTTAATTCTACAGATACTAAACATGAAAATCCATTTGAGTTCATTAATTCGTTTGAAAATGAAATGTAAATTCATTTACAAATGAATTCTAGTTTCATTTCATTTGAAAATGAACTAAATTCTATACTTGAATTAATTCAAAATGAAGTGTTAAAGTATATACTAATTTATGGGTTAAAAAATTTATATTATAATTGATCTCCCTAAAATAAAAAATATGGGGTCAAGAAAAAACTTACCCCATGATACAGTAAATATATATCAACCAATCAAAGATCGACGCGTGGCAATCAGTAAGGACCAAAATAAATTTTATAAGCCCAAAGACATAGACCAACCACATGATGACACATTGGTATCTTAGTGATGGGATCAAATCACCTCTAAAATCCTAAGTCCCCATCATATACAAAAAAAAATAAAAAATAAAGGGACTTCCACTTAGTATCTCACTCACAATTTTCTAGCTCTCTCAAATTCTTTAACTTTAAGAATGTTGACTTGATCGTAAAGTTTTTTTCGAAGACCCAAACTTTTAGAGATTATCTAGTTTACGTGTTCTTATATGAGCAAGGTCTATGAGCTCATCAAATAGAATTTTGACATCAACACTCCACTTATTTTCTAAAAGTATTTTATGTATCTACTAAGGTTACTATTTACTACTCTTTTGTTAAGAGAAAAAATAAGTGAAATATCTTTTTTCAGTTGTACAAAAGTAGCTACCAAAACAAAATTAAGTAGGTTGGATGGTTATTGAATTTCAATTTTAGTGTATTTTTCTTTTTGTCTCTTGAATACCACCCTTAAAAAAAACAAAGGGCAAAAAGAGCCTTTTTTTTTTTTTTTCTCTTCCACAACACCCTTAATATCCCTTTATTAACATCAAACAACTTCCTTCTCTATTTGTCATATGCCAAACAAAGAAGTACATTTTTTTCCCTTTGTCATACTACACATCACTCACTCATATATATATATATATATAATAAATTGTTAGGAATATATTATGAGCGCATAAAGAATTTATGTATCAAAATTATTTTTAACCATTAACAAGCAGAGATAAAGCAATAAATTCACTTTCTCAAGTTGAAGATACTTATGACACGTAAATTTCTTAAAAGTCTTAGAAATTCCTCTATATAAATAGTACAATATATATAATACAAAAAGTCAAAAGAGAAAAATGCAACAACCTTTGAAAAGATTCAACAAAACCAGTCTACGAGATAGAAAAATATACGAAAAAATTGAAGAAAAAGAAGAAAAAAAATTGAGAAAAGGTTAAAAAAGATAAGAGAAATTTTTTATATATTATTTCTTATATAAGAAAATTTATATTATTTAGATAGTTGATTGGTTGTTATTATATTATTTTTTTTACTCTAGTTAGATATTTTAGATTTTTTTTTTATTTAGTGATTGTCTCTCTTAGATATTCTATCAAATCGATCTTAATATTATTCCAACCAATACTGTTTCTTTAATTTAATTCTAAATTTCAATGCGGTTGATTAATTTATTTTAAATAAATAAAATTTATTCTTATATTATGTGTCATTGTAATTGATTTGTTAAAAATAATAAATTCTATTCTTCATTCTTATATTATGTCATTGTAATTTTTTTGTAAATAGTATGACTATTATGATTAATTAAATATTGGAAAAAAATTAAGAAAAAATATTACTAACTATTTAATATTGTGTTAGTTTTACTTATTTGGTTATTTAATTTTCCGAAAATATAGTTATAATTTTGTGAAATTAATAACTATCTATATAGGATTGAAAAAAATACTTTTTCATGAAATTGTGGTTGAAAATGTCATTTAATTAATTAGTTTGATAGTTTATTTTTTAATAGATTATGGATAAATTTATTAAAAGATATCAACATCAGAAAAATAATCACTTCACCAAAAAGCTGTCGATCGAGATGATGTGTAAAATTCTAACCACAAGAAGTTGATATTAAGTTATAAGTGACTGCACCCCTTTACCATAGGTCTTGGATCCGTCATTGCAAACTCATTCCATTTAGAACCGATGCAAGAAAAAGCTACAAACCGCACATATCACAAATCATAAATTAAATCAATGGTGCGATAAGTTAGAAGCCCCAAATACCACATTTCCACATAAAAGTGAGTTTAAGTATACTCTGATATTACTTTTAGGTTCATGGTACCTTAACTATATACTAAAATATATTCCATTATTCTATTGTTGTAAGTGAGACCCAACTAGCTTAGTTAGTAGAGTCATTTGTCATAGCACAAGAAATCAAAACTCAAACCTCACTCATACTAGGGATCAAAGGGGTAAGATATGAGAGAGATTTATCTCACATCCTATAGGTCCAATTAGTCTCATTTGAATAATAAAAAAAAGGTCTTTAAAGATACTATCAATGTGGGATGTGAGCCGTCACAAACCGTCTTCACAAAAAAAAGGCACAAATCACACAGATCGCAAATCATAAATCAAACCAATGGTTTAGATCCATTGGAGCTTAGATAACATTATAATCTCATGACCAACCCAAATATCACAAATTCACAAAATAGTGGATCTAAAACGACTCTGATACTTATCAATACCACAGGTCATCATCCAAAAATGCTAACTTAGGCTATTTTTGAATTCATAAAACCTTACATATAAATTATAATATTTTTTATTACACACAATGAACTCATCACCTAAAAATGTTAACTTAAATTAATTTTGAGTCTATAGGACTTCATTAATAAATTCAAATATTTTCTATTATACTATCGATGTGGAATGGAAGTCATCACACAATCATACTAAAAACATAGTATGTGTTTTCTGCTATCTGCTATGCTACCAAAGAACTTTCATTAAGAAACAAGAAACAAGAAGAATAGATTAGTACAAGTTATATGAGAAAAAAAGGAAAACAAGTTTAAGGCACTATAAA
The DNA here is from genome assembly GCA_023935145.1 of Bretschneidera sinensis. Taxonomy (NCBI): domain Eukaryota; kingdom Viridiplantae; phylum Streptophyta; class Magnoliopsida; order Brassicales; family Akaniaceae; genus Bretschneidera; species Bretschneidera sinensis. The sequence continues at coordinate 10,227,477 of CM043700.1, read as the reverse complement.
TAAAGCCATAAAGGAATACCGAAATGGTAGAAGAAAACAAACACTGTAAAGAAAAAGAATGGTAATTTCACAGATCCGGTTTTTTTCGTAAGAATTACCATAAAATCAAAAAAGTCTACTAATAATTACAGAAAAATTAAATAATAATTGTTTTAAAAATTTTAAGAAGTAAAAATTTAAACACCAAAATCATAACTCAATTTTCTTATAATTACTAATAAACTTTTTCGATTATATAATAACTCTTTACGAAACCGATCCATGCTCTCGCCAGTAAAAGAACAAACCACGGCAGAACCATATATCTTCACAAAACTTCAAGAGGTCAGTCTGCTGCAATAACTGTTGGCATCTAATTGTTCATTCATATATATATATAAAATTTAACAAAACACATTACTCCATTTTCTTCGGTCGTAGCCATTCTTTAATTTTTTTTTTCATTCATTTTCTGTGTGCTTTATGCTTTAAAAAACTAACAAAGACAAAAAGAAATACCTAACCATACAAGTCATCTTAGAATAGGTAAAAAAAAATTCTAAACAAAATTTTAAATTCCAAGACATTTAACTACTTAATATAATTACGACATATGCACAGTAAATACATTACTTTTAGATTACATGATACATATAAAAATAAACTAATCTACACATGTAGATATTACTAAAACTAACAAATAAATTTAAGAAAAAAAACTAACAAATAAATGATTAAAATTTACTTGGTAGATGAATCGACATGAACTTTCGATGATTGAAAATTTACATAAAAAAGAAATAATCTAAAATCCTAACAAATATCCTAAAAACCTAAAATTGAAAATGTAAGATAAGAGAGAAAGAAAGACTAGAAGAGGAGAAGAAGCTTACCGGTAGACAAAGACGGACGCAGATAGAGAGAGGACTGTTTTGTCCCGTGAATTGAGGGTTAGGGGTTTAATGATACCAATGACAACAAATGGTCGTCACTGATATCATTAACGTTGTCATTGGTATCCATGTAAATCTATTATTATTTTTTTATAAAAAAATCAACATCAATGACAATATATGAGAATATAAGATGGATCATTTATGAATATCGGTGACGGAATCATATAAACTAGCAATGATGCAATGACGGAAAAGCCATTGCGGGTGTCTTTTTGGCTTACCAATGATCGAAGCTATTTTTTTTTAACGTTGTGTCCATGGCAGATGACGACTATCAGCGATGGCAACCGAGCCATCACTAAGTTGTCGAATGTCGTTGATATTCATTTTTTTTATAGTATTTATGTGATTCAATAAAATCCTTTTCTATATATATAAAAAGAATAAACTCAATCTTTACTATGGATATGAACAGGATTCCACTCCAATTGTAGTCTTAGAGCCATAATACAAAATCTAAGTTTAGTGCTTGCGAAGTTGAAGTATTTTGCATTGATTCTGAGCCTTAGCCATGTCATGTTCCAAGTTTTAAGATAGTCTAGACTAACACGAACTTTAATAATTATATATGGATACCAACCAATGAAAAAATATATTCCCCGAATGTCACGTTTGATTTTTGAAGTAATTGTGACTCTAATCATCTTAAATATTTTATCATTTTAAAATATAAAAACCGATTTTTAAAAACTTCTTAACTCTGTAGATACTATATCAATTTTTTAATTAATTTAGTGATTTAAAATTGAGAAATAATTCAATTGGATAAATAGTGAACGTTATAATTATTGTGGGACAAAAGGAATAGTATAAATTAATATTATAATTTCGTATAGATAATAGATTATTTTGAGTGCTAATTGTTGTGGGAAAAAAGTTGCTCGAATCATATAGTGACGGGTGTCACGATCAAGGGTAAAATGGTAAAAACCACCAAATCCATGGAGCAATGTTAACTCTCCATCAGATTTTTAATCAATGGTCAAGATCATTCGCCATTAATGACGGACACTCTACTTCTTCGCTATTTAAAGTGAACATTATTATTATAATTAGGTTATGAAATCTCCTTTCGAAACTCTCTAAACACAATTTTCTTCTTAAACTATTTATCAACTTAAGCATCGGAGTATCCGTCCAGAGATTAACTTCGAGCCCTCACTTAGTGTCTATAGCTTTCTTAGCAGGCACCTTAATTAGTAACTAACTTCCAGAAGAGCAAGATCAAGATCGAGGAGTAAGGCTATAGCCTCCTTAGTCACGTGGCATCCCCTCCAACACTAATAATTTATCATCGTATCGAATGATAGACATCAATATTGTTTCTCTGTCTTGAAGTAGAAGACATACCTTAGTTAGAGTTGATTTTCGCTAATGTACTGAAGTATGTTTTGGATGTGACTAATAGGAGGAAATGAAATAGAACGTAAGGTTTAGTGTGTTATATCTCCTTGTTTTGATCAGAGATCTTTTTAGAAAGAGGAATGGAATTGGAAGTTTCTTCAAACCCACCTTTTACCTCTGAATTCAATTTTTGGAGTTCTCCCAATATGAAGGAAAATTGGAGGGAAAAGAATCTTCTTGTATTAGTTTTGTAACTTTTTTTTACCTTACCTTTAATTACCTTCTATTATACTAATATAATTTTCATTTTATTCTGTTTATCCCCCAAACAAGCTACAAGAGTAATGTAGAATTGAAGTAGAGAAGACACATATGCATAATTCAATTAAACCAGGTCATCTAGTTGGATCAAATCCTTTTTGATATTAGTAGTAGAATAATCAGGTACTCATGAGGAGGAACAAATTAATTACACAAGCATGATAACAGTGTATTTATAGTTCAAGAAAGTTATTCAATAGAAAACTCAACCAACATTGAATCAAAAGACAGAAAAGAAACCCCTTGACCTCAATAGAAAGAAAACCTCTCATGCAGAGCACTTGAGACAATATGGGAGAAGAGACCTGAAAACACGAGAAAGAAGAATCATGTGAATCTGCATAAGAATATCCCTCATATTAGCCCAAAAGGCAAGGTACAAGGGGAACTGCGAGATAATAGACATGCTTTAGGAAGGAAAGTGGCAATGTAATTAAGAATCTTAATCCACTGATTCTTGGGTTGAATGGTGAGCAAAATGGTGATGGTGAAAGCAAATATAGCAGTAGTCACAGAGAATAAGAGGAAGTTGAAAGGAAAAGTCAGTTTCTGAGGTAGAAAATGAAGGGAATGTTAGAGTTAGTGCATAATTCACGGGTCCAGATCTGTAGAACCCTCGACAACTATGAGGGTCTCACTCCCTGGTGAGTGGAAAGGGGTTAGGGGGCAGTGCCCCTGAAAATTTCAGGCCCTATACATGTTTTGGGTATGGTTTTTTGCTTGACAGTTTGGGCTTCGGCCCATAAATAGCCATGATTTTGCAACAGGGTGGAAACTCTAATTAAGGCGTCTTATGCTGCTTATAAATACTCTCTATTTACTGAGTGCACATTGTAACAAGAGATTTGTGAGGTTGATAATAGTAAAACTTCTGGCACGACGTAGCCCTATTATGGGGTAAACCTTGGTAAATCTTGTCTTGTTTTCTTTCTGTTTATAATTCGTGTGATTTGCATGTCTTGAATCGTTCAATTGGTATCAAAGCTTTATGTTCGAGGATTAACGATCAGAGATGTCGATTGGATCACGGATTGAAATCGAGAAGTTCGGAGGGAAAAGCTTCGAGTTATAGAAACTGAAGATGGTCGATCTACTCGTGGATAGGTATATGTGGATGGTGATAGTCTATCAGATGCTGAAGAATACGATGAGCATGACGGCAGCGTCCACAGCAGAGGCGGTATCGCTGGTGGCAGTTTCGGCATCATCTACAGCGGCCATCACGGAGTTAGAGAAGCTCGATCGGAATGCACGAAGTCTGATTTGGCTGTGCCTGGCCGATTCTATCCTGATAAACGTTTCTGGAGAGAATACTACAAAAGATCTCTGGAAGAAGCTGGAAAGCCTTTATCAGAGTAAATCTCTGGTAAACAAACTATTTCTGCGGAAGAAGTTGTACGACCTTCAGATAGTTGAGGGCTATTCTTTCTCTATTCATCTACATGAGTTCAACACTTTGATAGGTCAGTTATTGTCTATCAGTGTTGATGTAACGGATGATGATAAGGCTATTACACTGCTCTATTCACTACCTGATTCATGGGATAATTTGATAATTGCGATTGGTAGGGGTACGACTGATCTGTCATTTGAGAATGTCGTGGCAGACCTATTGTCTGAGGAGATGAGGCGGCAGGATACAGAAAACTAATCAAATGAGACCTTATCTGTGAAAGGGTGAACCCATGATAAAGACTACAAGTGGTTTGGTGATAAGTCCAAGTTCAAAGGAAGATCAAAAAGCAGGAATAAATCAGGGTTGAAGTGTTGGAAGTGTAGGAAGCCCGAACATCTAAAGAAGGATTGCAAAAGTAAGAGTGTGAACCCTGAAAAACGAACAAGTAAGATATCAGCTTTAAGAAAATATGGTGATGAAGCTGGTGACTTAAATCTGGCATCCTGTTTGGCTTAATCAGATCGAAGTGTCTGGATAATTGACACAGGAGCATCTATTCACATGACACCTTACAAGGACTGGTTTCGTGAGTATGAAATCTTTGATGGGGGAAATGTTTTATTGGGAGATAATTCTCTAGTGAAAATTATTAGTCGTGGGAAGATGAAGTTGAAGATGAATAATGGGACAGTCAGGACACTTCCAAGTGTGATGCATATTCCGGGCCTCAGCAGGAACCCGATGTCATTCAACAAAATGACAGATGGGAGAGTGAATTTCAACTATGACAAAAATTCATGCAAGATGACTCGTGGATCACTAGTAATTGCACGAGGCATTCGATATGGTACGTTGTACAAGTTGCTAAGAAGTACAGTACAAAGTCAGTGCAGTGGAGGTTTTATTTTTGAGGAGACGACTAATGATAAGGCGAAGTCCTCAATGTTGTGGCACCAGAGGCTTGGGCATATCGGTGAAAATAGACCATCTACTTTATCGTCGAAGCAGATGGTGAAGGGAGTCCCAGATTTCCCAATGGGATTCTGTTTCTATGAGCATTGTCTACATAGCAAGCATAACCATGTGAGTTTTAAGTCCGCTGGCACGAGGGCAAAAAGTATTTTGGATTTGATATATAGTGATGTGTTTGGGCCAGTTTCGATCCAATCTCTTGGAAAATCAAAGTATTACGTCTCTTTCATTGATGATTTTTCAAGGTATGCATGGATTTATTTCATTAAGAGTAAAGCCAAAGCATTTGATAAGTTCCGTGAGTTTAAAGCATTGGTAGAAAATCAAATGGAAATAAAGATAAAGGTACTGATAACAGATAATGGAGGGAAATTTTTCTTAGACAAGTTTGAGCAATTTTGTGTGGCAAACGGCATTGCAAGACAGAAAACAACTCCATCTACACCTCAACAGAATTGGGTGGCTGAGAGACTCAATAGGTCACCTATGGAGAAATCAAGGAGTATGTTGCGTTGTACAGGCTTTGAACCGAAGTTCAGGGCATAGGCAATGGCTATGGCATGTTATCTAAAGAACAAGTCACCTACATCAGCTTTACAGGATTAGACACCGTTTGAGGCACTATTCAGGAAGAAGCCGAGTTTGGCTCATGTTAGGGTGTTCGGGTGTGATGCTTATATGCATGTGCCAAAAGAAAAAAATGAACAAACTTGACAACAAATCAGTGAAGTGTATTTTCATTGGTTATAAAGATAGGGTTAAGAGGTACAAGTTATGGAATCCAGAAAACAAAAGTAAAGTTTTCAGCAAAGATGTGTTCAGAGAAACACAAAGGGATGTGACAACTGTCCAAGATGTACTGGAACAGCCAAAACAGGTTCAAATTGATCTTAGCCCAAGAGATAAAGAGTGGGAGACTATCCCACAGACTGCATCGAATACTTCAAATTCTGAGTCAGTTGGGTCAAAGCGTGATATTTATGTTTTTGATGTAGATGATGAGGATTCAGATGTTGGCTTGGAGGTAAAGACCACGCCTGTCATAAGGAGATCTACATGGGTTAGGAGGCTACCCATCAGGTATTCCTCTAGTGCTTATAATGCATTATATGCTTTAAATATTACTAGTGATGATCCTAGCATAGTGAAAAATGTGAGGACCTCAGAGGATGTAAATCTGTAGGAGAATGCTATGAATAGGAGATGCAGGCACTGAATAGGAATGAAACATGGAACCTTGTGAAATTGCCTAGGGATAGGAAAGAAATTGGGTGCAAATGGGTTTTCAAGAAGAAAACAAATGCAAATGGAATGTTAGAAAAGTACAAGGCACATTTGATTGCAATGAGGTACTCGCAAATAGAGGGAATTGACTACGGTGAGATATTTTTCCCGGTAGTAAAGTTGACATCCATTAGATTTGTCTTATCCATGGCTGCTGCTTATGATCTAGAGGTTGAGCAACTAGATGTGAAGACAACTTTCCTTCATGAGGACTTAGAGAAGGAAATTTATATGAAACAATTTGAAGGCTTTGTGAGCAAAAGCAAGGAAGAGCTGGTTTGTAAATTGAAGAAGTCTTTGTACGGACTAAAACAGTCACCACTGATGTGGTACCAGAATTTTGACACATATGTCATTCAGCTTGGGTTCACTCGCAGCTATGTTGATTACTGCGTCTATGTGAAAAGGTTAAGGGTTCATTTTGTCATTTTAACCTTAAATGTTGATGATATGTTATTTATTGGAAATAATATGAAGATGATTAGCACTGTGAAGTCATCGTTGGCAAGGCAGTTTGACATAAAAGACCTAGGGCAAGCAAACTTTATCTTGAGAATGCAGATAAAGAGGGATCATGAAAATAAAAAACTGTGGCTAAGTCAGAAAAAGTATATTGAAGAAGTGTTGAAAAAAATTTAACATGTCTGACAGCAAGCCAGTAGGGACTTCCATGCCTTTGGGAACCAAGTTATCTGCGGAACAATGTCCGAAGACAGAGGAAGAAAATGAAGAGATGGTGCACGTACCTTATGCTAGTGCGGTTGGAAGCTTGATGTATGTCATGGTGTGTACAAGACCAGATATTGCCCAAGCAGCGGGAGTATTGAGCAGATATATATCTAATCCTAGGAAAAAGCATTGGATTGCAATCAAGAAAGTTTTAAGATATCTTCGTGGCACGTCAGAGTTTGCATTTTGTTATGGAGGTATGTGAGGTAAGAAGAATCTTGATATTATAGGAACCGTTGATGCTGACTGGGGATGAAACATTGATAGCAGGAAGTTTACAAGCTGATATGTGTTCAATCTGTTTAGTGGGGCGGTGATTTGGATGAGCAAGAGGCATAGTATTGTTGCTCTTTTATCCACAGAAGCAAAGTATATGGCGATAACTCATGCTAGAAAGGGTGTGGTTTGGCTTCAAAGGTTGTGTGCTGAGCTTGGGTTTAAACAAGGAGCAGTGAAGGTGAAATGTGACAATCAAGGTGCTATCTTCTTAGCAAAGAATTTTGCTTTTCATTCACGGACGAAGCACATTGATGTCCAATATCACTTCATTCGGAAAAAGATTGAAGAAAATGTGATAATCTTGGAAAAAGTCGATACAACAGTGAACAACGCAGATTTCTTGACTAAAACAGTTAGTCTAGTGAAGTTTGAATGGTGTGCTACTAAGATGAGATTGAAGAAACAAAGTTCTGGGAAGTTTGTTATGTCTATGAACTATTTACTAAGTACGAGATTGTTAGAGTTGGTGCATACTTTAAAAAGTCCAGATCTGTAGAATCCTCGACGACCACCGAAATCTTGCTCCCCGGTGAGCGAGCGAGAGTTAGGGGGCAGCGCCCCTGAAACTTTTAGTTCCTGTACATGAGTTTGGTCTAGTTTTTTGCTTGGCGGTTTGAGCTTGGGCCCATGAATAGCTGTGGTTTTGCAACAAGGCGGAAACCCTAATTAGGGCGTCTTAAGTTGCTTATAAATACTCTTTATGTACTGAGCACACATTGTAACGAGAGATTTGTGACCTTGGGCCCATGAATAGCTGTAGTTTTGCAGCAAGGCGGAAACCCTACATAGGACGTCTTAAGTTGCTTATAAATACTCTCTATGTACTGAGCACACATTGTAACGAGAGATTTGTAAGGCTGATAATAGTGAAAACTTCTAGCAGGACATAACCCTATGCTGGGGTGAACTTAGGTAAATCTTGTCTTGTTTTCTTTTTGTTTATAATTCGTGTGATTGACAGGTCTCGAATCATTCATACTTTTGAGTCTCATCATCACGCTAAGTGTGACATTGATAATTGCATAAAATGAATTGACTGGTATTGTGATTGCTTGAGAACTGAAAATTTAACTCTAATCATTTTATTAAATTGTTCACGAATTTTACATTGTTGATTATTACTTATTGGGTTGTAAGCTCATTAGTTTTATATAATTTTACAAATGACAAATAAAGCTAGAATCAAAGTTGATTTAGTGGAGTCTTAAATGAAGATCTCAAGGATTTAGCTTATTTGGTTTTAGTGAGTGAGTCTTTGTTATTGTTCTATAAGAGTATATGTCTAAAGAATTATAATATAATGTTTATCAAAGTTATTTGCCCAAGAGAGTGGGACTTTTGAGTTTCGGAGCCAAGTCATTATGCAACCTAGGATGTTATTGATGATTCAAGTAGCCTATTATAAAATTTCATTGCTCTTATATTTGTCTGTATCTCTTGTCCTATTCAGCGGTTATAGAAGACACCCACTATGTAAGACATTCCGTACATTTATTAGTTTTCACAGTTTCATATATTAAAAGAACGTACCAGTATTGACAGTTCTATGAAAAACTGGCTCAGCGTCTGATCCAGATTTATAAGTTATTAGTTTCCAGTGTTCAAGCAATGGAAAAAAAAACTGAAACATTTTAGCAGAAACTTGAAAACGAAAACTGCTGTAAATAAATCTACTCTATGAAATGATCCAATAACACCAAGTTACAACCGAATCTCTTAAATTCATATTTACGCAGCAGAACATAAATCCAACATATTCTTGGCAGAACCAGTAGACTGTTGAAAGGAGGGAGAAGGGGGGAAAAGGAAAAGCAAAGGAGATTCTAAAACACCGAGTTTCTAAAACTTACATCTGTGTATTATGTATCACATAAACCAAACCCTTTAATTGGAGAAGCAGTACATTACCAAATGAACGGAGAGACAGAAACAGAGACGGAGAAAAAAGAGGGATTTTGAGCATGTTCAAGGTGTTAAAAGACAGCTGCCTTCCTTGATGAGCACAAACACACTACCACCATCTCCCCTAGAAATTCGAAGTTCTTCATCAAGGTAAGTGGTCAGTAACCATGATTCAGCATTGCTATTTGAGAAAGAGAACTTCAATGGTGGTTGGCTGGAAATAGTCTTTGCAACTGATGAAGCTGTGTCTTGAACAGAGGTGATTATGCCTTTGAAGGGTGTGAGATCAATATTTTGTCCCAGAAATTCCACATTTTCTGGTAGTACTATTGAGTCCGTCAGCTGGGGAGTTCCAATAATGCCCTCCTCGAACTTGATCTAGAACAAAATTGAAAAAAGAAAAACAAAAGCCATTGAGTGCGCAATTCAGACCTAAAACTTTCACCTAGATGTGAGAATAGCTAGTAATCAGGTTCAACATAAACTATTTGTTTATAGGTTATATAAAGTCATTAAGGGAAGTAAACCCCCCTTTAACCTTTTTGGTAATGTAAGGGAAGTAAGTTTAAACACAGCCATGATGTTGCTAATTGAAACTATAAACTGATTCAGCTAATTTATGAAAGATAAAAAGATTCAAGATGCCAAGCATCAGTACCAAATCAGACAGGAACTAAGATGACATAATATCACAACCATGAGGACCTACCCCCACCACAGAGAGAGAGAGAGAAAAAAACAATTATGCATCAAACCAGTTAATTTATCTTTCTAAACTTATAGGCACAATTCATAATAGGACCAAAAAGGAAACAGAAAGGGAACATAAAAGAACCTGCACACGCTTAGGACTTCGGACTTCAAATTTGGCATTGGTACTGATGGAAGTTGTAGCCAGTGGCCCAGCAAACTGGACTGAATTTTCGACTGTGAAATTCTCCGAGTCAATTGTCTGGGATATCTCTTCCACTTTTACCAATGGCAATGTACCCCTCGACAACAATGGGAACAAACCTGCAAAAGATGTGTAGCTACATTGCCACGCATAAAATCAAATGTCACTAAGGTCTATGCACACTAACATACCATCAAAAGCATTAAAGCATAAAACTTGCTGTACAGTGGTATAACTAAATGATAGTCCCTGTTCCATTTCAAGAGAAACCACAACCTTTTTTACTAGGCACAAATTCCCATTTATCTTCACCAACTAAGCCGAGACTCAAGGACCCCTAAAATATAGCAACTAGACAATACAACATTTCCAAACCTTATGATGCCACATGGCAGCCAACTTTATTATTAGTGTATAATAAGCCTTGGGGTCGTTGTAGCAGCTTAAATGGTTGCTTGCTACCATGTGGCACCACAACTTTTTTATGGGGTGCTTTTAAAATTCTAATTGAGTTTGTTTCAAAAAAACAGAGGGATGGACAACCCTGCTTCTTTAATGTTGTATTTTTTTTCATTCTTTATAGTATTTTGGATTTAAATTTCAAAATATGTAAGAGGGAGAGAAAACTTGGGGAAGCCAGAATTTGATCAATATAGGACCCCAGGTCCACAAGGGCAGTGCACCCACACATTTTGTGTGGATCCACTGCTAATAAAAATCAGATCCTTGGGTTGATTGACAAGTCGCTTGGGCTTAAAATTTAAGTATAAAGTATAACTTGAACTAGAGAGATGCTATACACACTGCATCTTTGGCTGGATCCACAGCACTTGAACTAGAGGTAATAAAGGTATCTATCTTGAATTATTGTACTGCAACTTGATGATATCTTGTCTAAGTACCATACTTCATTAGTTTCAAGTGATAGAATGCTATACAGCAACTACCATCATACATAATAGTATATCCTTCAACGAGTTTTTCAGCATTTTAACATAATGACACGTCGAGCAAAGTACTGGACAATGAAATATATGTACATCCAGTTGATAGAAACTTTACATCACCTAACAAGCCCTTATTGTCTAATCTACCTTGACGCACTTTGTCTTTATCATTTCCTAAACAACGGATTTCTTCATGACATTGATACTTCATAGAGTTAATTAGTTAGTACCACGAGTTATGACCAATAACAAACTTCAAAATGAAATAGTAATAAACAATAAGTAACAAGTGGATTTTGATGAAGCAATTATTTGTCAGCCAAAATCAGTGTATTAAAATGCGATGGTGGGGCGCGCCCGGAGGCAAGGCAGACCAAAAACGCCCGAGGTGCTAGCCGTTTTGTTTACTGGGTCTTAAAATTTAGAAAAAAATGCAATTTAAAAACCAATGACCTAAGGGTTATAGAACGCCCACACTAAGCCAATGTTCTTGTTGTAATATCATTATACTTCATAAATATAAATTATATTACATTTTATCTAGTTTAGTAATAATTGCAAACTATTTAATTAATCTCTTACAAATTACAACAATATAAATATATAAGTTACACTATATAATTTATATAAATATATATTAATATTTATAAATTATAATTATCAAGAGAGTTAACAAAGTATTAAATTTCGATAAAAATTAATAAATTTAAATTTAAATTATTTTTATTTTTATTATTCTAATTAATTATTATTATTTTATTAAAATTTGGAAACCGTCCAAGGTATTCAAAAGACTGAAAACACTGGCCAAAATTCCTTTTTTTTTGGTTTTATCTTCCTTCTTTATCCAAGCAACCAAACAGAATTTTAAATAATTAATAATTAAGAGAATCATTATTCTAAGAAAATTGCATTTTGGTTAAGTAAAAATACTTTATACTATTGTTTCCTATCATATCTTCTAGCGATAGATAATTTCAAAAAAAAATCGAAACTTACGCGAGAATCCATTTGCCATTGAGCATAGTCAGGGCCTCAGTGGGGGCCGGAGTCGGGTTCTTGGCCTCAAGCTGGGTGATGAGCTCCACGATCTCCGCTCTGGTCTCGCTAGTCGCTCTCAATCCGCGATCCGTCCCGTAGAACGAATCCACCAACGCTCTCTTCAAGCGTTCAATCTCGGACCCTTCCTCCCCTTTATCCACCACCGTCACCGCAGGCCCCTCTTCGGGCTTATCTGAGCCCCACTCGTCATCGTCAACGGCCCGGACCTTGAATTCGGGTCGGGCACGGGCTAATTCTCGGATCAAAGCTTGTGGTTTTCGCTTGATTGAACTTATAGGGAGGAGAATCGAGGGTCTTGAGGTGGATTTAGGGTTCGGTGGACTTGATGAGAAGGTTCTGCATGGAAATTGATTGAATTGAGAGACTGTAGCCATTGTTTTTAGTATTTGATTTGGGGATTTTTGTGAACAGGGAGAATCAGAAAATTGAACTAAGCTAGCAACCAGGACACGGAACATCGTTGTAGTGTTGTAGAGTACTATAAATATAGTAGTAGTTGTCTTGTCTGGAACAGTACTAGAAAGACTGTTTTATCCAAGGTTTAGTTACGACGACTGCCTTCTCTTGCCCTGGCTACGAGGGCAATATCGGTTTTGGTAAGATATTGTCCATGTCCATGACACGTGGATGACAATTAGAAGACCTTAAGAGAAGAAAATAACCAAGAAATGTCATGTGAGGTTGGAAGTTTTTTGGTTTTTAGTTTTAGTTTGGCAAGTACTTACACGCAATTGGCATGTACAGCCCAGAAGCTTCTATTGGCCCCTGTTTGTGATCTTTCAAAGTGATCGATGGTCGAGATGAGCTCATACTAGAAATATCTGTGGCTCAGTTTCATTACTATAATAATATGGATTTTGTTCTAAATATAATACCATTTTAAACTGTACAAAATCTATTTGTAATGTGCACGATTGTTCTGTAAGTAGCAGTCTTTAGGGCACACGTAACATCTAGGTCAACAAGAAAGAGCATAAATATATATATATATATATATATTTTATTATTATTTTTTATACACATGCATTAATTTATACTTTTTATAATTCCATTATTTTCTTTGGGTCATTTTTTATGATTATTAAAACAAAATAAAATTATCTAAAAAATTTATTTGTAAATGTGTGCAAATTGAGTTACTGTTTTTTTGAAAAAACAATTATCAAAGTCATTCGCATTATAATAAAACTAAATCGCTTAATGAGAGGATATACATAGCATTGTAATTCTCATTATGATTGTTTAAACTTTTTTAGTAATTAAAATTGATGTACCATATAATTTACTAAACAAAATTAATAGTAATATGTTTTTGTTATTTTTAACATAATTATTTGCTTTTATTAATTAATAATTGAATATCCTTAATCTTGATAGTTGTTTACTAAGCAAACCGTAAAAAAATTAATTTTCAGGAAGATGTTGTATCCAACCTCATGTATTGATTTAACCTAAATGTAGTTTGACATTTCTTGTGCATAGCACAGGGGCACTGCTACTATCACCTTATTGTTATGTGATCTTCTAATTGATGCACTTGAGTCTTGTGGTTTTTTTTTTTTCAAATCAAAAGAAAGAAAACTACAAAGCCCGCACAAAACTAAAGCCCACAATTCAAAAAGTTGAGATCTAGCCGGGATGGTGAAGAGGCAAACCAAGAAGAAGGGCAAAGGCCCAGTCTGGTGCATTTAGTTTAGTAACCCAATCAGCAACGCTATTGGCTGAGCGGCGAGTCAAAGAGAAGGGGAACTGCAAATTGGAAGAGATCCACAAACTGAGAAGTTCCTTCGATTCTGAGTTTGTGGACTGAATCCTCTCTTGTTATAAATTTCCAATAAAACTTTTTTTTTATTCAAAAGATAATTGATAACCATATGTTGATGTTGAAAATCTACCAGACGAGTTTATGTATTCCGTATCTGCAGGGGTTCGTGAGCTCGTCTAGTAAATTTTCAGTATCAACAGAATGACGTCGTATATGGAAAACGACAAAAAATCTTGTCTAAAGATGCCTATACAAATAAGTCATCGATCCACTGCTACAAGATATATCAGATCTAAGAAAAAGTGTCTTGTAAATATCGTCAAAAACCATATCTTCTTCTTCAGATCTGTGAAAATCCGACAATCAACACTGCATGCCAACTCTACCACCAGATCCACGATGATCCAATGGTCAACAATCCAATTGGATACACCACTGCGTTCGCCACCTCCATATTTACCACCTTGCAAAATTTCATGACGTTGGAAACACCATGGACCAAATTGAATCTTCGTCGAAAAATAATACTTTGGCCGCTGATATGCATATATCCGGCAAACAAAAGTTATCACAGGGTGTCTCAGAAACCTCCCTCAAGCATGCCAGCAAAATTTCATGGCAAACCGGTTCTCCGACGAACGGAATCATTACGATTAGTCAACAATCTCCATTAAATGCAAGCTCCTACCACATGTCCATATCTCATTGGACAACAAATTACATCTTATCTCTTCAAATCTACCACTACACATGTTTATATCTCATTGGACACCCATATTGCTATTTATCTCTTCAAATATGAATTTGCCACATGTCATATTTACATTGGCTCCTCAAATTTTCATCCTATCTCAAAGATAATAACTAACGCCATATATCAACTCCCCAAATAGCTAGTCAATGCCAAATCACCGTTTAGTTAAAGCCTAAGTCAGCACTACCTTGGTGCTTAGTCATCGCCATATCAATGCCATGTCAACGTCACCTAGTCAAAACCATATAGGCACCTAGTTAGCTCCACATCATTGCCATATTGGTGCCCAGTCAGCACCACATCAGCCTCCCTTAGGCACCCAGTCAGATGACTCAAACTAGTTGGTTCAACCAGGTTTGACCCGTGGTTCACCTTTTTAACTGATCAGTTTAGCAATTTTAGGCTTTCATATCCAACAAGACCAATTCTTAAAGTTTTATGACATGTTCTTTTCAAATCCAAACTTAGAATTTTAAAATTCTTATTTAAACGATGAGTTTCTTCACAAACCATCCACTTTGATCAGTCGGTTCACCAACCTCAAGCTCAGTTTTAGACTTGGCAAATCTGGTTCCCAATGTTTTTTAGTATCTTCTTTCCAGAGCTAATTTCAGAATTTTGAAATTTGACTTCCTCAAGCAAGTTTCTTACAAACAGTCAAAGGAAAAACAATTATATCCTCGTTAAATGGCCTCAAGCAAGTCCCAAACTCAAATCAGCGGAGCTCAAACAACCAGAAAACATCATGATTGTTCACAATCAAGTATGATCTTTCCTTACTTCATGTACTATCAAGTTTTCATACCAATTACATTGTTATAAGCACCACATTTCTAAGAAAAATCCAAAGATCAAGGCCTCCCATGAAAACCATACTGGGAAGCTAAAATCAACTACGGTAACAAAGTACCTCAACAAAAAAAACTTGGTAGTAATTTCATCCAAAACATTGGGTTGAGACCCCAAAGTCGTCAGCCAATGACGCATTGAAAGGCGTTAGGCAATGATACACTAAAGCAATCATCACCGATACACCAAAGCCATCAGCCAATAATACACCAAAGTCACTGTTATTATCACCAATGCACCAAAGTCATCATCCAATGACGCACCAAAGCCATCGTCACAAATGCACCAAGTCGTCGTTAACGATGCACCAAAGCCGTAAACAGCCAATGACGCACCAAAGTCGTCAATAACCAATGACATACCAAAGCTCTAAGGCACAAGCCCTTGCTCTCAAGGCATCAAAGACCTAGGTATAGCTTGGAGAATGGTATAACTGGGGGACTTTCCTCCCTTCGAGGTTTTTCACATTAAAATTGATCATTTCAAATGCTCGAGGACTAACGCACTCCTACAGCAAAGGCTTCAGCAAGCTTCCAAATCTAAGAAAGCCCGAGGAGAATGCCCATAGCATCTATCCTCCTCGGCCAAATTTCTTTCAGAAGCCTGAGGACACAGGCCCAGGCACCTTAGTTCATCGACTCATTTTTCTAGATAAGTCAAGGACACAAGCCCTAGCGCCTCAGCTCTTTGATCCATTTTTTTCTAGATAATCTGAGGAAATCGACCTGAATGCCTTAATGCTCTCAAAGCAATAAGCATGAGCCAAGAGCCTCAAGCTCTAATAAGCCTCGATACTCTCAAAGAAAAATGGTCGAGCCTTGATCCTCGAGCTCTTAAGAGGCTCGACACCTTTTCCATGCCAAGTGGGCCTCCCACGCCTAGTGGGCATTCCACTCCAAGTAGGCATTTCCCACACTTAGTGGGCATCTTGGGCTAGCCTATGACCCTTCTGCAATGCATAACAAACTAAAAAAGTTCTTATAGTAAGAGAATTTGGTACTTATCCTTAGCAAACAGTACACTCCGAGAAGACAAAAAATTATCGAGCACTGAGCACGAGCTCTTCGAAGGCTCAGTATGTAAAGTTCAATTTTGTCAAGCCTTGAACCCTGAGCTCTTCAAGAGCTCGATACCTAAAGTTCAATTTTATCCAGTCTATGGCCCCAAGTCTCTGTATGACTCGATACTTAAAAACTGAAAATATCAAGCCTAGCCCCGAGTCCCTAGACAGCTCGATACCTAAAGACTGAAAATATCAAGGCAAGGCCTCGAGTCCCTAAACAACTCGGTACCTAAAGTCTAAAAAATACCAAGCCCAAGACTCTGAGTCCCTAAACTGTTTAGCACCTAAAGTTCAAAAATACCAAGCCTAGGGCCCGAGTCCCCAGACAACTCAATACCTAAAGACTGAAAATATCGATCCCAAAGCCCTGAGTCATTAGACGACTAGGTATCTAAAGACCGAAAATATTGACCTTAGGGCTTTGAGTCTCTAGACAGCTCAATACCTAAAGACTGAAAATACCGAGCACAGGGCCCTGAGTCCCTAGACGGATCAATACCTAAAAAGCGACAATACTGAGCCCAGGGCCCCGAGTCCCTAGATAGCTCAGTACTTAAAGTTAAAAATACTGAGCCTAAGGCCCCAAGTCCCTAGACGGATCAATACCTAAAAAGCAACAATACTAAGCCCAGGGCCCCGAGTCCCTAGATAGCTCAGTACTTAAAGTTAAAAATACTGAGCCTAGGGCCCCAAGTCCCTCGGCAACTTAGTACCTAAATTTCAAAAATATCGAGCCAAGGGCCTCGAGTTCTTGGATGGCTCGGTACCTAAAGTTCAAAAATACTGAATCCATGCTCGGTACTTTACTTAAAGATCATAAAACACTATGCCTTTCCAAGGTTCGAAACATAGAGATGTCAGTTCGAGGACTCCCACTTGCACGTATACCAAGAACTACTTTCTTAACTACATAACTACATTAAAGAAAGCGGGAGAAATCTGATGTAGGGGAAAATTCCCCAACCAATAACATGGCTACATGTAAAAGGCAAAGCGGTAATCTTACACTAAAACCCTAATTCTACTAGGACACTCCAACCCATGAAAGCCCTAGTCTTATCAGAACACTCTAGCTATGGAACCCTAATCCTACCATGACACTCAACATTAATCACTTTTATAATTGGACTTAACTCTAAGACTATATAAAAGGGGGCTCTCATTGTCACAAGTACACACAACTTACAATCATACAACTCTCTAGCCTTTTCATTCTTTGATTATTCTTTCAAATCATTGACTTGAACATCGAAAAGTCCCCTCGAAGCACAACCCTTGGGAAACCTTTTAATTTACATATTTTTCATGTGCACAGGTGTCTGTGAGCTCATTTGGCAGATTTTCGGCATCAACACCATATCTCTCTACTTAAAAAGAGATTTCAAGTTCAAATCCTCTCCCCAACAAATATGTATATATATGTATATGTATACATATATATAAACAAGTAACTCATCTACTAGTAGGGGTGAGCATAGAAACTGGTGGACCTGGCCCAAATCGGTGTAATAAATTGGGTCGAGTTGAAGTTTTCAAAAGTTGGGTTGGATTTGGGTTAAGAAATTTTTTAACTAGGTGGGTTGAGTCACGGGTTAAAAAAATTCATCCTAACCCAAACTGGTAACCCGGTTATTATATAATTATATTTCATATATATTTAAAATATACTTACTTTAAGGGTTGGTAGACTACATTCATATTTTGGTAAGTTAATTTGAATTACAATATATATTTTGTGTGTGTGCGCCTTTTCATTTCTTGTTTTTTCTTCTTAGAAACCCTCATAAAAAAATGGAAGTTTCCATAGAAAATGCCAATTAGAATTTTAATATGTGAAGAACATGTTTATTTTTAATACTTTTAGTTGAAGAAGACTGTTTGTTCTCGTGAAAGTACTTCTTTTGAACTTTCAATATGCTTTCTAAAAGTTTGTTGAATTGATTTACTTATCCTAGGTTCATTCACTTTATGTTTTTGGTATGATAGAACTTGGTTATGAAGATTCTAGAACCAAATCTATACTAGTGTTGAAGTTTGGAAGAATTTGATTGATCAAACACTTTTAAAATCTAGTTTTTATTTACTTTTGTATTGTTTGTATTAAATTAAGGTTGTTTGAACCTTGTGTGAAGTGATTTAAGATACTTATTTGTAAATGATAGTTTATAAGATTTGACACATTTTTATATAGATTTGATTTTAAATATAATGAATGAAAAATAATTGTAATAAAATATTTTTTTTATATAATATGCTTACATTACTTTTTAAGTAAAAAAATACTAAACGGACAATTTAAATAATTTGAATAAATTAAGTTGAGATTGAATTGAATTAAGTTGAGATTTTTAAACCCTGATATTATGATATTGGATTAATTTATCAAGCCAATTCGATTCTTACCGACCCCAACCTTTTAGAGTAATAACGCGCACCAGAAAACCACCAAAATCAAAAGCTGATATTATTCCCAACAGGAGTAGGTTTGGTTGGATGTCAATACCCTTTATTCCGGTGGCATCTATATCATAGGCTTCATAATTAATTTGATTCCATAAACCAATCATTGTTTCAAAAAGTCTAACATCAATAAAATAGGACGCATTTTGCAAATTTGACTACCACGACAAAGAGTTTGAATGAGAACATCTGTTTCCACGTTTGATCGATCATTGTTACTTACCCTTATTTCTCTTTTTCTTTTTTTATTGATCATGATTATTGTTTGGACTACAATAATAACAGACAATATATTTTAACAATATGATTATTATTATGAAGTTAAAATTATAATTATAAAAAGTTTAAATAGTGATGAACAGTTTAGACAAAATTAAAAAAAATTATTTTTTTTTACTTTTTTATCATCTATTCATCTCTTACCGTCTAAATGTATTGATATTTTTTTTACACTTACAATTATTGTTTAGACAAAGATGATTACTTCGATGGCAAATGCCACATGACAAGACCTTGGTACGTGCGCCGGCTTCAATGGCCTTTTGACTCCGTTTTGGCCGGCGAACACCACCATGTCTATACAAAATCACAAAATACCAAAAGATTATGTTAAAAACTACTCTTACTTTACTATCAAAACTAGCAAATGGCAATACGCCATTTAATAATAGTCTCTACTAAAAGACTACGATTAATAAACACTAGTGTTTCTGTTTTCTTTCTTTTTTGAATTGTTCTTCTCCTTCTATTTTGAATTTTATTTCTACAAAGAAAGAAGAGAAAACCCTGTTAAGCACCCACGTTGCCTCTTTCTTTCTTTTTTGTATTCTTCTTCTCCTTCTATTTTGTCCTTGTTTGCACTTTGCACCCTTTAAAACTAGAAAAAGAGAAAAAGAAAATTCCCTCTTTTCAATGACGGGGTTCGTTATAAACCCACAATCCTAGCATTTATAATCATATAAACGATGCCTTATTGGTTTCTTTTGACACAATATTCTTTCCTTTTTTTTTTTATAGTTTTTTCCATTTTCATGGACTAAAGGAAGAGTTGGGGTTTTTTTTCCTTTTATGCAGAGAGCTCACGGGATTGCCATGGACAAGCATTACTTCACTGCGATCAAAACCTGTACGTTTCCTTAATAAATCTCCAACAGTGTTCTGTTTATGTATTATTATGTGCTTCTTTTAATTTGGATCGATATGTTGTTTTTGGTTTCTGGGTTCGTCTTAAAATGAGTCTACTCAGTGTACTTTTGCAGGAATCGGTAGAGAGAGAAGGCGAGACAACAACGATCCTGGGCTTGCTTAGAGAGCAGATGGACGGTCTCGGGAGGAGGAGGAGAACGCTAAAAGAACGGCTAGGAATTAAAGGCATGGGCTGTTGCGGACACGCCTGGGGTTTCGGGCCAACCACTATCAGTGTAAGAGAAGATGAAGAAGAGCAGCAAAACCAAGATCAAACAGAGGCAATTGTAGTAATCGCGGATCAAAATCGGGCAGTAAACGGGTCTGATCCGGGTTGTTTTGGTCCGGTCCCGATGAATTCAGGCATGAACCTGGCGGCGGCTTTGGCAGCAGAGCGACATTCCCGGGCATCGCATGAACCGGATGGAACAGTGGTGGGGCCCAATAACATAAGTGGGGCCACAGGGAGCGTGCCGGGAACGCCGTCGAGGGTGTCGTTGATGAAGCTGCTGGAGGAAACGGACGGTGGTGATGGTGGAGAGGGAAGAGAGAAGGAGAGGGAGGGAGGAGGAGAAGGGGCGTCGGGGAATGATTCGGTGTGCTGCGTGTGCATGGGAAGGAAAAAGGGCGCAGCGTTTATACCATGTGGGCACACCTTTTGTAGGGTGTGTTCGAGGGAGCTGTGGTTGAACCGAGGCTCTTGTCCCCTATGCAACCGTTCGATCCTCGAGATTCTCGACATTTTCTAAAGATGAGTAGATCAGGTTATCAAGCATCACTGGGGATGATTGTGAGGAATTGTTTTGATTGGATAGGGCTATGGAGGCAGCTCTCTCTCGTAAAAGAAATTCAATTGAATTCTTTGTTTTCGCTAGACAATTGAATTTTTAATTTTCGATGTTGTACATGAAAATGATAATTTTGATTTTTACGAGTCTCCTAATTATTTGTTTGACTTAGCTTCTTGGACCAGTAAAATGAAAAGTTAGATTAAACACTAAATTAATTATAATTATTATTATTATTATTAACACTTCATATTTTATTGTGATAAAATTTTATATTTTTAATTGTACAAATAATAAAATTAAATGTATAAAAAAAAAGGTTACTATTACTTTTCCTATAAAGTGGGTTGTGATTTTTGAGTTTTATCAAAATAGGTTAAGTAATTGATTTATTAGTGTGATTTAAAGAAAGCCTAAATAGAGTGATCTATTTTAGTTGGGTCTATCTCTTATAGGTTCAGCTTTCGTCAGTTGTTTTTTTTCATCATTTGATAAAAATAGATAATCTCAAATATTCATGTACATATGAATCTTATATAATACATGAATGATTGAGATAAAATTTATATTTTTAATTGTATAAATAATAAATTTATGAAAGATTGAGTACAAAAATTTTTGTTTCGGGAAGAATGATCATTGATAATGACATAATATATATATCGGTGGCATATGAGTTGTTTCATGAGTTGCGCAACAAAAAAGAGGAAAATGGGTTTATGGCTATGGAGTTAGATATGATTAAAGCGTATGATAAGGTTGAATGAACCTTTTTGAAGAGCATAATGTTAAAATTTGAGTTTTTAGAGAGTTTGGTTCAATTGATCATGAGATATATCTCGATAATATCCTATTCAGTTTTAATTAATAGAGACCTAAAATGACAGATTATTCCTACGTTGATTATTCGGCAGGCAATCGTTTATCCTCATATATATTTTTATTATGCACAGAAAGTTTTCCTTTGCTTCTTAGGAGGAAACAAGGTGAAGCGTTATTGCATTGGGTCAAAGCTAGTATCAATGGTTCACCTGTGTCACATTTGTTTTTTTGCCTATGATAGTATTATTTTTGTAAAAGCCACACGGGATGAATGTTTAGCGATCTCGAAGGTGCTGGGGTTATATGAACATAGTTCCAGACATGTGGTCAACTTTGATAAATCTACATCATGCTTTAGCAAAAATTGTGATGAAACTTTATGTGAGACGTTGACCGATGTTTTACAAGTCCTGCTTTGTCTCGTCATGAGAAATATTTGGGGTTGCCAACCAATGGATAGATCCAAGAGCTCGGCGTTTAAGACACTAAAAATAGGGTATGGAACAAAATCCAAGTATAAAAGGAGAAACAGTTGTCAAGGGCGGTAAAGAAAATTTTGAATAAAACAGTCAGACAGGCAATTCCGATATAGACTATGAGTTGTTTCAAATTATTGAGATCTTTATACCAAGAGTTAGGAGCTATGATAAGTTAGATTTTGATAGAGCCAACAATTTGACAAGTGAAAAATTCATTGGGTCAATTGAAAAAAAATGTGTCAGCCAAAAAATGAGCTAAGGTGGATTAAGATTCCGGGATTTACACATGTTTAATATGGCTTTATTAGCAAAACAAAAGTGACGATTATTACATAATTCGAAATCTCTTTGTCATAAAGTGCTTAAAGCTAAATACTTCCCAAACTGTGATTTTTTGCACGCATCATTAGAGCATGCCCCATCGTATACTTGGTGACATATATAAACCGGAGATTCGAAAGGTATTGTCGTAGGGATTGAGATGGTGAGTAGGAGGGGGTGACTTAGCATACTCTAATTGGGCTCATACTCTAATGTAACACTATATCACATACCAAGGAGACTCACTTAGCATAAGAGAGCAATCAAATAGCTAGCATTGAAATATACATGCACAGAGAAAGCCCTTCTATGTTTAAATTCCAGAGAGCATGATACACACAGAAGGGACATTTAAAGGTCACTAAAATACCTAGGGACAAATGAAGCCATATACACACAGTGAGGGTTTAAGCATATCACACAAAACTGTGGTCCATGCATGGGTGAAATTTATCAAAGGTATGCTGATGGAATAGTATGAAAATCTCATTTACAAAAGGGTAGTGTTTTTGCTTGAACAAAAGGGTAGAGTTAAATTATATATATATATATTTTAAAAAACATAGGATAAGGCTGGCTGAATAAAAGAACTTGCAATCGAAAGATCGGCCTAAGTCTATCATATGTAAGACCCAAATCATATGTAATGTGTTTAGGACAATTATTAATTTGCAGCTACTTATATTGTAAGGATCCATCATCATCCATTAAGTTGAATCAATTTCTGGTACTCTACGGCCTGCATATTTAGGTTTTGGATACATATCCATGAAGTTGGGCTTTGGACCCAGCAATACCTACGTGTAGCTTGAACCTTGTTTTATGACCCAGAAATAAAGATTAGGGAAAAAAAATCGGTTTCTAGTTTGATTGCCTTGGGTGGACTAGAATTATTGCCCGATTTGATTCATTAAGCCCAATGTTATTTCAGCGCTGGTTTCTAAGAGACTAAAATGGTACTTGTTTGTATTACCATTTAATGAATCAAATTTGAATCCCTCAAATATGGTGTTATTAAGTAAATTTGTTTTTTATCTATTAATGACACTTAATAAATCTGAAAATTTTTGATTTAAAATTGAATCTTAGCATCTTAATGGTACTTTAGATAAAAATATATTCACTATATTATCTGAATGTCATAAATATCATCTATTCAAATTTTATCTTTCTTCACATCACCAAAACTCATTTCTTATTTTTCTTTGTATCTCTCTCACAGGAGACTCCGCCTCCTGCGTCTCTTCTCATCACCAAAATTCATCTCTTCTTTTTCATTTTTTTTCCAACTAATTTGAAAATGTTTCAGTTGTGTTGTGTGTACATGGATCAAATTTTTCAGATTAGACTATGTTGAAAGCCTCATAATTGATTTTTTTTTCCTCTTAACATCAACCAATTTTCACTCTATTTTGTATGTTTTTTCAATTAGCGAGGCAATTAGAAAGTTCATTGATTGCTCGTTTTCAAAACTGTCAGTGGAACAAAGTACAGAAGCAGGCTCCTATCCAAGAGTGATCGATTAGGTTCTTCATACTTTGATTTTTGTAAAGGGGTTTTCTTTTATGCATTTTTGGTTGGTAATAAAGCCAGTCAGGCTTCAGTAAGATAATCCGCAGAGATTTCTGGTCACGTGATGTCTCTTTGCACTATGAAATTCTTTTTTTTTTTTTTTACTTTTTATTATTCTTTAAAATGGGAATAGAAATTGAAATTCGAGGGTAACCTATCAGTATTGTCTTGCAGGAATATGATGATAATGTTTGTTAAGTTTTTCTCATAAGAAGGAAGGACACTCTTTATAGGTTGAAGTTTATAAATGTTCACTTGTTCCTTACTGTATCTAATTGCTGCAAGTTACTGCTCATCTTCTTTCCACTGAGATCAACAAAGTTACTCCCCCTTCCTTTGCCAGAGCCAACCACTCTATCTTTGTAGGAACCCGATACCATATTTTTGTCTGGAGTTGAATGTTCCTTACGCCTGCTTCCATGCTTGCCTTTCTTTCTATTACATCAACCGGAATAGCTTAATGCTGTCTATAGCTTAATCTCGCAATTGAAGTTTACAGTTCGTTAATACTCATTCAAGTTTATTTTTCCTCTTTTCTTGTGGTATATAAGTTGTTGGAACTAAAAAGAAACCAACATGTACATGATACGCATATGATATATGTCCCATTTGTGTAGTGCTCTTTCATTTTAGCCATTGACTGATCAAGATGATTTTTTGGCTCTCTGATCATAAGTTAAATCTATAAGTAGTTTTCGTAGATAAAATTATCTTGGCCTAGACTAGTAGAAAAAAGAAGAGGTAATTCACTTATGAATAGGTCATCATCCTGGACATCCTTCATCTGTGCACATTTTTTTTTTTTTGTCAATGTTCTCTGCTTGTTCAATTGTGAACCGCTTCTCTCAGTGATCTGATTTACTGCCCTTTGATCAGATGGATCAAGAACCAATTTTTACGGATCTTAATTAGGGGTCATACTCTTTTTTTAAACAAATTTTACTGAGATGTTCGAAAAAGTATTGATGAATTT
This sequence comes from Bretschneidera sinensis, assembly GCA_023935145.1. NCBI lineage: Eukaryota > Viridiplantae > Streptophyta > Magnoliopsida > Brassicales > Akaniaceae > Bretschneidera > Bretschneidera sinensis. Next base: position 10,202,380 of record CM043700.1, on the reverse strand, counting down.
GTTTTTAACTTTTATTTTATTTTATTGATTATCTAAGCATTAAATTAGTAATATGTATTCATTGTTAAGTCAATCTATTTTTTATATTAAAATTGGTTATTTAAAGAAATTGAGATTATGACTCAATCCATTTAAAAAATAAAAAGTAATTGAGAATATTTTTGTTATGAATTATGTAAACTTTGTTCAGATCAACAGTTAATTCTTATATGCAACGAACATTCATGTTCTTAACAACTAAGAGGGTTAAAAAGGAAAAATATACCTATTCAGATGTTTCAATTAGTTCGTTTATCAAACAGTCTAAACAATTAACTATTCAGCATTCAGACACGATCTGTTATTGGTTCAACACTATTCAAATGTTTATTCATTATTCAACACTTATCACTTAAAAAAATACAAACACCACCTAAGGCCATGTTTATTGTAGCTTTTTGAATATGTGTTTGGTTGGAATTGAAGTGCTTATGTTTTAAGAGATTAAGAGGACAAAAGCACTTTCAAGTGGCAATTTTGAGATACTTTCACTAAAATATGATAAAAACACTTTCAAATAACTTCAGCTATCAAAAAGCAGAAGGTATGTCAAACACCTCTTATTTTATCTACTTTATTGATGAATCAGAAGCTAAAAGCAATTTAAAAAAAAATGATTTAGACCTAAAATCAGAAATTGGATTTAGTAACTTTTAATCACATAATCAATTTTGACACTATTTATGTTCTTAAATTACCTTTGTGTGGTAAAGGTATTTTCACCCTTATCACTATATAAATCACTAGTCGTTCGCTCCATCTTTATTTTTCTTCTCTGTCATCTATTATAACCTAATCTCCTTCATTACAGAACTCTTCCTCTGCCCAAATCTCTCTTTTTTATGTTTATAAATAAAATAAAAAAAGATATTATAACCTGATCTTCTTCATTTTTATTTTTAATTAATATTATTTTAATTATTTATATTTTATTGTGAATAAAATTAATATATTTATATTGCACAGATAATAAAATCAATTTGATGAAAGAAAAACCTCTAAATAATCAAATAGTACTCATATACAATTTTTAGTAATATCAACATCTAAAAGCAGTTTTACAACTTATTTACCAAACACATCAATCAGTTTAACAATACTTTTAATGTAATTTTTATCAAACACCAAATAACTTTTAACTCTGATACTTTTACCTAAAGTTGTTTTAAAATCGCTTTTGAATCCCTACATTAAAATAAGAAGTTAAGTCAAACGAGTATTAAGACTATGCAGTACACACAAGTTCAATTTAGGAAAAATTACAACTACATCATTTAGTTTTAACCATAAATGTAGTTACATCTCAAGTTTTCAAAACATATCATTCCTCTCAAATTTAGAATTATAGATGTATCTCATAATGCATACAAACAATAAAAATTATAATAAAATCAAATTAAATGATAAAGTGATATCGCGTGTTTTTTTGTTTATTTCAAAAAGTAACTCATACGTGATGTTTCAATGCGTCGAAAGAATGTCAGTTCTCATGATTTCAGTTAGTATTCTTAAATTATAAAATATGATTGTTGTTTTTTAATAACTTGAGATGTAATTGTATTTAGATATTTTTATAATTTTTTTAGTTAATTTTCTTTACTAAATTATGTTTAAAATTACTTAAATGTCTTGAGGTGTTAATGTCTTCATTTAATTTTTATAGTAAATAGATATTAGTTTTGAAATGAAATGAAATGAGTTTTGACATATTGAAGAAAAAAAATGGAAACAGTATAGCGTCGACTTAAACCCATATGCTTTACAAAAGCGCGTGACACGAAGTTGTTCTCGACTTTTTGCTTTTGCCGTTCTTATCCTGTTCGTTAATGGGACAGCCGCACGTGAGCTATCACATGTTCGTACCTTCAAGAAGGGGGATTTAGTACTTTAAAATCCTTTTCTTTTTAAAAGAAGCACTTCAAAAATCTTGTATCACTTGATATCAAGAAAATCCGTACTCGTAACACCATTCCATATTTTCTCTCATTAGATCATCTTATAGGTTTGAATATTTGATTCACCTGTGGGTGCATAACACCGATTACAATTTTTTTTTATATAATATACAAAACAATACCCTTTTTTTTCCTTTTTAAATCCATTTGATGCAAAGACAAAACAATATACTGTTTAATATTGAAATTCAACTCATCAACAGTAAAAATTATGATAAAATTTATAGTACATTGTTTTTGCACATAGATTTGAACTTTTTAAATTTTTGAATGTGATGAAGACCATTTCATAATCAAAATTTATGTGTATTGCAAACTTTATTTCACAATTTTTTTTACTGCAAATGAATTGATCTATTAATATTGAGTGAAAGGGGAAAAAATGTTGAGATTTTGCCTCTGAAATCTACCTACTTAAATTTTAAGTAAAAAAACATAACCACAACAATTAAATAGGCAAAACAAACAAAAAATAAGAACACAACAATTTAACATGGTTCGACAATTTCTTTATCTACTTCTACCAACAAATTCAATACTTAATTTATTTAACTTCATTTATAACTTTAAGAAAAGTACAGTTGCTAAACTCACACTAACTCACAATCCACAAGCCTCAATACAATCAAAACTTTCAACCTATCTCTAGTTGTAGATGCTCTCTTTATTTAACAACCCAAAACCCCAATACACTCAAACATATCAACTTAGCTCTAGTAGTAAATCCCTTTAATTTATGTTAATTTTTTTGAAATTATATGTGTAGCTCAAACATTTTCTAGTACTCCTTTTATATAGAGAATATTTTTCTAATAATAATAAAAAACGACAACATATAAGATTATTACTATTATTTCTATTAGAATAAACATTTACAAAATAAAAAATCAGTTTTCTTAAACTAATTAAAAATCATACTTATGAGAATTTAAGTCAAATCCTAACAGAAAGAGAGACATGTACCGCAATAAAAATTAATTGGACTCGGTTTTAATGGAGTACTATAGATATGAAGTATACAAAAAATCTATACATGTTTAATTATATTTTTACTATATTACCTTTTTTTTCTTGGGGTAAACGGAACTACATATATAAAAATAAAGTAATAAATTAGTCACTATATTTTTTTATAATTACTAAGAAACTTTATTAAGAGAGTAGGAGTGGCACATATTTCCTATTTTTACTCCTTATTTTAATGGGAAGTAGAGTGACAGTTACTAAATCATTGGCAGTTACTAAAAGAAAATAGGTCATCTCTCTACCCATTTAAGATGCATTGTACGGTTTCCATCATTTTATCAGTGTATGTAACTTTTATTAAGAGAAAGGGTTAAGAGAGAGAAACTTATCTCCAGGAGAATTTCACATTTTCATATCAAGAATTAATTGAAGAAATCATTATGGATTTCGGTATGTTATTTATGAATGTGTAAATCATGATAGTCAAGATCTTGAATTTATGAAGCATTAAGTATTAAGTATAATTTTTATTTATATATGGTATCAGAGCTCTTGGTAAGACTTTCATGATTTTCCATTACGATCTATTTGTTGGAATCAATTATTTGTGGAAGATTTCATTTAAACTTGCTTGGTTATATTTGATATGATTTAGTTTTGATTTTATTTTTCTCTTCCGCTGCGACTATTAAAGTTTTCCACAAAATAAAATCTCAATTTTTATTTGGTGGCTAACTAATTCCTAGATAAGTGGGTTTTTTTATTTTTGCTGTGTGATTCGCATATGATGCCATGATGGTTTGACCATTTCCATGAGATTTTCTAGTGATGTTGTTGGCTGCTTTAATTAATTGAGCAAATCACATATTTTTTCGTGCATTATTTTTCTCCATTTCCAGCCTGATGTTACATGCCAATCTTCTATTAAATTGATAATATTGCCCATAATTTGTTCTACAGTATAGAGCACGGGTGCACGAAATGTGTATCATTTACAAAATCTGAATCATGTCTAGAATTTATGAGTGACATTTCTTGTATTGATATGTTATAATTATTTTCTATAGTTTATTTGAACATGAAATTGTCACATATATGAAACTGTTTAAATGATGACATGATGTGATTAATGATAAATTGTTTTGCAAAGTGATTATTTCAACTCAAAATCCTATTTTATGAAATAGTTTGGTGATCACCAAAGTGACCCAACTAGAAAGTCATAGGTTTCAAGTTGTATTTTGGATCTTAATACTCATATCCCAAGTATTAAGAAAATGACTTTTGCAAATTTTTGTATAGATATTTATATGTATCTATGATCATGAGAATATTTTGACTTGGCCCAAAGGTGCACCACATTTCTTGTGATTAATATACTAAGGTAAAATAATTAATGTATATCCTTAATTGAGAGTTGGAATCGGATGCCAAAAGGTAACGGACCTATCGGATTATGGATACATTATTAATTATTTTTTAATAGGTGAAAGGGAATCACCATAATAGTCAATAATTTAATTTTGTATGCTGTAATTTTCATCCAAAGATGTGTTACAGCAGTACTATTTATTGTTTATTATTTAACTCAAAGCATTAATGTGTGAGCATATATTTGATTGCAGTTTCAGTTCCTGTTTCGCTTCATTCGCATGCTTCATCTATTTTGATCCGTAATGGAACAAATTTCTCAGACTGGTATGAGCAAGTCCAGTTTCACCTAGGTGTATTGGATCTTGATTTGGCACTCCGGATTGAGAAACCGCCTACTATTACTGAGGAAAGTAGTGCGGAAGAAAAGACTTTAAGTCATTCTTGGGAAAGATCGAACAGATTGAGCATTATGTTTATGCGAATGAGTATAGCAAACAACATTAAGTCAACACTTCCTAAATGTGACACTGCTAAGAAATTTTTTAAGACTGTGGAAGAACATTTTCATTCAGCTGACAAGTCTCTTGCTGGGACATTAATGGCTGAACTCACCACCATGAAATTTGATGGTACTCGTGGGATGCATGAGTACATCCTTGAGATGTCAAATCTATCTGCTAAGCTGAAGGCTCTTGGGATGAATGTGGATGAGTCTTTTCTTGTTCAATTTATTTTGAACTCCTTGCCTCTTCAGTATGGGCCATTTTAAATTCATTACAACACTATTAAAGACAAGTAGAATGTAAATGAATTGGCCAGTATGCTTGTTCAAGAAGAGACAAGGCTTAAGCAACAAGGACATCATTCAGTTCACCTTATAAGCAAAGGAGCCAGTAAGAAGTGGAAGAAACCTAATAAGAGCAAAAGGGTAGAACCACCTAAAATCAATGGGCCTCCTCAAGGTATAGAGGCTCATGAGAGGGGACAAAACAGTATCAAGTGTTGTTTCTGTAAGAAGTTTGGGCATGTTCAGAGAGATTGCCACAAACGTAGGGCATGATTTGAGAAGAAAGGTAAGCCTTTAGCTTACGTATATTTCGAATCAAACTTACTGAAGTTCCTTCTAATACTTGGTGGATTAACTCAGGTTCCACTGTTCATGTTTCTAATTCAATGCAGGGCTTCCTTACAATCCAGACTTTAAACCAAAATGAAAGTTCCATAGTTGTGGGAAATGGAGTCAAAGTTCCAATGGTTGCTACTGGGACATTTCGTTTATTTCTAGACACTGATTGTTATCTATATTTGTTTCAAACACTTTATGTTCCTTCTATTTCTCGTAATTTGGTTTCTATGTCAAAACTTGAACTTGAAGGTTTTTCCTTTTCATTTCGTAATAGAAGATTCAGTTTATTTAAAAATTCATCTTTCGTTGGTTCTGGAAGTTTATGTGATGGTTTGTATAAATTGAATCTTAATAGTCGTTTTGCTGAAAACCTTCTAACCCTGCATCATAATGTTGGAACTAAACGTAACCTGATCAATGAAAGTTTTTCTTATTTGTGGCACAGACGTTTGGGTCATATATCCAAAGAAAGAATGGAGAGATTAGTAAAGGATGGGATTTTGCCTAACTTAGATTTTACTGATCTCGATGTGTGTGTGGATTGTATTAAGGGAAAACAAACCAAACACATAAAGAAGGGTGCTACAAGAAGTGGAGAACTTCTTGAAATTGTCCATACGGACATTTGTGGGCCTTTTGACTCGCCATCTTTTGGTAAAGAAAAATATTTTATCACTTTCATTGATGATTTTTCACGTTATTATTATATCTATTTATTGCATGAAAAATCTCAAGCAATGGATGCCCTAGAGGTGTACATTGTTGAGGTTGAAAGATAATTAGATAAAAATGTGAAAATTATCAGATCTGATAGAGGTGGTAAATATTATGGAAGATATGATGGATTGGGCCAACACCCTGGCCCATTTGCTAAACTCCTAGAAAAGCATGGTATATGTGTACAATACACTATGCCAGGTACGCCTCAGCAGAATGGAGTGGCTGAAAGGCGTAATCGTACATTGATAGATATGGTTAGGAGTATGTTAAGTAATTCCTCTTTACCCATTTCATTATGGATGGAAGCCCTTAAGACCGCTGTTTATTTATTGAATAGGGTTCCTACTAAAGCAGTTCCAAAGACTCATTTTGAACTGTGGACAGAAAGGAAACCAAGTTTAAGGCACCTGCACGTTTGGGGTTTCCCAGCGGAGGCTAGGATTTATAATCCACATGAAAAAAAATTGGATTTCAAAACAATTAGTGGTTACTTTATTGGCTATCCAATGAAATCCAAAGGGTATAGGTTTTATTGTCCTAATCATAGTATGAAAATTATTGAAATGGGTAATGCCAGATTCATTGAGAATAGTGAAATGAGTGGGAGTGATCAATTACAAAAAAACAAATATTCAAGAAGTTAGGGTGCAAGTCCCACTACCCATAACTTCTAAAAAAATTCTTGTTCCTACAATTGTAGAATCATCTGACAATGTTGAACAACAAATTAATCAATCACTCCCCAATGAGATTATCACTAATGAACTAATTATGGAAGAACCACAACAATCAACATTAAGAAGGTCTCATAGAGAACGAAGACCTACTATTTCTGATGATTATGTGGTTTATTTACAAGAATCTGATTACGATATTGGGACAAGTAAAGACTCGGTTTCATTTTCACAAGCCATTGGTTGTAATGATTCTAATAAATGGATTGATGCCATGAATGATGAGTTGAAATCGATGGATCAAAACAAGATCTGGGAACTTGTCGAAATTGCCTGAAGGATATAAAGCAGTTGGTTGTAAATGGGTCTTTAAGACTAAACGTGATTCAAAAGGCAATATCGAACGACATAAAGCCAGACTTGTGGCCAAAGGTTTCACTCAGAAAGGAGGTATTGATTATAAGGAGACTTTTTCTCTTGTATCCAAGAAGGACTCACTTAGAACCATTATGGCTTTAGTTGCTCATTTTGATTTAGAGCTACACCAAATGGATGTGAAAACTGCTTTTCTGAATGGGAGTTTAGAAGAAAAGGTTTACATGGATCAACCTGAAAGTTTCTCCATAAAAGGAAAAGAACACATGGTTTGCAAATTAAATAAGTCAATATATGGACTTAAACAAGCTTCTAGACAGTGGTATCTTAAATTCAATGATACTATTACTTCTTTCGGATTTAAGGAAAACACCGTTGATCGGTGTATATACCTGAAGGTTAATGGGAGCAAGTTTATATTGATGATATACTGCTTGCCAGTAGTGATCTTGGTTTATTGCACACAACTAAGAAATTCCTCTCTGAGAATTTTGAAATGAAAGATATGGGTGAGGCAATTTACGTGATTGGAATATAAATATTTCGTGATCGCTCACGTGGTTTATTGGGATTGTCTTAAAACCGATATATTGAAACAATCTTAGAGAGATTTGGTATGGAGAACTGTTCAGCTAGTGTTGCCCCAATTCAGAAAGGGGATAAATTTAGTCTCATGCAATGTCCACAGAATGAATGAGAACATAAGCAGATGGAAAGAATTCTTTATGCTTCTGCTGTAGGAAGTTTGATATATGCATAAACTTGCACCAGGCCAGACATCAGTTTTGCAGTTGGTATGTTGGGCAGATACCAAAGTAATCCTGGAATGGATCATTGGAAAGCTGCAAAGAAAGTGATGAGGTACTTAAAGGGAACAAAAGATTATATACTTACTTTCAAGAGGTTTGATAATTTGGAGGTGATTGGTTACAATGATTCAGATTTTGTTGGATGTGTTGATAGTAGAAAATCAACTTTTGGTTATGTACATCTGTTGGCTGGAGCAGCAATTTTATAGAAAAGTGCTAAACAGACTATTATTGCTGCATCCACAATGGAAGCTGAATTTGTGGCATGCTTTGAGGCCACGGTTCATGGTTTATGGCTGTGAATTTTTATCTCAGGGCTTGCTATTGTCGACACTATTGAGAAGCCGCTGAGAATTTATTATGATAATTTTGCGGCTGTTTTTTTCTCCAAAAACGACAAATACTCTAATGGTGCTAAACACGTGGAGTTAAAGTATTTTGCTGTTAAGGAGGAAGTTCATAAACAACGGGTGTCCATTGAACATATTAATATTGAGCTCATGGTTGCATATCCGCTAACTAAAGGGTTACCACCAAAGACATTTAAAGAACATGTTAATCGGATGGGTCTTGATTGTAACCCTTGATGCCTATTATGTTTTGGATTGCAATGGTTTGTTTATGTTATTAGACACTTTGAGATCTCATTAATCACATTTCTGATTTTTCCTGTTTTCCATTTTGTACGTACATCTATAAGATTGGATAAATGATAACAGGAAGTCTTTTACAAAGACAATTTTTATTGGACCAATTTTGGATACTTCTCATTTATGAACCATGGTTGATTGAATTGCTAGTGTTGTAGTACATTGAAGGGACTATGTCACCTTATTGATGTACACCGCTATGACTCATGCTAGTGATTCATTTAACCATAGTATTTATTTTGACCAATTTAAGTTAGAGATGGATTAGTGTTTTATGCGCATAATGTTTACTTCATTGAAGCTAAAATAAAATTTGTCATATAGGCCAAGTGGGAGAATGTTAGATATATTTTTAATCCCACATGACACGTGTATGACTTCTAGTCTCTTGTTAAAATGAAGGTATCTGATCTAATCCCTAAAATATTGGTTGATACGATTAGAGAAGTAGTTTCCTATTTTTACTCCTTACTTTGATCGGAAGTGGAGTGACAGTTACTAAATCATTGGCAGTTCCTAAAAGGAAATAGGTCATCTCTCTACCTATTTAATATGCATTATACGGTTTCCATCATTTTATCAGTGTATGTAACTTTTATTAAGACAAAGGGTTAAGAGAGAGAAACTTATCTCTTGGATAATTCCACATTTTCATATCAAGAATTAATTGAAGAAATCGCTGGATTCCGGTATGTTATTTATGAATGTGAAAATCATGATAGTCAAGATCTTGGAATTTATGAAGCAATTAAGTATTAAGTTTAATTTTTATTTACAGTAGGTACTATATTACTTTACAAGAATAACATTACCATTAAAATGAGACTTAGTCAAAAAGCGACATTACTTTCCCTATAGATCAGCATCAGTTTGTGGTATGACCAGTCAATATGAGAAAGAAGTTCTAAACCAAAAAGATACAAGCATTTAGCAAGCTCATCCTATAAAGTTGGTTAGCATTTAAACCTTTTTTTTTATGATGGCAATTGCTCAATGACATGCATTAACAACGTACAGATACTTTTTAAATTATACATATATTAATACATGTGTGTACATTCTGGATAATATATATATATATATATATATATATATATATATATATATATATAAACACTAACTAACGTAATAAAAATCTCTAAAAATACAAGTAAATACTCGTTAAAACAGTGATATCAATGACATGTTCACTCAATTATCACATTTTGTTCATTGTATCAACATAAAATTTATTCCACGTATGAACAAACTGTTTAGTTGATATGATATTCATGTATTAACACCAATATGACTCAAAAGCTTAAGTTAATAAATTTTGGGTCCAAATTATATATATAAGTCATCCTTATTTTTTATTTTTTTCAAATGTGAAATAACTCGCATGTAGATATCTCAACACTTTGTCTCATGGAGTAATAGATACTCATTGTTAGAGTATGACCACCATATCAATAATAATGAACAAAATTGATAAGAGTTTCAAGCTTTGTTTCCTCAGGGAATTATATTAATTTTAATTTGGACTTATGACATTCGAAATTCATGCTTCGAGTTGATATTTTTTTGGTTGCAATAGCATTCTATGGCCGTGTTTGACAACTTTTTAAAGCAAAGTTACTTAAATCAGACATCATATAAATGAGTTTATAGATTGACCTGATTTTATCTGAGATGATTTAAACTAGATTCAACTTTGATTAATCACATGAGGTTTGAAAATTTGACTAATCAAAATTATCTAACTATAAACAGAATTTTGGTCTTGGACTCCAAATTGATTTTGTTAAATTAAACGAGAAATATTTCAGTTTATGGGTTTGTTTAATTTCTATGCATCATGGCATGCAAATCTTTGTCATTGATCTGTTTTATTGTTGTTATAGGTGGGTATTCAATGATTCATCGTGGAGTAGTATGAAAATCTCATTCACAGAAGGGTAGTGCTTTTTCTTGAACAAGAGGGTAAAGTTAAATATTTTTTTTATAAAAAAAAATCAACCAAAGAATAAGGGTGGCTCAATAAAAGAACTTATAATCTAAAGATCGGCCTAAACCCATCAAAAACTCATCGCATTTAGGTACCGTTTGGATGCTTATCAAAGTATGTTTAAAATATGCTTTAATAATTTAAATTTAAGTGATTTAATAAGAACTAAAACAGCACTTAAATGGTGGTAAGACCCAAATCATATGTAATGTGTTTAGGAAAATTATTAATTTGTATCTACTTCATATTGTAAGGATCCATCATCATCCATCAAGTTAAACCAAATTGTCTGCATAGAATCATTATTCAATGATTCTATGGTTTGATATGATCCATAATCAAGTCTTGGGCCCAGAAATATCTTCATGTAGCCTGAACCCTATTTTATGACCCAGAAAAAAAGATTATGAGGAAAAAAACACTCTGGGTTTCGAGTTTGATTGCCTTGCGTGGACTGGATTTGCCCTATTTGATTCCTTAGGCCCAATGTTAATTCAGCACTGGTTTCTAAGAGACTAAGGCCTTGCTTTTCGTAGTTTTTTTATAGTTAAAAAGCACTTTTAAATGATTGAAAGTGCTTTGATATATGTTTAGTTGAAACTGAAGTGCTTCCGTTTTAAGATGTTAAGAGAACAAAAACGCTTTTAAATGAAGTACTTTTGAGGTAATTTTATTAAAAGAGGATAAAAGAACTTTCAAATAGCTTCTGTTTGGGTGTGATTGAGTCCGATAGATCTCTTTTATAAATTTGTCCATTGCGGCGGTATCGTCGTTTAGATATATCGTCGTCTCTTGATAATTTATAAGTTAGGTCATGTGTGCTTGAAAGTAAAGAAGATTTCATAACAATTACATTAGGATTTATAAATGCGCTTTAATTGAATATTTTTCGATTGCCTGTTTGGGATGTGAAACTTGCAATCGAGATAAAAACAACTGAATCAAGTTAGGATTAGAGCAACGAACCTAGGGAAGATTTCCGAAACCTTGTAATTTTTATTTTAAACTTATTTACACAATTACCCTTCTTCTCAAACAACTCAGATTCTTTTAATCTTTTATCGTTTGTGTTGAGGTTTACACCTTCTATTGTACTTAACTTGTTTCCCTGTGGAATCGACACCCCAAAACTATACTACAATAACCGCGTTATGTTTTGGGCGTAATCATCTCTCATTCCATATAAAAAAATTAACGTTGTAAAAACTAAATAAAAAGCCCCAGAAATATATACGCAAATATATTTGGATTCATGTGTTGTCTCTTAGAGAAAAATATATACACAAATATATGCAAATAAAAACATTCAATAGATTAACAAATGTAACACACACACACACACACACACACACATATATATATATATATATATATATATATATATATATATATATATAAACAAATATATGAGAGAGAGAGAGCCCAAAATCGGCGAAATGGGGAAAATAGGGGGAAAAGCCTAGAAATGAATGTTGAAGATTGCAATCGATGAAATATGTGTGTGTGTGTGTGAGATGTGAGAGAGAGAAAGAGAGCATGTGAGAGAGAGAGAGGATAAGGTGAAAATTTCTTTAGGATTTTGGAAATTGAGTCGCGCGGCGCTAGGAAAAGAAAGCACGAGAAAAGAAGAAGTGGGGAAAAAAGGTTCCTGAGTGAAATTTAGGTCAGACTTTCACCAAGGGATTAAATTCTCTCAGTAATACGTTTTTATCCCTCGATATATGTAGTTTACTTAATTTAAAATTAATTTTATATTCATTTATCAATACCAAGGGATTAAATTCCCACGATAATAATATATTTCTAATTAAAAAAACCAAAAAATATTTTACGAACTTAATACCGAGTGTAAAAATATTATCACCTAGAGAATTGTCCCTCGGTGATAATATTTTTCACTATCACTGAGGGACGATATTATCTGTCGTTGAAAACACTTATCGCCGAGGGACATGTATCCCTTAGTGATAGTCTCTTTGTGATTAGTGATTTTCTTGTAGTGCAATAGAAAATTTGATAAAATCAAGTCAAATGGTAAAGTGACCTCAAGTGTTTTTTTTGTTTATTTCAATAAGTAACTCTTACATGATGTTTCAATGCATCGAAGGAATGTCAGTTCACATGATTTTAGTTAATATTCTTAAACTATAAAATATGATTGTTGTTTTTTAATAACTTGAGATATAGTTGTATTTAGATATTTCGATATCTTTATATCTTTATATTTTTTTAGTTAATTTTATTTACTAATTTATGTTTAAAATTACTTAAATGTCTTGAGGTGTTAATGTCTTCATTTAATTTTTATAGTAAATAGGATATTAGTTTTGAAATGAAATGAAATGAGTTTTGACATATCGGTCAGTTTTCGAAAACTAAAAATAGTTTTCAAAAACTCTTTTCTATGTTTGGCATGCAGTTTTCAAAAGCAATTTTCTAAAACAGTTTTCAAAAACTGCTTTCTTAAAACTCCAAATTGGTGTTTTCTAATATAATTTTTGAAAAATAACCCTAAAATCACTGTTTATTTCTCTATTTCATTCTTCATTCGTGATATATAAAAAATACTAAAAATTTAAAAATAAAATAATATTAATTATTTTAAAATATTTAGTAAATATGAGAAATAAAATTAATATAGATTTTAAATTTAAACTCAAAACTAAAACTAATTATAATGTGTATCAAAACAGTTTTTAAAATAAAATTATCCAAACATTTCATTGTTTTCTGTTTTGAAAGCAGTTTTCGAGTTACAGTTATCCAAACATGTTTTCTTCATAAAACATCAAAAAACTGTTTTCAGTTTTCGTTTTCAAAAACAGTTTTTAAAAACTGAAAATAAAAAACTATTACCCAAATATGTCCAATAATACCGACTTAAACCCACATGCTTTACAAAAGCGCGTGACACGAAGTTGTTTTTGACTTCTTGCTTTTGCCGTTCTTATCCTGTTCGTTAATGAGACAGCCGCACGTGAGCTATCATCTCATAGGTTTGAATATTTGATTCACCTGTGGATGCATAACACCAATTACATCTTTTTTATATATAATATACAAAACTATACCTTTTTTTCTTTTTAAATTCATTTGATGTCACGACAAAACAATATACTGTTTAATATCGAAGTTCAACTCTTCAGCAGTAAAAATTATAAAATAAAACTTGCAGTATATTGTTTTTACACATAGATTTAGACCTTTTAAATTTTAAAATGTGGTGGAGATCATTTTATAATCAAAATTTATGTGTATCGCAGACTTTACTTCACAATTTTTTTTTACTGCAAATGATTGATCTATTAACTACTTAATTTATTTAACTTTAATTACAATTTTAAGAAAAACAAAGTTGCTAAACTCACACTACCTCACAATCCACATGCCTTAATACAACCAAAACTCTCAACTTAGCTCTAATTATAGATGATCTCTTTATTTGACAACTAAAAACCCTAATACACTCAAATATATCAATATAGCTTTAGTAGTAAATCCCTTTAATTTACGTTGATTTTTTTTAAATTATATGTGTAGCTCAAACCTTTTCTAATACTTTTTTTATATAGATGATATTTTTCTAATAATAATAGAAAAAAAAACAACAGCATATAAGATTATTATTATTACTTCTATTAAAATAAACATTTATAAAATAAAAAATTAGTTTTCTTAAACCAATTAAAAATCACAATTAAGAGAATTTAAGTCAAAATCTTAAAAAAAAAAAGTGACATGTATCGCAATTTAATTGGACTCGGTTTTAATGGAGTACTATAGATATGAAGTATACAAAAAATCTATACATGTTTTACTATATTACTTTTTGTTCTTGGTGTAAACGGAACTACATATATAAAAATAAATTAGTCACTATACTTTTTTTTATAATTACTAAGAAACTTTATTAGGAGAGTAGGAGTGGCACATATTTGCATGTGTACGTTCTATACCTCTTTATAGTTTCTCCTTTTTACTGTCTTGCGTAGGATTTCAAATTAAACATACTTAATCACATTGAATCAACATAAAAAAGCAAAGAACACTTGATATCAAATAGATGGAAAAGAACAGATACCTTCTTTAACATCTACATTTAGCAAGCTCATCCTATAAAGTTGGTTAGCATTTAAACCTTTTTTTTATGATGGCAATTGCTCAATGACATGCATTAACAACGTACAGATACTTTTTAAATTATACATATATTAATACACATGTGTACATTTTGGATAATATATATATATATATAAACACTGACAAACGTAATAAAATAAAATAACAATCTCTAAAAATACAAGTAAATACTCGTTAAAACAGTGATATCAATAACATGTTCACTCAATTATCACATTTTGTTTATTGTATCAACATAAAATTTATTCCACGTATGAACAAACTGTTTAGTTGATATAATATTCATGTATTGACACTAATATGACTCAAACGCTTAAGTTAATAAATTTTGGGTCCAAATTATACATATAAGTCATCCTTATTTCTTATTTTTTTCAAATGTGAAATAACTCACATGTAAATATCTCAACACTTTGTCTCATGGAGAAATAGATACTCATTGTTAGAGTATGACCACCATATCAATAATAATGAACAAAATTGATAAGAGTTTCAAGCTTTGTTTCCTCAGGGAATTATATTAATTTTAATTTGGACTTATGACATTCGAAATTCATGCTTCGAGTTGATTTTTTTTTGGTTGCAATAGCATTCTATGGCCGTGTTTGACAACTTTTTTAAGCAAAATTGCTTAAACCATATAAGTGAGTTTATAGATTGACCTGATTTTATCTGGGATGATTTAAACTAGATTTAAAAGTTTCCAAACAACGTCTATATGTTCAACCTTGATTAATCACATGAGGTTTGAAAATTTGACTAATCAAAATTATCTAACTATAAACAGAATTTTGGTCTTGGACTCCAAATTGATTTTGTTAAATTAAACGAGAAATATTTCAGTTTATGGGTTTGTTTAATTTCTATGCATCATGGCATGCAAATCTTTGTCATTGATCTGTTTTATTGTTGTTATAGGTGGGTATTCAATGATTCATCATGGAGTAGTATGAAAATCTCTATCACAGAAGGGTAGTGCTTTTTCTTGAACAAGAGGGTAGAGTTAAATATTTTTTTTATAAAAAAAAATCAACCTAAGAATAAGGCTGGCTCAATAAAAGAACTTATAATCTAAAGATCGGCCGAAACCCATCAAAAACTCATCGCATTTAGGTACCGTTTGGATGCTTATCAAAGTATGTTTAAAATATGCTTTAATAATTTAAATTTAAGTGATTTAATAAGAACTAAAACAGCACTTAAATGGTGGTAAGACCCAAATCATATGTAATGTGTTTAGGAAAATTATTAATTTGTATCTACTTCATATTGTAAGGATCCATCATCATCCATCAAGTTAAACCAAATTGTCTGCATATTACGGTTTTGGATACATTCTACGGTTTGATATGATCCATAATCAAGTCTTGGGCCCAGAAATATCTTCATGTAGCCTGAACCCTATTTTATGACCCAGAAAAAAAGATTATGAGGAAAAAAACACTCTGGGTTTCGAGTTTGATTGCCTTGCGTGGACTAGAATTGCCCTATTTGATTCCTTAGGCCCAATGTTAATTCAGCACTGGTTTCTAAGAGACTAAGGCCTTGCTTTTCGTTGCTTTTTGATAGTTAAAAAGCACTTTTAAATGATTGAAAGTGCTTTGATATATGTTTAGTTGAAACTGAAGTGCTTCCGTTTTAAGATGTTAAAGAGACTAAAAACGCTTTTAAATGAAGTACTTTTGAGGTAATTTTATTAAAAGAGGATAAAAGAACTTTCAAATAGCTTCTGCTTTAGCAGAAATAATCTCAAACATCTCTTTTTTATCATTTTTTTTATGAATCAAAAGCTAAAAAACAACTTTAAAAAGTTGATTCGGTCTCCAAATCAAAATTTGAATTTTGTAACTTTTAATCACAAAATCAATTTTGATACTATTCATATTATTAAATTAACCTTATGTGGTAAAGGTATTTACATCATTTCTAATATATAAATCACTATCCATTCTCTTCATCTTTATTTTTTTTTTGTCATCAGTTATAGCCTAATCTCCTCCATTAAAGAACTCTTTCTCTGCCCAGATCTCTTTTTTTTTTTTTTGTGTTTAGAAATAAAAAAAAGATGTTATAGCCTGATCTTCTTCATCTTTATTTTTAATTAATATTATTTAAATTATTTATATTTTATTGTGAATAAAATTAATATATTTATATTACACATATAATAAAGTCAATTTAATAAAAGAAAGACTTTTAAATAGTCAAATAGTACTCATATACAATTTTTAGTAATTTCAATATCTAAAGTAGTTTTACAACTTATTTACCAAACACATTAATTGGTTTAATAACACTTTTAAAACATTTTTTTTATCAAATATCAAATAATTTTTAACTTCACAGTACTTTTCCTTAAAGTTGTTTTAAAATTATTTTTAAGTCCCAATAGCAGAATCATAAGTTAAGTCAAACGAGCTTTAAGACTATACAGGCTATTCTACGTACAAGTTTAGTTTAGGGAAAATCACAACTACATTTTTAAGGTTTAACTATAAATATATTTACATCCCAAATTTTCAAAACATGTCATATGATTCCCCCTTAAACTTAGAATTACAGATGCATCTCATAATGCATACAAACAAAAGAAAATCTAACAAAATCAAGTTAAAGGATAAAGTGACATAACGTGTTTTTTTGTTTAATTCAAAAAGTAACTCATACGTAATGTTTCAATGCGTTGAAGGAATGTCAATTTTCATGAATTCAATTGATGTTCTTAAATTGTAAGATGCGATTGTCGTTTTTTGATAACTTGAAATGCAGTTATATTTTTATATTTTTTAATTGATTTTTTTTACTAATTTAAGTTTAAAATTACTTAAATGTCTCGGGGTGTTAATATCGAATTTTCAGATATTTTAAGTTTAAACCACTGCTCTTCATTTAATTTTTATTGCAAACATGATATTAATTTTGAAATGAAATGAGTTCAACATATCCTAGAAAAAAATGGAAACAATAAAATGACCCACATGCTTTTTAAGAGCGCGTGACAAAAAGTTATTCCTGACTTCTTGCTTTTGCCGTTCTTATCCCGTTTGTTAATGAGACAGCCCGCATGTGAGCTATCATTTTTTTGTACTTTTCAGATGGAGATTTTAGAGTGATGATCTGATGGATGTAATTTAATGAGAAATATTATCAAATTAAAAAAATTATTGATAATTATAAAAAATCAAATATTATTTTAAAAAAAATATTTTTAAAAAATTAAATAATAAAATCACTATTTAATTTTTTGGTAATTATTAATTGATTTTTTTGATTTCATTATAACTCTAGCGAAACCGAATCCGTGGTATCATCACATGAGAATCTAATAGGCTTCCAAAAATCTTGTATCACTTTGATATCAATAAAATCCATACTTGTAACCCAAATCCATATTTTTCTCTCAATGGATTATCTCATGTTTGATGCGCTTTACACAAAAAAATAAAAACCGAACATCACGAGGCTTCGTTTGTTTTTATGTAAAATATATTATAACGTAAAATTAATTTCATAAAAATGATTTTTATATAAAATTATTAATTTTTTTTTTATTTGGTTAAGTCTAAAAGTAAATGATTAAAAAAAATTTAAAAAAAATTAGTGATGTAATATGTTAGAGAGAAATTTTAGGAAAGTGAAAGAATGATTTTCTTTATAAAAAAATAATCATTTTTCAATTATTTGTAAAATAACTTACGTGAAAAAAAAGATGAAAATTGTTTTGTTAAGTTTTCACCGATCAATATTATAAAATTCTGTTTTATGTAAAATTGATTTTCATAGAATCTAAATATTAATAAAATATTATTTTATATATATTTGATTTTTGAAATATCAATTTTAAAAAAAATAATAAAAGATCGACAAACGGCACAACAATTACATTTTTTTCTATAATATACTAAATAATACCGTTTATTCTTTTTTTTTTGACCTTTTCCTTTGAGAGTATCGATAGGTCCATTTGATGCCAAGGCAAAACAATTTACCGTTTAATAGTGAGTGAAAGGGGAAAAAAAGAGTATATAAATGATCTATACATAAGTTTAAATGTATCTTTAGTATTTTACTTTTTTTCCTTGGCGTAAATGGAATTTCATAAAAATAAATTAGCCTTTGTATATATTTTTTTTATAATTACTAAGAAACTATACTAGGAGACTAGGAGTAGCATCGGTACATATTTGCATGTGCGCGTTCTCTATCTCATTTTATTTGGATGATCTTTTTCACGAACGATAAACCTGTTTTCACAACATTTTTATTATAAAATAAAATATTTGATATGGAAAATGTCTTTTTACAAACAATTCACTGTGCATGAAAATAGAAGTACCCTTTTATTTTCTCCTCTTGGCATGCCCAAATACCAAGGTTTAGGTTTAAGATCATAAACACAGAGATAGTCTTAGCATAAAGCCAGTTTTGATGTTGAAGTCACCTAGTTCTAATTCGTAATCAAGGTAAGTTTGAGTTTGATAAAGATTTTCTTTTATGTTTTTCGAGCTATATATCTTGCCTTTTTTCTTTCTTTAATTCGTTTTTCTCTTTTATTAGTAAATGGTACATACGTACTATATTACTTTACAAGAATAATCTTAGTCAAAAGGCAAAATCAGCATCAGTTTGTGGTATGACCAGGCAATATGATAAGGAAATTATAAACCAAAAAGATATAAGCATTTAGCAAGCTGATCCTATAAAGCTGGTTGGCATTTTAACTTTTTTTATGATGGCAATTGCTCAATAACATGCATTAACAGTGGACATATACTTTTAATATTATGCATATATTGATATACACGTGTTACATTCTAGATAACATGCGTAAGAAGAAACACTGACAAACACAAAAGTAAAGATAATAAAAACCTTTAAAAAAGTAAACATTCATTAAAACAGTGATACCAATGACATGTTCATTCAATTATTTAAAAACAAACAGTGATATGATAATTATCATTATTCAACAGAATTACATATTTTGTTTTTTGTTTACTGTATCAACGTAAAATTTATTTCACGTACAGTTGTATAATTGATCTACTCGATGATAGTTACATATATATCATTGTTATATATCCTCACAAATAGCGCTAGTCATTGTAGTAATTGATGCTCCAAACGTAAAGATATATTACAACATCAATGAGCATCATGTGCAGAGAGCTTGAAATGGATGTTTCTTGGTTGTGTGTTTTTCTTTGAAGGAAATAAAATGCTTCTTGTAGTGGGTTAGTGCATGTTTGATTTGGAATCAAATTCAAATTTCCATAGAAATCTGTATTAATTTGAGAATCTCTGTCAATCTCATTATCCTTTTAATTGATGTTTGTTCCACTAAAGATACAGAGAATAGGTGAAGCATTCAATCCTTATGTTTTGTGCTTGCATGGCCTCTAAAGGTCACATTTTCATGTAAACAGCTGGAGTATAAGAAATAATTAAGGCTGCTTTGTGAGCTTTTTCACAAACCATGCATTAATTCTTTCTGCTTTTAGAATGCAGATTCTTTCACAAACCATGCATTAATTCTTTCTGCTTTTAAAGGCACTGAGTACCCACCATTTTAGAAATCAAAAGAGCATCAAAGGACAAGAAGTGTCCAAAAAACATTTTCATATCATGCCTATCGCTCTTCTATGACAACTTAATAATTAAGTATAGCCTACACATTTTCTAATAAAATTAACGCCTCTCGATCCTCAAGCAAAATTATTTGCTTCAAATTACAATTTCTTTGGTTTATTTATGTCCTAATTCCCTAAAATATTAGAGTGACGTGCTAATCTAATGATAAATTTGTACTTAGCACAGGTCTATAAAAGATATACAGATGACACAATGATTCATCTTGTTAACTATCATTAATTTCAAAAGTTTAAACCGATAAAAAATGAACCAATAATACATATAAAACTCTCATACATTTTAACATTCTCCCTCACGTGCGTAGTTTTAGAGACTATATAAGCCTAATACGTGAAGCTCGAAACAGAAACAAAAACCAAACTAAGTATTTATTATAAAAAGAGACAAGTGAGAATTATCAAGAATCAAATAAAAATCTTTCATTCTGATATCATGTTAACTACCATTGATTCCAAAAGCTTAATAAGTTAATAGAAAATAAACCAACAATATATATCAATTTTATATATATTTTAGCACATCTTATCATTGGATGACACGAGAAAAAAAAATATATATATATCCAATAATTAAAAAAACCTTTACACTATATAATTTTTAGAATTTTCTCTAGCAAAGGAATACAGAATCCTTCACGCCCACTTTAAAGTTTCCATTCATATAGTAAAGGCGGCTAACAAAAGTGAACCAAAACTCACCTTTCTTTAGCATGCTGAAATTCCTTGCACATGTGACCAAATGAATTGTTTGGTTTTTTATAGCTTCATGCATGAATCTTATGCCAGTAGATCACTAACATCAAGGTCCATTAATTCATGTTTCGATAAAGCCAACCTTATAATTAATTCCCTCTTCTTCTTTACCTCAAAAAAAAAAAAAAATCATTTTCCCAAAAAAAAAGTAACGAACTAGTAAGGTGGTTACCGCATAGCATAGTTGATAACATTATTTTTTTCTAAAATTTTAAACTCAAACCAATAATTATATATAAAATAAAAAAATTAAACAATTGCGCTTTAGGTAAAATTTATTTCCCTCCGACAAACCCAGATGAAAACGTTTCCTACAATATGCTTTTTGCACTTTGAGATCAATATAATTATTTAAAATACCCACTCATGCGAGCAATCACCTTACTTTTCGATCACAGTTATCATACTCGGACTGAATATCATCAAGAGAAAGAGCGAGTCATTGGGTCAATAGACTTACCTATATTAAGTCGAGTGATTGAACGAGATAAATTATAAAAAAAATTAAAATTACATAATATTTTGTCATTACACGTGCATATTGAACATTCTTTAAATCCTCAATCCTCTTTTGGGCATAACATCAGGTTATCTAGGTTCCATGCAAAAAAAAAAATTCAAAAAAATAAGTGCATAAGAATACTCATTTTTAAAATATTATTTTTTAATTAAAAAAGTTTTATATATAAATACAATAATTGATTTAATAATAATTTAAACTCATAATATCATCACCTAACTTAATCCACAACATTTTTATATTATCTCTTTAAAAAAAAAAAAAAATATAAATTGAACAAACAATTCACACTTTAATAAAAATCAAACATAAAATGGATCTGCCATCTTAATCATAATCCATCAATCATGCAAGTGAAACCGCAACTTATCAAAGGACGTACATGGGTCATACGATAAATCTTTCACTGTAAGGGTCCCAAGTATCGTTCATCTTACATCACACGATCAACCACCTTTGCCTCATTCCCAAATTTAGACCTTTAATTGATTCTGGGGCCACAAAATATAAACACTATTTCCAAAAACAAATGGTGGCATGCCAAGCGCATGACTTGAACACAGTTTGTAATAATTTATCGACTGTTTTTTTAATTTATGTATTCAATTTGACTATTGATAGTAATCCATTAAAATAAACCATTGAAAACGACATTAAAAAATTCAGATTATATATCTGTCTAACAAATTAATCCTAGATTGACAATTCATAAAAGATATTCATCACAAATAATTAATAATTTATTGATAAATTTAAAAATATTAATGAATTTATAGTGATTAGCAACTAATATTAATCCATAGACTATAAACATTATTAATTAACTATCCCAAAAGTCCAAAACTAACGAGAGTGACTTAATATAATGTGGCTCTAGTAAGTGACGGATCCCAAAAATTTTATTAACGACATATATAAACAATAAATATATATTGATTTGCTCATTTATGTACATTTAAAACAAAAATTAAAAATTAAAGAGTAAGAAGTTCAAAACTGATTTCCTTTATTTCTTCCACAGAACCACAACCAATTGTTCATGTCTTTTTACAGTATGTTCAGGGATGGTTAGTAAGTAGAGCCTCAATATTCAATTCAGTGTAGGCATTGATAATAGAGAATCCAAATCATCCAATCTACAAGTTCCAATATGCAAAATGATAACCACCCTCCACATCAAAAGGAAAACGAACAAGTATAACCTATAACTTGTGGCCTTTATAACTAAAAAAGGCAATATTTTTTGGTTCATGGTGCAACTTACCATCGTCTAAAGATTAATTGTTTCAGACACCAGTTTTTCGTTTATTTGCATACACAATTGGAGGCACTGAATATCAGCTTCATTCGTTTCTGGATGAAATATAATACACAGAAATTTCGTTGCTTTCGTGTGAAATAACAAATATAAAAACTAAATTAAAATACATTTATTTTTTTTATTATAAATATATTATATATATATATATATATATATATATATATTATAAAACTAAGACCATTTTTTTTTCTTTGTTTTTCTCCTTCTACCTCATCTGGTACGAGACAGAGAGTTTTGTGTTTTTTTTCTTTGCTTTTCTCCTTCCTCATCTGTTACGACACAGAGTTTTTTGTTTTTTTTTTCTTTATTCCTTCTCTTCCTGCAGACCGGTGCTGCCGGAGGAGCTGCTGTCGTGCTGGAGGAGCTACTGCCGCATTGGTACGGCGTTGCTGTCGTGCTGGTGCCGCGCTACTGCCACGCCGCGCGTTGGTACGACGTCCTCGTGCAGATCTCCAGATATGGAAGAAGAAGAAAGAGGAAGAGATGAAGGAGGAGGAGAGAGAAGAAGACGATGAATAGGGTCCGTTATTGAGGGGCGGAATGAGTATAAAAGAAAAATTAACCTCACAGAGATGGGATTACTTCTGCCGTAAAGGAAGGGTGGGACAGATTGCATGCATCGGGACTAATTTAATCCTATCCCACGTTTGTACCATAAAGCAAACATGCTCTTTAGAGTTTTGACCCAAAAAAGGGAACAAGAAGCAACAATTAGAACTAGATCATGGACAAATGACAAAATGACAATGCATAGATCAATCAAAGATTCAATTGAAAGGGGAAAAAGAATCTGAAGGGCGAAAAAAGAAAAGACAAACAAATTAAAGAGAAAAACCGAACATTAATATACCAGAATCCAGATTGTGCTCGTGGATGGTGGATGAAAAGGGAAGACAGAGAGAGAGACTTTCCAAGAGGGGGAGATGGAATTATGGTGCGATGCACCGTGCGCGACGAACGGCGACCAGCAAGAGCAGCGACACTGTGTGGAGCTTGAGAGTTGAGACTGACTGACTGAGTCTGAGTGTGAGGGGACTGAGTCTGCCCCTAGTTTTCAGCGTATGGCTAAAAGTAATTTTTTGAATATAAAATTATTGATAATAAATTAATAATATCTGTACATATAATAATTGAATATATATAAATATTTTTAATTTTGCGAGAACACATTTGGCTTACCTTGAATCATAGGGTAATTTATGAGGTAATTACAAAATTTTAGTGGTGGTAATTATGTAAACATTTATAAAATAATTTTATTTTTAAAACCTCACGTGGGGACTGCCCCCACTGCCTGTACAGTAAATCCACCTCTAGCTGTAGCCTATGGTTAAAAGTAATTTTTTAATATAAAAAATATTTAAGAATAAATTAATACTATTTGTACATATAATAATTAAATATATATAAATATTTTTAATTTTCTGAAAGACAAATGATAGATATTATTGACAATAAGTTAAAAACTTAGTATAAGGTAAACAACATTCCATGATTTATACTAATCACGGGACAACAGAAACAACAACAAAAACACTGACGACAAATACACCTAGAGTCAGAGCAAAGAACATAATTAATGAAACCATTAAGTCCATAATTATTTAATTTTATAATTTTAATCTAATATATATATATATATATATATATATATATATATATATATATAATCATTGAATTATAATGAGTTCGGTAAAAATTCAATACTAAAATAACCAATGAAATTATAGGTCGGTCACGAGTATGGTAATCTTCAAACTGAATGGAACTCACTGAAAAATTATTCAATATTTTTGAAAAATTATTTTTTTTCCCACATTCGTGTATGATATATTTTTGTTGTGTTATATTTGTTGGGAATTGGATAAGAGTCCTAGAGATGTAGCCAAAACTGGTATGGATAAGAGTCCTAGAGATCCAATAACAAAACATACCATGTGTATAAACTACCAAAAGGAATATTTCACAAAATCTGGGTCTCTTTTGCTCCCACTCATGCCCTCAAATTACTGTAATTTTATAGGAGACAAAATCTGGGTAAATTCCATTCGGAGTCCTTGAACTTTTTGGTGTATTGCATTTAAATCTTTAATGTTTTAATTCTTTTAATTGGATTCTTAACCTTTCAATTTGGGATAATATAGTCCCAAGTACAAAAATTTATAGTAGAAGGTACTATAGAAGGTTAAAAGACAAAGTGAAAGTTCAGAGGTCCAATTGAAAAACTTAAAATTTCAAAATTTTAATATAATGCAATCAACCCAAAAGGCCCAAAAATTAAATGATGATGAGATTTCTTGTAACCAAATCATCCCAAAATGAATGTCATAATTGATTTTTTTGAATCAATTTTGATTTTAACTCTTTTTAAATAATTTATTGGTTTAAAATTAAAATAAAAAATTTAATACTTATGAACTTTATAAAACTGTATTTGAAAAATTTTAACTATTTTTTTTAAATTATTATTAAAAAAATAATCATTTAATTGAGTGAGTAGTGTGCACTGTAACATTTATTTTGAGATAAAAGACATACAAAGAATGAAAGAAAAAAATAAGTTAGGTAAGTGGACCGGGGGCTTTGAATTATTTGAAGTTTACAGACCAAAAAGAAAATGTGTAAAACATAAAGGAGGGAAATTAAATCACAGAATTTGAAACTCGATCCAAAAAAACACATATATGGTGGCAAATTATGCAATTTATGTTGTAATTGGAACATGTGATATGCTTAGTTTTGAAGGTAAAATTCTTGATTGGACTCGGTTTAGAATTCAAATTTTGTATGATGTCAAAGACTAAGAAACTTCCATTTTAAAATCATTTTAAGACACGTTTATTTTTTTTTGTACGAAAGTTACCTATGAAATTTTGACAATTATCAACGAAATTTCCATTTGGTCTACACACGTTTTCATGAAACGGACTTGGTCAAAAAATTATCATTTTTAAAAGATAGTACACTTATTATTTACTTTGAAATTAGAAGATAATATTTTTTAATAATATTCTTTTTATTGATTAAGTATCGCTCATCACTTTGTTAGTTTTTTTTTACGACTTCTAATATCCCAATTATTAAGCGTGCCTAACTATCTAGTCGGCAGTCATCTAAACAAACAAAAAGAAGTCCTTAAATTGACAATTTAGGTAGGAATGATATCTTCATTAGCTAGCCTTTCCCTTTTAAATATGAAATGATATTTTAATAATTGTGTATTTTAACTCTCTCTATTCTAAAATTGAAATGATAAATAATTTTAATAATTTATTTATTTGAGAAAGTTATTTTTTGGCTTCTATTTATAATAAGTTGAAACAACTCCAAATATTAAACAAAAAACTATTTATAAAATAATTTATATCCATATAAATTTAAATTTATCTCATAAAAATTATTTTTACTGTTGTTTTACTTCTTAAACACCAAAGAATTTACAGTTTCATCTTTTTTTTTTTATCTTAAAACATTTTTGAAAAAATATATCCTAGCACGAAATTGTAGCATATACATTAAATATGTTTGCGCACACTCATAGTCAAAATGACATTAAATTTCATGATTGAATCTAGAGTCGTGTTACTCTTTCAAAACATCCTTTGATATATTCTGAAAATTATCATTCAAATGTTTTCCAAATGTTTCGAGAGTGTTTTGACTTCGAGTCACTTTGACTACGAAAAGACAGATTAGAATATTTTTTTCCATATTCCTCTCAACATTTAATATTTACTTATCGGATAAAAGGCTCCACCACTAGGGAGAGAGAGATGAGAATGTCTGGCACTAACGTCACACTGCATGTGAATTGACCGAAAGTAGGAAGTTTTTAATGGAGAGGGTTCACTCTCCTCAACTTGCGAAGCCAACAGCTTTCTCTTGGGTCCTCTTAATACTTCAAAAGGAGAAGCCCGTTGTTTTGGTAACTTGAAAAACTATTATATATATATAAACCGGCTAATGTATCATTTGAGAGTTTATAATTTTTATAAATATAAATTGGGTCAAATAACTTTAAAAACCAAGTTAAGTTGAAGACTTGAATGAGATAGTTATTAAATTTTAAAGATTGGACAGTAATTTGTTACCCATATAAAACTTAAGGTGAAATAATATTTTTTTAAAGTTGAGAGTGAGAGATTTCAAACTTTGTTCCAGATTTTAATATCTCTCACCATTGTATCAGATATAGAAAAAACTAAGATAAAATAATATTAATCTTAAATATAATATATCATTGTGTTTTCTTTTTGCTAACTTAAAAATCAAATAATCAATTTATCATTAACCCTATAAATTATATTATAACCAAATCAATATTTGTAATAATATATAACATCGGTTTTAAGAAAAGAAACATAAATAGACCCATACCTATTTGATTTGTGTTCACAATAATATAATTCAATAGTTGTCACTTATAATTTGAAAGATTCACATGTAAACTAGTCTAAATGAAAGTGTTTTAAGTTTTACTAATAAAAAAACAAAAATTTGTCCCACATCGGTGAAATTGGGTATGTGAATTGTTCTTAAAAACTGTTGATAATGTTTTAAAAAATAAGCAATTGCCCTTTAGCAGTTTGCGACGAGTTTGATAAAATTTCAAATAATTTTAAATAAATTTTATTTCTTATTCATCTATTAAATTTAATTTTATAAATACATAGAAAAAATTCGAGTCCGAGCTACAACTGCGGCAACCCAGCACTTTTCCACAAATTTTTTTGAAAGCAAACAAAAAATGAAATGAAAAGAGAAAGGCAGCTCACTGTAGCCATGACAGGCGATAACTGCGGCAGCCTGCTGGATCCATTACGTGCTTCAACAGTGACAGTTTGCTGTTGGGTTTTGTGCAAGAATTAAGAAAACGATTTAACAATCTTCTCTTTTTTTTTTTGCTTTCTTTTTCAATATTTGAACTTTGCTTTTTTTTGGGAAGGGGAGATTTAGACATTTTTTTTTTAATTTCTTAAATTTGGGTTTTGTATTTTGTGTAGAGTGAATGTCGTACCATATTGACGAGCGGTGTAAATTTCGTGTTGAAATGTATTTCGTTTTAATTATTAAAATAAAATAATTCAGTTTAAGTGTGTCATTTTAGATTTGATAGTGTTTTAAAATATGAATCTGTCAAATTACATATATTCCAAAAAAATATATAATTATAAAAAAACAATCATTATTAAAATATACAAATTAATCATACCAAAATATTTGTTTTAAAATTAATTATAATTTGTTTTAAAATAAATCCAATTTGAAATTTTGTCCTACTATTAAATTACATACCTTATGTAATTATAATTATAAATATACATCATAATAAAATAATCATAATTCAAATATCAAATGATAAAAATAATGTATCACTCACATAATCCAAAATCCAAATATCCTATTAAATTTTTAAAAAATATATATAAAAAATCACCATTGAAATATTTCGATTGAAACAGATCAAAACAGAAAATGAAACGAAATGTAGAAGTGATTCGTTTTTGTTTAGTGTTAAAACCGAAATATTTTGACCGTTTCAATCAAAACGAAACGAAATTCATAACTTTGTTTATTCACCGCAACAGAGAGAGAGGAAGATAAAATTGAAAGCTGCGATAGGTGATGGTACAGAAAACACTGCAATTTATTATAGAAATATATGTTTTATTATAAAAATATAAATTTTATCACAAAAAAATATAAATTTTATCATAAAATATATGGTTAAAATAAATTGTCTAGTTTTTTTTTTCAAAACACCCTAACAATCACCATAATTGAAACATTAATATGATGTTCAGGATTCAATTTAAAAATGATTGTAAGGAAATTAAAACTATGCATAAAATTTCATAATGAATATTAAAATTTACTCATTACAATTTATTTGGAGCTTCGTTTGTTTTTTTAACATGTTATGCTCGTTAAATTCATAAATTAAAGTGATACTGGGTAGGTTCATTTTTAACCATTGTAATAAATTATTTTAACTTAACAATCGAAATAATATTACCCTTATTTTACCGCCTAGAATTTCTTTCTCTGTTGCTATCGGTACTTATTGACCTTTGTTCAAGTAAGATTTCTCATTTTATTAGTTTTCATTTCATAAATATTTTTTGGTTTAAATTTAAAAAATAACTTGTGATTTATCCACTTTTATTTTATTTCATATAGTTTATTTCGTGACAAAATAGATTTTGTGTTTTGTTTCGTTATACAAAAAGAGTAACAAAAGTTAGTTTTAAAAATACAATTTTAACCCTATCGACAGAGAACAGCATAAAATCCAATTTACCAAAAGCAAAATACTTGGAGTATGAAATGAAAATCAGGATAAACCATCGTTTTTTTTATGAAATTAATAAAAAAAAAAGATGGTTCACACGTGTGGACATTAAAGTCTGTCACTCCCTTTGCTGATAGGAGCAAACCACAAGTTTCAGTTTGTCACGAAATAAAACACAATGAGTAAAATGAAAAGCGGATAAACCACAAATTATTTTTTTAAAAATAAAACTATATTTTTTTTAAGGTGTTTGATCTATAATTTTTTTTTTCTAAACAAAAAATTGTAGGATCGGACAATCAGTGTAACAACTGTATCTAAGAGTGACCATAAAAACCCATACTCGTGGGAAAATAATGCCAGGAGACACTTAGACAATGGAAATTACAGGGCTCCTTCAAGACGAGTTGAGTCCTAACCTGACCCTAACCCTATCGAAGATCTAATATCTAACGCGTTGGCGATTTGATCTATAATTTTATTTATAGGAAATCAAAATCATTTCATAAACTGATCTCCCAAACAGACACTTAAGTTCCATGATGGTAGTGATCTTCTTTTTCCTATTGGGTTGTCTCGTTCTCGATTCATATAGCTCTCTAAATCTTTTACTGGGTCCCGGAGTGATCAAAAGAAAATTCTCTCACAGACTTCACCTTTCTTTCTTTCTAGCTTTACTTCTTGATGATCTTTTATGGCATGCCTAGCTTTTGTTTTTACTCGACATGACAAGATATTATTACCATAATTAAGGAAAAAGAACCGCAAAGAAATAAAGTGTAAAGTGTGAACTACTTTGATGAATCATGACCGTTTACGTGCGTCAGGGAAATCATAATTTCTTTTATAACTTTCTTATTTACGAAAGTAAAAAATAAAAACTGAAATTCACCCTTTTGGTGGTTGTTGCAGGAAGATTCTTGCTTTTTTTTTTTTTGAGTTTAATCTTAATTAATTAATGAAGTCCTAATAATTAAATTTTCATGAGAACACAAAAATTCAAAAGCACTTGAGTTGGAAATGACTCTAAACAAAAATTCAAAAGCTATATTTGAATAATGAATTATTTATTAATTTCTATAAGTTGCATATATTGTATGTTGATGAAATAATACCTAATCTTTGATAACCTTCTTTTCAACTAAAAGACCCTTTTAAGTGTATTCATAGTAACCCATAAACTAATATAGATCTTCTCAATTCATACAAGCGATGCATAAAGATAGTTGACTGGGTGGAAGGTGATGTAATTGCTGTCGAAATATAGATCGTCGGATGTTGATTCTAACGATATCGACGTTGTATTTTTCTAACATCCGTTGATTCGATATCTCAAAAAAATCTTAAAAATTAAATAAATAAATTTATTGAATTATTCAATTATCTCTATAGTTTTTAACACAATCTTAATCTTAAATTAGTTAGATACAATACTAATTTATACTTAACGTGTAACAAGTTATCAGCCACGTATACATTTATTAGTATTCATGCGTTGATACGCATTTTATGAAAAAAGTATTTTAACGTATATATTTATTAGCCAACTTGGCGGCATGCAGTGCCTCTCCCTTTTGATCTTCATTGAGTCGGCTGATATGGGCATATTCACATCAGAAATCTTAAGATTTGGTCTTTTTTTAAAAAGCATTTTAGGTTAAAAAAAATTTAAAATTTTTTAACTTGTTAAAAAAAAAAAACCCCGATAAAAGCATGTCCATATCTAACAGGGCAATAATAATAATTGAGGCAGCTAAGGGGCACCTTGCTACATACCATTGTACATGCGTAAACATAATAAATAGTTATTGGTCGACCTAGACATCATCATCATCAAGGATTTGAAACAGATTACTCTAAAATGCAAAACGATAGCGCAGCCATGAGGAGAAATATTTAGGTAAACCAAGCTTATCACATGGTAGTAAGGTTCAGTCTATGATGTTCCTGTTCATCAGTAAAACCATTTTAAGATTTAGATTATTTTTATTTGAGAATTGAAATTGAATTAAAATGAAATCATTTTTGAATCTTTTGAAAAAATAAATTCTCTTTTTATCTGAATGTAAAAAAATACTTTTTGTTTAAAACAAATCTAGACAAAAATCAAACTGATGAAAACAAAAATCTAGTACTTTTGTTTTCAAAAGGAAAAATCATTCCTCACCCCAAATCATCATAAATTAAAGCAAAAGATAAGTCTTGCCTTCATGAAAAGATGATAACTCCTCTGGTCACAATCTTATTTGTTTGTCCTTCTCTTTTCACTTGCGAAACTCAAGATTGTTTTTGGAAACACAAATTTTTCCGGTCCACCTGTCAATATAGGATAGGTAGTTATACTCAATATTCAGAACAACCTGAGTACCAGAATTTTTTTCATTAAGAGATCATGATGATGACCATGGCATCAAAAGACAAAAGATGGGTAGGGGTCCTCATAGATGTGATCTACATGCATGCTCCACGAGTCCTGTTTTTTTCCTTTTTTAATTTAGATTTTCCACTTGACAATTTACTAATAATGTTCTTATTCCCTTCTTTAAGTTCCCCACGCAAATATATATATATATTTTTTCTAGTTTGCCATTCCTTTTGTGCCTATAAATTGCACCTCCCCACCACATTACCCATTACACTTGAGGACCTAGCTAGTGGTCACATTAAACACACGAAGAAGAAAGATATACTGAAGTGTGAGATCAGGGAAAGGAAAGAGAGAAACAATGGAGAATTTCCCAGTTATTGACTTGTCAAAACTTGATGGGGAAGAGAGAGCACCAACCATGGATTTGATCAATGATGCCTGTGAGAACTGGGGCTTCTTTGAGGTAAATAAATAAATAAATTCAATATCAATTCAATTTTGTACATGTAGTTAATTTTTTTTATATATATACATATATTTACTATAATAGTTACCAAATTTGAAATTAATTTTTATTTTTTGTGAAGTTGGTGAATCATGGGATATCTCATGAGTTGATGGACTCCGTGGAGAGGCTAACAAAGGAGCACTACAGGAAGAGTATGGAGCAAAGGTTTAAAGAAATGGTGGCAAGTAAAGGTCTTGAGGCTGTTCAGTCTGAGATCAATGACTTAGACTGGGAAAGCACTTTCTTCTTGCGCCACCTCCCTGAATCAAACATGCATGAAATTCCTGATCTTGAAGAACACTACAGGTCAACCAAAATAAATTAATTACTCCATAATTTAATCCTCTTAATTAATTAATCACTAGAGAATTAGAAATCTGGGTTTACTTGATTTTAAGTAAGGATTTAAACATGCAGGAAGACAATGAAGGAGTTTGCAGTGGAATTGGAGAAGCTAGCAGAGAAACTGCTGGACTTATTGTGTGAGAATCTTGGGCTAGAGAGAGGGTACCTAAAGAAAGTGTTTTATGGGTCAAAGGGCCCAACCTTTGGAACTAAAGTTAGCAACTACCCTCCATGCCCTAAACCAGACCTTATCAAAGGGCTTAGGGCTCACACTGATGCTGGTGGCATCATCTTACTCTTCCAAGATGACAAGGTCAGTGGCCTCCAGCTCCTCAAGGATGGCCAATGGCTAGATGTTCCACCCATGAATCACTCCATTGTCATCAACCTCGGTGACCAACTTGAGGTATTTCTTTTATCATTCCAAATTACTATGTGATGCTAATTGTAAAATAAAAGGCAAATGCTTTAGATTTGGGTAAAGATTTAGAGTCCCATTTTGGCCACCCAGATTAGCAATCAATGGAAATTTTCCTTCTCACTCGCTATATTGCTAATTTGATGATTTGTTTTTCTCTTCTACTTAATTTTATACAAAGGTGATCACAAATGGCAAATACAAGAGTGTGATGCACCGAGTGATAGCTCAAACAGATGGTACCAGAATGTCAATAGCATCATTCTACAACCCAGGCAGTGATGCTGTTATCTACCCAGCACCAGCTTTAGTGGAGAAAGAAGATGACAACACTCAACTTTACCCGACATTCGTTTTCGAGGACTACATGAAGCTCTATGCCGGATTGAAATTCCAGGCAAAGGAGCCAAGGTTTGAAGCCATGAAGGCCATAGAATCCACTGTAATTTAGTGACTGAAAAAAAAATGGGTTTCATATGTGTGTTTCCGTTAATGATTAAGCCTAGTCTTACTGATTAAGTTATGGAGTTAAAACATAGTTTAAATAAGCCGAAAAGAGTTCCTGTCTGTTCTCTTGTGGCTGTAGTGTTTGGTGATGGGTTCTGTTGTAGAAAGTAACCAAATATTCCTCTTTCATATGATATGAAATATATTATTAAGAACTTAAGATTGTAGTTTGGATTAATTAAGCTTTTAGTATATTTTGTCTTCACTGTTCTGCTTTATTGAAGCTTTGTTCAATTCTGTTGATTGATTGGGTAATTTAGTGAATTGACCAAATTAAAGTACTATCTATTTGTAGGTAAATGGTAGTAGTTTCAAGAAAAAAAGCATTCTATAATCTGCTTGCCACTTTTATGGCAAGTAAATGCTCTGTGATGATTCATCTCTTTTTTTCATCAGGAATGTTCCTTTGATCTTAAATCTACAAGTGTACTAACCTCATCAGACCATTTAATATCCACCGACAAACAAAAGTAAAAAAAAAAAAAAAAACTTCTGCAAGTTGAACACTGATAAAATCCACTTGATCCAACTCCACCAAAGTTGTACTCTGCATGATCAGCATGAACTAATGTTTCTACCCAAAAAAAGGTGCATAGAAGGATATGATTCTTCTCAAGTTTGAAACCATGAAGTGAGTTCCCCAGCCAATGGACCAGATTCTTGTATTTGTCATGGCATTAAAGAATTGGGACTTACAAGGACAAGTAATTTTCTCTATGCTTCTTAAAATATAGTTTCCTCTTTGTAATTATGACAGCTCACAATCTTTTTTTCTTTTTTTTTTTGAAAGGAGCTCACAATCTTTTAAATACTATTTGAGTTCAGATTTAAGTAATTTTTGCAAAATTTAAGTTTGCTCAAATCCGAGAACCCAAACCGCCCTTCGAGTGTTGATTGATATACACAGAAGGAATGAAAAGAAAAATGAGATGAAGTGAATGATAAAATGTTACAATTCCATTTTACATTATATCAAATGAATTCTATAATTCCATACTTATTATCTTTGAAAAACAAAAACTATGAAATTCATTACAAATTCTATCAAAATTGATAAAAAATTACAAATTCCACAAAATAAAGAGTAAAAAATTAGGTTCATCAAAGTATTCTCTCATTCTTACCATTCTTTCCTTTCCGTCTCTCTTTTGAATTTTTCATTTATATCAAACATTTTTAACATAAGAATTCAAATGAACTCTACAATTTAACATAAGAAAATCAAATGTAAAATTTTATTTCTAAATAAATTATTTTTTCAATTCATTTGAAAATGAAATAAATTTCATTTTCAATTGATTCTAAACGGACTCTAAAAAGGAATTAACATAAAAATGATCTTATCTCACTAATTTATAAAGTTAGTTTATCATATCCTTCTTTTTAATCTTATCATTCTCTTTATATGGTGTACCAAAAAGACACTTAAAATGATAATATGATAATAATATGTTTTCACTAAAGGGGAATCTGAAACAAAGGCTACAACTGTTAAAAGTGATGACATATCAAATCAAACCTTATTTTCTTGCTTCAGGGAGAGATATGCATGTTAAATTTGAAGGACCACTGATACTGCTTTGTTCCACACACAAGAAAAAAAAGATTCTTTGATCTCATTAAGATCATATTACTCAACCTTGTCTAACAACTTTTGTTCTATATGCAAGAAAGAAATCATCATCATACACAAGTCACTGATGGCCAGTCATCATCAACTTAAAATATCCACATTCATCCATGTAAAGATAACCAGACTAACAACTTTAACCAAGCTATCCAACTTATTACCTCTACAACAGCCACCAAAGGAGCTTGACAACTTTAAGTTGAAATGGAACATAACAAGTTGAAAAAGATAAACAACCAAGATGAAAAAGGTTTTTTAGCTGCCAATTTCATCATAGTAACATTAAATTTCAACAGCTACAACTGATCTATCAGTCACAACCAATATATCAGCCACATCATTAACTAACAAAAAAAATTAAAAATAAAATAAAACTAGCTTCTAGGGGACACAGAAAAACACTACAAAAAAGGGCAATTAATCTTCCGAAATTTTACGTGCGCATGGTAATGGAAAACATCAGTTAAACTAATTGATCATTATTTGTATAACAGGTCCAAATGTGGAGGCCATTCATTTTAGTTAGTAAATTTAATTGACACATGAATGCATATGAGAAATACTTTAGTTAGTAAAAAAATGATTACATGAGAAAAAAGACTAGTAATATACACATCTCACAAATAATAGAGATAGTTAAGAGCAACAAGGTTTAGCTTCAAGGTACTTGACAATAAGTGATTTAACAGAATATATGGCCACAAGATAATGCGAGACAGTTAGAGCAGGATTCATGTTGGTGTCCTAAATAGCTGAATTTAATTCGACCTAGCTACATATAGTAATGTTCCGCTTGGGTATTTCATTCAATCTCACAAGGAAAAACCCATATGCTCTAATTATTTTAACAACTACTTATCATTTACAGTAAGTATTCTCTACTAGTACAATGAGCAAGTCACATCTGTAGGTAATTGAGTACTCATTAATTTCAGAATATGTAAGGGATCATTCAATTAGACCCAATTTCATTACCATCTCTTTCTCTTTTCTCTTTTCTCTTTTCTTTCTTCTTTTGATATTGTATATTCATTACCATCTCCTACAAACAAATCATAATCATGTAACCAAATTGAACCCATCATAAGTAAGTGCTACAGCCAGAAGTTTGACATACAAAGTTAGTCAATGTAAATAAAATAAATAACTTAAAAGCAACATAAAAATAACTCTCATCAACTGAATCTGACATATCCCTCAAGCATCAAGAATGCATCTATAGACTACACAACACCAAAGATGGGTGGTGAAGCCAAAAATCAGAACCTAAGCACATAAAATTCTTTAAATGACAATTCATCATATGCAAACTATGTGTAAAAAAATGTCACCTTGAAGGCTGACATGACCTTAAACTCAAAATCTTTGAGTACACCACTGTTTAATGTTGGTATCAAAATTTTCACTTCTGACAGGACTTCCAGCAATGAAAAGTTTTCACATTTCCAACCTTTCGCTGACAAAAAGCACATTGATTAACCAGCTGATACTCATGATTACCAAGACAATAGATGAAAATTCATTAAAGCCACCATGCACATAGAGAACACCACTCCACTCCCTCTTAACTCTCTGATGCTTGATTAACGTCATCCTTCTTACCTGCTTCACCAGCCACATTAGTGTTCATATTTTTGAACCTAACCTTTTTCTCATCTCCTTCCAAGGCATTTTCATTGGAGCAATGATTCTTCAGAACTGTAGAAATGTCAGCCTCAGAAGCTCCAGCCAGCTTAAAGCGCTCAACTGCCGCATCAAGGTTCTTATTCCAACCACCCAGCCCTAATTTGCATTCAACTTGCGATCGCTCAAGAAGCATATTACCCCAGAAGAGATGTATCTGTGATCTCATTACAGCTGCTTGTTCTGCTGCTTCATCGACTGAAATCTCACCCTGACCACCAGTTCCCAAAGTCTCACCTTCCGCAGCACTTCCTTGTTTCTTCCTTCTCTTCAATAATTCTTCCTTCTTGTTTGCACTTGGATCTTTAAGCTCGTTCATTCTCTGCTCTTCCAGCTTCTCCCACATCTCCGTTGCAGCTTTCATCTTCTCCTCTGCACTGTCAAAAAGTTGAAGCGTCTCTGATGGATCCCAGCCTAAGAGATCTATTTTCTTAGCAAGTGCAAAAGACCAATGAAGTTTGGCCATTTCAAACTGCTGCTGCCCCAGGGCCAGCAATCCCTCATAAAAGTCAGGCTTGATGAGGAGTGCTTCCGCATACTTTTCTCTAGCCAAAGAATATTTTTCCTTAACCCAGTCATAAGCCACCTGAAGCTGTGCTGCCACCACGTCCTTTCCGGCAGACTCATCCAAGGGAATCCGTTTCCTAGCAGCACACATGTGAACATTTCCCCAGTTAAAGAGAGCCAAAGCAGCCACCTCCTGGAACTTTGCAGCAGCCTTGTCAAAAAGGCTTTGAGCTTCTTCACTTGTAACCGTCTCCTCAAGAGACTCTGAACAGAGCTCCATCCCGAGCTCATGCAAGTCAATATGAGCATCTGGGTCAATACCAGCATGGGTGCGGAAAAGCTGAGCAAACTCAAACAACCAATCATCCATCTCCACTTCCTTGGATTCTGGATCTTCTGAAGCCCCTGCTTTCTCCTTTTGAACTTCTTTAGCTGGTTTATCAATCTCTGTACTATCAGCTTCTAATACAGATTCACTGAGGGATGAATGGGATCCACTTTCATCTCCCTTGATCTCCTCACTTTCAAGAGGCTTCTCATCCTCTTCTTCAAGTAAAGGTGGCTCCTGTTCCGGACTCACCTCGACAATATGCAATCTCAACATCCCAACCGAATCAGTTTTATTTATTTCAAGCTGTTTTGGCAAAAGACTGTCCGCAGAGGATTCGGCCAATCTGAGCTCTGCTGTACAGGTAATAGTCACCAAATCTCCATCATTATCCTTATACTTGATCAAAACGGAATTCGATGATGGGAAACGTTTGCTCACAATCTCCCTTAACACCTTAAAACTGCAATTTAATGGCATCTGTCCAAGCCTAATGTCATGATCATAAACAAGCTTCAATGGCCTCCATTGAATTGCCATCTCCAGAGCCTGCCCACAAATGGGTAATGAAACTGAAGAAGAGAAAGACTGTTCTCCCTGACTATACTGGCTTGCACTAGTAGCATCTTTCGAAGAACCATTAGGAGGCTTCAAGACAACTTTTGGCAACCGGGTTTTGTTCTCAGGACTGTTTTCAGTGGCTACATTCGTTTGGGGCTTCTCCAGCATATTACTAGGCAATAAAACAGATCCCCCAGGTGAACCTGTTGCCTTCTTTGGCACAGGCCGGGCAGGTAAACAAGGCCCAAGACCAGAAATTGGGGCGCCACGAACTGCAGAAGCCCCAAGGGCAGCAGGGGATGGTCTGCTCTGGAGGTCCTGCTGAGCCTCCTGGTGAGGACCCAATGCAGTCCTCAAGCGCCGGGCAATATCCAAAGCATCCGGGTGATTCGGTTCAGACCCCAATAATACCTGCACATCCTGCATCGCCATTTCATACTTCCCTATAGCCTCAAAAGCTCGAGCCCTCCTAAGGAGAGCCCGTACAAACCGTGGTTGAACCTGAAGTGCCATAGTACACTCAGCAATCACAGTCTCATAGTCGATGGGCTTCATTTGCATCAAACAAGCAGCCCTATTGCTGTGAAACACAGCTCGGTCCGGGTGGGTTTTTGAGGTAAGCTTAAGAGCATTATCATACTGCTCAAGAGCACCCACGTAATCCTTGTTTTGAAACCTCTTATTTCCTTCTTCTTTGAGCTCATGTGCTCTCTTAAAACAAATTGAAGAGTCCAAATCAACCCCACCATTAGAATTTGGTTGTGTTGAACTTGAATTATCACCTGAAACCCGGTTTGAACCACCCTTCTTTTTCCTACCACCAGATTTCCCCATATAATTGTACTCTCTCACACACTTACACACCCAATTATTCAATTATACTATATAAATTAGATTAAGCTTTTATCTGATGGAAAGAATATTGAAGTATCAATATTTGAAGAGATTCTCAAGGATATATTGAGCTGTACGAGTGGGATAAAGAAAGAGAAATGGATACTTACAAATGAAAAGCTCAAAGTTGATACCTTTATGAGAAGATTTTGAATCGCAAGATTTCCTTTCGGTTTTGGGAACCCAAGAGCTGAATTAGTGAGAAACAGGACTCGATGGGAATTTGGAGAAATGTTGATAGAGCTCGGTGTAGAGTAAGAGAGGGGGAGAGAGAAAGAAGAGGAAGATGGGGCTCTTGGGGATAGTTAGAAACCCTAGAAAGTTGGATCAATTTTGTATATTTACGTTTAATAATCTCAGGTTATTTTCAGCCGTTTGATCTGTGAGCACCATAGTTGACTTAAAAAACGTGCAGTTTAACATCATCAAATCATGCGTGGGTTACTGATTTGATTCAATTAAATAAAGGGCCAGGCCCAAAAGACAAGAGGACCATTCAAGCACGAACTCGGTAGGGGTAGTTTAGTACTTTAACGTCCAAATGTTTTCTAGGGTTAGTGATTTGGTGAGCCGCTCTATAAAAACCCACACAGTACTAAAATCTCAAAAATGGTTTCTTCCTCCAAATCAATTCCTCTTGAGATTTCTTCTGGATTTTTCCAAAACGTTTTTTATAATCCAAAACTTTGTTTTAATCTTTTGATTAATATTTTTTAGGGTTTTTAGTGAAGCCTCTGTTCTATTTTGAGATTGGGAGACTGTTAAGAGTGTCTCTTAATTGAGAAGAACATCGAAGGTATAATGAGATCAACGGCCGAGATATCGTTTCAGTCGTCCTTTCTCTCGATTGACGATTCGATTGTTGCTCGTCTACATTTCTTTTTGTAAATTTGTTTGGTTAATTTGTGTTGTTGTTTTTCATTTTCCGGTTTTTTCCGATCTTCATTTGTGGGTCTACTGGAAAATGAATAAAAGAGTGCAACTGATATGTAATGTATGAGCTGAATATTCCCAACGAATAAATTTTAAATAAGAGATTTGCAATAATTCATGAAATTTGATGTCTTTTTTTTTGTTAAAAAAAATAATGTGTAAAGTAAGAAATTCGAGATCAACATTATAAAAAAAAAAATTAATATATTAAAGTTATGGTAAGGTTATGAAAATTAATTTATAATTCGAGATCCAAGAAGGAAGAGGCCACGATAGGCTTAAACCATTCAACCAAACTTGAACTCACAGGTCGAATGATATCTACAACCTGCTTCGTCGAAATATCTTCAACCACCGCATTCCAAAGGACCCAATTAATTGAGCCAAAAAAATGACACATTGCAAGAAACCAATTTGTGATGAAGAAGAGGATTCAATCCGTATTGCAGCGAAAGTGTTCATATTTTGCGCAATTCTAAGCTGCTGTTTACAGGAGAAAAAATTTCCATATTGAAGCAGCAACCTGAGCATGAAGAAAAGGATTTGATAATGTCTCCCATGTACGGGGAGCTGCAACACTTGCATTTTGAAACAAAAAAAGCACACCAATCTTTTGCAGATTCACGCCAACTGGAACTGCATTATGCACCAATTTCAACAGCAAAGTGAAACATATTACCTCTATGCTTTGTTTCAGTTTCGTCTATTTCAACCCAAACATAACCTTAGATGTTTTTATTTTCTTCTCTCCTCCTCCTTTGGTTTAAAGTTATTTTCATATGATTTTTTTTTTAAATGACACCTTAAATTAAGTGGAGAAAATTTGGTAATGCAACTATTAAACATTTTTAATTAATGTTACTGTGGATTAGAAGTTCCTAAAAATAACATGAACATAGTATTGTTTGATAATATTGTTGGATGATAATTATGATTTAGTGTTAATTAGTACACATCTTTATCATTTATTATAATATGTATATATATATATATTTTAAAAGTATCTACTTTGACAAAAATACCGTCTAATTCGAAATGCACACCAAAACTGAAACATTTCATTTTAACAGCTAAAACAAAACGTCTCTGGTGGAAAATTTACAACCTTGTATAAATACCTCCTCCAATCATCTACTCCACACTCTTTAAGTCTGCACTGTCTTTAACGTTCCAACTTCCCTTCCTCTTAGACTCGAACCAAACTTCTCGTCTTTATGGTTACATGACGGTGAACAAAGTAAAGCTTCTCTCAGGCAGCTAAACTGCTATGTCTTTGAACATGAAAATGACATTGATAAGTGCTTCAAGCTGGAAATATCAAATAGCTCCATGAACCTCTGATCTGAGACTCTAGTTTTAGCAGCAGCAAACCTCTGGTACTCGTCAAATATGGAAGACAGACACCATCTCTGCAATTTTCTTAAGCATCCCACAACACAACCAGTACGGTGCTGCAGAGCCGGAGCAGAAAGATTCTTTTGTAAATAGATGAGTAGACCGTAAAACATAAAACAAAAAATGAAACAATGAACATACAGTACATACCTTCCCACTTTTGCAATGAATTAGCACTGGGTGGTTCTTTGCATCTGGCATGGCAGATGGGCAAAATATTAGATGATAACAACATAAAACAAGAAGGGCATAAACTGACCTCAAACAAAAGTTTTAAAAGTATTTATAATACCAATGAGTACTTTCAATGCTTCGCGAATTACTTCCTCTGGAATATTAACGAAAGGCTCCTGTACACATTATTGGTTTATTAATTTACAGAACAAATAATGTTTGAGATTCAAACTCATCCCATTTTACACAAGCATTTACATATTATATAAGTGAAGAATCTTACCAAAAGCAAAAGTTACAGGCCAATTCAACAATCCACCGAGAACAATAATTGGAATCCTCAAAATCATGTGCGCCTACGTCTATGACCTATCTGAAATTCCATGTAACTTTGGCAGCAGTACCATTTTAATATGGGGCAAAACCCGTAGGCATACTTGGTCTTTCTCTAACTTTAGTCACCACAACTATTTATTTCTGTCTAGATTCGCAGAATAATCATTTTACCATTTGATTACCTCTATCGAGTATGTTATGATGCATCCTAAATTTCCTATCAAAAACATCCACAGAAGCAATTTGGAAGAAGTAAAGAACCAATCTATTTGAAATTTTAATTTACAGAAGTGCTCATGAATTGCAGTCCAAGAGAAACCACTCAAACTGGAACATGAATGCCAAGTGGTTACAAGCTTCAATTTTTTAATGAACAATTGCGAACAATTGGGGAACAGAGTAAAGAAAAAACAAGGGGGGATGGAAGAAGGGTGACAAGAAAGAAAAAAAGTGGAAATAATCAGGATTTGATGCTCATAACTAGAAGAATATATAATCAAATGCCCCAGGAACTGCTTGTTTTGGTTACAGAACAACAAACGAAGAGTAGGGCAGAAGCCACCAGCGTGAGCATCTGCCCTAACCATACAAAAGACTAAAACACTCATTTAAACCAGTGGAAGAACCAACTATTCACTTTAATGAGAAGAAAGTGAAACTATTAGAGCACAAAGCACACCGAAATTTCCCTTTGAAAAAACATTATCGTACTTTTAACTATAAAGAGCTCGAAATAGCCAACAGGCATCATTAGAATGTTTATCTAGACCATTATTCTTCGCAGACCAAGGATCCTTGCTACCAAATGAACCGAGCCATATGAGAAATACAGATCAACAAGAAAACTATTAAGCGCAAAATTAGTAAGAAATAAAAGGTGAATTTTTTGTTCAAGTGCCCTAATTTGATCAGTTCGAGCATTAAATCCCTAAAATCAAGCGTCCAAAGCTAATAGAAGAGAGCTTATGCTACCAAAAAATAAATAAGTGCATATACAAATGTGAGAAAAGAAAGAAGAAGAAGCGAAAAACCAATACCATACCTTGCATCCATCGATTCCCAACTGAAAAAGCCTAATTCCATTAGCCTTTAAAAATTCATTATTTGGCTCTGGATAAGGCTCAGGGCACAAACATCTAAACAAAGAAGGAAAAAAATGAAAACCAAATCTTTTTAATCCAACGACATAAACATCGTTGAAGAAAACAACTATTATTTTTATATAAAAAAAAACCTTGAAAGTGAATATACTCACATAATTGAACGGAGCCCTAGGGACTGCAAGAAGCTGAAATTGGCAGAATCCGGGAACCCGGACCTGAAAATGCCGTTATCAACCATCGCGAAATTCAAGGGAGGCACAAAAAGCTCCTCTCCATCTCTCTCGCTCTCCTCTCCGTTCGCCGGATCCTCCGCCAGATACGCCTCGATTACCGTGCAAACCATTCCCTCCGAGTTATCCACTACCATAAATTTCGCGCCAAAACAATTTTAGAAAAAGTGAAGAAGAACTTTTTATGTAAGAGGAGAGAAAGGAATTTGAAGAACTATGGTATAGAATCTGAATCTCAGTAGAATTATACACTGAAAAAGAAGGGATGGCGGTGCACGATGACTTGTATTATTATTTATCGAGAAGCACCCAATATTATTATAATTTATTTAAAATAAAAATATAAAATATATATAAATCAAATAAATGACACATAAAAAAAATTAAATTTAAAACTTTATAATATTAAGATTTCAAATTTAGTTATTAAGCTAAAATCTCAAAAATGATTAAAAAAAATTATTTACAAACACAAACAAGCAATATTAGGTAAACCTTTATGAAAATTTGACAATTTAAATTGTGACTGTAAATTAAAGGACAAAAAAGGGCAAACAATTTTTTTAGATAGAAAATAGTCTTTCTAACTAAGAAAATAGAAAGATAGGATAAATTATCATTTCGCGCATTAAAAATTCCAAAAACACTCACAGCTTGGTGTAAAGTGTCAACTATAACTGTATTTTTTTATATTAAAAGTATATTATAATATTTTTAAACTTTAATCATAATTAATTTAAATTTATAAAAAATTCTCATAAAAGTCACGTGAGGAAAGGTATTTTAATCCGTTAACATTTAATTATTGACAAGTGGTCAATATGAGATTTTTTTGACTAATTTGAACTATTCATAATTAAGATTTAAGAGTGCTTAGTATATTTTTAATATAGAAAGATACAATTATAATTTGAACTAAATTATAAAAGTGATTTTGTAATTTTTCTTTTGGCCTAATTATCAAAAATCGTGATTTTAAAACATAAAATAGTTGTAAAACTAAAAATTGTTTAATATTTGATAAAAAAATTATCAATCTAAAAATTAATAAAAATTTAAAATTTTAGAATATATTTTTAGTTTTTGGTTTTTATTTTAAAAAAATGGTATTTAATCTAATTTTAGTTTTTAAAAGTTAAAAACTTTTGAGAAGTTAAAGCAAATGTGCCTTAACTCATTTATATCAAGGAAAGTGCTAAAAAAAGTAATGGTAAGGTAAAAGAACGTAAATACTCCCCTTTGCTTGGTTAGAATGAAAAGAAAACGAATAAGTTATTATTATCGAATTACAATTATACCATTCTTAATAA
Organism: Bretschneidera sinensis; assembly: GCA_023935145.1. NCBI lineage: Eukaryota > Viridiplantae > Streptophyta > Magnoliopsida > Brassicales > Akaniaceae > Bretschneidera > Bretschneidera sinensis. The sequence goes on along the minus strand of CM043700.1, from coordinate 10,157,798 downwards.
AATTTAAACCACTAAAAAAAGTAAAATTGAAATTACATAGAATACAATAATACTCTTCAATCAGCCTCTCATACACCCAAATTGAGGTTATTAAAAATTAAGTTTTATAAGGGATTAAATCTCGGATATCCCTTTTTTCTTATTCAAAAAAAAACTCTTAAACAAGGGTATGATACCCAATTCACTAAATCCCCCTTGCAATACTATCTGTTCCAAACACACAATCATGTATTGTACCGAATGTAATATATTTTTTTATTGAAACGATACTATATATAAATAATACATGATTGATTTGATTATAACATAAACTCGTATTATCCCGTTAAACCCATAATATTATTATAACTAATTTAAAATAAAAATAATAATCGATATATAAATTAAACAAATAATAATCTGTTACATATTTGATTTGCTTTGACAGATCAAGCCGCGAGGGAAGTTGGAGTCAAACGTAAGCTCATGCCAGAAGGAGATCCATCTCCACTTTAGAATGCCGATTAAACAGGATTTGTGATTATGGACACCGAATTCAAGCTAACTAAATTAAACAAAACTACTTTACATGTTAAATGCTTTCCGAACTTCACACAAATTGTCTCTTTTAAAAATAAAAAATAAAAATATTTGAGTAGAAAACATGAATAACTCTTGTAGGTCGTTGGTATTGAACTTTATACTAAAGCTCAATCAGCATTAAGAAAGCACTTACACCTCCACGATAGACTCCCTGAAGAATCTATAATGTAGGTTGCCTGTTTAATCCTCTACTGGCATCAACTCTATTACTGAGTACAACTTCCTATGATCGCGTTGAAAAGAAATTCGTATCACTGATCCCTCTACTACCCTTTTTGCTTAGAAAACAAATTTCCTTTCTGATCCAAAATAGCATATAGGCGATGTTTGTTTGGTAACTGCTTTAAGCAGTGATTAAAGTCAATTTATGACTTAAATTAAGGTAAAAATTGGTTTTAATAACTCTTTAAAACAATGACCAAACAATGCCATACACTCATTTTGTCAATATATCAATAGATTCAAAATGATGCCTCTAATTCAGGAAATGACACTTTCTTAACTGCCCGTCATGGTAAATGACATACAAATTTGTTACCAACAGTATAGTGGACTAGAAATTTTCAATGTTAAACTATGTGCTAAATTTCGGATTCTCTTTTAGTTTACCATTCAGGCAGCGAGCACAAGCACTTTAATTGTTCCATGACTGTTTGCAGCTAACATTGTTGGGCTATCACTCTTCCAACACACTGCACTGATGAAGTATGATCCTGCACCGTCATTAGCATCCTCCATCTCAGAACAAAATCTATGGCAAGTCGCAGGTTTGGAGATGGCCTGAAAGTATCAACAAAAATAGATTACTCAATGATTTAGTCTAGAAATATCATATCACTGAATGCGGTTTATGACCTTGTGATAAACGAACACTTCATTTGTTTCACTGCCGCACGCAATGTATTCACTGTTCACTGTGAGACCCACAAAATTCTTCTCATTTGTGTGACCTCTAAAAGTGCGCAACTGAAAAATTACAAACACGAATGAGTTGAAAAGTTATTTTGGTTTTCAAGAATCAATATTTAACCTAAAAATCTAATAGATACAATATTATAATTGAAAGCCAGAAATTTAAGGCCAAGCGTTAAGGCTAACACATATTCACGGTAAGAATGGGGGAAAGATTGGAGCTGAAAGTGGACTAGACAAACCGCACAAGATAACAATTTAATATGCACAATAACTCACTGGCAGATTTTCCTTCACATCCCATAAGCGCAATGTGCTATCAGTGGATGCAGAAGCCAGTTCATTGTTTGACAAAAACTTTACATATGACACAGCTTTCCTATGCCCACTGAACACAAATAGTGGTTGGCTGATATTTCTCAAATCATAATAGTGAATATGATGATCCGCAGAACCTACCTGCAAAAATTCAAAACATTAAACCTTATATAGAAAACATCTGTTAGAAAATGATCTAGTGAGAAACTTCTGTCCAAGATTGATCTAATGAGTTCTTTTAGATAAATTTCAATCAAAAGTGGGCCATGCATTCACAGTAAAACTATCCTTTTAATTATTACCTGAGGGTAGAGAAAAGATCCTTTTTTCTAGAAAAATGGTGATGTTCTAAGAGACTACCAGTAAATAGCTCCAAAGAAACAAGGTCTATGCACCTTTTCGATATCCATGAATATAGAAATATTTCTGTCAAAGAAAACATGGATCAAGTAACAATAATTCAATACAGACATACCGCCACATAAATGCTGGATCCAGGATTATACTTGACAGAACAGATATTTGCTTTCATGTCAATGTTGAGAACACTTGCTTCTTGCCTTGTGGACCAAACTTTAACCTGTTGAAAATATATACAGAGAAACCAGTCTAAAATGTGAAACAGACCACACATTTCGTCCCATGGAGAAAAGGAAGGTAAAACGATTTTGTTGCAGCTCATATATAAACCATCATTATCATGACAAGAAATCCCATCTGAGTGCAAATAGAACGTGAGCCTTTAAATTTATAAACAGTTATGCATCTCACCACTTTCTGATTTGTCAATAGGTACACCAATACTATTCCAGAAAAGCTCTCTGAAACTTCCTTGCAGTCTCATTAAAAAAAAAATTAAACGTTTCTGCAAAGCTCACAATCTGTGACAACCAAGAGTATCTATACTGCTAAGTTTCAAAATGTTGCTTGTATTGTCTTACAAGCCTAAACTCTTTAGGGATACAAGTACTGCTACAAAAGGTAGCCAGATATATTGCTCAAATCCTTTGATCGGCCACTATTGAAAGATAGATCAACAGTCTCCTCAACTCAAGTCCCCATTTGGATTTTCATCATTAATACTTCGATTTTTTATTGACTCCCAAAATCCGTTGTTAATATTTTCTCCTTGAGTCATCAAGATAAGCTTACCAATTTGTACAATACACATTACGAGGATTTCCATTACCTGGCAGTCATCACTACCAGATACAAGCATTGAAGGTTCAGTGCGAGAAAAATCCACACTCCAGGCTCGCTTCTCATGCTCCTCATATTCCATAACACTCTGAAGGGCAAAAGAGCGTTGTTAACATAGGTTAACATTATGTTAACAACCGGAAATGAGTGGGATGATGACATCCCATGATAACATACAAGTTTTTGTAGATCACCATAAATGTATACTGAAACTAAACAAAGTTATGAGCTGTCATTTATACCTGGCGAGTAGATACATCCCAAACAGTTACTATTCCCTCATAATCACTACTAGCAATATGGTTTTTCGTGTGCTTGTTCCAGCTCAGGCAACTGAGTTTAGATCTTGTGGACATTTCCACAACAGGAAAATGATCATCTGTTGGTCCATTCACCACCTGAAAAGAAATGACACAGACAATTGTTTACTGTTCAATGAAGACAAATTGCTGTATGATTTAGTACACAGGTACCATCTCTAACATTATTCTGGAAGAGCTCCAATCAAGAATGTCGGCTTAAGCAAATGGAAATTAGAATGAAAACAAAAGTATTCAGCAGTCCACATTCCAGAACTGAAAGGTGTTATCATTTGATCAATTCAGTCAAAGCAATGAAAAATCTCCACAGCAGGAAGATAAACAGGTTATAAACTTATATTGCAAAAGAGTTGCAACAATTGATCTGGAACCACTAAAGACTATCATAAAAATAACTTAAAGAATAACAATCATAATATTAGCCTTTCCAGATAAAAATGCAAGAGAGAGATTGAGAGTATTACTAAACCTGATACTCCATTATAACACCAAAGACCTTACAACTATAAAATTGTCATAGTGGCTTAGGCCAATTGGTACGAGGTCCCAAGCTCCAAAATTATTAAAATAAACTATAAAATTGTCATAAACCTGTGACTTGGAACATTATATACAAACATAACAACAGCACCCAGCCCCACCACAAAGAAATTATCATCCTAATGTAGCCAGCAACAGTGAAATCATAAACCCAAGTTCAAAAATAAAAACAGAAATCATAAACTCCACTAGACAAACCCAGATTATTTTGTTCATCACTTACCGAGGAAAACTCAAAAACTTTAATGCGCCTTGAAACTCCAGCAGTAGCAAACAATTCATCATCACGATCAAATTCTATACTGCAAAACATTTTACAATTCACCGAAACTAATTTATTTAGCTGTTACAACATATTAGTAGTATAAGTGAAAAAAAGAATTCTACTTAGAAGGAAGTTAAACAGTTATTATTTCTCTGTTAGTTATATTAAATATTTCAAGACTTAAAGGAAATTATCTTTATTTCTGCTAATAAAGAAGGCTTGAATTTTATTTTCTCTGATTCCGAATTACTCCATACACATTACATGCTCAGTGTTCAAATAGCTCTCAGAAAACAAGAGCAGCCACCAGAAATATTTTTCTTACTGACTGATATGAAGTAAAACAAAACTACAAAGCATGATATGCATTTTGACTCACCTTGAAACAATATTGGCAGAATGGAAAAGATCCCTGTGCCTAACTTCAGCAATGACCCTTAACCGACTAATTTGGACAACCGATATATGAGTAAATAAAACAGTGAATTTATTCAAATATAATAAAACAGATAACACAGGAACAAAGTGATACAAGAAGGTTTCCTTAACGGGAAAATTATACACCTGTATCGCGTAAAAGAAGTCAGTACAGATTGGAAGTCTTCAAGACCAGGATTATAACCTCCTCTGCTTGTGAATTTTGTGTCTCTCTCTTCCTGATTATGTGGTTGTCTCACCCAGTGCCGCCGCTTTTGCAAGTAACACTCTTGTAGGTCATTAAACTGTAGCAAGAGATGATAACGGAATAAGTAAATCAGTAAGCTGTGATTTACAGACCTATATCTCAACTATAGACTTTTGCACGATTTTCTGGGGCAGTCTTTGTCTAGCCACTTTCATGGGTATTCAACTTCACACCACATCTTTGAACAAACACATTTATATTTTATAGTAACCAGCCAAGAGAACTGGCACATAGGAACTTAAATACTAAGCAACATATATTTCCATCAAACAAGTCAAAGACTTAAATCTGTCAAAATATATCCAATAGTATAATCCAGGTCTCCAGCATGTGCATAGAGACCACAAGGTTGTGACAGGTGATCTTTTGGTCCACCCAGCAGCAAATTGGACCTTCTCAAATATTAATAAACGACCGTTAAATTACAGTACAAAATAACTCAACCAATGACCAAGATATTGAATGTAACATTTTGCATGATTACTGACCTGCGCATGGACCTGCTTTTTTCTTGCTACAGTCAGTCCTGATTGAGACACATAATGTGCATCTGGTCCACCATAACCATCCCTTATTTGAATTCCCTGAGAGCCTACTTGAGCCTTTACATCAGCCTTCTTGTTCTGTGAATTGGCTGAACCTAACCAGCCTTGTACACTACAGGAGCCAGAAATAATGCCACTGCTATTCTTATCAAACAGTGAAGACCAGGGTTTAGCCGCAGTTGGATCATCAAGCCTCCTCAGTTTTACCAAGCACCTCTCTTTTGCTCTGTATAATTCTATTCTGTGTCTCTCTACAGCATTTATGTCCTCCTTAATGTACTGAAGATCAGTTTGAATCTACATCCGAAGCAGACCATCAATCCACAGATTTTATTAAATATGATTAAACAAAATTTACCTCTTTTTCCAACCTTAGTAACAGAACTTCCGACAATGAAAAAATAGTTTCCAAATACACATGAAGGCAGCAGAAGGCACTCAACTCTTCACACAATCACACGGAGGGAATATGATACACTTGAAGCCAAATCAAGCAAAGGTGGCTTCTGTTATCAAAGATGGAACTTGGTCTTGGCCAGTAAAATGATTAGAGGATTTATTGGAGATTCAAGCTTCGCCTCTATTACATGGACTCTTCATTTTACTCTACCCTACCCGTGTTACCCGTGTCAAACATGACACTTCAAATACAGGTATGACATTTAAACACTCCAAATCCTTTGAAAATTTATAAAAAAAAAATAAGTGACACTTGGACACGGGTACCTGTGTCGACACCCATAACCAAAACCGGGTAACATAGAACTTCACAAGTGACACCATAGCTCCGGACTATGACAGAATTATTTGGCTACCTTCTCCTCTGGTAAATTCCATTCCAAACACATTTGGAATACACTGAGGATAAGGAAAGATAAAGTTGAATAGCTTTCCTTGATTTGGTTTTCTAACTCAATACCAAAACACGGCTTCATCAATTGGTTAGCAATCTGGAAGGGTTATAAACTAAAGTTAGGCAGCTAAATGGAGGGTTCAAGTTAACTTGTCTTCTGTACAATGATTCAGAAGAAACAAGAGATCATCTCTACCTCTCCTGCTCCTTTTCTAGTATGATATGGAATCACTTGCTGTTGAAGGCTAATACTTCAAGAACTAATTCTTGTTCCTGGCAAACACAACCCCATTGGGTTGTGCAGCACTTGAAAGTAATGATAGACTGTATAGAATAGTTTTCACGGTACAGATTGTATTTCAGAACAAATTATCATGGATGTAAGAGACAGGAGACTTGGGTTGGGGGGGTCACCTAGTGGTTCTGTTGACAGAAATTTAGCTATTAGTTGGGGTTTGAGTACTTTGGTTACTGGTTTTAAAATGTGTTGTTATTGATAATGGTTTGTATCTTGGATACAGCTTTTTGGATGGAATAAAACTTAGCCTTATTTGTCTCGAGTCAAAAAATGCATTTATAAGCACCTTAGTCCACTCACCACATTAATTACAAGTATTATAGGGAATTATAGGATTTAAATATTCCTGCCTCCTGACATGCAATCTTAATTATATGTTTTCCTTTTCTTTTCTTTTTGTGTATAATTATTCATGTGCATACGGATCTTACAACTTCCAAATGCAATAATAATTCTGCATTTCATGCTACACTTAGATCAGCTTTGCTTCAGGCTGCCTAATATTCAATATTCTGTTTCTACAAAACAACAGTGACATGTCATGTTTAATTAATGATCTCAAGTAATCAATGGGTTCAATCTTTGATGCCACGATTACCTATTCCCAGGAACAAGATTCCTAAAGTTTCACGCAAAGACATTTCCACCAGAAACAATATGCCTACCAATTCTCGAAGATCATATGATTAACTAGAAAGCAAAATATAACCATGTGAAAGAACACATAAAATTTAAGTATAAGTACCTCATTAAGCTCTTCGAGCTTTTGCCTCCTCAGACATTGCAAGAAATTAAATAGAATCTGCATGCTTGTCTCTGATTCTTCTTGCTCCATCTTTCTCTTCTTCTCTGCAAGGAGAGACAACAAACCATCTAGTTCCTTAGCTGACACTTTGCAACCCTGTCTAAGGATCACAAGAAATTTTTATTAAATGAAATCAACCAATATAATCACACACATGATGAAACAGAAGTTTTAAACAAATGTATCTGCAGATGCATTTAAACAAGTGATTAAGCTCGACTAACTGAAGAATGGTCCCTATTACGAATTAGAGAAGTCCATACATCACAGAATATCAATGATTAGGCATTAGATTACAGCCATTCATGATCATGTTATGGAGTAAAACTGATCTTACGATGATTGTTTGAGACTAAGTGTGTCGCTAAAAATTCAAACTTGAGATAAATGACTGACCTGTTGTAATGCCTGAAGAAAATTTTCAACCGGAGATGCAGTCTTTGTAATTTGACAAGCAGAAGTTCTCTTCAGTAACTACAAGATTTAGCATAAAGATTGTTTAAAACCCACATTTAGAGATTATAATCAGAAGAAAGCACAGGAAAAAGTAAGGCTCAGTTTTACTGTCCATAAAGTAAACTGGCAGCACCAGAAAATAGTTTTCACTGAAACATACAAAATCTAGCATTTATTCTCTGCCTTTCGCATAAACAGCCACTGTACTGGATTGTAGATGGTTCAGTTTAGCGTCAAGTTAGAGTTAAAACCAATTAAATAAAGCACAATGTCTCCGATTTCACTTGGAATTTTTTAAAAACCACGATTTCACTTAGATTAATACATAGAAATAACCAAAATTTTCTTTTGTAGGAAAGGACATAACAAGAGAAATACCTAATTCTTTAAATGCACGCCAATTCAGAAATGATATCTCAAAGAGCCCATTGACACAGAGTTGGCTAAATCCAAACGACAGAACTTAGCCTTAATTTTCCCTAAAACCAGTCTCATCCACAAACCGTTGCCTCCTATAAATAGGCATAGTCACATAGCCTAACAAACAAATATAAAATATCGAATTTCTAGTTCCTGATCTTTTTCATTCTTCAACAGTAACATCAATTAAAAATATCTGGGGCCAAGCCTAACGCAACTAACATTTCACGTTTATAGTAGCCACTAGTTCCAATTAAAAAAAATATTTGGAAAGAAATCGGCATTTCTCTTTTTTCCCGCACTTTCTCAGCAATCAAACAGAGCATAACAAAACTGATTTTAAACAAATGTGAAAGAAAAAAAAATACCTTATTGAGCAAAAAATTAGGGAAGATATTGCTGGTAGTGAGGTGACTACCGCAACAAGGACAGTCGTTCTTGTTTTGTAGATGAGTGAGGATGCACATGTAACAGAAGCTGTGGCCACACGCCGTGAGAAACGCGTCCTTTATGATCTGCATGCATATCGGACACAGCATGTCCTTGTCTACGGCCACTTCCTCCTCCACCTCCATCGCCTCTTCCGGTGGTGGATGTGCGGTGGTTTCCGGCGATGGAGGTGGCAGCTCCGATTTCAAGATAGGGACCAGTGCTCCCGTTGTGATTTCTCCCATTTTTTTTTCCTTTTTTGTTTTGTTTTTCTCTCTCTAAAATCGATTCTTCTTTTGTGTGTGGTTGATGTTTAATGCGGTTGCCGTGCAAAAGAAGAAATGGAAAGGGAAGCGGCGCTCTACGCATGTGTATTGAGTGGTGGTCTATGACAACTCATGACTTGGGCGAGATAGAGAGAGAGAGATGTGAGGGTGAAAACGGCACACGTTGGACGGGCGTTTAACTGCTTTGTTTCTCCGAAATATGGAAAGCGCTTTTTTTCAAATTAACACGACGTGTCTAAATCTTTTCTTTTTGACTTTCTAGCTTTCTGCTTTCGAATTGGTTGTGACTACGTTTTTCCAATAGTTGGTGACCTGGATGAATGCCACGTTATCAGAACTTCGATCTCAGTAGTTGGTGCACCTGGAGGACGCGTTAACAAAATTTTGATCTCATACGATTCTCCCGGGAGAAGTTCCTCTCAAACATATGCATGGTTCCTTTCGAGTAATTTTTTTTGGATAGATCGGTTGTTTTAAATAAGTTGAAATTTTATTAATAATTTTAAAAAAATTATTGATAGTATTATTTATGAAGTTTTATATTTATATTGATATTATTAATAAAAAAATTTAAAATTATCAATAAAATTTTAAAATAATTTAAAATTAATATTTTAAATTCGATTTAATAATAATAAAAATTTATTTTTATTTAATAGTAAAATAAATATTTATATCATATATTTTTTTATAAATATTAATTAAATAAAAAAAATTCATCCGAACCATACTTACCTTTATTAGTGTATCTACCTCTGTTAGTGAGGACCGATTTATTGTCATATAGGCCCGGCTTATTTTAAGGTAAAATCATTCATAAAAATAAATTGAGTGTAAAATATTTACACAAAACTCTACCATTTTTAATATATACTTTACTAATAAAAGTAAAAAAAAATGCTCTTTTTTATAAAAGTACTAACTCAGCCAATTTTTAAAATTTCTCTCACATATTATATTTTTAATTCTTTATCCTCATGTAATATTTGTTGATCTATTGTTTTTATTTTTTCAAATAATTATAAAAAATATTCTATAAAATAAGGTGATGTAATAAAAGAATTAATTGATGGTAGGTAAGTGAGTAATTGCTTTTAAGACCAGAGAGATCTTTTTCATTTACATAACTACGAAAATTTTCTAGAAAGGGGTGGGAGGTTGTTAAGAAAAATCTAGGAGAGTGTCGGTCGCCATGAGTTTCGATTTTATTAATTTTAAGAGAGAATTTTAAAATAATTTTAACTTTTTAATTGTTTTTGAATGGATAAGATTTTGTTATTAAATAAAAAAATATTTTTTTAAAAATTCAATAAAATATATTATTGACATGACATTATTTTTATTTAGTGGCAAAATCCTATCTATCCAAAAAACAATTCAAGTGTTAAGATAAGATGAGCTTAACTTGATTCTAAAGTTTCTCATCAAAATTGAGAGAACTGAAATCCGGGTGGGGCATGGTTAAGTAACCTTAAAATTTATTTGATCAAACTATAACTATAACCATAACAGTAATTTATCCAAAATCATAACCATAAAGCTAATCATTTTTTGTTAGGTTCGATTATCAAAATTTTACAACTAACCATGGTTAACAAAAAAAAAAACAAAATTTTATCAATACAGGAAAGTTATACTAATCAAAACATAATATAATTCAATCAATCCATATTAAAATTCTTATCATTTGATTCACATTCAAATATTCAAAATAAGTTACAAAGTACAAACCTTCAAACGAAAAATAAAATAACCAATATATTAAACAACCAATCTCTTTTGCTTCAAATTCTCTCCCTCAATCATTAATGTTTAAGATTGATTATGATTTAGTGATTAACTTATAGGAACTAGGGGTTAAGGTTTTTACTTGTAAGCTTTTTTACCATTATAATTTTATTATAATTTTATCATATAATTTATAAGGATAAAATTATAATTAGATATATGATATATATATATATATAATTATAGTTATATATATAACAATGATTTTAATATAGTTAGGTTAAGTGATTAACCTATATATTTGAAAATCAAGAACCTGTAACCGTAACAAAAAAAAAATGTTAACCATAAACCTAATTATTTCTTTTGGTAACCATATTTTTTTTTATTACGTAATGAAATGATTCAAATTCAGTTAGGTTTTTAAGTTATTTTTGTCCAACTTCTTTAGTAATTGTTAAAAAAAAACTTCTTTTGTAAGTGTTTTTTAATTTGCATAAAGTATTAGCTAGCTTTATTAGTAGTATAAAAAATATTTTCTTCATTTATTTTCAGACTAAACTAAATAAAAAATTAAGTAAAAGAAAACATAATTTTATATGAAAACGATTTTACGTTATAATACAATTTACATTGAAGCAAACAATTATTTTCAAATTATTTTTTGATTGTGTGAAAAGTCAGGAATATTTTAAAAAAAAAATATATTCTAATTTATTTTTTAAATAAAATATAATATAATATTTTTGTAAAAGTGAACAAATAATACTAAATAAAATTTTGACTCATCATTAAAGTTTGTTCCGTTTCTTATAGTGTCCTATTTAGAAGTGTAAATCGGGTCGGGTGGGGTCGTTCGGGTTTGGGTCATTCAGGTCATGAGTCATTTTAGACTGCGAGTCAAGTCAGGTTCTGGTCTTATCGGCCTAGAGTCGTGTCAAGTCTCAGGTCATCTCGTGGTGCATTGGGTCAAGTTCAGGTCGGGTCTCGGGTCATTCCATGTTGGGTCGGGTCTTGGGTCATTCCAGGTCGAGTCGTCATGAGTCGAGTCATTTCGGGTCGGATCATTTTGGTTCAGACCGTTTTGGGCTTTCGAGCAGACTCGATATAACCCTTCGGATTTGCTCTATTTTCTATTTTCTTTTCCTCTAATTTTTTTAGGAAATCATTTGAACTCCGTTTTAAATTTAGATTACCATGTTATTTTTTTTATGTTTCAATGTAATTGAGTTTACAAAATTGTGTTAGAAATAACTTATTATACTTTTTTCTCATTTTAATATATTAAACTTATTATAGTTTGATTAAATGCAAATCAAATTATATATAGAAATAATATAATTATAAAGAATTTAATAAGTTTATAATTAATAAAAAAATTAAATTAACTTATTTTTTTTTCAGTATATATGATAATGAAAAGGCTAACGTGCATGATCTATATGAATATAATATTAAATCTAATGATCGTTTTTGTAAAATAAAGAGTATACAATAAATTATAGAGTGTCGATGCATTAATATTATTAATTTATTACACTATATATCAATTGATAATCTAACACATATATGTAATTACGTGTTCATGTATATTATGTAATTATGTGAACTCTTTAAAACATGTTAAGTATATAATATTATAAAATAAGCATATAGTTAAGAAAAAATGATTTTATAAAAATGATAATCAATTACATATTCACACACTTGTTCTATATATAAATTAATCACGCTTAAAGTTAATTATATATAACATTAATTAGTTGTTATTATTATTTAATAAAAAATAAAAATTAAAGATATTTGTACTAAAAATGTAATAGAATAAATTATCTATTTATATTGAACGCATACTATATTGATTTTTTTTTATTTTATAATAATTGATGATTCATTTATAATATTTATATTTAACTAGTCTAATTTTAAAGAAAAATAATATTTTAGAAGATTAAAAAAATTAGTTTACTTAATATATAGATCAATAGATCCTATCAAAACTCTGAAAATACAACGCACTCATTGTATTTTGAATTGTAGCTAACAAGTTGATAAAAAATAAATAATTTATTTATTATGATATAATTAATTTTATTTGATAACTAATTTATATTTTTAATCAACTATCATCTCAGTTTAATGAGCAAATCATTCATTCTTTTTATTTTTTTTAAAAAATCTATTGTTTCGGGTTCAGATTATATCGGGTTCGAGTCGTATCCAATCCAAATAGTTATAGGTCCAAGTTGTTTCGAGTTTCGAGTCATTTCGAGTTTCGAGTAATTTCGAGCTCGGGTCGGATTCAATTATTTTAGATTTGAAAACTAAGGTTTGGATCGGATCGTGTTTGAATCACATTATTTTAATACTCTTTTATGCTCAAGTCGAATTTGGATTGGATTAGATTTTACTTACTAATTTATTGTTTATGGCATACAACAATTTTGAACGACCTTCGGATTTTATGGTCAAGTTTAATCACCGGTTATTACTTCGTGAACGCGCAATAAGATGAGCTCTGTAAGAACAACACAAATTTTGTTTCTAAAGCGACATTGACAGGAGCTTCCTCACACACAAAAAAGGATCATAAGCACGCAATTAATCTTTGGCAAGTACCGATAAGTACCCTATGCCTACTGCTTCCTAAATGAGCATTTGGCATGTACCAATCCTCACAGAAATCATCGGAAAAGGCAGATCAGATGGGTGAGGCTACGACAGTTTGTGGGAATTTTCAGTCATTTTTTGACAATTACTCGGTGCGTGAACGCTAGGGGTGAAAAGGTCTAAAAAATTTATCCAGATAATGTGCTTCGATTTGGTTAGAGGAGTTTCTTGGTATTGACAGCGACAAATAATTGCGGAAAAAGCTGAAAATTTTGAGATCTGATCACAGAAGGCTTATGATGCTGATGAATTTGCTTAACTTTTTTTGGATATGGAGTTGCTCGATTTTCCGAGTTTGGATTGTATTGAATCAAATGTTCAAATAATTTGATGTCGTTTCTTTTTTCAGAGTTTGGAGAAATCATGGCTGACTAGGATGATGAATAGTAAAAATGTAGAGCAGTTTCGCATCACTACTCAATTGAATAAACCTTATACATCCACCATGGATGATTAGTGATTACTCAATGTACACTAAATAAGCATTACCTTATTTAGGCAATGTTTAGGAAGCTTAAATCTCTTCAACACAGCACTTTAATACAAAATTAATAGAGTAGGTAGTATGGTAAGAGTCTGACTCACCGCTTATCCTACCCTACCCATCATACCAAACATAACCTAAAACTCTTCAATAACACTAGCCGGCAACAGTTTACTTGGATTCTTATAGAGTCTACCCTGCAAAGCTACCACGGATCATTAGACGGCACCCAAGTCCTTGTCTTTCAAACTTTCGCCATCTAAAATCCATTAAAATTGTTGGAGGGCATCAATGCTTTGAGTTTTAGTATACACCATGTAGTTCAGTGGAATTTCTGCGTCAACATAAATAGCTCAAAAACTGCAACAGTTATACAAGCAAAATCCCCGGCTACCATTTCATACGGTAAACAATGTGTTAACGGGGAAATCTTTTTACAGTGATCATTGAGATGAATTAACCAGAGACGAAAGGAAAAAAAACTTATTTTTTAACCAAAGACATATGTTGACCTATATTGTTTCTTTCTGTGTACTTTTTTTTCACTATTTGTAAACTCAGTATACTTTCTTCCTCTCCAATGTCTTAACTATGCTTCACGTGAGAAGATGTTACAGATTTCTTTATACAGTCTACAATACCTTCACAATCTGCTTGAGGGGGAATGCAGCCAGATTTGTCATCAAAGCTATCCTCTGAAAATGAATGAGGAGAACGAAGGTTCCCATGAGTCTGGCAGGCTTTCATTGTCTTACAATGCTCAGCTTCATCCTCTCTTATGTTATAAAACACATCATACAAATTCTCTGAAAAAAGAAAATTGAAATCAATGAGAGGAAATTCAATTTCAATCATATTCCTGTGTAAAGAAAAGGTGAGAAAACATTTTACTATAACCACTAGAACGAATTGAGAGTTTGCAACCATACCTATTTTTGGCCTTCGAGAATTGGGAGCTCTCGAAGTTTGAAATTCATCTGAGCAGAAACATGGATTCGTTAAGCCTAGGTCACACGTGCGAAGACAGAACTATGGTAGTAAAAAGACAAACTTACCAAACAAGTACAAGTCACCTCCAGTGTAGTATTTTACAGCAACCTCAGGTGCAGGCAACTTCTTCAACTCCTCTAGAAACAACACAAATAGATACATGTCAGAATTAGCAGTCACAATTAGACATAAGATGGAATCCACTCTGCTGATCAGATTATGAATATAACATGCTGTCTTTTTATTTGATATTTGGTGTGACCAAAGGGTCAGGAGGCCACAATTATGCATCTTGAATTGCACCAGCTATTAGTCTAATGGAAAAGGGGACTTCAACTAAAATAAGATAATTAACATTAAGAGGCCATCAACCTACCTCCTTGGGCCTTGATAAATTTGTCGTAAGTCTCATATGCATGGAGCTCTACGCATTCAGAAAAGTGGTCTGCACTAATGAAAACCATATTAAAACCATTCTTTGTATATGAATAACAGTGAACAGGGTTAGACTTTAGTAACCTTCCTATGACAGCAGTTATTTTGGGTGCATTAAAATTGGGGATTGTAGGTGGGTGGGTAAGGTAGGGGAGAGCAAATATGAAACATTTTTTTTTTCTACCAAATCCACTAAAGAACCAACCGACAGATTAAAGGCTTAATGACTGAGGTGTTTATGTCCTATAGAGTGTTTTGTTCTAGTCCCCAACCTAAGCCTTTTTTTCTTTCCATTGCAATTACAAAAGGACAACTGTAAATAGGTATGCCCCCTCATCACTCAAACACATCTTTAGGGAAGGTGGAATTGAACCCCAAGTCTCCAGTGCAAATGCGAAGACACTTCCAACTAAGCAAAAAGGCATCTTTAAATCCATAATCTACTTCAGGTTAAAAGTTATGGAATTCAGAGAGGTTGACCCACTTGCTTCCTCACAATGGCTTATCTGAGTTCAAATAAATATGAAATTTTTATAACCACTGAGGATGACTCAACCACCACGATGCCAGAATGCAATAGAGATAATACTCTGAGGAATTATTATACAGTAAACTCTGCTAGATATACTTACATGCCATTCTTGGCCTCAAAGCAAACATGAAGACTGACATGAAATAATAAAAAATCGCTGTATGTTGAGAAAAGGAAGCAAATATGAAGCATTTTCTTTTTCTACCAAATCCAGTAAAGAAGCAACCGACAGATTAAAGACTTAAATGACTCTGAGGTGTTTATGTTCTACATATAGAACAAGTACTTTGTTCTAGTACCCCCAACGCTAACTCTTTTTCCTTTCCATTGCAATTGCAAATAGGTAGGCCTCCTCATCACTTAAACACATCTTTAGTGAAGGTGGAATCGAATCACGAGTCTCCGGTGCAAATGCCAAGACACTTCAACTAAGCAAACAGGCATCTTATAATCCAATAATCTACTTCAGGTTATGAGTTATAGAGCTCAGCGGTTGACCCACTTGCTTCATCACAATGGCTTATCTGAGTTAAAAAAAATCATATTTTTTTTTATAATCATTCAGGATGACTAATCACTAGGATGCCAGTATGCAAGAGGAAGCATACTGTGAGGAATTATTATACAGGAAACTCTGCTACATATACTTACATGCCATTCTTGGGCTTAAAGCATACATGAAGACTGTCATGAAATAATAGAAGATTGCTATATGTTGAGAAAGGAAGCGATCAAACCACCAAGCATTTCCTCCCAATTCCTGCAACCAAAAGCCTGTGCTATCAAAAAATCAAGCAATTATGCAACACCAGAATATTTCATATTAGTTTGAACCCCATTTCAACAGAGAAGGTAGGCAAAAGGCATGCAAATAAAGATACAAAAACAATCTTAGTTGAGTTGGTTGCACGTGTTTAAGACCAATGTCAATTGAACAAAGGAAAACCACATACTGCTACCACAACAGCAGAAACTTTTTGTAAAGACTTCTTGATGGAGTACACGATGAAGAATAGATTTAGGGCTTTGGATTTAGGAATTAGGAGTTATTTGGATTATGGGGGTAATTTTGTAATTATGATAATATTAGGGGTAGTTTAAGAATTTTAATATTTTAATAGGACTAGGGTCTTAAGATGTCCATATATAAGGCGTCTCTATGTTATTTTGAAGTAAACTTATGAATGAATGAAAAAATCAGTTTCCATTGAAACCAAACAACTCTGTGATGAGTGTGATCTTCGCGTTCATGTGATTAGAATTGCGACTCCCATAAGATTTGGAAAGATCCATGTAATTTGAATAGTTCTACCTTTTATTTTCTTGTTCCTTGTTATTTCTCTCCTACTGTTCTGCGTCAAAGTGGTATCAGAGCCGAATCGACCTAATCTTCCGCATCAAATTTTCTTCCTAAACATTTGTATTGGAAAAAAAAACACTATGCTATAAGCATCACCCTTTCTTGCAATATGTCGAGCCCACCCATAGCTAAAAGATTCCTATACGTCATCATCATCAACATCATCACCATCAACCTATCGTGCAAATTACCTAAGTGAAAGTAAAACATGTACCGCAAACATTAGCAGAGAGGGGGTTTGAGTTGGTTCACTGTCTTCCGACATCCGGAGTGCGCCGCCGACACTCGCTGCCTTTTTGTCTGGGTCGCCATCAGTCCATGCACAACCGAAAACACATTCTACTTCTGTTGCGGCCAGTCTTCACTCTTCTAGCCACCCAATGGAGAATCTGATACAATCATCGTGCCGGAAATTTCAAATCCAGCCAATCCCCAAATTCTCAACGCCGATCTGCACTGCGCAAGCACTCCGCGCACTGCCAGGTCTGATCCGGGTCATCTCATGATCCGCAGATCCAACCCGAGCCGCTCCAGCAAATTTGAGCCTCGAGCTGAGTTCCTAGCCGAGCCATGTTGACCAGGTCGAGCTGCGTTGACCATTGGCCAAAGTTTGACTGAGCATAAATTTGTTTGACAAATTTTAAGGTTTTTTTTCTCCTTAATTTTCTGATTTTCTGTATTAGAGGAAAAAAGTTGCTGCCTCCCTCTTGTTTCATTTGCTGTAAAGCTTTTTTTGCTCCCTTTGTTTCATGATTGGAAAAAAAAGCAAGGTGTAAAAAAAAGAACAAAAAATGAGGTATTTTAATGAGAGATTTTTGTAGGAGAGGGATTTTGTTGCCTTATTTTCTGACTTGAAAATGTATGACTGGTCTTAGTTTTAATTTGTTACTATGTCTAATTGCAGTTGGAAAAAGATTCAAACTCTGTAAGCTAAACTATCAATTAACTCCTCTCGTTTGGAAGTTGAATCCAAAAGGATCAAGTATGGTTGGTGTTATCTTCCTCAAAGCATGAACGAAGAGTATGAAGAACTTAAATATTAGGTTATTCGTGATGAAAGATAGCTAAGAATTGAAGAACCAATATGAATATAAGTGTAGTTTTCGGAATGTCCATCCTTTGAATGGTAATGACGATTATGTTTATGAGGATGTAGGACGTGCTTATAAGAACTATTGTTATACTCCTAGAGATGCTTATGATGGATTTGTTGAGCATGATCGTGCTTATGGAGGTTTTGATTAGTACGTTACGTATGGTGAAGTTGTCGTCGACCAAATGACTAAGTATGACTCCGTAGCTTTCTTTGAAGAGGTCCGAGAGATTCAAAAGACGTTGAAAAGCTGCCAGCAGGAACTATATGAAATTCAAGGTGCTCTGAAACAACATAAAGAATCAAAGCGTGAAGAAATCCAACTTCATCAAGAAGAATAAGAAGTCAACAAATCAAAACCCATTGATCTTGAGACATTGAATGATGAAGATGTTCGAATTGAGATTGCACCATTGAAGCAAGTCTCATTTGAGGTTGTCTCAATCCAACAAAATGATGAATTTGTTGAGTAAGTTTAAGACAAGATTGAGGTCATGGTTGATATGCAAGTTCTGACTGTTGAGTTTATCATGCGTGCTTGGTTTGAAGTGCCTCCAAGACATGCATTCTCAGCCACATTTTTTTTCACCTATTAGCGACCTCGACTTCGAAAAATTTCATGATTATGGTTTGTTTCTCCAAGCCTCAGTGATATTAATACTTTATCAATTCTCAACTCAAGGTCAAGTTTTCTCCAAGTGGTGGAGAATAATGGAGTACATGATGAATAATAGATTTAAGGCATTGAATTTAGGAATTAGGGTTATTTGGATTATATGGGTAATTTATTAGTTTAAGAATTTTAATATTCT
Organism: Bretschneidera sinensis; assembly: GCA_023935145.1. Classification (NCBI taxonomy): domain Eukaryota; kingdom Viridiplantae; phylum Streptophyta; class Magnoliopsida; order Brassicales; family Akaniaceae; genus Bretschneidera; species Bretschneidera sinensis. The sequence continues at coordinate 10,138,779 of CM043700.1, read as the reverse complement.
AGTAGGACTAGGGTCTTAAGATGCCCATGTATAAGGCATCTCTATGTTATTTTCAAGTAAGCTTATGAATTAATGAAAAAAAACAGTTACCTTTGAAACCAAACAACCTGATGAGTGTGTTCTTCACGTCTATGTGATTTGGATTGCGGCTCCTATGTGATTTGTGAAGATTGACGTGATTTGGATCATTCTATCTTTTATTTTCTTGTTCCTTGTTATTTGTCTCCTAATGTTCTGCATCACTTCTCTTGCTAAAAGTCGAGAAATTCAGGATTGGAAAAAGAAAAGGAAGAAAGATCCTTACTTCCATTATAAGCAGGTGGTGCATCTCATTCCAGCTCTCAGCAAAATGTACTTTCAAATAATCTGCTCTTCTCCACCAACCAAAGCTCTCATACATGTGCAAAACAGATATAAAAGCTGCCACAAAAACAAAAACAATGCCCACAAATCACAATTAATAGCTATAACAAAATTCTGTAGCATTCACAGTATAGCTGAGCAACAAAGTCCTATTAGCAACTCTATAAAAACAAAGCTCAATCAGCAAGTCTTGACAGCAAAGGCTAACTTCTCCTAAATCCTACATGCATCATGCATCATGCATCAATACTATGCCTTGCTTCTTTTTTTTGAAAAAAAATTGTAAACTAAAAACCAAAAATATTACAAAAAGCCTACCTATATCTCATATGCTCATTTCAGATGAATCATGATTCTAATAACAGATTACTGATCAGGTTATGATGCACCTTAGGGCATGCTCAATCAAGTTTGCTCTAGCTGCTATATTAGCAACATCACATGTACATGTCACCATCTAACAAAATTTTCTGTACCGTTTTAAGGGCTTAAAAGCTTAAGTTTAAGAAAAGGTTCCTAATATTAGCTACAGATCACTTTTAGAGGATTAGACATTATAAAATAAGAGAAGCATAGCACTCACCAAAATAAGGAACTCGTGCAATAGTTTCCAGTACAAAGAACCTTGCATAATCTCGGTCATGGTACAATGTATCAAGTATCTTTATCACCGAGTCCTGGAATGATAACAAAGCTAAATTATGATCAGAAAGTTATCACTAAGTCCTGGAATGATAACAGAGTTAAATTATGATCAGAAAGTTATCACTGAGTCCTAGAATGATAACAGAGCTAAATTTTGATCAGAAAGTGGCACGTTATGCTGGTCACAGAAACTCCTAAGCTACTAAAAAAGTTTCTTATCAAGAATAAATATTCATTTATGAGAACAAAAATCCCTAGCCTTACAAGAAAAAGGAATGGTATGTGGATTGCAGATACCTATTAAAAGCGAAAGTATAGATATTCCAACCTGTCAGTTACAATATTTTCATCATGTACGTAGTCCACACTGTCATATGATATTCAGGGATTGCAGGTTTCAACAGAAAATCGAATATAATAAAACATAATCAGAAACAAAACACAATCTGATTTTATGATTTTATATCTAAGTATTATATGTTTGTTTGATACGTACACATCTGTATTATTCAGCTCCTAATATATATAGCATCATTTCAAACTATAAAACAAAAGTTTAAATTAAATATCTGCAATATGTCTAAATACCAATAATGTATATAAGGAAGCACGTCCATCACTTAATTATTGACCAAAAACACAACTTCTCAGCCATAATGGTGGTCTTATAAGAAAAGGAGTTGCTCTTACAATCATAAGTATGTTACCACAATCATGTGCATCCATCACTTAATTATTGACCAAAAACACAACTTCTCAGGCATAATGGGTGGTCTTATAAGAAAAGGAGTTGCTCTTACAATCAAAAGTATGTTACCACAATCATGTGCATCTAATGCGGCAATAATTATGAAAACATTTTCAATAATTAAAGGATGAGCTGCAGCAAATCAAATCAAATTAAGAAACTGAAAAGGAGATAAAAACTTACAGTGAGGAAGACATTAACAGATTGTTCAAACTTGATAACCCATCTCTCCAAAGTACTAGATGAAGAATTCACCGGCGGATCTCCTTGGCTTTCTCTCCCCTCATTGTTGGGGAAAGTCTTGGTACTGAATGATTCCTCCACCACCACTTTCTCCTCATTATCTTGCAAAATTGATGCTTGGACTCGACACAAATTCCTAAACAAATCACAATTGATTTTAAATTTTGAAACTAAAAAGGAGAAAAAAATAAAACATTACTGAACCCTTTTTTTAGAAAAAATAAATTAAGAACAAAAAATCAACGTATTGTAAAACGAGGAAACACTAATCTAATTATCTAAATTTCTTCACAACAAGTAGAAATTCAATAAAAGAAACTAATTAGAGATTGAGAAAGCAAAATTGAACACATCCAATATAAAAACCTCAAAAAAGCTAGAAAATTCTAACAGCCAAAATCACAAATTAACAAACACGAGCGCTCAAGCAATTGCACAACAATAAAAAAAAATCTTGCTTAAAAATATAACCACTAGCGGTTCTCTTCAGAACCTTTTGGCTGCAGATAAAAGGTGCAGCAAATAGCAATATGCTATTTTTTTTTTACATTTCAAGGTTTTGGCCATTCAAATCGCAAATAAATCACTCAACTGAACCAATGGCAACTACAAATATAAACAAATCAAGTACTATACATTAATTTTCTTTTCCTGGAATTTCTCAGGAGCCAAACAGATGATCAGGATATGAAACTCAGGAAAGAGCCATGAGTGGCATATATACCTGGAGAGAAATCGATGTGAAGAGAGCGGTCTATAACAACGCAAAGGGTTTTGGGATTTGAAACAAACGGACGTTTTATAGTTTCTCGCTTTGATTGACGATACAGAGATTGCAAACGCCGTTGAAGAGAGACTTGTCGTCATTTTCTTCCCTCTATATGTATCTATCTAAGCTCTCTTTGTTGCAGAGAGAAAAATAGAAAGAAAGAAACATAAATCGAAACAATGGCAAATGGCACTAATCGATTAAACGAAGATTTTTCGTTCTCGTTTACTAGTAGTCTAGTACTAGAGAGAGAGAGAAAGAGAGAGAGAGAGAATTTGTCGTTTGTGAGTCTGGCAGGGAAGGGGACTTTGGGTGAGCAGATATTCCTCGTTCCAGCCCATTGGGTTGGGTGAGCAGATATTTTAGTGAGGGTAATTAAATTACCTTAGCAAGAAAAAAAAAATTGACTAGCATACTATCACCATATATACATGATATAAATTTTTATATTATTTTTAAATTAAATAAAATATATTTTTTATATTAATTAATAATAAAATAAATTTTTATGTCATACATCTTTTATGACACGATATCAAACATAAATTTTCTTTACTAAAAAGTATGTGCGATTCCTGAATTAAAGAAGAAAAATGCTTTTGTGAGTCATGTAATCATGCATATTAACAGTTGAGATTGATAATAATAAAAAAAAAATTTTGGGGGGGGCGGGGGCGGGGGCGGGGGCGGTGAAACATTTGACAAAAATAAAAGCTTCAAAAGCCAATAGGTTAATAACAGAAGCATTAGGGTATAACCACATGCTTAATATTATTTTCTATAGAGTAGATAATCGACTGTGCAATGTTTTGCACAAAATTAAATAAGAAAAGTTTTACTTTGGAAAACAAAAAAACCTGAAATGTGAGCGTCCATCAATCAATTTAATTGGTAGAGTTATTTATCATTACAGAAAAGATCAAAATTCAAACATCACTCGTATTAATGATAAGAGAGGACTAACTCACTTTGAGTAGTTTATTTTTTTAAAATAAAAAAATAACTTGTCCTATATGATTATTAACCATTTTTGTTATGCATATCACTCTATATCATGCATTTAATTGCTAAGAGTATGAAAGAACATGATATATATATATATAGTTGTTGGGTGGATTTTTATGATCCTAGACACATGGCTAAGCGTTGGACGCATAATAATAAATTAGAAGTCCAAGCTGAGACTAGAGTGCACTTATTCACAAGAGATCAATTCCTATAGTTGATGAGTGGGTCTCACAACTCTGTAGGGATCTACCATCGTAAGGTTGAGCTCGTGTCACAACCTGCGTAAGAACCACTTGTTCGAGGATTTTCTAGTGCCCCTTTGATTATAATGTACAGTTTTATATTGTACATGCACTACATGGTAGTACTGTACATCATTCTAATGTATATGCATTACATAGTAGTACCTTGTACTATTGTACTACACTTGTACTACACTTAGAATTGCATAGGATTGTGACACATGGCAAGATGATAGCCATGGATGTAAGGGAGCTCTCCCTATATAAAGGGGCTTCCCCCTCACTTGTAATTCACTCATTCACTTATACAAGTAATAGTAAGCTCTTTAGCTTTGCCTCATCTTCTCTCGTGCTTATTTTTTTGAGCGGGTCTAGCTTCGAGGACGGTTCTCTTGAGTAACCAAGAGAAAGGCTGACTTAGACATTCCAATGAAGTATTTCAGAGCCTAAGGCCGCACGGTTAACAACTTAAGCTTGCATCCCGTGACACTCGCTCTAAGTTTATCTATGTTACCAGGACTACCAAGATAATAGTGGAGTTAGGGTGGTTGAGCTCGCTCCAAGGTTATCTATGTTACCAGGACTACCAAGATAATAGTGGAGTTAGGGTGAACCATGTTATTCTGATCAAACTGTAAATATAACTCAGGAAAAACCAAGGAGGCTAGGATGGCAACATAATAGCAAGATGATTATTTCATTATAAGCATGCGAGAGATAGAGAGGAACCATTTTAAATATTCAACAACCTTTTCGCCATACCAGAAGCAAAACAATCCAAAATCAATACGGCAGATAAGGCAATAAGGTGAGTTTTGTCTTTTTTCATCTTAAAATTATCATTATAAATCTTTTCTAGGTTTTGATTATTTGCAGTCCTAGTCGAAGTCCTATATCATTTTTCTATCAAAAAAAAAAAGAAAAAGCCATGTATCATTTTCTTTCTTTTTTATTCAAATAAACGTTATGAGCCTTTTCATGGCCTACTATGTTTATGAAAAGAAGGAAATATTCAAAATGAATTTTATCAAAAATCCACGAGGTCCTAAAAGAGAAGAATTGGTCTTTCATCATATAATCATAGTACCAACTACCAAGTATACTTAATTTCCCAATCTATCAAGTGTTCATCATTAGACAATCACTCCTAAGATTCTGGTGTCATGTATGCTTTAGGGTCCAGATCGAGAGAAGAGCACACGACACATAGATGTGTGGTAGAGATTGAAAATGTCTTATAAAAAATATGAAATCACCATGATATGTGGCAAAGTCTGGTTAGTCTCTTGACCACCTTGATTTAACATATTGCATGAAGTGGCCCCACAACCAGCAATTCCCGATTGATTGGTAAATTATAATACGGGAATATGAAAAGGAGAGAGAATTTTGATACTTGAAGCAACAATTTCTCTAATTTTATTCATCCTCATAAGTCAGTGAGTCACCTTCTTTTCTTTATATGAATTCCTCTCAAACTCAGATTCTGACTTTAATAAAATCCCCAAAGCTATGGAAGATGAAAGAAGAGAGTCTCTCTTACCCAGGAACAAGGCAAATGTAAGCTACATAACCCAAGAAGGATTTGAACTAAAGAGCTTTAGATCATGCCTCAACTGGGTCTGCCTTGATCAGTCTAACCTGTGGAGAGCTGGTCTTTCATGGTCTATGTTCTTCCTTCTTGCTATTGGTGTCCCTCTTGTTTCACACTTTGTTCTTTTATGCTCGGATTGCGATAAGAAGCACAGGAGACCATATGATGCTGTTGTTCAATTATCCCTTTCAGTGTTTGTAACCATTTCTTTTTTGAGTTTGTCTTCTTGGGCTCGAAAGTATGGACTCAAGAGGTTTCTTTTCTTAGACAAGTTGTGGGATGCCAGTGAGAAAGTTCGACATGGATATGCAGAAGAACTCCAGTTGTGATCCATCTTCTATTCTCTTCCATGGGTATTCAATTTATTCAAGCTTGACATCTAATTATGCGTTTAATGTTCTGGCTGATTAATTTTTTAAAACCCATTACAGATCATGTTCTATCAGATGGGTAAATAGAATTTAGCGCTATAAGTCAAGTGCGATCCCCAGTGGCAGCTTTAAGAAAACTATCAATTTGATTTCATATGAGAGCTTGATTATTACGAAACAGGGGAATTCTTATTTCTTTTATATTATCAGTCAATTGTTTTTGTCAAATGCTGCTTTGCGAACCTAATTCAGCTATTATTATTTTGTCCAACTTTTAGTCAGAGACAAGAACAGAGTAATGAAGTTGCTACAGTGAGGGAAAATTTTGACCATATAATTTACTTTGGGGCCTTTCAGTAAGAACTATAAACACATAATAGGCTCTATCATCAGATTTTGGAGGATGTAGAGTTAGTGGCCAGTTTTCTACTTGACATCCTAAAGGGGGCGTGAAAGAGTTAATTATGGTTGAAAAAGGAACAAAAAGGCCAGGCCAGTCTTTTTTCTTCTCTTTTGTTCCTTCATTTTCTCTCAATCACAAGAATCAAGCAGTATTGAATGCAAAAATTTAACATCACACATTTGGCAGCAGAAAAAGTAGATTTAATTACTTCAGACAACTAAAAGTAGGTGCCCTACTTTTAAGATGAGCAACACAAAGGGGACATGTTCCATTTCTTATTCCCAAAGTAAAGATGTGGGAAAATAGTGAACAATTTTTATATATTTGAGATATGATTTTTGTGAATGAGTGAAACTTAATGTGAGTTTTAAACATTTATATATTGTGCTTTCTTTCTTCTTCTTTTTTGGAGTTAATGTTTTTGTCATTGAAAATGTGGAATTCTGATTCCTGCAGAAGTCATTGAAGCTCCTCTCCATTTTTGTCCTCCCATCTTTTGCTCTTGAGGGTGTCTACAGGATATGGTGGTATGCCACAGGAGCCTTCCAAATACCCTATTTTGGCAACACTTACGTCAGCGATATCATAGCCTGCACATTGCAGCTGTCCTCATGGCTTTATCGAACATCAATCTTTGTTATAGTGTGCATTCTTTACCGACTTGCTATCTCCCAAATACTTGGACTCGATGACTTTGCTCAATTTTTTCGACAAGAAACTGATGTTGGTTCAATCTTGAAAGAGCACCTCAGGATCAGAAGAAATCTATCATAAGCCATAGATTCCGAGCATTCATTTTGCTGTCTTTGCTTTTGGTAACCGCGAATCAGTTCATGTCATTGCTTATGACGATGCGCTCTAATGCTACTGTCAATATATATGAGGCCGGAGAACTTACTGTAATTCTTCCCCACGAGTCCTCCTAGTGAAATACAATCTGATATGATCACATATTGCTGCTACTTATATTGTCAAACCATTGAATTCTCTATGGTGATTGTTGCAGCTATGCTCTATCAGCTTGGTGAAAGGACTATTCATATGCCTTCGAAGTGCAACGAAGATCACGCATAAAGCACAGTCTGTTACAAGCCTTGCTGCAAAATGGCACGTCTGCGCCACAATCAACTCGTTTGATGACCCTGATAGTGAGACTCCGAGAGCTCAGATTTCTTCAACGAAAGTGTTTCCTGTGATCAATATTACTGATTGGGAATCAGACGAAGAAGGAGATGGAGAAGATGATCTGGATAATACCAAGTTAGTGCCAATTTATGCGCATGCAATCTCATTCCAGAAGAGGCAAGCTCTAGGTAAGTAGTAAGAAAGCAAATTCTGTTTTGTCCACATTATTTTTCACCATAGAAGTAATTGTTATTCATCGGGTGGTTGATGCATGTTGCAGTGACATATCTAGAGAACAATAGAGCAGGAATTACATTGTGCGGATTCATGCTGGATAGAACATGGATCCACACCATATTTGGGGTCGAACTAGCTCTACTGCTATGGTTGCTCAACAAGACAATGGTAATTCCTAATCTTCTTTTTGCCTCTTTGTGTGTGTTCCATGGAATCAAAGGCTCCATTTTATGAAATTTAGCTCATGACGACTTCTCAATTCATTTGAGAAACAAAGAAAGGACTATTGTAATGTAAAAGATAGCAAGTAATGATAAACATGCCTATAAACAATTATGTTTAAGCTCATGGAAAACTAATCCATAAGAGGCATAAGAAAACAATTATCCGAGTAGGGGTCGTCTTGCTTAATGCAAAAGAAAACAATTATGCACTAAACATAAAATTAATTTTATAAAATAAGTTTATACATACAACAATGAAGTCCATCTGTTTGTTCACGCAGATATAAAAAGAAAATATATGAATCTTTAATTTCTTTTTTGGAGTATTCAATCAAGAAATAAATATGAGGTTGACAGCGTAAGCCAGCTTCAAAAGAGTACCCGACTTTTAGAATGACAAAATGACGCTTATATGTAACTGAATCTTTAACATTATTTAATAGTAAATACCCAAAACTTTTCCATATTTGTTTTACAGTGAATTGGACGTGAAAGTTCCTTGATTCACTGGGCATTTGCTCAATGCTGAACTATCTCACCATTATCAGCCTGCAAGAATCATAATGTTGAAGAGGGAGATGGTAGTGGATAAGTGAATCTGCCTCCCAGATGGCATTTGGAGGAAAAAAGGGAAGCCAAGCCTTTCACAACAATCAAGGTTGTTGAATGATTAGGCTCAAGTATATATCATAATCCCGGCATGATCTTGTCTATCTGTGTTGGGGTTTTTGAAGATGCTATTTTCACGTAGGCAATGAAATACACCTACATTATTTCCAAGGGCATTTGAATGGGTGGATCTGTTTTTGTTAAAAACTGGAGTATATTCATATTACCAAGATTTTTTGAGCTAGTTTGTCAGATCAAATTTATAAATTCTAATTCATGGATTGCAGTAGTATTGAGCATCGATCAGTTTCCGATAATTGCTAGGATAATTTATAGTACGTAAATGATTATATATATGACACTATTTCATTGATTTATGATTTAGTTGTTTTTATAAATTGGCACCATTTGATAATAAATGAGAGAATCAATCAATAAAAATTATATCTATGGAGATAAAGATTGCATCTCCTGCAGCAATTTATGTAAATTAATTTGAGTAAAAATTATCGATGTTGTTAGATAGAAATCAATGCAATCTTTGCAAGGAATAAGCAAAACTTTCATTCATATCATTTTTATGCATACACATATAAGATGACTAGAAGGTATAAGTTTTGTTATTGCCGCTCCTTTGCTTTATTCCTTGTCATCCATCATCGCTGTTCTTCTGACTTCAGTTCAAACCCATTTCTAATGGAATGCTGCAAATCATAATTAAAGACAAAAAGAAAGGCCTCTGCTTTAATACATTAAGGAAACTATTGATTTGATCCATAAATCACAGTGATAAGTAATTTATGAACACAACAGTAGAGAGATTACCTGCTGCAGTCCACTTTGGGGTCGATGGGCACAGCAACCTTGATACCACATAAATCTGGGAGTTGCTTAGCTCTATCAGGCTTGACCCCCAAACTTGGTGCAACCTTAACAAAACACTGACACAGTTCCCTACGTGCTTGGGTGGTGCTAGCCATCCTGTTCACGGTTTGAACACCCAAACAGCAAGGAGCGCTAGGTTTGGGTGGACCAGTACCCACCAAGAATGGCTGGCATGGCTTCAATATGGTTATGGCCTCATTGCATGTTATAGCATACACAGTGCTTGCACTCACAACCAAAATCGCTAACCCTAAAGCCCGTAGAGACAACAAACCCATCATTTTCTTCTGCTTTTTTTTCTTCTCTACTAATGCTAGCTAAGAATTTTTATGCACTTGCTTCCTTGGAGTCTAGGTGCCTGGTTGTGTGTTCTATTTATAGGGATATTTTTAAGAGTATATTTGTGGAGTCAAATTTATTTTTAATTCTTGCACATAAAGTTTGAATGGATTAGATTTTGATTGCCAAAATTGGATTTGGATTTCCTTTCAATCTAAATTTCTTCATTTTCCTCGAGATGTTTATAAAACATCTCTCCTCATTTAAATTTGGATAGAACACTACAAACACACCACTCTGAGTATCTTTTTCCCTATCAAAAATTTACTTTTCACCGTGTGTCCTCAAAATTAAAGAACCATGACTTTTCAACCAATCAATTAGCGCCATGTGTTCATAAGTCAGAGCATTAAAGGTTTGAAGTTACGAAATGGCAGTTACTTTTTTTTATAGGAAAAATTGCAGTTACTTAGCCAGTATGAAGCTATGAAGCATGTGATGTGCCCATAGATTTAGGCGTTTTTTTTGAGTGTGTACTTTTCAGTGAAGTTTTTCAAAAACTTTAAAATAAAAAAATATATAAATTTAAGGCTCGAACGTATACTTAAACCAATGAAAATACAAATTTTATTTGTTAAGTTCGCTTCAAAGCGTGAAAAGCGGATGTTTTTTTTTTTTTTTTGTTGGGTGCTCGTTTTTTGTTTTGGGGTCTACACTCGAGTGCCTGAGTCATGATTTTTGGGTTTCAGGCGTATGCCTCGTGAAATTTTTTTAAAAATCTTAAAATTTAGAAAAAAAATGCATGTTAAAGACTTAAACCTATGATCAAATGAGTATCATATGTCTTAACCACTAAGTTAGTGTTTTTATTATAATATTATTACACTTCATAAATATATAATACATGTTATCTTGTTTAATAATAATTACAAACTATTTAATTAATCACTTACAAATTATAATAATATAAAAATATAAGTTATACTTTTCATGAAGCATGTGATGTGCTCATAGATTTAGGCGTTTTTTTTAGTGTATACTTTTCAGTGAAATTTTTTAAAACTTTAAAATAAAAAAATAAATAAATTTAAAGCTCGAACTTATACTTAAACCAATGAAAATATAAATTTTATTTGTTAAATTCGCTTCAAAGTGTGAAAAGTTTGACTTTTTTTTTTTGGCTGGGTGCTCGTCTTTTGTATTGGGGCGTACGTTCGAGCGCTCGAGTCATAATTTTTGGGTCTCGGGTGTACGCCCCGTGAAATTTTTTTAAAAATCTTAAAATTCAGAAAAAAAAAATACATGTTAAAGGCTCAAACCAATGACCTAATGAGTGTCATATGTCTTAACCACTAAGTTAATGTTTTTATTATAACATTATTACACTTCATAAATATATAATACATGTTATCTAGTTTAATAGTAATTACAAACTATTTAATTAATTACTTACTTATAAATTATAATAATATAAAAATATAAGTTATACTTCATATAATTTATATATAAATATATATTAATATTTAGATTGATAAAAATTAATTAATTAATTAATTTAAATTTGAATATTTTATTTTATTATTCTAATTAATTAATTAATATTATTTTATTAAAATTTTGAAATGCCCCAATGGATTCAAAAGATTTACCCTCCAACGCTTCACCTTTAAAAACACGGGTAGTGATATTATTCTGTTTCATAAATATTATTGCAATCAACATAAAATATTTAATATTCAAAGCCCAAGAAAAAAGGTTGTAGGGGAAAAAAAATTTACTTCCATTCAAGATTTCTTTCCGGAGCATTTAAGCAATAGAATTCAATGAATGGAAAGAAATCAATTAATATTAAATCATTAGTTAATATTTCATTAATGAATGGTTTGCTATTTCTTGAAAAAATTGAATGGGTTTCTATGTCAGTTACAATGGGAGGGCATTTTGTTTCGAGTTTTTGAAAATTGTTTTCAATTTTTAAAAACTGAAAATAGTTTTCAAAAACTCGTTTAAAACTGAAAATAATTATAAGGTGTATCAATACCATTTTCAAAATAATATTATCCAAACAAAGTTTCATTGTTTTCTGTTTTGGAAACAGTTTTCGAGTTATAGTTATTCAAACATATTTTTTCAGAAAACTGTTTTCAGTTTTTATTTTCGAAAACTGAAAACTGTTACCCAAACATGCCCGAATATTCCTGTTGCTTTAGGAGAAGTCCTTGACCAAACATAAATATTCCTGAAATTTTTCATTCATGTAATATATTACCTTTCAAGTAATTTAATACCTGCAATTTACAGTAATTTTCTACGTTTCTTGCACTTAAGTTCCTGCTTTGGGAGAAGTTCCAAGTAGTACTAGTTGTAGAAACTTTCAAACACTTGAATCTTTTACAGATTATTGAGTTTGAATTCTTCTGATCATCTGTGTTATGGCACACCCGCACTACAAGAATATCATCTAAAACAAAAATATAAAAATTTTAACGTTGTTTGGTGAATCTCTTATTTGCAAATTTTGGATTTAAAAAAGCTATTAAAACTTATTACTATAATACACAATTTTTCTCGTGTGAAAAATTCTCTCAAATCTCAAAACTCAAATCCAATATAGTTAATATTCATTAACATTTAAATCGTTGTAAAATGTTATTTTATAAATTATATTATTTATTTTTTCCACTATGAAGAGGTACAGAAGATCAATCATATCTGGACCACTTAACCCTAAAAAAACCTAAACTCGGAAAGGACATGTACTCAAATAACAATTACAATGATTTTTGACCATTCAATTTTCAATAACAATAAAATAACCTAATCTATGATATCATATTATAACATGATTTACCGAATATTTTGAATAATTGCATCACAATATTATGCTATACACTTTTTCTCAATGCAATTAAGCTAAACTATTATAAAAATCATCTTATTCTGTTTCTCCTATGAAAATATCTAAATTTGAGATTCAAATTTAAGACAACTTGCAAATGAAAACAAATATAAATAAGATTAAATACATAAATTATTGGTTCTATATGAACATTGTAATTTAGTAGGAAAAACCCACATAAGTTTGATTGAATCATGTGCTCTTATTATATGTATACCTACAAGAATAAAATAGGAAGCAATATATAAATTAATAGTTGTAGAAAAACATTAAGCTTGATTATATGGTAAAACAATTGCATAAAAATAAGAAAAAAACACGTGCCATCATTAAATAAAAAATTTATAGCAAATTTTTAAAAGAAAACAATAAACTTAGATTATGGTAGTATGCTATTTATATCATAATAACATTTTAAATAAATATATACTAGATATTTCATACATATTTTAAATAGTTTTAATCCTATGAGTCACCATAAATTATAATATTTATTAAGGTTAAAGACATTTTTTATCCCTAAATTTTAGGTATGTATCAATTTGGTCCCTACTCTTTTAATTGAATCAATTAAATCTTTTGGTATTTATTGTGGTTTTTGGGAGTAACACAATCAACCCAAACTACAGGTATCAATATTGAACATGATATGGACACAGCACAGAATAAATGAATTCAAGTTGATCTTAATTGTGTTTATGTTGACATGATTATGACATGAAATAATCATATCTCGTCGCGAGTTAAATTCTCAACACAAAAATGACACCATTAATTATTGTGTTGAGCTGACACGATTACGGTCCATATACATATGTGATCCATTTAACACATTTAATTAAATAGTATTAATTTTAGCCATCTAATAAAATATCTATCGTTAGAATTTTATCGTAAAATTAAAGAAAATTTGATGTTATATATAATGTATTATAATAAAATTAATATAAAAATAAAAAATATTATAGTTAATATTATGTATGTTGGAGATTTATGTTACTATATATAATAGGTTATTTTTTAAAACCTTTTAAAAATAATTTAGAATTTATATATGTATATTGATGAATTAGGTTTTTATGTGATTTATTTGATTAAACATGTAATTATGTTTAAAATATATAGATTTTTAATTATATTTTTTCAAAAAAAAAATTAACTAGGCAATGTTAAACGATTTGTGTTACTTTTTGATATTTTTAATTATGTTATATGGGCCGGGTCGGGTCGTGCCGAATACAACTCACTTATTAAACGTGTTATGCATGTCGTGATGTGTTATTCGTTTAATAAATAAATTGCATTTGTGTTTGGCATTTTGACACGATTGGTTAATTGGGTCATGTTCATATCGATGCAAATATTGTTATATCCAACATTCTATGCGACACGAACATGACACTTCAACACGAATGACCACATTTAACCCAAACTAAGCAAAAGTGTGCAGTGTAAAAATTGCAGTGAAACAACTCAATCCAAGAAATCAACAATAATCAGATTATAGAATACCTAATGCATAAGATTGAATTGATAAACATAGCTATGTACTTTTCTTGGATTCTATGGCGAATCGCATAATGAAAATAAAAGATCTTCACGTAGTTACACAAACAAAAAGGTCAAATCTAAAACCGTTAGCAAAAACACAGCTTTCTCCTTCTTTTTTTCTTGAAAGTGGCTTCCTCGATGAGACAAAAGATTGTAAAGTTATATTTTGAAATAGAAAGGGGAGACCTAGTCATGACCCTCATATAATATTCCATTTTATGAAATTTAGCTCATGACGACTTCTCAATTCATTTGAGAAACAAAGAAAGGACTATTGTAATGTAAAAGATAGCAAGTAATGATAAACATGCCTATAAACAATTATGTTTAAGCTCATGGAAAACTAATCCATAAGAGGCATAAGAAAACAATTATCCGAGTAGGGGTCGTCTTGCTTAATGCAAAAGAAAACAATTATGCACTAAACATAAAATTAATTTTATAAAATAAGTTTATACATACAACAATGAAGTCCATCTGTTTGTTCACGCAGATATAAAAAGAAAATATATGAATCTTTAATTTCTTTTTTGGAGTATTCAATCAAGAAATAAATATGAGGTTGACAGCGTAAGCCAACTTCAAAAGAGTACCCGACTTTTAGAATGACAAAATGACGCTTATATGTAACTGAATCTTTAACATTATTTAATAGTAAATACCCAAAACTTTTCCATATTTGTTTTACAGTGAATTGGACGTGAAAGTTCCTTGATTCACTGGGCATTTGCTCAATGCTGAACTATCTCACCATTATCAGCCTGCAAGAATCATAATGTTGAAGAGGGAGATGGTAGTGGATAAGTGAATCTGCCTCCCAGATGGCATTTGGAGGAAAAAAGGGAAGCCAAGCCTTTCACAACAATCAAGGTTGTTGAATGATTAGGCTCAAGTATATATCATAATCCCGGCATGATCTTCTCTATCTGTGTTGGGGTTTTTGAAGATGCTATTTTCACGTAGGCAATGAAATACACCTACATTATTTCCAAGGGCATTTGAATGGGTGGATCTGTTTTTGTTAAAAACTGGAGTATATTCATATTACCAAGATTTTTTGAGCTAGTTTGTCAGATCAAATTTATAAATTCTAATTCATGGATTGCAGTAGTATTGAGCATCGATCAGTTTC
The DNA here is from genome assembly GCA_023935145.1 of Bretschneidera sinensis. NCBI lineage: Eukaryota > Viridiplantae > Streptophyta > Magnoliopsida > Brassicales > Akaniaceae > Bretschneidera > Bretschneidera sinensis. The sequence continues at coordinate 10,123,452 of CM043700.1, read as the reverse complement.
CGATAATTGCTAGGATAATTTATAGTACGTAAATGATTATATATATGACACTATTTCATTGATTTATGATTTAGTTGTTTTTATAAATTGGCACCATTTGATAATAAATGAGAGAATCAATCAATAAAAATTATATCTATGGAGATAAAGATTGCATCTCCTGCAGCAATTTATGTAAATTAATTTGAGTAAAAATTATCGATGTTGTTAGATAGAAATCAATGCAATCTTTGCAAGGAATAAGCAAAACTTTCATTCATATCATTTTTATGCACACATATAAGATGACTAGAAGGTATAAGTTTTGTTATTGCCGCTCCTTTGCTTTATTCCTTGTCATCCATCATCGCTGTTCTTCTGACTTCAGTTCAAACCCATTTCTAATGGAATGCTGCAAATCATAATTAAAGACAAAAAGAAAGGCCTCTGCTTTAATACATTAAGGAAACTATTGATTTGATCCATAAATCACAGTGATAAGTAATTTATGAACACAACAGTAGAGAGATTACCTGCTGCAGTCCACTTTGGGGTCGATGGGCACAGCAACCTTGATACCACATAAATCTGGGAGTTGCTTAGCTCTATCAGGCTTGACCCCCAAACTTGGTGCAACCTTAACAAAACACTGACACAGTTCCCTACGTGCTTGGGTGGTGCTAGCCATCCTGTTCACGGTTTGAACACCCAAACAGCAAGGAGCGCTAGGTTTGGGTGGACCAGTACCCACCAAGAATGGCTGGCATGGCTTCAATATGGTTATGGCCTCATTGCATGTTATAGCATACACAGTGCTTGCACTCACAACCAAAATCGCTAACCCTAAAGCCCGTAGAGACAACAAACCCATCATTTTCTTCTGCTTTTTTTTCTTCTCTACTAATGCTAGCTAAAAATTTTTATGCACTTGCTTCCTTGGAGTCTAGGTGCCTGGTTGTGTGTTCTATTTATAGGGATATTTTTAAGAGTATATTTGTGGAATCAAATTTATTTTTAATTCTTGCACATATAGTTTGAATGGATTAGATTTGATTACCGAAATTGGATTTGGATTTCCTTTCAATTTAAATTTCTTCACTTTCCTCGAGACGTTTGTAAGACATCTCTCGTCATTTAAATCTGGATAGAACACTACAAACACACCACTATGAGTATCTTTTTCCCTATCAAAAATTTACTTTTCACCGTGTGTCCTCAAAATTAAAGAACCATGACTTTTCAACCAATCAATTAGCGCCATGTGTTCATAAGTCAGAGCATTAAAGGTTTGAAGTTACGAAATGGCAGTTACTTTTTTTTTTTATAGGAAAAATTGCAGTTACTTAGCCAGTATGAAGCTACGAAGCATGTGATGTGCTCATAGACTTGGGCGTTTTTTTTACTGTGTACTTTTCTGTGAAGTTTTTCAAAAACTTTAAAATATAAAAGTATATAAATTTAAAGCTCGAACGTATACTTAAACCAGTGAAAATATAAATTTTATTTGTTAAGTTCACTTCAAAGCGTGAAAAGCCAGATGTTTTTTTTTTTGTTGGATGCTTGTTTTTTTGTCTTCTACGCTCGAGTGCCCGAGTCGTAATTTTTAGATCTTAGGTGTACGTCTGGTGAATTTTTTTTAAAAATCTTAAAATTTAGAAAAAAAATACATGTTAAAGACTCAAACCCATGATCAAATGAGTATCATATGTCTTAACCACTAAGTTAGTGTTTTTATTATAACACTATTACACTTCATAAATATATAATATATGTTATCTAGTTTAATAATAATTACAAACTATTTAATTAATTACTTACAAGTTACAATAATATAAAAATATAAATTATACTTCATATAATTTATATATAAATATATATTAATATTTATAAAATTATAATTATCACATTATAAAGAGTTCGTAAAGTATTAAAAATTGATAAAAATTAATTAATTAATTTAAATTTAAATTTGAATTTTTTATTTTATTATTCTAATTAATTAATTAATATTATTTTATTAAAATTTTGAAACACCCCAATAGTTTCAAAAGACTTACGCTCCAACACTTCACCTTTAAAAACACTGGTAGTGATATTATTGCGTTTCATAAATATTTATCTTATGTTATCTGGTTTAATAATAACTACAAACTATTTAATTAATCACTTATAACTTACAATAATATAAAAATAAAATTTTGAAATATCCCAACCTTTTAAAAGAGTTACATCCCAATGTCTTGCTTCATCGAGACAAAATATCTCATCTAACGCTTTTGCATCTAAAAACACAAATTGTCGGACTCTGCAAACAACAATTTCAATCATTGAATGGCCAATTTGTAAGTGACTTATAACCTACATGGTATGAGTTATATTGAGAGCACCCATAATGATTGGGAAGAGGTTACTTAGGAACACAACAACTACATAAAAGCACAAATTTTAAGTTTATTAAATTGGAAAATAAAAACACATACCAAAGAATATTTAACATTCGAAGATATTGCTATTATAGATCAATGTGATTGAGAACCGTCAAGTGAGTCTAGATCTACTCAACCTGACAACTTATAATCAACACAAATCATATATTTTATAATCAATTAAACTTTACCAGAAGCCAACCAAAAAAAAGTGTTGAGTGAAAATAAATCTAGAGAAAGAACCATACATGAAAAAGAATCTGTTACGGGCCAAGCCCAGTGATGGGCCTGTTAAGCTTGGGGTCTTGTGGCCATTGGGCCCACAACCTTAAGTTTGTTTTCCTTAAGTGATTTAGTCAACCTGCAAATAAAACAATCTATTACCAGAGTTGTTGGTAATCAGATAGAGTAGTGGAGTCGTGTCTTTAGTTGTTGGAGTCGTGTCTTTCAATTTCAGTTTGTTATTCCTTCCCTGTATTTCGGCAATCACTTGCCAGTAGTCAGTTAGTAGTCAATTATTTCAATTCCTTGTAATTAGGCAAATAATTTGCCAAGTTAGTTGAGTTGATCAGCTATAAATATTGTTGAATGCATCAATGAAAAGGCAGAAAAATCTAGCCAACAGAAAATCCAAGAGATTGATCTTCTCGAACAGATCTGTTTCACCATCTCATTTTCCTTCATTATATTCCTTCTAACAGTGGTATCAGAGCCGGTTCATCCATGGCTGAAGGTAATACAGGCACACACTACTCACAGTTAGCAGATTCATTGGCAATTTTAAAGCAGGTTCAAGAAACCCAGGAAAAACAGCATGCATACCTGCAACAAATAGTGGAAGGATTAGCACAGCACGTAAAGGTGGTTGCTTCTAATTTGGAGACCTTGATGATACATGAAGGCAAGAAGGTTGAAGAACCTGCTGACTAGCAGGTTACACACACTCAGAATCCTCTTTTTGAGGATACTAGTGGCATTCAAACCAAGACCATACGATTGGAGTTTCCTACATTTGATGGGAATAACCCCAATGGATGGTTATATAGGGCTAACCAGTTTTTTAAATATCATCAGCCACACCCGAAGCATCGTGTTTTATTAGCTTCCATCCATATGAAAGGCAAGGCTTTGACGTGGTTCCAAGAGCTGGAAGCAGCAGGTGGATTCCCTAATTGGGACGTGTTTAAACGTGCCTTGCTCACTCGTTTTAGGCCATCAGATTACGAAGATGCTATGGAGGCCCTCATGAAGTTACGACAAACAACTAGGGTGGAACCCTATACGTGTGAGTTTGAGTATCTTTCTAATCAACTACATGGATTGGCCGAGTCTTACAAGCTCAGCTGTTTTCTGGGTGGGTTATGAGAAGATATTCACTATATGGTTCGCATGCTGAAGCCAACCTTATTGTTGCATGCATTTGGCATCGCCAAAATGCAAGAAGCGAATGTGGCAGCTCTCAAGCGGATTATTCGCATTCCCATGGGACCTCCTAAGACTCCATTGGCTCTTACGGAGCCACCAACCAAGATGTTGGTACCCATTCAATGCTTATCTCCAGCACATATGAAGGAACGATGAGACAAAGGCTTGTGCTATAATTTTGATGATAAGTGGGCCCCAGGTCACCGATGCAAATCAGTGAAACTTTTCATTATGGAGTGTGAAGATTCGGAGGATGATGAAATTGTTCAGTCCACCCTTTTGCTTCTTGAAGAGGGAGGGCCAAGTTCCAAGCTTCCCAGCTTGGAATCCAATGCCAATGAGCCTTCACCAGCAATCTCAATTCATGCTCTTGTTGGTTCTCCAAACCCAAGGACTATGCAGCTTATTGGGTTTGTTTGTGGCATATGTATAGTGGTGTTGATTGACACCGGGAGTACCCACAATTTTGTGGACCCCTCTATCATCGCCAAGGCGCAATTACCTCTATGCCATACACCGTGTTTGACTGTGAAGGTGGCAAATGGCGACGCTGTACATAGCGATGGTCTTACGAAGAATAAAGAATTTCAAATGCAAGGTATTACATTTTGTACAGAATTTTTTGTCCTCACATTGGGTGGTTGTGATGTGGTCTTAGGTGTTCAATGGTTGAAGACACTCGGGCCTATTTTATGGGATTTTTCGAAGTTATCCATGGCATTTACTTTCAAGGGCAGCAGCGTGGCTCTCCACGGCCTTAACTCTTATGCAAACTCACTGTTGGGAGGTGATGACTTCGGGAAGGCACCTAAAATTGACAAACGAGGTATGGTGTTACAATTAATTGATGGTCCTGAATTTTCTACACCTCTATCTCAAACTCACCCCAAAATCCAGCCTCTTATAGACACCTTTCAATCGGTTTTTCAAATCCCTACTAGCTTACCACCAAACCGGACTCACAATCACCATATTGACCTTTATGAAGGAACCAAACCAGTTTTTTCTCGACCATATCGTTACCCCTATTTCCAGAAAACAAAAATTGAAAAGTTAATCAAAGAAATGCTCCGTACCGGGATTATTCGACCTAGCCAAAGCCCATTTTCTTCTCCTGTTCTCTTAGTCCGTAAACAAGATGGAAGCGGGAGATTTTGTGTCGATTATAGGGCTCTAAATAAAGAGACTATTAAGGCTAAATTTCCTATTCCAATTGTCGACGAACTCCTTGATGAATTACATGGGGCTTCAATTTTTTCAAAACTCGACCTTCGATCGGGATACCATCAAATACGAGTTTTCCCTAGTGATATACCAAAAACTGTTTTCTCCACCCATGATGGCCATTATGAATTCTTAGTTATGCTCTTTGTCTTAACTAACGCTCCTGCTACCTTCCAAAGTCTCATGAATGAAAATTTTCGCCCTTTTCTCCGTAAGTTCCTTTTGGTTTTTTTTTTTATGATATCCTAGTCTATAGTAAAACAATGGAGGACCATATTCATCACTTAAAACTTGTGCTCGACACCTTACAAAAACATCAACTCTTTGCAAATCTTTCCAAGTGTAGTTTTGGGTGCCTCGAAATCAATTATCTGGGTCATCTCATTTCTGTAAAAGGTGTTTGAACCGATCAGTCCAAAATCGAATCCATGCTAAGTTGGCATTTTCCTACTACTTTAAATTCCCTCCGTGGTTTCCTAGGACTTACGGGATACTATAGTAAGTTTATTAAAAATTATAGCCTCATTGCTGCCCCTTTAACAGCTTTACTTCGAAAGAATAATTTCACTTGGTCAGAAGACGCCAAATTGTCATTTCAAGACCTCAAACAGGCTGTAACATCACCTCCTGTTTTAGCACTTCCTGATTTTTCTAAACCTTTTACAATTCAGTGTGATGTATCAAGGTATGGCATTGGAGCAGTTCTATTACAAGACGGTAGACCCATTGCGTTTATGAGTCAAGCTTTGAGAGGAAAAAATCTCACCCTCTCCACTTATGAAAAAGAGTTGCTCGCATTGGTCTTGGCTATAAAAAAATGGCGACCCTATGTCTTAGGACAGAAGTTTGTGGTACAAACCGACCAACAAAGTCTCAAATACTTTGTTGACCCTCGCCTGTATTTTAATGATGGCAAAACACAACTGTTATTTAACTAACATGTTTAAACTAAGTTGTATTAAGGATCAAACACATTCAACCAAGGAACAAAGTGCAAAAACTCGAACCAAATCAAGTATCAAGTGAAGACTGATGATCTAGTATAGGTCTTAAGGTTTAGAACCAATGTAAGTCTCACTCATACATTGTATTAGCTTGTTCAATGGCTCAAACACAAAAGATTTTTCTAAAACCATTATTTTAAAATTGTTTTTGATGAAAAACAGAAGAAAAACTGGGTTGGAAGACAACCCAGTCGACTGGGTACATATACCGGTCGACTGGAATATGGGTCAGAAGGTACCCAGTCGACTGGATGAAACAACCCAGTCGACTGGTACTTTGACCAGTAAGTTTTCAGTCGACTGGATGAATCAACCCAGTCGACTGATAAAATGGACAGAAAGTCCCCAGTCGACTGGATGATATATACCGGTCGACTGGATACCCAAAAGGTCTGAAAACGAGTATTTTTCAAGTGAACCCAGTCGACTAGTATCTCGACCCAGTCGACTGGTAGTTCAAAAATATGACCGTTGGACTCCAAATCTGAACGTTTTAAAGTAAATCTTTTTCAAATTAAAGTCCTAAACGGCCATATTAATTGATTGCTATATAAACCCATTCAGTTAAGCATTCAATAACAAGCAGCACATATTCAAAAAGAGTTTATCTCACATAATCAAGTTTTTATACTCTTGAAACACAAAAAGCTTTGAAATAATCTTGTTGAACCATTTCTTCAAGCTTTACTTTGAAAGAGAGACATTTCTGTTGTAATAAGCTTTCATTTGCTGTCTCTCTATCTTTTACTTTACTCCATCTTTGTAAAGGGATTACTGCCGAGAGGAAGGGGAAACTTCTGAAAGGAAGGAAATTTTTCGGTTTAAGCAATTCCTGTAATTTGCTTGTGTACGGTTTGTGCAACACCCGGCTAAGTTGTACGACTAAGTTTTCTTAGTGGATTACTTCAAGGAGTTCCTTGAAGAGAGTGGACGTAGGGTCGGAACGAATCCGATATTGCTGAACCACTATAACTGTGTTTGCATCATCTTTCCTTAAACTCTTTATTTACAGCTCATTACTTGTATTTATTATTTGTTGGTTATTAGTTTTTATAAACTTATATTAATTCCGCAAAAAGTTTTTAAAAAACCCAATTCACCCCCCTCTTGGGTTGAAACCTCGAGCTACAATTGGTATCAGAGCCTCGTTCTCTTTATTAGGCTTAAAATCCTAGAGTTGATCCAATGGCAGCAAATAGCTACTCTGAGGGACACTCTTATACTAGACCACCATTGTTCAATGGCTCAAATTATAACTATTGGAAAAATAGAATGAAAATCTTCGTCGAAGGACAAGATTACAATCTATGGAGAATTATAGAAGAAGGACCTAAAATTCCTTCAAAAGAAATAGTTATTGGAAAGACTCTTCATACAATGCCTAAACTCAAAACTGAGTTTACTGACGAGGATTGTAGAACGATGTCTCTCAATAGCAGAGCAACAAGCATACTACATTGTACATTAGATATTTCTGAATATAACAAAATATCTGCATGCGTTTCTGCTAAAGAAATATGGGACAAATTACAAGTCACATATGAAGGAACAAGTGAAGTAAAAAAGTCTAAAATTTACATGCTAATTTCTGAGTATGAATCTTTTAAGATGTCTCCTAACGAAACCATTTCTGAAATGCACTCACGATTCACTACTATTATAAATGGTTTAAAATTGCTTGGCAAGAATATTGAGGAAGTTGAACTAACCAGAAAAATCTTAAGATCTCTGCCACCAGAATGGAAACCAAATAGGATAACCATTCAGGAGGCCAAAAATCTTGACAAGCTTGATGTTGAGACGCTTCTTGGGTCATTATTGACATACGAGATGGAAGAAATGACTCCCATCATCAATGATGATGAGAAGAAGAAAAAGTAAATTGCTCTCAAAGCTTCTACGAGCAACAAAGAAAAGGAATTAGAACAAGAAGCAGAGAGCAGTGAAGAGGATGACGAAATGGCTTTAATCACCAGACGATTCCATAGGTTCTTGAAGAAAAGCAAGAAACCTTACTCAAAGGATCCCACCTCAAAAAGGGAACCACTTATGTGCTATGGCTGCAAGAAGCCAGAACATATAAAAGCTGACTGTCCTATTTCAAACAAACCATACAAGGGCTTCAAGAAGAAAGCTATGGTAGCAACTACCTGGAGCGACGACGAAGAAGATGAGTCATCAGACAAAGAAATCGGATACGAGGAAATTGCCAACTTTTGTTTGATGGCAATCAATGATGAAAGTGAGGTAACATCTTCTCCTTCTTCAAAAAATAATATTGTTACTAGTAGTGAAGAACTGCTAGAAGTCATAAATGAAATGCATGAAGAATTAAAGAAATTTGATTCTAGAAATTCTGTTCTTAAGAAAGAAGTATCATCTCTTTCTAAAGAAATGATAATTCTTAGAGAAGAAAAAGAAAAATTATCATCTTTACTGTATGATTCGTCTCAAGATTTTCTTAAAGATGAAAATGAGAATTTGAAAAATAAAATTTCTGAATTAAACAGCACTATATCTAGAATTATGCTTGGTAAAGAAAAACTTAATGAAGTGCTTTCTTCCCAAAGATTAAGTGGAGGAAAATCTGGTGTAGGATATTCTCCATTGGGAAAACAAAAAACAAAAGAGAGCTTATTCATGAAAGCTTCTTGTGTAGATGGACCTTCCACTTCAAAAGCTCCTAGCATTGTTAAAAGCACTCCCTTAATAAATGCTAGGAAGTCTAGAAACTTAAATGATCATACTAAATTGAAGCATCCTAAAAATACTCATGCTTATATGTATGCTCATTCTAGAAATGCTTATACACATCCTAGAAATAATTATCATGCTCATTCTAGGAATAATGTGTAGAATCAAAGAATGCATTCTGCTCATGCTCATCCTAGGAATTATCATCATGGGTATCCTAGAATGCATCATCATACTCTTTATAGAAATGATATGAATTTTCATACTCCTTACCATAGAAACATGTATCCTAGGAACTATTATCCTAAGGTTTATAGGAATTCACATGTAAGACATCCTAGAAATTTCTATGACTATCATGCTAGGACTGTGTATCATCAACTTGTTCATAGAGCACCTCATGTTAAGAAAGAATGGGTCCCAAAAGGAACCGTATTTTCCAGGACTAACCCCAAAGGACCCGAGAAATTTTGGGTAACTAAAAGTGCTATTGTATATCCTTGTGTGATGTAGATTTGCCTTCACACCAAGGAGAAAGGTAACTGTTGGTACCTTGATAGCGGTTGCTCGAAGTATATGACCGCTGATAAAAGCGTATTTAAGGAGCTAACTCTAAAAGATGGTGGACTTGTGACCATTGGAGACAATACTAAAATAAAGATCATCGGGCATGGAAAAGTCGGTAATGATTTCTCAACCTTAGATAATGTATTGCTAGTACAAGGCCTTAAGCCAAATTTACTTAGCATTAGTCAATTATGTGACAAAGGATACAAAGTCACATTTGAGACATCTCATTGTCTAGTTGTAGACATCAAGAGCAACAAGATCAAATTCATTGGCCATAGACATGAAAATGTCTATATAGTTGATTTGAAATCCTTGCATTCTGATAATGAAAAATGTTTTCCTGCTTTTAGTGAAAATCAATGGCTATGGCATAGAAGGCTTGGTCATGTAAACATGAATTTGCTAAAAATTATTTCAAGAAAAGATTTAGTTATTGGACTTCCTAAAATCAATTTTGAAAAAGACAAAATTTTCAATGCTTGTCAAATGGGTTTTAAAGCAAAAAATGTAGTCTCAACTACTAGACCTTTGGAACTTTTGCATATGGACTTATTTAGTCCAATTAGTACCATTAGTCTAGGTGGCCATCAATATGCTCTTGTTATTGTTGATGACTATTCAAGATATACCTTTGTTATTTTTATTGCTTATAAGGATGAAGCTTTCAAAGGATTTGAAAAGTTTTGAAAAAGGTACAAAATGAAAAAGAAATTTGTATTTCAAGCATAAGAAGTGATCATGGCAAAGAATTTGAAAATCAAAGCTTTTCAAAATTTTGTGATGAAAATGGAATTAATCACAACTTTTCAGCTCCTAGAACTCCTCAACAAAATGGAGTTGTTGAGAGGAAAAATAGAGTTCTAGAAGAATTTTCAAGAACAATTTCTTGTGAAAATAATTTACCAAAATATTTTTGGGCTGAAGCCGTGAATACTTCTTGCTATATTTTAAATAGAATTTTGATAAGATCTTTGCTTGATAAAACTCCATATGAACTATAGAAAGGGAGAAAGCCCAATATTTCCTATTTTCGTGCCTTTGGTAGTAAGTGCTTCATCTTAAATAACAATAAAACTAACTTGGGTAAATTTGATTCCAAGACCGATGAAGGAATATTTTTAGGATATTCAACTACTAGTAAGACTTATAGAGTTTTCAATAAGAGAACTCTAGTAGTAGAAGAATCTGTGCATGTAACTATCGATGAATCTAACCCAATGAGTAGTGGAGAAGTTTCCTTTGAAGATGATGCAGATTTTATTCCAAGAATGGAAACTCCTACTCCCATTGTTGACCCAAAAGTGAGTTCTTCTCAAACAAATGAAGGGATTGCAACTCCCAATTTGGACCAACCATCCTCAAGTCAACAAGAGGAAAATCTACCCAAGGATTGGAGGTATTTAAATTATCATCCAATTGATCAAGTAATTGGTGATCCTTCACAAGGGGTAAGAACTCGCTATTCCATTAGAAATATTTGCAATTTTGTAGCTTATTTGTCTCAAGTAGAACCTAAGACATTTATAGAAGCTGAAAAAGATAATGATTGGATAATTGCAATGCAGGAAGAGATAAATCAATTTGAGAGAAACAATGTTTGGAAACTAGTTCCAAGACCTAAAGATCATTCAATTATTGGAACTAAATGGGTATATAGAAATAAAATGGATGAAAATGGTATAGTAACTAGAAATAAGGCTAGACTAGTTGCTAAGGGATATAACCAAGAGGAAGGAATAGATTTTGATGAAACCTATGCTCCCGTAGCTAGATTAGAAGCTATTCGAATGTTATTAGCCTTTGCATGCTTTAATAAATTCAAGCTATTTCAAATGGATGTGAAAAGTGCATTTTTAAATGGCTTTATAGAATAAGAGGTTTATGTTGAACAATCTCTTGGATTTGAAAATCTTAGTCTTCCAAATCATGTCTATAAACTTTCTAAAGCTCTATATGGGTTGAAGCAAGCTCCAAGAGCATGGTATGAAAGATTAAGTAAATTTTTGATTGACAATGATTTTGTAAGAGGTAAAATAGACACAACTCTCTTCACAAAAACCCACAAAAATGACACTTTGATAGTTCAAATATATGTTGATGATATTATATTTGGTGCTACTAATGAATCTATGTGTCAAGAGTTTGCAAAGTGCATGCAAGGTGAATTTGAAATGAGCATGATGGGAGAACTTACCTACTTTCTTGGACTACAAATCAAGCAACTAAAAGGAGGTATCTTCATCAATCAACAAAAGTACATCAAAGATCTACTAAAGAGGTTCGGGATGGAAAGCTCAAAGCCAATTGGAACACCTATGAGCACAACTACTAAACTTGATCTTGATGAAGGAGGTAAAACTGTAGATTCAAAATATTATAGAAGCATGATAGGTGCTTTACTTTATTTGACTGCAAGTAGACCTGATATAATGTTCATTGTATGCATGTGTGCTAGATTTCAGTCTAATCCTAAGGAATCACATGTAGTTGCAGTAAAAAGAATCCTTAGATATCTACAAGGGACCCAGACCATAGGATTATGGTACTCTAGAGAATCATCTTTTGAGCTAGTAGGATATTCGGATGCTGATTTTACTGGATGTAGGTTAGATAGAAAAAGCACAAGTGGAACATACCAATTCTTAGGTGCTATGTTAACTTTTTGGTTCTCCAAGAAACAGAATTTCGTTGCACTATCAACCGCTGAGGCAGAATATGTAGCAGCTGGCAGTTGTTGTGCCCAAGTATTATGGATGAAACAACAACTAGAAGACTATGGCATGAGTCTAAAAAATATTCCTATATTTTGTGATAATACTAGTGCCATCAACCTAACCAAAAATCCTATTCAGCACTCTAGAACCAAGCATATAGAGATTAGACATCATTTCCTAAGAGATCATGCTCAAAAAGGTGATATAAGATTAGAATTCATACATTCAAAAGATCAAATAGCTGATATTCTTACAAAACCCTTAAGTGAAGCTAGTTTTTGTAAGATTAGAATGTTGATGGGATTGCTTGATTTTGATAAACTGAATATTTGATTGCATCTCATTTCATCATTTGCATGATTGACATTGAGTGATAGAGTAATAATCCATGTTTAATTATTTCCCTCACTCAAAAATGTCATAGATAAACAAAATCGTGCTAAAAAATTCAGAACTGGAAATTTTACTAAGGGTCCAGTCGACTGGTAAATGTGCTCCAGTAGACTGGTAAGTCCCTACCTGATCTTCCAGTCGACTGGTAATTTTGACCCAGTCGACTGGTAATTCTCTGCCAAATATTCCAGACGACTGGTAAGTCTTCTCCAGTCGTCTATAAGATCAAATCCTGTTTGGAGCCAATTTTTTTGAAAAACCCTTGTCCTTCAGTTGACTGGTAAAGATAGCCCAGTCGACTGGTAACTCACTGCCAGTTTACCCAGTCGACTGGTACGTTTACCCAGTCGACTGATAAAGAAACTGTTCATCTTTTCAAAGGGACCCAGTCGACTGGTATATCAACCCCAGTCGACTGGTATCACGATTCTATAAAAAGGGACTATTCATTTTCGCCATTTTTACGCCATTTTCAAAGAGCCCAAGCTTTCTCTCTCTAGAAAAATTCATCATTTTGATCCAAAAACCATCCAAATCCCTTCTAAACACACCGATCTACTCATTCCTAAAGAGATTTTTAACTTTCTACAGTTAAAATCTCTCATTTTTACCAAAATCACTTTTTCCAAAAAACTCCAGATTTTTCCAAAATGAGTGACAAAATCCGTATAAAACTCACAACAAGTGGACCTAATGCGCGTAAAAAGCCAAGGTCTTCAAAACCTTCAGTTTCAGAGTCGAAAGGAAAGGGAGCAACAGGCTCATCCAGCAAGGAGCCCAGAACAGAGTTGGAGCAGACTCTATTTTACAGCCCAACGGCTCATAAGAGGTATAATTCTATAATCCGTCACAAGAAAATCATGACGGGTAGAGTCATTGATTTCGACTCTATTCGCCATGGTAATTTCGATATTCTACCATCCTTTGAGGCAATAAATCTGACCCCACTGGTCAGAATTCATGAAAAATATTACCCGCGACTGATTCACCAGTTCTATGCGAACTTGGTGAAACCCAGTCCTCTGGCTCTGAGATTCAGAACCAGAGTTAGTGGTGTGGAGTTTGAGGTCAACACTGACCTCTTGATGAGCATTCTGAGAATCCCTATAAGGGGGGTTCAATGGAGTCTGGATGGATGGCCAGATAACTTTGAAGTTGAGGAGGCCTGTCGGATAGTCAGGGGCGACCCTAACTATGTGTACAGACCCACTACATTTCACACATGTAGTGACTTGCCCCTCGACTCAAAGATGTTTCAGTTGATTGTCAGTTGGACCATCCACCCGAGACTCGGGAGTCGAGGGTATCTATCTAAAATAGATACGGTATTGATTTGGTGCCTAAAATCTGGGCACCACTTCAATATATATCCTTTGCTGCTCGTTAACATGATAAATGGCGAAGCAAACGACTTCGAGTGTCTTCCTTATGGGATGCTCATTACGCTCATCCTCCAGCACTTTCGGGTACCTTTGCTTGCCTCCGAGGCTCAGGATATCGGATTGACAGACATCATCAACATCTCATCTCTGAAGAAGATGGGATGTACTGTTCGTGAAGGGTTCCTCTATCCGAAGGCCGGAAAGCACCTAAGGATCCGAGAGGATGCGAGCGACAGTGATGAGGATGCTGATACGGCTGCTGAGATGGAGACGGATACCCGAGCACCTCCCATTAGTGACTCGAGTACTGATCAGACTGGTTATGGTGACATCCTATGAGCTATCATGAGTCTCTAAATGACGATGGAGTCCGGTTTTCAGTCCATGCATTCTGATTACCAGAGACTGAGCTCCTCCATAGACCACCTACGGGACGACTTCGAGTTACATCGAGAGCACACCGAGGGTTCCCTAGCTGAGATTAGGGAACTTCTTCGTGACAGCTCGGACTCTCCCGCATCTTGAGTCTCTATCTTTTATTTGTACTTAGCAGTTTTCCAGTTCTTATCACATAGCACAGACATCTCATGTACTATTTTTTCTTAGTTATAGCTCTGTGAAGCCTTGATTGTATTGAATTTTTCTCTATAATGATGTATTACTATTAGCCATATTTTTTGCATTTATGTACGCTATTTGTGATATGTTAGCACTATTTTAAAACTCTATTTGGTCACTAAAACTGTTATAAAATGCTTATACGCTTGAAAAACTTTCGGTTCTTCTCGGGAGGGCTTCCAAAATTCGAATGAAGCCAAATCTTCGCGTACAACTTTGTTTTCTTATACTCTATTTGACTGTATTGGCTAAGTAGCTTATTTTTTTATGTTATGCCCCCTTTGGTTGCTGTTGTCAAAACAGGGGAGAAAAAAAATGAGAAAAACAAGAAAATCTAAGTAAAACGCAACCAATGCATAGATTTAGGGGGAGCATTGCTCCATAACTTTGTTAAAATGTTTATTGATTGGTTGAGTTTGATTCTGGATTGGTTGAAAGAAATATAAACTGTGTTTGCTTGTTTACAGGGTGGTTTTACTCGAAAAACAGAGGAGACTCTGTCCAAATTTTTGTAAAATCCTATCACTTAGTTTTTAAAACTGTTTTTACATTATTAGTTTTGTCATCATCAAAAAGGGGGAGATTGTTGACCCTTGCCCATATTTTAATGATGGCAAAACACAACTGTTATTTAACTAACATGTTTAAACTAAGTTGTATTAAGGATCAAACACATTCAACCAAGGAACAAAGTGCAAAAACTCGAACCAAATCAAGTATCAAGTGAAGACTGAAGATCTAGTATAGGTCTTAAGGTTTAGAACCAATGTAAGTCTCACTCATACATTGTATTAGCTTGTTCAATGGCTCAAACACAAAAGGTTTTTCTAAAACCATTATTTTAAAAATGTTTTTGATGAAAAACAGAAGAAAAACTGGGTTGGAAGACAACCCAGTCGACTGGGTACATATACCAGTCGACTGGTATATGGGTCAGAAGGTACCCAGTCGACTGGATGAAACAACCCAGTCGACTGGTACTTTGACCAGTAAGTTTTCAGTCGACTGGATGAATCAACCCAGTCGACTGGTAAAATGGACAGAAAGTCCCCAGTCGACTGGATGATATATACCAGTCGACTGGATACCCAGAAGGTCTGAAAACGAGTATTTTTTAGGTGAACCCAGTCGACTGGTATCTCGACCCAGTCGACTGGTAGTTCAAAAATATGACCGTTGGACTCCAAATCTGAACATTTTAAAGTAAATCTTTTTCAAATTAAAGTCCTAAACGGCCATATTAATTGATTGCTATATAAACCCATTCAGTTAAGCATTCAATAACAAGCAGCACATATTCAAAAAGAGTTTATCTCACATAATCAAGTTTTTATACTCTTGAAACACAAAAAGCTTTGAAATAATCTTGTTGAGCCATTTCTTCAAGCTTTACTTTAAAAGAGAGACATTTTTGTTGTAATAAGCTTTCATTTGCTGTCTCTCTACCTTTTACTTTACACCATCTTTGTAAAGGGATTACTTCCGAGAGGAAGGGGAAACTTCCGAAAGGAAGGGGATTTTTCGGTTTAAGCAATTCCTGTAATTTGCTTGTGTACGGTTTGTGCAACACCCGGCTATGTTGTGCGACTAAGTTTTCTTAGTGGATTACTTCAAGGAGTTCCTTGAAGAGAGTGGACGTAGGGTCGGAACGAATCCGATATTGCCGAACCACTATAACTGTGTTTGCATCCTCTTTCCTTAAACTCTTTATTTACAGCTCATTACTTGTATTTATTATTTGTTGCTTATTAGTTTTTATAAACTTATATTAATTCAGCAAAAAGTTTTTAAAAAACCCAATTCACCCCCCCTCTTGGGTTGAAACCTCGAGCTACATACTTGTTGGATCAGCGTGTAGGTACCCCCGCTCAACAAAGATGGCTCACCAAACTTTTGGGGTATGATTTTGAGGTTCATTACAGGAAAGGGAAGGAAAATTCTATTGCTGATGCATTATCTAGAAAAGATGTTGGGGAAATCTCGGCTATTACCCTACCAATGGCTTCTTGGTTATCTCATTTAAAATCTGAATATGAAACTTCGACTGAATTACTGGCATTGCAGGATCAGTTTTATAAGGGCAACTTGGATGCATCAACTTATACCATAAGGGATGGAATCCTATTTTACAAAAACAGAATTTATGTGACTGCCGACTCTCCTATCAAGGACATGCTTCTGGAGCTCATGCACTCCAGCCCTCAAGGAGGACACTCTGGCTTCCAGAAAACATTCCATCGAGTTAGATCTGAGTTTTTCTGGAAGGGAATGCGCAAGGACATCCGTACCTTCATTCGGGAGTGTGAGAACTGTCAACGGAATAAAACTGAAAATATTCCTACACCGGGACTTCTTCAACCTCTTCTAATTCCTAATAAGGTGTGGACTGATATTTCTATGGATTTTATTGAAGGCATGCCCCATTCACATGGTTGTAGTGTTATTATGGTGGTGGTGGATCGCCTGTCGAAGTATGCACATTTCATTTCCTTATCTCATCCTTATACAGCTTCGAAAATTGCTAATATTTTCCTAGAGCATGTGTTTAAATTACATGGGATGCCTTCCTCTATTGTCACAGATCGTGACCCTACTTTTACAAGTCTTTTTTGGAAGGAATTATTTAAGTTGCAGGGAACCTCCTTACAATTCACATTGGCCTATCATCCACAATCTGATGGCCAAACTGAGATCGTCAATAAATGTGTGGAACAATATTTAAGGAGTTTTTCAGGTACTACGCCTAAGGATTGGAAGAAATGGTTGGCCTTGGCGGAATGGTGGTACAACACCAACATTCATGCTTCTACAAAGCTCACACCTTTTGAGGTTGTCTATGGCTACCCACCCCCAAAGCTTCTATCCTACTCTCCAGGAACAACATAACTTCAAGCTGTCGAGGACACCTTACGTTCCAGAGATGAGATCCTAAAGTTGTTACGGCATAATCTTCAATTTATCCAAGCTTGTATGAAGAAATATGCTGACATGAGGCGGACAGAGCGTGAATTTCATATTGAGGATTTTGTCTATCTACGGTTACAACCTTATCAACAAAAATCCCTAGTCCATCGGCGAAATCAAAAATTATCTCCAAGATTTTATGGTCCCTATAAGATTCTAGACAAAGTGAGCATAATGGCTTACCGTTTGGAGCTTCCAGCCGACTCTAAGATTCATCCAACCTTCCATGTCTCACTCTTAAAGAAGAAGCTAGGCCACCGCAATCTGCACTCCACATCGTTGCCACCAACAACTGCTGAGGGGTTTTGTAAGATGGAGCCGGAGAAGATCTTGCAACGTAGGATGGTGCG
Source organism: Bretschneidera sinensis (assembly GCA_023935145.1). NCBI lineage: Eukaryota > Viridiplantae > Streptophyta > Magnoliopsida > Brassicales > Akaniaceae > Bretschneidera > Bretschneidera sinensis. Next base: position 10,105,709 of record CM043700.1, on the reverse strand, counting down.
TAAACACCATAGAGCTGGTGTCGAGGTTCTTGTTCAATGGAAAGGGCTGCCTCCTGAAGATGCATCTTGGACAGATTATTACAAACTAAAGAATGAGTTCCCTAACCTTGAGGACAAGGTCCTCCAAGGGGGAGGGATTGTTACGGGACAAGCCCAGTGATGGGCCTGTTAAGCTTGGGGTCTTGTGGCCATTGAGCCCACAACCTTAAGTTTGTTTTCCTTAAGTGATTTAGTCAACCTGCAAATAAAACAATCTGTTATCAGAGTTGTTGGTAATCAGATAGAGTAGTGGAGTCGTGTCTTTCAATTTCAGTTTGTTATTCCTTCCCTGTATTTCGGAAATCACTTGCCAGTAGTCAGTTATTTCAATTCCTTGTAATTAGGCAAATAATTTGCCAAGTCAATTGAGTTGATCAGCTATAAATATTGTTGAATGCATCAATGAAAAGGCAGAAAATTCTAGCCAACAGAAAATCCAGGAGATTGATATTCTCGAACAGATCTGTTTCACCATCTCATTTTCCTTCATTATATTCTTTCTAACAGAATCAATTTCTTGGATTTTTGAAGGATTTTCTGGGTAATGTCACTTTACTGCAGACAATTAATAAGATAAATTCTAAAATTGAAGACACAAGAAGAAAAAAAGCGGAGAAAATCCTAAAGAGTTTTAATAAAACATATGCCATGCAATCAACATAAAATAGTTAATATTTCATTAATGAATGGTTTGCTATGTCTTGAAAAAATTGAATGGGTTTCTATGTCAGTTACAATGAGAGGGCATATTTGTTTCGAGTTTTTGAAAATTGTTTTCAGTTTTCATTTTCGAAAACTGAAAACTGTTACCCAAACATGCCCGAATATTCCTGTTGCTTTAGGAAAAGTCCTTGACCAAACATAAATATTCCTAAAATTTTTCTTTCATGTAATATATTACCTTTCAAGTAATTTAATACCTGCAATTTACAGTAATTTTCTACGTTTCTTGCACTCAAGTTCCTGCTTTGGGAGAAGTTCCAAGTAGTACTAGTGGTAGAAACTTTCAAACACTTCAATCTTTTACAGATTATTGAGTTTGAATTCTTTTGATCATCTGTGTTATGGCACACCCGCACTACAAGAATATAATCTCAAACAAAAATATAAAAAATTTTAACTTCGTTCGGTGAATTTCTTATTTGCAAATTTTGGATTTAAAAAAGCTGTTAAAACTTATTACTATAGTACACAACTTTTCTCGTGTGAAAAATTCTCTCAAATCTCAAAACTCAAATCCAATACAGTTAATATTAATTAACATTTAAGTCATTGTAAAATATTATTTTATAAATTATATTATTTATTTTTTTCACTATGAAGAGATACAAAAGATCAATCATATTTGGACCACTTAACCCTAAAAAGGCCTAAACTTGGAAATGACATGTACTCAAATAATAATTACAAGGATTTTTAACCGTTCAATTTCCAATAATAATAAAATAACCTAATCTATGATATCATATTATAACATGATTTACCGAATATTTTGAATAATTGCATCACAATATTATGCTATAGACTTTTTCTCAATGCAATTAAGCTAAACTATTATCAAAATCATCTTATTCTGTTTCTCCTATGAAAATATCTAAATTTGAGATTCAAATTTAAGACAATTTGCAAATGAAAACAAATATAAATAAGATTAAATACATAAATTATTGGTTCTATATGAACATTGTAATTTAGTAGGAAAAACCCACATAAGTTTGATTGAATCATGTGCTCTTATTATATGTATACCTACAAGAATAAAATAGCAAGCAATATATAAATTAATAGTTGTAGAAAAACATTAAGCTTGATTATATGGTAGAAAAAAATTGCATAAAAATAAGAAAAAAACACGTGCCATCGTTAAATAAAAAATTTATAGCAAATTTTTAAAAGAAAACAATAAACTTAGATTATGGTAGTATGCTATTTATATCATAATAACATTTTAAATAAATATATACTAGATATTTCATACATATTTTAAATAGTTTTAATCCTATGAGTCACCATAAATTATAATATTTATTAAGGTTAAAGACATTTTTTATCCCTAAAGTTTAGGTATGTATCAATTTGGTTCTTACTCTTTTAATTGAATCAATTTAATCTTTTGATATTTATTAAGTGCGGTTTTTTGGAGTAACGCAATCAACCCAAACTATGGGTATCAATATTGAACATGACGTGGACACACAGAATAAATGAATTCGAGTTGATCTTAATCATGTTCATGTCGATATGATTATGACATGAAATAATCATATCTCGTCACGAGTTAAATTCTCAACACAAAAATGACACCATTAGTTATTGTATTGAGCTGACACGATTACGATCCATATACATATGTGGTCCATTTAACACATTTAATTAAATAGTACTAATTTTAGCCATCTAATAAAATATCTATCATTAGAATTTTATCGTAAAATTAAAGAAAATTTGATGTTATATATAATGTATTATAATAAAATTAATATAAAAATAGAAAATATTATAGTTAATATTATGTATGTTGGAGATTTATGTTACTTTATATAATAGGTTATTTTTTAAAACCTTCTAAAAATAATTTAGAATTTATATACGTATATTGATGAATTAGGTTTTTATGTGATTTATTTGATTAAACACGTAATTATGTTTAAAATGTATAGATTTTTAATTATATTTTTTCCAAAAAAAATTAACTGGGCAATGTTAAACGATTTGTGTTACTTTTTGATATTTTTAATTATGTTATATGGGTCGGGTCGGGTCGTGCTGAACATAACTTACTTATTAAACGTGTTATGCATGTCGTGACGTGTTATTCGTTTAATAAATGAATTGTATTTGTGTTTGGCATTTTGACATGATTGGTTAATTGGGTCGTGTTCATATTGATGCAAATATTGTTATATCCAACATTCTATGCGACACGAACATGACACTTCAACATGAATGACCACTTTTAACCCAAACTAAGCGAAAGTGTGCATTGTAAGAATTGCAGCGAAACAACTCAATCCAAGAAATCAACAATAATCAGATTATAGAATACCTAATGCATAAGATTGAATTGATAAAGATAGCTGCGTACTTTTCTTGGATTCCATGGCGAATTGCATAATGAAAATAAAAGATCTTCACGTAATCACACAAACAAAAATGTCAAATCTAAAACCATTAGCAAAAACACAGTTTTCTCTTTCTTCTTTTTTTTTTGTAAGTGGTTTCCTCGATGAGACAAAAGATTGTAAAGTTATATTTTGAAATAGGAAGGGGAGACCTAGTCATGACCCTTATATAATATTCCATTAGATTTCTCCTCGAAGACATAAGGGGTTACTAAAGCCCACACTAGTCAATCCACACTTAATATATAGGAGGTAGACCCAATTTAATAGGTCACCTTATAAATGAACATTGTAATTTTGTAATTTAGCAGCATTTACTAAGGCCCAATTTATTCAGTTTACTTTCAAATTAATTGAAAGTAGATTTCATTTGAAAATGAAATATACTTTACTTTCAAATGAATTGAAATTAGAATTCATTTATAAATAAACTGAAATAAATTTTTATTTTTGATATAATTTAATTAAACAATAGAATTGAAATAAATTTTATGTTTAGAATTCAATTCACTTTCTAAATTTTACTAAAATAGCCAAATAGGGCCGTTATTGCTTTCTCTTTTTTTGTTCACCATATGAATACACAAGACAACCATAACATAAGGTTGCAACTGGCCATTAAAAATCTGATTGAGCTCTTAGTTTAATGGGATAGAATTTGATAGGTTTGTTAGGTTTTTGTTTTGTATAAATTATAATGAATAATTGAACGTCAATAAGTAATACCAAAACCACTCCTCCATCTCTAATATACTTTGGCAGGAAAAACATAGTTGATACTTAAGACCAAAAAAAGGGTGCGAATTGAAATTAATTTTGCTTGGGTAGTTTTATATATTAAATAATCAGTAAATAAATAATTGAATGAAAAAATAAACTTTTTTTTTTTAAAAATACTGTTTCTTTCATGCTCAAATCAATGAGTTTCTAAATAAATCTAAAAAGCCGGCAGCAATTTGAATCCAATTTATATACCCATATATAAAAACCCAACTCCACATATGATTAGAAAGTAAAAAAAAAGGAAAAAAAAGGAGAGAAAATAAGAATGGGTAGAAGAGAAGGCATGAATAGAAGAGTAAGATTAAACTAAGGGAAATAGAAAAAATAAGCATGTTGCTAAAAGAAGATTAATTTTGTTCTTTTAATTTTATACGATTCGATATTTTGATAGAATTTATTTAAAATTTTTTGTTTTTATTAAAATTTATTTACAAATAAATTTTATATTTTATTAACAAATTATCAATTAATTTATAAATAAATTTTATGCTTTATTCTCAAATTATAAACATGAAATTCAATTGATCAACACTCCAAAAGGATTTGCGACGTCAGCACGTGGCCCACCTTTGGGTCGGGTCACATCTGCATGTCGCCATATGGGAGAAAAGGGAAGAGGATGTTCAAGATATGAGGACAAGGCCTGATTCATGGCAAATTGTAGAACTTTTAGAAGAATATTCGCTTCTCTTAAGAAGTAAGAACTAAACAACAAGAAGTAATTTGTTTGCTGGGACTTTGATGTGTTTTCCTTTGGCTATTTCTACATTGTAACCATCGGATTATTGTCTGAGGCAAACCAAATCCTTGGGATATACGGGGGTCAAACCACCTCAAAATGGTCCTTTCCAAACTTGGGTCCTTCTTGCTTTCTCTGTTCGCCAAGGGTTTTCTCTCAATAATCATTAAGGAAGACTATAGCTCACCTGGTTAATGGCTGTAAGTGTAACTCTTATTGTAAACTTATCTTATCTTATGTTTTTGGGTATGGTGATTTGTATCATTTTTATCATGTTGACCTTTTTTTAGTTTGATTGTATGATTGTTTAAAGCCGGCCTGATCAATATGTTCGCCTTCGAAAGAGAGCCTTCTATCTAAAGGCCTCAAGCATAGTTTAGCTAATTCATGTCAATATGGATTTAGGCTTATAATTTTGGTATTAATTCAATGAAATCAGAATTAAGCCAGAGTAGAAAGGAATTAGGATCATTCTGTAGCCCATACGGTTATGAAACCACAAAAGCTTCATCTATTATAAATAAAAAGAAAAGAATTTTTTTTTAAGAAACAAAAATATAGGAAACCCGTAAGATCTTCCTTCACCTCAAAAGATAAAAAATTTTCAAAAAAACCAAGAAACTCAAAATTCTTCAAAAGCCTGTTTCAAGTGTGGAAGGCTTGGACACTGGGCAAAAAATTGCAAAGTAAAGCAAAAAATTAATGAATTAGATATTGATGATTCATTAAAATAACAATTAGCCAAAATAATGATAAATGATTCTCAAACAGAAGAAGAATACTCATCTTCTGATAATGAAGAAATCATATATACAATACAAGAAAATACAGACTCTGAAGCATCCTTTGAATCACAATGTGAATGTGAGGATGGACTTTGTTTCTGTAAATCTATCAATATGATCACCTCGCAAAAGGAATTTCTTTTAGACATAATAGACAAAATAAACGATCCAATACTAAAAAAAGATTATCTAATAAAATTAAGAGACCTCATTCAAGAAGAAAACAAAGCTAAAGCACCTATATCTTGTAATCTTGCTACAATTTTTGAAAAACGTTTTCAAAAACCAAAACTTGCTACTACGCAAGAATTACAAATGGAAATAAATTATATAAAAGAACAAATAAAAGAAATTCAAAAAGATACTATTGATTTAAAAACAAAAATGATTAATATAGAAATTAATAATCTAAAAGAATCTATTTCCTTACAAATCAACAAAGAAGAAGTCCCTGGAACTTTCGATCATACCAACTTAATAAATATAGCTGATGAATCAAAAGACGGTTTTGTTAACTTAATAGAAAGAATCAATTACCAAAAATGGTATATTAAGATTTTTATTGTTATTAAAAAAGAATACCATCTCAATACCATTGTCTTAGTAGATTCTGGAGCTGATCAAAATTATATAAAAGAATGACTTGTACCTACAAAATACTATGAAAAAACTACTGAAAGATTAAATACTGCCATTGGTTCAAAATTAGATGTAGAATACAAAATTACAAACTCTCATGTTTGCAATGACGGATATTGTTTAAAAACTCATTTTACCCTTGTCAAAAATATACATCAAAATATCATTTTAGGAACCCCTTTCCTAACTCAAATGTATCCATTTAAAGTCAGTCATCTAGGAATAGAAACCAACATTCTAGGTCAAAGTTTATTCTATAAATTTCTACAACCTGTAGATACGAGAGAATTAAACTTATTACAAACCAATAGTTTATACAGACAGATAAATTTAATACAAAATAAACAAGTCCATATAAATTTCCTTAAAGAAGAAATTAATTACCAAAAATAGAACAACATGTTAAGCAACCTCAAATCCAATCCCAAATCAAAGAACTTGAAGAATTATTCAAAAAAGAAATCTGTGCCAATCTTCCTAATGCTTTTTGGGAAAGAAAAAAGCACATAGTCTCTTTACTATATAAGCCAGATTTTGATGAAAAAAATATTCCATCTAAATCAAGACCTTATTAAACAAAGGATTAATTAGGCCCAACAAATCATCTTGGAGTTGCTCAGCTTTTTATGTTTAGAAACAAGCTAAACTTTAGAGAGGAGCCCCTAGATTAGTAATAAATTATAAACCGTTAAACAAAGTCTTACAATGGATTAGGTATCCAATACCCAACAAAAAAGATCTTCTCAATAGGTTGTACGATTCTACAATATTTTCAAAATTCGATTTAAAATCTGGATTCTGGCAAATTCAGATAACTGAAAAAGACAAATACAAAACTGCCTTCAATGTCCCATTTGGAAATTACGAATGGAACACAATGCCCTTTGGTCTAAAAAATGCCCCCTTTGAATTTCAGAATATCATTAATGACATTTTTAATGATTATTCAAAGTTTAGTATTACCTATATCGATGATATATTAATATTTTCAAAATCGATAAATCAACATTTTAAACATTTAAAAACATTTTTTCAAATTATCAAAAATAATGGTTTAGTGTTATTTGTAACAAAAATGAAACTATTTCAAACAAAGATAAGATTTTTAGGACATCTCATTTTTCAAGGAATTTCAAGGAACTATCAAACCTATTGATAGATCCATTGAATTTGCTAATAAATTCCCAAATGAAATAAAAGACAAAACTCAATTACAAATATTCCTTGGCTGTTTGAATTATATAGCTGATTTCTTTCCACATCTCAGGCAAATTTGCGAACCTTTATATAAAAGACTTCGCAAAAATCTTGTACCATGGTCACAACAACATACATATGTTGTCAAACTCCTCAAATCAAAATTCTTGAGTCTTCCATGTCTAGGAATTCTCCATTCTGATGCAAAAATTATTGTGGAAACAGATGCTTCAGATATTGGATATGGAGGTATTCTCAAACAAATACTTCCCCAAAAACCCAATGAACAAATTGTCATATTTCATTATGGTATATGGCTCGAAGCTCAAAAAAATTATTCTACAATCAAAAAAGAAATTTTATCAATTGTTTTATGCATCTCAAAATTCCAAGATGATTTATATAATAAAAACTTTTTATTAAGAGTTGATTGCAAATCTGCAAAAGAAATATTAAAAAAAGATGTTCAAAATCTTGTTTCAAAACAGATATTTGCCAGATGACAAGCAATACTTAGTGTTTTTTATTTTGATATTGAGTACATCAAAGGAGAGAATAATTCCTTGCCTGACTTCCTCACACTGGAATTTTTGCAGGAATCAAACACGAAAGAAAAAATATAAGTATGTCCTCAAAGCAAAAAGGAAAGCAGAAACTCCAATCACCCTCAAACAAACCCTAATGTCTAAATGACTATGCGACAAAAATCCCAAACCAATATCAAATCCCAATACAACCAAAGACCCCTCAAAAGCCGAACAGATTTGTATCTTTGGAAGAATTTCCAAACTTATCCTCCCAAACACTTCCAAATTTATCATCCCAATCTTATGCTCAAACACTTTCCTCACAAATATCTGCATCACAACCCAGTCAATATATTCAAAAACCCCATCGAGAATATATCCGATGCACAAGCATCGAGAAGCCTTCAAATAACCCTGATCTTATAAATAGATATCTTTATGCTAACAAAGTTTTTCCGGTAGGATTTCACTATATTCTAGAAGACTCCAAGAAAAACCAAAAGTTCTATGAACTTATATTAATTAATACCAAATCGGTAGAAATAACACATACTAAAGACCCATCTGATCCCAATTTTATTGCGTATTCAAAATGCAAAATTCTCAATATAATTCCCCTAGAAAAAATTAGTGACCATTATCAGCCAAGAACCTTTTCTATTTCCTTTGTTCCACCCACGTACAACTACCATGACTATCAAATGGCATGGTATAACATGTTCTTTATTCGTCCAAAAACCCATTCATGGTTTATTTTCTTTGACAAAAAATATAAAAGCCCTGTTAATCTATCGATATGGATCTTTGATTGGTGGGTTTATTTAGGAAGCACCTCCTTTATCCTCCCTCATCCCATTAAAGAATCCTTACTCCATTTTAAACAAAACACTAACACTGGAAAAGTATATTCGTATGAAATGCTTTTTCATGTTGTTTTCTCTATCCCTTGGATCATTTAATGGGATTATATTATTTCTGATACTCCTTGGGAAATACTAGCAATCGAAAGAACTTATAAAATCAAATGGTGGGCCAAATATGATTGCTCACTAGCCAGTATTAATATTATCAAAGAATGTTTCTTCGATAACCCTCAATACTCCAAATATGCCCAAAATTCACCAACCTTATATGATATCAAAAAATTGACCAAACAAGAGAAAAAAAAAATTTGCTTGAAGAATTGTCTCAGTTATCTGATAGCAATGAAAGCACCGCTCACACCCCAGATGATTTGACTCAGTCCCTAGAGCAATTTGCCCAAGATCCTTATGACACATTTGATCTTTCATAAAAGATCAAGCAAAAGATGCCAAAGCAAAAGTAGATGCCCAACAAAGCAAAAGCAGATGCCCGACAAAGCAAAAACAAATGCCCGACAAAAGCAAAAGTAAAGGCAAAAGCAGATGCCTGACAAAAAACAAAAGCAATCAAAAATAAAGACAAAGCACTCACGGATTCCAGCCTCTCTGAAGTCTATACACCCGGATTTGAATAATGTTGATGTCCGATCAAAACTCTATAAATATTTGTATTCTCAATGTAATAGGCAGAGGATATTTTGAGCTAGTCTTACTTTGTTAGAGAGAAATCATTTTCCTCTTTGTTGCACTATAAGCCTCTTTCTCTAACAAGTTCATATTTGTAGTTTCAAATCCATATTTATCAAAGCATACATATATTTGCAAATATTCAAATATTACTTGTTATTATTTGTTTCTTGCATGATTTTGATTCTGCATACATTTGGTATCAAAGCCATGTTGTCGTTTTTCTAGTTACTCTATTCATTGTCATTCTCTGTTATTATTGCTTTTCATCTTCTGTTCTGCTGTGTCTGGTTTTTGCATAAAGCCGTTGGTCAGCCTTGGTTATGCCGTTGGTCAGCCCGTGTTTAGGGTGGTCCCGGTAGGAAGCCTTCCCTGTAGAACTTTATGGTGTTAAGCTTTAATATCATTCCTTGTTTATGAATAGATTATTTAGAAGACGTCGACATGTGATGATTTATCCGTGTCTAGTTCAACTTCATCATCCCCTCCTAGATATGATGATCAAATAGATGATCATACTATTCAAAACCCCAATAATGCTATGAACAGTCAATAAATCAATATTACTAAGATTGAGCAAGATCTGCTTAATTGGCATATTCTCAAACAAAATATAAATAGGATTTATCAAATAAGTACTTTTGATTTCAAATCGGATTATTCAATCAAAACTACATAACAAACTTATTCTATTAAGCACGAAAGTGAAAGTGTCAAATTACTTTCATTACCCTCAATACAAAAACATAAGCAAGAAGGTTTTAGATATTTACATCTAGGACTTGTCCAAATAGCTATCAAACCCTTACATCGTTTAGGAATTGATACACCTGTATTAATGACCCTAAGAGATGTTAGACATCTAAAATTTTCAAATTCACTATTATCTCTAGTAGAATCAAACTTATATAATGGTCCCGTATATTTCAATTGTTATCCAAACTTTTCAGTAGACCTTTATGATCCTAATCTAATTGATACTCTAACACTAGATATTCAGTTAAAAGGATTAGATATCAAAACAGGAACTAGAAATTTAAGTTTAATATATAAAGTCTATTATAAAGTAATGACTACTAAAATTAATCCCAAAGCTTTTCTCCAAACTAAACCAAGAGAAACCTTGCTTCTCGAAGCTAATACCTTCCATGCTAATACTATTACACCCAAACTTCTGAAATGGAATCAAATCACTGTCCCAGAACATTGGAAATTTGAAGCTTTATGACCTCCAAATGCTATTACCAATACCAATGTTTCTCAAATCGACGAACTTAGAGATGGAAGTGTGGTCATTAGATTTGCACCTAATGATTCCCCACAACTTTCACGAACCTCTAGTTCGAGACAAATTAGAACTCCACTTTATGATGATCCCCAAATCATTCCCCCTCGATATAGTTTTAATGTTTCCTCATCTAGAAACTCGAAACAAAATTTAAATCTACTAGTTGTTAATTTTGATCCTACTATACCCAAAGGATTTTAAGAAACATAATCTTTCAAATCAGCATTAGATCAATCTCAAATAGGAGAACCACCCAAAAAGCACGAAAAAGGACATTCTCCCACTCAATCTGATATGTATGATCATGAACTTAATGTTATCATGAATATTGATTTTGAAATAGATAAAATCAAACTAAAAAACGATTTCTTGTCCAAAGAAAATAAGGTCAAAACTAATTGGTTTATAACAACCTTTTCTAATGAATTAAGATGTCAAATTAGAGAAGAATGGTACGATCATATGAAAGAAATCCAAAGCAACATGTATTTCTTTGATTTCTTTGAAATATACACATTTAACAACAGAATTTATAATCCTTTTGCCCAAAATCACCCTGATTTAAATAAAACTAAGGAAATAGATGTTATTAATCAACTTGATCAATTATGAACAACAACAACTAGTGATCAGAAAACCTCATATGTACATCCTCCTTTACAAGAAGTTTCCCTCAAAATACCTCATTACTCATCAACCATAGTAGCATCACCTTTTAAACTAGGGTTTGGCCCTGACGACAGAGATATAAAATTTAAGGACATCCAAAATATTTATTCTCAAAACAACTTTACCCATCAAAATCTCCATACAATATCTACTTAGCTTAACTCCCTTGCCACTACTATTGACTCTATTGATGATAATAATAAAATTTAGCGCTATAAGTCAAGTGTGATCCCCAGTGGAAGCTTTAAGAAAACTATCAATTTGATTTCATATGAGAGCTTGATTATTAGGAAAAAGGGGAATTCTTATTTCTTTTATATTATCAGTCAGTTGTTTTTGTCAAATGCTGCTTTATGAACCTAATTCAGCAGTAATTGTTTTGTCCAACTTTTAGTCAGAGAGAAGAACGGAGTAATGAAGTTGCTACGGTGAGAGTAAATTTTGACCTTATAATTTACTTTGGGGCCTTTCAGTAAGAACTGTAAACACATAATAGGCTCTATCATCAGATTTTGGAGGATGTAGAGTTAGTGGCCAGTTTTTTACTTGACATCCTAAAGGGGGTTTAAAAGAGTTAATTATGGTTGAAAAAGGAACAAAAAGGCCAGGCCATTCTTTTTTCTTCTCTTTTGTTCCTTCATTTTCTCTCAATCACAAGAATCAAGCTGTATTGAATGCAAAAATTTAACATCACACATTTGGCAGCAGAAAGAGTAGATTTAATTACTTCAGACAACTAAAAGTAGGTACCCTACTTTTAAGATAAGCAACACAAAGGGGACATGTTCCATTTCTTATTCCCAAAGTAAAGATGTGGGAAAATAGTGAACAACCTTTACATATTTGAGATATGACTTTTGTGAATGAGTGAAACTTAATGTGAGCACTAAACATTTATACATTGTGCTTTCTTTCTTCTTCTTTTCTGGAGTTAATGTTTTTGTCATTGAAAATGTGGAATTCTGATTCCTGCAGAAGTCATTGAAGCTCCTCTCCATTTTTGTCCTCCCATCTTTTGCTCTTGAGGGTGTCTACAGGATCTGGTGGTATGCCACAGGAGCCTCCCAAATACCCTATTTTGGCAACACTTACGTCAGTGATATCATAGCATGCACATTGCAGCTGTCCTCATGGCTTTATCGAACATCAATCTTTATTCTAGTGTGCATTCTTTACCAAATGACTTGCTATCTCCCAAATACTTAGACTTGATGACTTTGCTTAATTTTTTCGACAAGAAACTGATGTTGGTTCAATCTTGAAAGAGCGCCTCAGGATTAGAAGAAATCTCCGGATCATAAGCCATAGATTCCGATCATTCATTTTGTTGTCTTTGCTTTTGGTAACCGTGAGTAAGTTCATGTCATTGCTTATGACGATGCTCTCTAATACTACTGTCAATATATATGAGGCCGGAGAACTTACTGTAATTCTTCCCCACGAGTCCTCCTAGTGAAATACAATCTGATATGATCACATATTGCTGCTACTTATATTGTCAAACCATTGAATTCTCTATGTTGATTGTTGCAGCTATGCTCTATCAGCTTGGTGACAGAACTATTCATATGCCTTCGAAGTGCAACGAAGATCACGCATAAAGCACAATCTGTTACAAGCCTTGCTGCAAAATGGCACGTCTGCGCCACAGTCAACTCGTTTGATAACCCTGATGGTGAGACTCCGAGAGCTCAGATTTCTTCAATGCAAGTGCTCCCTGTGATCAATATTACTGATTGGGAGTCAGACGAAGAAGGAGATGGAGAAGATGATCTGGATAATACCAAGTTAGTGCCAATTTATGCGCATACAATCTCATTCCAGAAGAGACAAGCTCTAGGTAAGTAGTTTGAAAGCAAATTCTGTTTTGTCCACATTATTTTTCACCATAGAAGTAACAGTTATTCATCGGGTGGTTGATGCATGTTGCAGTGACATATCTAGAGAACAATAGAGCAGGAATTACATTGTTCGGATTCATGCTGGATAGAACATGGATCCACACCATATTTGGGGTCGAACTAGCTCTACTGCTATGGTTGCTCAACAAGACAATGGTAATTCCTAATCTTCTTTTTGCCTCTTTGTGTGTGTTCCTGTCAATGGATGGCAAAGTCCATATATATATATATATATTTTTTTGTTTTTTAACAAAGATTATGTAAAAGAAAGGACTTTCCAGGGAATCAAAGGCTCCATTTTATGCAATTTAGCTCATGACGACTTCTCAATTGATTTGAGAAACAAAGAAAGGACTTTTGTTATGTAAAAGATAGCAAGTAATGATAAACATGCCTATAAACAATTATGTTTAAGCTCATGGAAAACTAATCCATAAGAGGCATAAGAAAACAATTATCCGAGTAGGGGTCGTCTTCGTTAATGCAAAAGAAAACAATTATGCGCTAAACATAAAATTAATTTTATAAAATAAGGTTATACATACAACAATGAAATCCATCTGCTTGTTCACGCAGATATAAAAAGAAAATATATGAATCTTTAATTTCTTTTTCGGAGTATTCAATCAAGAAATAAATATGAGGTTGACAGTGCAAGCCAGCTCAAAAGAGTACCCGACTTTTAGAGTGACAAAATGAGACTGAATCTTTAACATAATTTAATAGTAAATACCCCTAACTTTTCCATATTTGTTTTACAGTGAATTGGACGTGGAAGTTCCTTGATTCACTGGGCATTTGCTCAATGCTGAACTATCTCACCATTATCAGCCTGCAAGAATCATAATGTTGAAGAGGGAGATGGTAGTGGACAAGTGAATCTGCCTCCCAGATGGCATTTGGGGGAAAAAAGGGAAGCCAAGCCTTTCACAACAATCAAGGTTGTTGAATGATTAGGCTCAAGTACATATCATAATCCCAGCATGATCTTGTCTATCTGTGTTGGGGTTTTTGAAGATGCCATTTTCACATAGGCAATGAAATACACCTACATTATTTACAAGGGCATTTGAATGGGTGGATCTGTTTTTGTTAAAAACTGGAGTATATTTATATTACCAAGATTTTTTGAGCTAGTTTGTCAGATCCAATTTATAAATTCTAATTCATGGATTGCAGTAGTATTGAGCATCGATCAGTTTCCGATAATTGCTAGAATAATTTATAGTATGTAAATGATTATATATATGACACTATTTCATTGATTTATGATTTAGTTGTTTTTATAAATTTGCACCATTTGATAATAAATGAGAGAATCAATCAATAAAAATTATATCTATGGAGATAAAGATTGCATCTCCTGCAGCAATTTATGTAAATTAATTTGAGCATCAAAATTATCGATGTTGCTAGATAGAAATCATAGCAATCTTTGCAAGGAATAAGCAAAACTTTCATTCATATAATTTATATGCATACACATATAAGATGACTAGAAGGTATAAGTTTTGTTATTGCTGCTTTAATACATTAAGGAAACTATTGATTTGATCCATAAATCACAGTGATAAGTAATTTATGAACACAACAGTAGAGAGATTACCTGCTGCAGTCCACTTTGGGGTCGATGGGCACAGCAACCTTGATACCACATAAATCTGGGAGTTGCTTAGCTCTATCAGGCTTGACCCCCAAACTTGGTGCAACCTTAACAAAACACTGACACAGTTCCCTACGTGCTTGGGTGGTGCTAGCCATCCTGTTCACGGTTTGAACACCCAAACAGCAAGGAGCGCTAGGTTTGGGTGGACCAGTACCCACCAAGAATGGCTGGCATGGCTTCAATATGGTTATGGCCTCATTGCATGTTATAGCATACACAGTGCTTGCACTCACAACCAAAATCGCTAACCCTAAAGCCCGTAGAGACAACAAACCCATCATTTTCTTCTGCTTTTTTTTCTTCTCTACTAATGCTAGCTAAGAATTTTTATGCACTTGCTTCCTTGGAGTCTAGGTGCCTGGTTGTGTGTTCTATTTATAGGGATATTTTTAGGAGTATATTTGTGGAGTCAAATTTATTTTTAATTCTTGCACATAAAGTTTGAATGGATTAGATTTTGATTGCCAAAATTGGATTTGGATTTCCTTTCAATCTAAATTTCTTCATTTTCCTCGAGATGTTTATAAAACATCTCTCGTCATTTAAATTTGGATAGAACACTACAAACACACCACTCTGAGTATCTTTTTCCCTATCAAAAATTTACTTTTCACCGTGTGTCCTCAAAATTAAAGAACCATGACTTTTCAACCAATCAATTAGCGCCATGTGTTCATAAGTCAGAGCATTAAAGGTTTGAAGTTACGAAATGGCAGTTAATTTTTTTTATAGGAAAAATTGCAGTTACTTAGCCAGTATGAAGCTATGAAGCATGTGATGTGCCCATAGATTTAGGCGTTTTTTTTGAGTGTGTACTTTTCAGTGAAGTTTTTCAAAAACTTTAAAATAAAAAAATATATAAATTTAAGGCTCGAACGTATACTTAAACCAATGAAAATACAAATTTTATTTGTTAAGTTCGCTTCAAAGCGTGAAAAGCGGATGTTTTTTTTTTTTTTTTTTTTGTTGGGTGCTCGTTTTTTGTTTTGGGGTCTACACTCGAGTGCCTGAGTCATGATTTTTGGGTCTCAGGCGTATGCCTCGTGAAATTTTTTTAAAAATCTTAAAATTTAGAAAAAAAATGCATGTTAAAGACTTAAACCTATGACCAAATGAGTATCATATGTCTTAACCACTAAGTTAGTGTTTTTATTATAATATTATTACACTTCATAAATATATAATACATGTTATCTTGTTTAATAATAATTACAAACTATTTAATTAATCACTTACAAATTATAATAATATAAAAATATAAGTTATACTTTTCATGAAGCATGTGATGTGCTCATAGATTTAGGCGTTTTTTTTTAGTGTATACTTTTCAGTGAAATTTTTTAAAACTTTAAAATAAAAAAATAAATAAATTTAAAGCTCGAACTTATACTTAAACCAATGAAAATATAAATTTTATTTGTTAAATTCGCTTCAAAGTGTGAAAAGTTTGACCTTTTTTTTTTTGGCTGGGTGATCGTCTTTTGTATTGGGGCTTACGTTCGAGCGCTCGAGTCATAATTTTTGGGTCTCGGGCGTACGCCCCGTGAAATTTTTTTAAAAATCTTAAAATTCAGAAAAAAAAAAATACATGTTAAAGGCTCAAACCAATGACCTAATGAGTGTCATATGTCTTAACCACTAAGTTAGTGTTTTTATTATAACATTATTACACTTCATAAATATATAATACATGTTATCTAGTTTAATAGTAATTACAAACTATTTAATTAATTACTTACTTATAAATTATAATAATATAAAAATATAAGTTATACTTCATATAATTTATATATAAATATATATTAATATTTAGATTGATAAAAATTAATTAATTAATTTAAATTTAAATTTGAATATTTTGTTTTATTATTCTAATTAATTAATTAATATTATTTTATTAAAATTTTGAAATGCCCCAATGGATTCAAAAGATTTACCCTCCAACGCTAACACGGGTAGTGATATTATTCTGTTTCATAAATATTATTGCAATCAACATAAAATATTTAATATTCAAAGCCCAAGAAAAAAGGTTGTAGGGGAAAAAAAATTTACTTCCATTCAAGATTTCTTTCCGGAGCATTTAAGCAATAGAATTCAATGAATGGAAAGAAATCAATTAATATTAAATCATTAGTTAATATTTCATTAATGAATGGTTTGCTATTTCTTGAAAAAATTGAATGGGTTTCTATGTCAGTTACAATGGGAGGGCATTTTGTTTCGAGTTTTTGAAAATTGTTTTCAATTTTTAAAAACTGAAAATAGTTTTCAAAAACTCGTTTAAAACTGAAAATAATTATAAGGTGTATCAATACCATTTTCAAAATAATATTATCCAAACAAAGTTTCATTGTTTTCTGTTTTGGAAACAGTTTTCGAGTTATAGTTATTCAAACATATTTTTTCAGAAAACTGTTTTCAGTTTTTATTTTCGAAAACTGAAAACTGTTACCCAAACATGCCCGAATATTCCTGTTGCTTTAGGAGAAGTCCTTGACCAAACATAAATATTCCTGAAATTTTTCATTCATGTAATATATTACCTTTCAAGTAATTTAATACCTGCAATTTACAGTAATTTTCTACGTTTCTTGCACTTAAGTTCCTGCTTTGGGAGAAGTTCCAAGTAGTACTAGTTGTAGAAACTTTCAAACACTTGAATCTTTTACAGATTATTGAGTTTGAATTCTTCTGATCATCTGTGTTATGGCACGCCCGCACTACAAGAATATCATCTAAAACAAAAATATAAAAATTTTAACGTTGTTTGGTGAATCTCTTACTTGCAAATTTTGGATTTAAAAAAGCTATTAAAACTTATTACTATAATACACAATTTTTCTCGTGTGAAAAATTCTCTCAAATCTCAAAACTCAAATCCAATATAGTTAATATTCATTAACATTTAAATCGTTGTAAAATGTTATTTTATAAATTATATTATTTATTTTTTCCACTATGAAGAGGTACAGAAGATCGATCATATCTGGACCACTTAACCCTAAAAAAACCTAAACTCGGAAAGGACATGTACTCAAATAACAATTACAATGATTTTTGACCATTCAATTTTCAATAACAATAAAATAACCTAATCTATGATATCATATTATAACATGATTTACCGAATATTTTGAATAATTGCATCACAATATTATGCTATACACTTTTTCTCAATGCAATTAAGCTAAACTATTATAAAAATCATCTTATTCTGTTTCTCCTATGAAAATATCTAAATTTGAGATTCAAATTTAAGACAACTTGCAAATGAAAACAAATATAAATAAGATTAAATACATAAATTATTGGTTCTATATGAACATTGTAATTTAGTAGGAAAAACCCACATAAGTTTGATTGAATCATGTGCTCTTATTATATGTATACCTACAAGAATAAAATAGGAAGCAATATATAAATTAATAGTTGTAGAAAAACATTAAGCTTGATTATATGGTAAAACAATTGCATAAAAATAAGAAAAAAACACGTGCCATCATTAAATAAAAAATTTATAGCAAATTTTTAAAAGAAAACAATAAACTTAGATTATGGTAGTATGCTATTTATATCATAATAACATTTTAAATAAATATATACTAGATATTTCATACATATTTTAAATAGTTTTAATCCTATGAGTCACCATAAATTATAATATTTATTAAGGTTAAAGACATTTTTTATCCCTAAATTTTAGGTATGTATCAATTTGGTCCCTACTCTTTTAATTGAATCAATTAAATCTTTTGGTATTTATTGTGGTTTTTGGGAGTAACACAATCAACCCAAACTACAGGTATCAATATTGAACATGATATGGACACAGCACAGAATAAATGAATTCAAGTTGATCTTAATTGTGTTTATGTTGACATGATTATGACATGAAATAATCATATCTCGTCGCGAGTTAAATTCTCAACACAAAAATGACACCATTAATTATTGTGTTGAGCTGACACGATTACGGTCCATATACATATGTGATCCATTTAACACATTTAATTAAATAGTATTAATTTTAGCCATCTAATAAAATATCTATCGTTAGAATTTTATCGTAAAATTAAAGAAAATTTGATGTTATATATAATGTATTATAATAAAATTAATATAAAAATAAAAAATATTATAGTTAATATTATGTATGTTGGAGATTTATGTTACTATATATAATAGGTTATTTTTTAAAACCTTTTAAAAATAATTTAGAATTTATATATGTATATTGATGAATTAGGTTTTTATGTGATTTATTTGATTAAACATGTAATTATGTTTAAAATATATAGATTTTTAATTATATTTTTTCAAAAAAAAAATTAACTAGGCAATGTTAAACGATTTGTGTTACTTTTTGATATTTTTAATTATGTTATATGGGCCGGGTCGGGTCGTGCCGAATACAACTCACTTATTAAACGTGTTATGCATGTCGTGACGTGTTATTCGTTTAATAAATAAATTGCATTTGTGTTTGGCATTTTGACACGATTGGTTAATTGGGTCGTGTTCATATCGATGCAAATATTGTTATATCCAACATTCTATGCGACACGAACATGACACTTCAACACGAATGACCACATTTAACCCAAACTAAGCAAAAGTGTGCAGTGTAAAAATTGCAGTGAAACAACTCAATCCAAGAAATCAACAATAATCAGATTATAGAATACCTAATGCATAAGATTGAATTGATAAACATAGCTATGTACTTTTCTTGGATTCTATGGCGAATCGCATAATGAAAATAAAAGATCTTCACGTAGTTACACAAACAAAAAGGTCAAATCTAAAACCGTTAGCAAAAACACAGCTTTCTCCTTCTTCTTTTCTTGAAAGTGGCTTCCTCGATGAGACAAAAGATTGTAAAGTTATATTTTGAAATAGAAAGGGGAGACCTAGTCATGACCCTTATATAATATTCCATTAGATTTCTCATCGAAGACATAAGGGGTTACTAAAGCCCACACTAGTCAATCCACACTTAATATATAAGAGGTAGGCCCAATTTAATAGATCACTTTATTAATGAACATTGTAATTTTGTAATTTAGCAATATTTACTAAGGCCCAATTTATTCAGTTTACTTTCAAATTAATTGAAAGTAGATTTCATTTGAAAATGAAATATATTTTATTTTCAAATGAATTGAAATTATAAGTCATTTATAAATAAACTGAAATAAATTTTCATTTTTGATATAATTTAATTAAACAATAGAATTGAAATAAATTTTATGTCTATAATTCAATTCACTTTTTAAATTTTACTAAAATAGCCAAATAGAGCCGTTATTACTTTCTCTTTTTTTGTTCACCATATGAATACACAAGACAACCATAACATAAGGTTGCAACTGGCCGTTAAAAATCTGATTGAGCTCTTAGTTTAATGGGATAGAATTTGATAGGTTTGTTAGGGTTTTGTTATGTATAAATTATAATGAATAATTGAACGTCAATAAGTAATACCAAAACCACTCCTCCATCTCTAATATACTTTGGCAGGAAAAACATAGTTGATACTTAAGACCAAAAAAAGGGTGCGAATTGAAATTAATTTTGCTTGGGTAGTTTTATATATTAAATAATCAGTAAATAAATAATTGAATGAAAAAATAAACTTTTTTTTTTAAAATACTATTACTTTCATGCTCAAATCAATGAGTTTCTAAATAAATCTAAAAAGCCGGCACTAATTTGAATCCAATTTATATACCCATATATAAAAACCCAACTCCACATATGATTAGAAAGTAAAAAAAAAAAAAAAGAAAAAAAAAAGTGAGAAAATAAGAATGGGTGGAAGAGAAGGCATGAATAGAAGAGTAAGATTAAACTAAGGGAAATAGAAAAATAAGCATGTTGCTAGAAGAAGATTAATTTATATTTTGATAGAATTTATTTAAATTTTTTATTTTTATTAAAATTTATTTACAAATAAATTTTATATTTTATTAACAAATTATCAATTAATTTATAAATAAATTTTATGCTTTATTCTCAAATTATAGACATGAAATTCAATTGATCAACACTCCAAAAGGACTGGCGACGTCAGCACGTGGCCCACCTTTGGGTCGGGTCACATCTGCATGTCGCCATATGGGAGAAAAGGGA
Source organism: Bretschneidera sinensis (assembly GCA_023935145.1). Lineage (NCBI taxonomy): Eukaryota > Viridiplantae > Streptophyta > Magnoliopsida > Brassicales > Akaniaceae > Bretschneidera > Bretschneidera sinensis. The sequence continues at coordinate 10,084,669 of CM043700.1, read as the reverse complement.
AGAGGATGTTCAAGATATGAGGACAAGGCCTGATTCATGGCAAATTGTAGAACTTTTAGAAGAATATTCGCTTCTCTTAAGAAGTAAGAACTAAACAACAAGAAGTAATTTGTTTGCTGGGACTTTGATGTGTTTTCCTTTGGCTATTTCTACATTGTAACCATCGGATTATTGTCTGAGGCAAACCAAATCCTTGGGATATACGGGGGTCAAACCACCTCAAAATGGTCCTTTCCAAACTTGGGTCCTTCTTGCTTTCTCTGTCGCCAAGGGTTTTCTCTCAATAATCATTAAGGAAGACTATAGCTCACCTGGTTAATGGCTGTAAGTGTAACTCTTATTGTAAACTTATCTTATCCTATGTTTTTGGGTATGGTGATTTGTATCATTTTTATCATGTTGACCTTTTTTTAGTTTGATTGTATGATTGTTTAAAGCCGGCCTGATCAATATGTTCGCCTTCGAAAGAGAGCCTTCTATCTAAAGGCCTCAAGATAGTTTAGCTAATTCATGTCAATATGGATTTAGGCTTATAATTTTGGTATTAATTTGGTTTTCTCATTTCTGGGTTTTCTGTATCATGGTAGTGGCTTTCTTGGGTTAGAACTTTGGTATTAATTTGGTTTTATCGGGTTAGAACATAGAAGTTTCTTGACTGATCAATAAATTCTAGTGGAAATAGAAAACCTCCTCCCACCTCCTAAACATATTGTACCAATATTGGGGTGGGATGGGGAAGTGGCCGTGATGCCTCTTTGAAAAAGGGCGGCTGCTTGATTAAGTTGCTTCATTCAGCTGTGTTGTATGGTCTTGCACTCAATTCTGCATTGAATTTGGAACTTAATTCTCTCTTTAAGTAGAAAAAATATCCTAAAATCAATCACATAACATATGTTTTAAGAGTGTCCCCTTGCAACTGTTATATTAACTTCTGGTTCCCACCATGTCTATTATATTATAGATCTATCTTGAGAGATTTACTTGTCAAACATAGATACTGAAGCGTTACAAAAACTGCAAGTTTCAGAATACATGAAGTTATTTATAACTTTCCTAAAGAGATTTGGCGCAGGCAAATTTTCAGTTGTTTTTCTCTATAAATATTCCTTCTGCTGTTATCAAAGCTGATCCTGCAAATAACCGTGCTTATAAATGACTTTGTTGCAGCAGCACTCTCATGTCCCCAAATTTGGCAATTGGGACAAGGATAATATACCTTACACAACCTATTTTGAGAATGCACGCCGAGACAAAGCTGGTGTGAGGATGAACCCAAATGATCCTGAAGAGAACCCAGAGGCATTCATGTTTCTGAAAGGAGGCATGGAAAGCGATGGTTATTGCTATCCAGTTCAGGCTCCTCTCCATGTCAACTCCAATAAGTCAATTTCAGGTGAAAAATACTACGCTGAGGGATATTGGAGACACAATGCACCTCAAAGAAACACCTCCGACCACCAAAAGAGTGGGGGCTATAAGAGCATAACATCAGAATCTGGCAGTGATAAAAACAGCTCTGATTATTCGCGCCAACATCCAGGTCATCAACATGCAAAATCACACAGAAAGAATGGTCTCAATGATGGAGGTAATAGTTTTTCTGCATCAGTTTCAGGACATTCTAGACAAAGAAGTGGAAGCTATCAATCTGATGATACAGTAAGTTTGCTTGTTTAGCGTCCTACACTTTGAGAATTCAGTAATGGTTGTAGATTTTGAAGTGCTATACAACAAGCTGAAAATTCATGGAAAATCGTAAGCTAATTACTGAAAAGAAATAATAAAAAGAGAACAAAAGAAATAACCTAGAACTATATAATCTCACTTGGAGGACATGATGCTTTAGCAACGCCGCGAGAGCTGAAAATGCAACGGTGAAATGACCCTGTGGTATAGTTGCTAGATCTGTTCTTTTTCAGGTCCACTTATTAAATCTTCATATTTAAAGAAAACATAGACAAAAAGGGATATTACATATGTTATCCTGCTTCTTTGGAGTAAGAACTGTGAACGAATAGTATAAGATGCAAGCGAATGCAGTAAATTAGATGTGATGAGAAGTACAAAGATATGGACCGTTGGTGATTTGCATCAAGTACTGCTGTATCACTTCTCATTGTTTGCTGCTGCACCACTCTATCCTTACTGCCCTTGTTAGCTACTGTCATTACTATCTCTTGTCAGCTGCATTTACTACCCCATGTTCTTTGTCATTTACTAGCCCATGTTATCTGTCATTACTACCCCATGTTAGCTGTAGCATGTGTTAGTTGTTTATGTTTACTTTTTCTGCAGCTTTACTTTTCAGTTTGTTATATAATGTAAGCTTATGCATTATGATAATTGAATTCAGAGTTTGAGTTTCAGTTTATCTTCCTCCTATTTCTCTCTTTGTCCTAAGTAAACTCTTGTTCTTTCTTTCTTTAAAAACTAACAATTGGTATCAGAGCTTTCTTCTTGAGGGATCTGTGAGTTCATTTGAGTGTTCTAATGGAAGGAGAATCCAGTTTTTCATCAATGGCTCCACCAGTTTTTGATGGTGACAACTATCAAATTTGGGCTGTGAGAATGGAGACCTATCTAGATGCAATGGATTTTTGGGAAGCTATAGAAGAGGACTACGAAGTTCGTCTTCTTCCAAACAACCCCACAATGGCCCAGATCAAGAATCACAAGGACAGAAAAACGAGGAAGTCAAAAGCAAAAGCCTGTTTGTTTGCTGGCGTCTCATCAACTATCTTCACCCGAGTCATGTCACTTAAATCAGCAAAAGCAATATGGGATTATCTCAAAAAATAGTATGAAGGAAATGAGAGGATCAGAGGGATGCAAGTGCTGAATTTGATCAGAGATTTTGAACTGCAAAAAATGAATGAATCAGAAACCATTAAAGAGTATTCTGACAAACGTCTAAGCATTGCCAATAAGGTAAGACTGCTTGGTTCTGATCTACCTGACTCGAGGATTGTCCAAAAAATCCTAGTAACGGTGCCTGAAAATTTTGAGGCAACCATTACAACCTTGGAGAACACCAAGGATCTGTCCAAGATTACCTTCGCAGAGCTCGTAAATGCTTTACAAGCACAAGAGCAAAGAAAGGTCATGAGGCAAGAAGGAGTCGTTGAAGGAGCATTGCCAGTCAAGCATCAAGAAGGTTGGAAAATGAGGAACAAGAACAAGACTGGAGGTACGAAGGGAAATCATCCTCCATGCCAACATTGTGGCAGAAAGGGTCATCCTCCTTTCAAATGCTGGAGGAGACCTGATACAAAATGCAGCAGGTGTAACCAACTTGGTCATGAAGTTGTGATTTGCAAAAGCAAAAATCAGCAGCAAGAAGCAGATGCTCAAGTTGCTGATCAAGATGAGGAGGATCAGCTCTTTATTGCTACTTGCTTCTCAGACAATGATTCAAGTAAGAGCTGGTTAATTGATAGTGGCTGCACCAACCACATAACCAATGACAAGGAACTCTTCAGAGATTTAAGGCCAACTGACATTACTAAAATCAAAATTGGCAATGGTGATTACATCTCTGTCAAAGGGAAAAGGGACAATCGTCATAACCAGCACTGCAGGCACAAAGAGAATTTCTGATGTTCTCTACGTACCATAAATTGACCAAAATCTGTTGAGTTTAGGTCAATTGATTAAAAAAGGCTTTAAAGTGATCTTTGAAGATAGTTTTTGTCACATTCTTGATGTCACGGGTCAGGAAATTCTTAAAATGAGAATGAAGGGCAATAGTTTTTCTTTTGATCCCATCAAAGAACTTGCTGCATTTTTAACTAGAAGCCCAAATAAAGTCAGGGCAAGATATTAGGTTCTAATTAAGGCCGAGAAGCAACCTCCATGGAGCCATCCTGATGATCAAAATATGTCATGTGGCCCACTCAGCCATCAAACGGTTCTGAAGTCAGAAAGAACTGCTATGGTGAGCTCTCCTGAAAATGGTGATATCGAAGGAAAATCTGTTCCTTCATTTGATGGTTCTGGAGCTCAGATATCATCTAGGAAGAAATCCTTTGGCTCATATGCTAGGAGGAGGCTAAAGTGCTGCGAAAGCAAAAGTGCTTCCTCAAATGAGAAAAATATGTCAGAGAGCAGTAACTCAGAGATTGGACCCCAGCAAAACACCTCTACTGAGCACTTAGCATCCCCCAAGACTAAGCTTGGTGGAAAATGTGGAAGTTATAAGAGGAACAGCAAGCGAGTTGCTGAACGTGTTGTACTTTGCATGCAGAAAAGACAGATGAAGATGGTAGCTTCTGATTCTGTTTCCATCGCCAGTGGAAGTCTTTCACCAAGGGATATGAAACTTAGATCTAATTCACGCAAAGAAAATGAAGATGCTACTTCTTCGTCGTATAAGCATGTGAAATCTGGGAGCAGTGGAAAGTCTAGGAGGAAGGAATGGTCAGTTCAAGACACTCACAATTCAATGCAGAGTGAAGTTCACGATGGTTCATCCAGTGAGATGATTATTGATCCACCTGCAACTAGTAGTGATGACACTTTGATGAAAGAGGAAGAGAAGGCCTCAAAGAATGAGGACAATGAAGAACAAGCTGTTTTTCCTTCCAAGGAAAGTGTCACTGAGATGGTTGGCAGTGCAGATATGCTTGAAGTTGATAAGTTGTTAAGTACAATGAGAAGCTGGAGAATATTGATCTCTCCCTATTACTTAGGCCCGCTGCTAACATTCGGCCTGAGGCTGCTCAGTATTGTATCCAGAAACAGGATCAGGATGAGGCAGAGTTAAAGAAGAAAGATGTTTTTGAAGAGCTCAAGAAGATGGACTTTCTGCAGCAGCAAGGAATTCATTCCAACCTATGGCAGCAGTGGCATTATGACTACAGTATAATTCTTAGGCAGAGACTTGGAATTTGCAGCTCCTAATGCAAGGAGGAGTGTTGGTGATTTGCATCAGGTGCTGCTGTACCACTTCTCATTGTTTGCTGCTACACCACTCTGTCCTTACTGCCCTTGTTAGCTGCTGTCATTACTACCCCTTGTCAGCTGCATTTACTACCCCATGTTCTTTGTCATTTACTAGCCCATATTATCTGTCATTACTACTCCATGTTAGCTGTAACATGTGTTAGTTGTTTATGTTTGCTTTTTCTGCAGCTTTACTTTTCAGTTTGTTATATAATGTAAGCTTATGCATTATGATAATTGAATTCAGAGTTTGAGTTCCAGTTTATCTTCCTCCTATTTCTCTCCTTGTCCTAAGTAAACTCTTGTTCTTTCTTTCTTTAAAAACTAACATTGACGAATAATATGAGATGCAAGCAGATGCTGTAAATCAGATGTGATAAGAAGTGCAAAGATATATTTGGCTTACCATAATGAATCCTATAATATTTCCTATCAATATGTAATTAAGGTTATGAAAAACTTCTTTGGAAATCGTTTTGCTAGAGCGAACTAGTTGCTGCATAAGTTGGATTAGTACATGAAAGTAGCCATGACAGACTAATGCTTTAGTTATGTTTGTCATTATACTAGCGTTAGGTATTCAAAAATTCTCCAGAAGCTATTAGAGGCATCAAAATTTCTTTTCCCCTTTTCATGGCAAACACCAATTCACCTTCTTCTTTTTTTCTCTTAAGGAGATTATTATAACTAAATAATTAGTCATTGACCCCTTGTTTCCTTCATCATTGCATCTTTGTTCTAAGTTTCTTCAGTTTAATGGGGTGGCAGTATCATAGAGCGGCATCGATACCGAAGTTTGGGGCCTGGGATGAAGCAGACCCTAAATCAGGTGAAGGTTTTACAGTCATTTTCAACAAGGTGAAAGAAGAAAAACAAATCGCATATTCCAATTTTCCAACTGTACCCCCACAGCCAAGCAATTACTCAGACAGTCAGGTCAAACGTGGAAGATCTTCATCTAAATCAAAGGTAATGGTAAGAAGTAGGCTTTGTCTTATAGATCTTTGTAAGTTAATGGTAATATAAATAAATAAACAACTAGAGATTTCAAATAAAAAAAGGGATAAACCATAATTTTGATAACTCTTTCTACCTAATTTTGAATCTATTTTTATTTTCCATCTTAGTAACCATGTGAGGCATGATATATAAAACGTTAGTGTTATTGCTCTCTTTTACTAACATCTTCACTTTTTCTTCTTAATTTTAAACCTTTCAGTTTATGCTTTCACTTGCTATTTACATGCATTCATCGTTATGATATCTTGCAGATATGTTGCTGTCTGTTTCCACAAGGAAGTGATTAATCCCTATGGACTTATCTTGGACTCTCGCAACCTAGCCTAAGAAACAAAAATTTATATGTGGGTATTGATAGAATTTGTTAATGTATTGCCCAAGGATTCTGCAATTAATATTTTATTCTTTACAATTACATTGGTCGTTGTTTTTGTTTCTTTGGTTTGGTAAAAGGCAAACAAAAATCATGGAGAATATTCAGGGTGCAGTATGCCCTTTAGCATTATATAACAGGAGGAAAACTATTTGTATTAATTTTGCCATTTCGTTTGTAATAAGTCGTGACAATGCATCCTGCAATACAAATGTTGTTAATTCCATTTGAAAAACTCCATCATGCATTTCTTTTATTTCATCTGTTTTTCCCCTTCTCTAGCTTTCTTCTACAACTGTGATCTGCTGTCAAATATTTGAGCTTAAGATCCTCTCCATTGATGATATGACAATCATCATGCACCAGATGACCAACCATTTGAGAGGAGTCAGGTTGTCACTAGAATTTCCTAACACTTCCTAATTTTATGCTGTTTTCGATTTTCACAAAAAAAAAAAATTTATTCTTATTAATTATTTCGCTTTATCAAACACATGATGAAAAGATAGATAGCTTCTTTTTTTTCATTTAGTATTATATTTTTTCTTCTTCTCTCGTATTTTTGTATATCAGTCATAGTCTAAAGTTTACAGTTACCATAACTTCACATATTTTTAGTGAAAACAACAGAAAAATTGTTTTCTATTATCGTTTTCAAAAGCATTGTTCCGCCCTTAGTTTTTATGGATTGTTTCAACCTTCTTCAATCCATTTTATGTGGCTTGATAATGGTTCATTAATGAATTAATCAATAAGCCTTTTTTTTTTTTGTGTACAAATTAATCAATCAATGAGCTTTGTACATGTATGAAGAGCATCATCACAATGCTAAATGAGACGTGGATTAATTCCAAGTAGAGGGCATCCCTCATTTTTTGGGACATTATCTCATTTTTGGGTACAAATATGAAGGCCTAGGAAAGCAATTACCTTACCCAGGCGTGAAGATCTCTGCTACATCTTCTCCTCTGCTTACTCTCAAAGAGGGTGTTTCATTAAACAGTTTTTCTTTTTTAATAGATCCTGGCTTTCTGAGGTTGATTTTTCATGCCAATGATTCTGTTTTGGATAATGAGGATAGTTGTCTGGATTAAGGGGGAGTTAAGAGTAGTTTAAAATATTTAATCATCACTGTAAATCCAAATGAAAAGTAACAAAAAATTGAGACTGCATTGACTTGAAAATGTCAATCACGTTAATATGTAAGAAAAGTTATGTTACATTAATTTATATAATGAACGTCGGACACGAGTATATGTTCGAGTGTCGAATTCATTTATTTTTTTTTTGTAATTTTTTTTAATTTGGAGTATTTAAATATAATATACTTTTCTTATTAAAGTGTCAGAAGACTAACACCCGTGAAATAAAATGAAAAGTCCATATAAAATTAAAGAAAATAACATATTGGTATGCTAATTGCATAGCTGGTTTCCCAAGTATATACTGGCTATACGACTAATGTTGTTGTTCAACTGTGGATATTAAAAGTGCTTTATTACTTTATGGGGTTTGAAATTAATTGTATCTGATTCACTATGTACAGTTCACCATTCCTCCACGAGGCAGGTCCTCCCTTTGCATTTGTAACATCTGTTGAGGGACTGCCTCATGTTGCCCAATGAATTTGTGGATTGCTTTCTCCCTTTTCTCTTTTATTTTTTGCACAAACATATCTAAACAACTTTATATATTTATCAGAAAACATTGTACATACTGACTTCCATTGATTATATTTCCTAAGAGCACTGTTAAAGAGAGCAGGTTTTTATCACCCATTTGTAACACGCTTGACTGACACGAGTAGGAGCTTGATGACGACTGGGGTTCTTATCTCTTTGCAGATTTCCTAAACAAAAGGGTGACTTCTTAGCAAGCTAGGAGGCTTCTACAATGGACAGTTTCATATTTTGCGTATCACAGCAACATATGCAGACTGCGGTACCTCTGAGCTTTGGATGTGATTGATCTTTGGAAAACTACAGTCCATGTTCATGTACATGTGTCAAGCTCAACTGCCATGTAAGTATGTGTTATTCTTTCCGTCTTCAAATGATTGTCACCGAATAATTCACTCTTTTTTTTTTAATATTTATCAATTTAAAATATGAAAAGTAATTTTTTAAAACTTTTAAACTATAAAATTTATATTTTACAAGTTTTAATCACTTTATTAGTTCAATATATATAAAAATTTATAATTAATTAAAAAATATAGTGTAATATGATAATTATTTTTACTTTTGGTTTGAACTATAATATAAGGTGCATACTATGGTGACTCACTTATAAGTGAGACATCTTCATTTGTCCATTTTTTGGTAAAATAATAAATTTAGTGGTAAAAAACTTACGCACGATTGTAAAACTAATATATTTAATAGTATTTTTTCTTTTACAACCAAATGTGAGGATTTTACCATCGATATAATGTTTTACTAAAAAAATGCATCCAGACCTCACTTTTATTTTGTATTTTTTTTTTGTTTGAAGAAAATTTTGAGAGAGGAGAGGATAAAGTCCATATCAATTTGTGTAAGCATCTCCCACGTTGGTAAGACATAAGTAATAGTTCATGCTAGATCACCGAGTAAAAATTACCTCACGTCATCGCATGAGGATTCAAACGCATATATGCACTTTGACAAGGGTAACGAACTTCAATCACCCCGCTAAAGTTTTGATGATGATGTCTCTCTTTTAAATGAGTTATCATAAAATCCATTATAATATAATTTCTACTTTCCTCTAGGAAAAGAAAACTTACAAACATAGTTTACTATTGCAGCTAATAACATTAAATTGAATTGGTATAAATTCTTGGGTTCGTCGTGTGACAATCCTAAGATTTTTTTTTTATAAAAAAAATCTTAATAATTGTAAACACAAAATTTACATATTTGAAAATTTATTATATTGTGGAGTTGTCAGCTGACCAACTCATAAAATTCTCAAATTGGTTTCCAAGTTTAATCGATGAGAAAATATTGTTAAGTAAAGATTCTGGGTAAGGAATGAAGAATATACTTTTGAATTGGCAATTGAACAATCTTGAAAAGGGATTGAAAAATATTTTTACACTTTGGAGCAAAAATATATATAAAAAATTGGTAAGTAAAAATTTCGAAAAAATAGATTGAAAACGATATGTTTACGTGGTTCGGCTTGTGTAGCATGCTCCATGGGAGCAAAAGAAAAATTATTTTTTATAAATGAAAGTTTACAAGTATTGGCTCAAATATATAAAACATCCATCTCCAAATCCAAAATACATCCAATCTCACTTATAAGTGTTTAAATGAATACATGTAAGATATTTAGATGTTGTGTGGATTTTTTGATTGTGTGTAGAGTATTTTTACTGTGTGTAGAGTTTTTGATTTTGATCATGTGGAATGAAAGAATGAAGTTTGATTTTTTTTCTTATCTTCTTATTTTCTTCTTCTATTTTTTTTTTCTCCATCCTATTTTTTTTCTTTCTCTCCTTCAAACTGAAGAATGAAGAGGTATTCATAGTAGAAAAATTAGATGAAATAGTAAAAATTAGGTGCAATAGGAAAACATGTGGGAAAATTATGTGAAATAGAAAAAATTAGATGATATGGAAGAAAATTGGTGAAGTGAAGAAATTTGGTATGTTGATAAAAAAAAGATTTGATAATTGTAAATTTTTTATATCTACATTTTAGCTCATGCACATGTTTACGTGGTTTTGCTGCACAACACGTGCATAACTATTTCTTGAATTTGATTTCAAATTTTCAGATCTTGGCAAGTAATCTTCATGTCTGCCATCATGCTTTTTTTTTTTCTTTCACTTAATCAATAATTTCTCTAATTGCTGCATTAGAGAAATAAGGTCTTACAGTGATATTTTGAAGAGGGAAGACTTAATACTTCAATTATTTTGTTGATTTTTGTCAATAGAATGAAATATTGTCGTAGTAAAATTTCTTGATGGATTTAAATATAGAGATTTAGAATCAAATGTTTGAGTTAAAAGGATTCATGATTTGTTATATTATGTTTATTCATCTTGAATTTTTTTTTTGTATGTTTTAGACAGTGATAGTATTTTTGGTATGTAAGTGTTTCTCTCTCTCCCTCTCTCTCTCTCTCTCTCTCTATATATATATATATATATATACATTCTCTTTCTCTATTTTTTTTATCTCTCTGCAATTATTATTATACTGCCAATAAACCACATAAGTAGGCTTCAAATGATGATGAACAGACGTGTACGTTATCAATATATACCGGTCTTTCTTCTCAACATGTGTAATCAGTTGTCTTTTGACGTAGAATTGCCAATAATGTTTTAAGGGGTAATCTGTTCACTGTTGACCGAAATTGCTAGTTTGAATTTGTTTTATGCCATGCAAATTTGATATGCATGTTCTTATAGAAATTTCTCATTAGTTGCATTCCCAATTCTGTAATTTCTATAATCACAAGTAGTATTAGCTATATGTTGTATTTTATTATACATATATGCTTTGCATCTTATTATGCATATACATGTATATTTTAGTACGCATTCGTTTTGCACTGTATGACTTAGTATGCATGCTTTCAACATGATAATTTGAGAGTGCATGCTTTCAGCATTGTAACTTGAGAATGTGTGTTTTCATAACTGTAATTTGAGAATGCATGTTTTCAACACTTTTTATGTCATAAAGCGAATTCAATTCGTACTTTCCATATATATATATATATATATATATATAAAAACACACACACCCCTTAGTGAAATAAAAAAAAATTTATGGAAATTTTAAGAAAATATATAGAAAAAATAGGTGAAATAGGAAAACATGTGAAAAAAGAAAATTTTAGTGAAATAAAGAAATTGGATTTGTTGGTAAAAAAAGATAAGATTTTGTTATTGTAATTTTTTTATATCTACAATAATTATACTAGAATAAGATTCTAAGCATATACGAAGAACTTTGGATTTACTCTTGATAAAATCGAACTTCTAAATTTGAAGCATATATATGCCTTATGTCACACTTTTACCAATAAAATTACCTCTAAACCCTTACGATAAGTGTATATGTCAACAAAATGCAACCCTTACTTTCCAGCGAAAATAGCTGCCGTGAAAGAACTCATTTCGGCACCGTACAGAGACTCTTTGTTTATCAAAGAGAAAAGACTAATGCTGCATTGATTGTAAGATACTAAAAGAAAATGGAGAAGATAAAGATTGGGAGGAGATTTGAAGGGAAAGTGGCGATTGTGACGGCTTCGACTCAAGGAATCGGCTTCGGCATAGCTGAGCGGCTCGGCTTGGAAGGTGCCTCTCTGGTGGTCTCCTCTCGCAAGCAGGTTTTTGGGCTTACCTCAATTTTCGATTTTTGACTCGTTTGTTGCTGATATCAGACTTAAATTTTTCTGGGTTTATTGAATTTTGCTCCAATTCGGTCTCCCTCTTTGGTTCCTTAGAAAGTGTTGAGAATTAAAGGAAATGAACAAGAAAATTATGTTAAGATTTGTTCTATAGGTTCGTACCTCTGTCCCCTTGAGTTCTAAGGAGACAGGATTCCTGGTGGATGATCAACAGCCTCCCATGGTCCCTTTAGATCATTGGGGCACCTGGCTGGGAAGGTGCCTCTCTGGTGGTTTCCTCTCGCAAGCAGGTTTATGGGCTTACCACAATTTTCGATTTTTGACTCGTTTGTTGCTGATATCAGACTTAAATTTTTCTGGGTTTATTGGATTTTGCTCCAATTCGGTCTCCCTCTTTGGTTCCTTAGAAAGTGTTGAGAATTAAAGAAAATGAATAAGAAAAGTATGTTAAGATTTGTTCTATAGCATCGTACCTCTGTCTCCTTGAGTTCTAAGGAGACAGGATTCCTGGTGAATGATCAACAGCCTCCCATGGCCCCTTTAGATCATTGGGGCACCTGGCTGGGAAGGTGCCTCTCTGGTGGTCTCCTCTCGCAAGCAGGTTTCTGGGCTTACCACAATTTTCGATTTTTGACTCGTTTGTTGCTGATATCAGACTTAAATTTTTCTGGATTTATTGAATTTTGCTCAAGTTCGGTCTCCCTCTTTGGTTCCTTAGAAAGTGTTGAGAATTAAAGGAAATGAACAAGAAAATTATGTTAAGATTTGTTCTATAGGTTCGTTCCTCTGTCTCCTTGAGTTCTAAGGAGACAGGATTCCTGGTGGATGATCAACAGCCTCCCATGGTCCCTTTAGATCATTGGGGCACCTGGCTGGGAAGGTGCCTTTCTGGTGGTCTCCTCTCGCAAGCAGGTTTCTGGGCTTACCACAATTTTCGATTTTTGACTCGTTTGTTGCTGATATCAGACTTAAATTTTTCTGGGTTTATTGAATTTTGCTCCAATTCGGTCTCCCTCTTTGGTTCCTTAGAAAGTGTTGAGAATTAAAGAAAATGAATAAGAAAAGTATGTTAAGATTTGTTCTATAGCATCGTACCTCTGTCTCCTTGAGTTCTAAGGAGACAGGATTCCTGGTGAATGATCAACAGCCTCCCATGGCCCCTTTAGATCATTGGGGCACCTGGCTGGGATGGTCTTACAGTTGTCTGACAGACTTCCAATTATTTAATTTATCCAAAAAAATTATGTTAAGATCTGTGTTATGTGGTGTTTCTGTTTTCAAACCAATGAAGAATTCACCTCATTTTAGCTTACGGGTCGTGTCAATTTCAGTTGAGTGATGAACTTTGATGATAGATTTGTATGGGTTTGTTAATGTTTGATCAAATGAGATTTTATCCCGTTTGGTAACTGAGAATACTAATCTTGAGTGTTATGTTATTGTTGTTGCTTCATTGTTATACGAAAACGATATATTGTCAAAAGTAAAAGGGAAAAAAAAAAGAAAGAAACCATGGTTCTCTGGAAAAGAGTCAATTCTAGTCTTTAGGATCACTTGTTTTGAAGCTAAAGCACAACGGAATTTTTTCTGCTCTTATCCTATCTCCAGCATTTCTTAATCAATCAAAATGAAAATTTTGTTGTTGCTGCTTTTTGCATATAAATTTGGGAATTAAAGTTTGTGTTTGGTCGAGTTGGCACAGAAAAACGTTGATGAGGCAGTTGAAACACTCAAAGCTCGAGGAATTGAAGTGTTGGGAATCGTTTGTCATGTGTCAAATGCGCAACAAAGGAAGAATCTCATTGACAAGGCTATTCAGGTGAGAAATTGAGGTTAATATCCTTTTGCTGATTGTATGACTTATGATAAATTTTAGGAATATAGGTGCCGTTATGATTTGAAAGAACATCATATCGAGGGAAATCCTAAATTTGATCTTCTAGCGCATAAGATTTATGCCTTGGTAGTTAGACAAGTTCATCAGTAAATCATGGTTAATATGTTTTATTTATGTAGTTTCAGTGTTAGTGAATATATAAGGTTTATCAAGCTAAAACTAAATAATTAATCATAGCTTATTAGTAAAAAAATTAATCTAACCAACATTTGCAGTGTGACTGCGTACTGGTCTGATGTAGGACATAATAATTAGTATTTTATTTTGTTTTCCTTTCCTTATTAGGATTAACTTTAATTTCTCTAAAAACTATTTTCTTTATTAAGATTAGGTTTTCCTTTCTCAACTAGGATTATGTTTATTTTTCTACTAGGACTAGATTTACTTCTTTTACAAGGATTAAGATTTTTCTATCACTATAAATAGGTGATCCCTTTATTGTATTTGACACAACTTGGATCAATAGAATTAGTAAGAGAATTTCTCTCAAATTCTGCGAAGTGTTACCTTTGCAACTTGCGGGTTGGTGTTCTATTTTTTGGTAAGAAACACTGTTTTCTTCTCCATTCTAAGGTGCACCCGGAAGAAAAGGGTTGAAGACGCTGTTCTTTTTTCCTCCTTGGTGCGCTAAGGTTAAACTCAAGTCTTCCGCTACGTCAGTTGGTATCAGAGCAGGTTTTATCCTGATCATGGCTGACCAACATAATGGGGACAACCTGCGTAACAACGACGTTCGTGACAGGGAGGCTCCTTCGAGAGTCGAGTTCCAGAATCTCCAGCAATCCGTTCAACGGTTGCAAGAGACTTTGGAGTAGATGCAGCTTGGGTTCAATCAACATCACCGAGACTATGACACCCGGGATAACGATGGAATCCGGTAAGGCCAGTCCACCGCTTTCAGCCTATGCCCCAAGGCAATCCAGTCCATGACGAAAACAGTGATGATGAAGATTACGCTGATGGAGTCTTTGGCAGGGACCAGGGTGCAGATCCGAGAGGGGGAGGACAAAGAGGCGCCAGAGGTGGCACAGGGTATGGAGGGCGTGGACGCAGAGGCGCTGGTTATGTGGGTAACACCTATGGTGGTGGCTATGGGGATGCTTATGAAGAGCACCCTAGGCGTCAGGATTATGGTAGGGATGATTCCAGGGAATACCGGATGAAGATAGACTTGCTTCATTCAATAGACATCTTCACATTGAAGATTTCTTAGATTAGGTAACGGAGGTAGAGAGGTTCTTCGAATACATGAGTATTTCTGAGGAACGAAAGGTCAAGTTGGTTACATATAAGTTCAAGACAGGAGCATCCGCCTAGTGGGAACAGTTGCAAGTTTCTCGATCCCGGCAGGGGAAGGGACCCGTGACTTCATGGCTGAAGATGAAGCGGCTTTTCAAAGCTCGGTTTCTACCACCCGACTTTGAGCAACGATTGTTCTTGCAATATTAAGAGTGTCGCCAAGGGATCCGTACAGTCTAGGTATATGTTGATGAGTTTTATAGACTATTGGCCAGGAATGATCTTATGGAGACCGAAGCCTAACAAGTGGCTAGGTTTATTGGTGGGTTGCGTATGGCAATCCAAGACAAGGTGTCTATGCAGCATGTCTTCACTCTTACTGAAGTTGTTAGCCTAGCCACCCGAGCAGAGAAGCAGTTGGAGCGTCCAAGAGCTTCAACCTGGGAGCGAAACACGTGTGATTCGATGCGATCTACATAGTCTCGGGGAAAGCAACCAATGGTCATTCTCGAGACCACTAGTCAGTCCATAGTCTCGGGAGGGAAGGCAGCCGGTGGCAGCACTAGTGGACCGAGACAGTCAGGGACTATACCCCCTTCTAACAACCCTTATGCACGACTCAAGCCAGACAAGTCCTTCAAGTGTAACCAACTGGGGCATAGATCCAGTCAATGCCTGAGAAGAAAGATGGTGAATTACATTGACACCAAGATTGGTGAGGTGGTATGAGGAGTTTGAAGAGGAAGATGCTCTCGAGGAAGAGACGTCCGAGTACCAAGAAACAACATCCAACATCGATGAAGGAGCTTTCCTTTCCCTGTCCTTGGTTATCCAACGAGTACTCCTATCCCCGAGACATGAAGACCAATCACAGAGGCACAATATCTTTCGCACAAGATGCACCATCAACCAGCAAGTATGTGATGTGATCATTGATGGGGGCAGTGGAAAGAATATAGTGTCCCGAGTGATGGTGACGAAGTTAGGCCTAAAGACCGAGAAGCACCCAGCACTTTACAAGATTGGATGGATCAAGCGGGTGCCGAGATGCCAGTTACCAAGCAGTGTCGGTTCACCTTCTCAATTGATAAACACTATTCAGATTTCATTCTGTGTGATATTGTTGAAATGGATGTTTATCACATAATTTTAGGGAGACCATGGAAATTCGACGTGAATGCCCAACATAAAGGTCGTGATAATGTCTTTACTGTCTTCCGAGAGGGTCGGAAGATAATATTTAGACCACTGAAAGAAGACTCAGTTGGGGCACCTACTCGAACCGAGAGGAAGCAGGTTTTGTTGACTAAGGGGGCTGAGTTCCTAGAGGAGGTCAAGCAAGCCCAAGAGATCATTGCATTGGTAGCTGAGGGAGCCACGGTGCCTATGTCACAAAGTATTCCCGAGGCAGTGCAAGAGATGCTAGAAGAGTTTCGGGACATCATTCTCGAGGAGATGCCCGACGGACTCCCACCCATGAAAGACATCCAGCATTGTATTGACCTAGTGCCTGGAGCTAGTCTACCCAACCTTCCACACTATCGGATGAGCCCTAAGGAGAATGAGATCCTAAGGAGAATGAGATCCTACACGAACAGATAGAGGGGCTAATGCGAAAGGGATACTTACTGGAGAGTATGAGTCCATGTGTCGTACCAACTTTGCTTGTACCAAAGAAAAATTGTGGTTGGCGGATGTGTGTAGACAGCCGAGCTATCAACAAGATCACAGTGAAGTACAGGTTCCCTATTCCTCGGATAGGTGATATGTTTGATATGCTAATAAGAGCTAAGATCTTTTCAAAGATTGATTTGAGGAGTGGTTATCATCAGATACGTATCCGATCGGGAGATGAATGGAAGACTGCATTCAAGACTAAAGAATGACTCTACGAGTGGATGGTGATGCCATATGGACTTTCTAATGCACCGAGTACATTCATGCATGTTATACACCAAGTATTGAAACTTTTCATCGGTAAATTCGTTGTAGCTTATTTCGATGACATTCTTATCTATAGTCGCAACCCGGGAGACCATATGAGTCACGTAAGGCAGGTAATGGAGACACTTTGTAAACACAAACTCTTTATCAACTTGAAGAAGTGCACCTTTATGATGGACCAGCTACTCTTTCTCGGATTTGTAGTCAGTTCAGATGGGATTCGAGTTGATGAGGACAAGGTGAGAGCAATCCTAGAGTGGCCCACACTAAGGACTGTCGGGGAGGTCAAAAGCTTTCACGAGTTAGCAACCTTCTATCGGAGGTTCATTCGAAATTTCAGCAACATATTAGCCCTTATCATCGAGTGCATGAAGAAAAGTTGTTTCTATTAGGGTAAAGAAGCTGAGAAGAGTTTCAAACTAATCAAAGAGAAGCTATGTACAGCACCGGTACTAGCTCTACCCAACTTCGACAAATTGTTTGAGGTTGAGTGTGATGCGTCAATTGTAGGGATTGGAGCCGTATTGACTTAAGAAGGAAAGCGCATTGAATTTTTTAGTTAGAAGCTCGGAGAGACGAAACAGAAGTGGTCAACATATGAGCAAGAACTCTATGCTATTTTGAGAGAATTGAAGGTATGGGAGCACTGCCTTATTCAGCGAGACTTCATCCTTTACACTAACCATCAAGCTTTGAAGTTTATTAGTAGTCAGAAGAATCTAAATCGAATGCACACCAGGTGGATAACTTACATTCAGCGATTCACTTTCTTCCTTAAGCGTAAATCAGGGAAGTTGAATCGAGTAGCTGATGCATTGAACCGCCGAGCTACACTATTGGTAAGTTTACAAGCTGCAGTAATAAGATTCGAGTGCCTCAAGGAGTTATATGAAACAGATAAGGATTTTGGAGAGCACTGGGATCGTTGCAAATCCGAGACACCTAGACCCGAGATGCATATCCAGGAGGGATATCTCTTCCGGGGAAATCAACTTTGCATTCCGAGAAGTTTTCTTCAGGAGCAAGTCATCCGAGAGCTGCATGGTGGAGGTTTAGGTGGACATCTCGGGAGAGACAAGACCATTGCATTGGTGGAGGATCGGTAGTATTGGCCGTAAATGAAGAAGGACGTTGGAAACGTCATGAGGAGATGCCAAGTATGTCAAGTAGCTAAGGGGCAAATGCATAACACTGGCCTGTACATGCCTTTACTGATACCCGAGGCACCATGGGATGATGTGTCCATGGATTTGTGTTGGGACTTCCAAGAACCCAACGAGGAGCTGACTTTATTATGGTGGTAGTGGACAGGTTTTCCAAGATAGCTCATTTTGTTTCTTGCAGGAAAACTTCTAATGCTGTCCAGGTAGCCAACCTATTCTTCCGAGAAGTGGTAAGATTGCATGGGGTGCCAAAGTCGATTACTTCTGACTGAGACACCAAGTTTTTATCACACATTTGGAGAACTTTATGGAGGAGGTTTGACACAGCCTTAAATTTCAGCAGCATTAGCCATCCGTAGACGGACGAACAAACTGAGGTTGTGAACCGCACATTAGGCAACTTGCTTCGTTGTATTGCAGGAGATAAGCCGAAGCAGTGGGACCTGGCTCTAGCTTAAGCTGAGTTTGCCTATAATAATATGGTGAACAGATCTACTGGAAAGACACCGTTCGAGGTCGTGTATGGAAGAACTCCGAAGCTTGCTGTAGACTTAGCAAATCTGCCCAAGTTACCTGGGGCCAGTGTAGCAGCCGAGCACTTGGCCGAACGGATGAAGACAACTCATGAAGAGGTTCGTCAGCATCTCGAGGATATTTATGCTAAGTATAAGGAGAAGGCAGATAAGGGTCAAAGATCAAAGGTTTTCCGAGAGGGAGATCTTGTGATGGTGTATCTATGCAAGGGGCGACTGCCGACTGGAACATCGGAAAAACTACGAAACAAGAAGTTTGGACCTTGCAAAGTTCTCAAGAAGATAAATGATAATGCCTATGTTGTTGATCTTCCGCAGAACTTAGCAATTTCTTCGACGTTCAATATGGCGGACATTTTTGAATATTTTCCACCAAAAGGGGACAGAACTTAACTCGAGAACGAGTTGTTTTCAAGAAGGGGAGACTAATGTAGGACATAATAATAAGTATTTTATTTTATTTTCCTTTTCTTATTAGGATTAACTTTAATTTCTCTAAAAATTATTTTCTCTATTAGGATTAGGTTTCTTTTTTCAACAAGGATTATGTTTACTTTTCTACTAGGACTAGATTTACTTCTTTTACAAGGAATAAGATTTTCCTATCACTATAAATAGGTGATCCCATTATTGTATTTGACACAAGTTGGATCAATAGAATTATTAGAGAATTTCTCTCAAATTCTGCGAACTATTGTCTTTGCAACCAGCGGGTTGGTGTTTTATCTTTGGGTAAGAAACACTGTTTTCTTCTCTATTCTAGTGTGCGCCGAGAAGAAAATGATTGAAGACGCTGTTCTTCTTTCCTCCTTGGTGCGCTAAGGTTAAACTCAAGTCTTCTGCTATGTCATGGTCCATTCTCCTCACATTATGTGTTCTGTGCTGAAATTTTTCTGTGGGTTTATTGGTTGCTTCTGCTTATTTTTATCTATTTGTTTTTCTCTGGAGGAATTGAATCATGTAGAATCTTAGATATCAATATTTGTTAGTGGTTAAATAGCATTGTTTTAATTGACTGAAGCTGGTTTTATTTCAGAAATATGGAAAAATAGATGTTGTGGTATGTAATGCTGCCGCTAATCCATCTGTTGACGCCATTTTGCAAATGCAAGAGTCTGTCCTTGACAAGCTATGGGAAATTAATGTCAAATCCTCTATACTTCTATTAAAGGTAATTTCTTGCGGCTAAGATTCTGTGATATAGAAAGGGCAAAATGCCTTGGCAGGGCAGTCATGGAACTTGCTACACTGGTCATCAGCCAGAACATCATTATATTAGCTTTGTTTTGCACGGATTTTCCATCGGTGGTCTATGTTAAATAGCTGACTATATAATCTTTTCCATTAGTTAGCTCTGCTACTCATTAAAATACCCTTTCACAATTTGTATGTATGTTACAGTGGCAAGTTGGATATCTAAGGTTTATTGCCATCTTTCATATTTTTCTTTTCCAGGATGCAGCTCCACACTTGCAGAAGGGTTCTGCAGTTGTTTTCATTGCCTCCATTGCTGGATATCAACCCCAAGCTTCCATGGCTATGTATGGGGTGACCAAGACAGCTCTTCTTGGGCTTACTAAAGTACGCCTTGGGTCTAGAACTCCACCCTCTTAATCTGTATTAATTGTTTCGTCAAGAACAACATAAATCATGCATAATTTTTTCACTTGTGAATATTCTTCCTTGATTGTCATTCAGGCTCTTGCAGTCGAGATGGCCCCAGAAACTCGGGTAAACTGTGTTGCTCCTGGTTTTGTGCCGACACACTTTGCTGATTTTATTACTAAAAGTGCTGATGTGGTAAGTATATTTGGAGCCTCAAGTTTCACCTCTGCCCTTACCTTTCTTGTGGACTGAATTTTAATTGGATTTATGTCGCAGAGGAAGGCCATTGAGGAGAAGACATTACTCAACAGGCTTGGAACCACAGAAGACATGGCTGCTGCTACTGCCTTCTTGGCATCTAATGATGCTTGTTACATTACTGGAGAAACTTTGGTGGTGGCTGGAGGAATCCCTTCTAGACTTTAATTTCCTTTTCTTTCGAAAAAGAAATATTTACAAATCATCTATATTTTATCTTCTTTACCCTATTTTGTCTTGTAATTTCCTCAGGACCAATGATGGATAAATTTAAGCCTTCGATCTATAAAGTCACAAATAAATGCTCTGAGTCAACTTTTTTTTTTTTTTAAGGAATCATACCTTTTACCATAAAATAATAATTAATTATCACGAATTAATATTATGTTACTATGAAATATAACACAAGTAAGATATCATGGTACTAATTTACAATTTAATATAGTAAATTATAATTTTTTTCTTCTACTGAGACATAGTTGGACAGATTTGTTCTAGGTAGAGTTGATAAAATGGGAGTGACAACATGCTAGAAACGCTAGCGCAAGCTCCCACCATTAATGGAAACGATACATATGATTTTATGAGTTGGCCCTTCCACCGTGCGCGACAATAAAAATTTTTATTTTCTTTTAAAATAAAATTCATTTCATTTTCAAATAAATTAAAAAATAATATTTATAAATAAATTCTTATATTTAAGTTTTTTACATTAAATTGTAAAATTTAATTAAATTATGATATGTAGAATATTTAGAATACATGAAAAATTAAATTTAAAAAATAAAATATCAGATATCAAATCTCACTTACAATAAGAATGCATGCTTTCAGCATTGTAATTTGAAAATGTATGTTTTCATAACTGTAATTTGAGAGTGCACATTTTCAACACTCTTTACATCATAAAGCATTCAATTCGTACTTTTCCATATATATATACACACACACGTGCGCGCCTTAGTGCATACGTGGTTTCCATACTTTTTGGTTGCATCTTTTCCTTTCTTTTTTTTAGCGTAGGAAAGCGAGCCTGATGCATACATTTGAATGTGTTTAAGAGTCAAGTCTAATGCATACATTTAAATGTGGTAAAGTAATTTAGAGTGTTTAAGAGTCAAGTCTAATGCATACATTTAAATATGGTAAAGTAATTTAGAGCATATTAAGTCAGATGTTTTCTTCTTCTTTTTTGTTGAGTCATGTTGCTTCGAAGGCATTTTATTGAGAAAGAAGAGAAGGAAATTTGTCTTTTCATATATTCCTTCTATTGTAGTGGAAAATTTTTACACTTTGTATTTTGGACATCCACGTTAGTTGTCTCATTCAAATATGTCATTTTTTTCAAAAACAAATCACATTCCTTAACATAGTCATAGAAAAATATAAACACAAAATTTACATATTTGGAAAATTATTGTATCGTGGAGTTGTCAGCAGACCAACTCGTAAAATCCGTAAAACATTTATGAGTTTAATTGATGAAAAATATTGTTGAGTAAAAATTCTGAGTAAGGAATGAAAAATATGCTTTTGAATTGACAATTGAACAATCTTTAAATGAGATGTTAAAATACTTTTACGGTTTGCTGCAAAAATACAAAAATACAAAAAGAAAAAAATTGATAAATAAAATCCTCGAAAAATAGAATGAAGACAAAATGTTTACTTCATGGGAGTAGTAGATAAATTCTCCACGATAAATGAGAGTTTACAAGCATTGGCTCAAATGTGTAAAACACTCGTCCTCAAATTTGTAAAACACTCGTCCTCAAATTTCGAATACATCTAATCACTTATAAGTGTTTAAAAAAATACAAGTGAGATACTTATATGTTGTTTGGAGATTTTGATTATGTGAAATGAAAGAATGAAGTTTTATTTTTTTCTTCTTATCTTCTTGTTTTCTTTTTCTATTTTTATTTTTTTTTCTCTCTTTCAAATGGAAGAATGAAAGATTATTTATAGTAGAAAAAATTAGGTGAAATAGGAAAACATGTGAAAATTTTAAGTGAAATAGGAAAACATTTTGAAAAATTAGATGAAATAGTAAAAATTAAGTGAAATAAGAAAATATATAGAAAAAATAGGTGAAATAGGAAAACATTAAAAAAAGAAAATTTTAGTGAAATAAAGAAATTGGATTTGTTGGTAAAAAAAGATAAGATTTTGTTATTGTAATTTTTTTATATCTACAATAATTATACTAGAAAAAGATTCTAAGCATATACGTTGAACTTTGGATTTACTCTTGATAAAATCGAAGTTCTAAATTTGAAGCATATATATGCCTTATGTCACACTTTTACCAATAAAATTACCTCTAAACCCTTACGATAAGTGTATATGTCAACAAAATGCAACCCTTACTTTCCAGCGAAAATAGCTGCCGTGAAAGAACTCATTACGGCACCGTACAGAGACTCTTTGTCTATCAAAGAGAAAAGACTAATGCTGCATTGATTGTAAGATACTAAAAGAAAATGGAGAAGATAAAGATTGGGAGGAGATTTGAAGGGAAAGTGGCGATTGTGACGGCTTCGACTCAAGGAATCGGCTTCGGCATAGCTGAGCGGCTCGGCTTGGAAGGTGCCTCTCTGGTGGTCTCCTCTCGCAAGCAGGTTTTTGGGCTTACCTCAATTTTCGATTTTTGACTCGTTTGTTGCTGATATCAGACTTAATTTTTTCTTGGTTTATTGAATTTTGCTCCAATTCGGTCTCCCTCTTTGGTTCCTTAGAAAGTGTTGAGAATTAAAGGAAATGAACAAGAAAATTACGTTAAGATTTGTTCTATAGGTTCGTACCTCTGTCTCCTTGAGTTCTAAGGAGACAAGATTCCTGGTGGATGATCAACAGCCTCCCATGGTCCCTTTAGATCATTGGGGCACCTGGCTAGGATGGTCTCACAGTTGTCTGACAGACTTCCAATTATTTAATTTATCCAAAAAAAATTATGTTAAGATCTGTGTTATGTGGCGTTTCTGTTTTCAAACTAATGAAGAATTCACCTCATCTTAGCTTACGGGTCGTGTCAATTTCAGTTGAGTGATGAACTTTGATGATAGATTTGTATGGGTTTGTTAATGTTTGATCAAATGAGATTTTATCCCGTTTGGTAACTGAGAATACTAATCTTGAGTCTTATGTTATTGTTGTTGCTTCACTTTTATATGAAAACGATATATTGTCGAAAGTGAAAGGGAAAAAAAAGAAAGAAATCACGGTTCTATGGAAAAGAGTCAATTCTAGTCTTTAGGATCAGTTGTTTTGAAGCTAAAGCACAAGGGGATTTTTTCTGTTCTTATCCTATCTCCAACATTTCTTAATCAATCAAAATGAAAATTTTGTTGTTGCTGCTTTTTGCATATAAATTTGGGAATTAAAGTTTGTGTTTGGTCGAGTTGGCACAGAAAAACGTTGATGAGGCAGTTGAAAAACTCAAAGCTCGAGGAATTGAAGTGTTGGGAATCGTTTGTCATGTGTCAAATGCGCAACAAAGGAAGAATCTCATTGACAAGACTATTCAGGTGAGAAATTGAGGTTAATATCCTTTGGCTGATTGTATGACTTATGAGAAATTTTAGGAATATAGGTGCCGTTATGATCTGAAAGAACATCATATTGAGGGAAATCCTAAATTTGATCTTCTAGCACATAAGATTTATGCCTTGGTAGTTAGACAAGTTCATCAGTAAATCATAGTTAATATGTTTTATTCCTGTAGTTTTAGTGTTAGTGAATATATAAGGTTTATCAAGCTAAAACTAAATAATTAATCATAGCTTATTAGTAAAAAATTTAATCTACCCAACATTTGCAGTGTGATTGCATACTGGTCCATTCTCCTCACAGTATGTGTTCTGTGCTGAAATTATTCTGTGGCTGTATTGGTTGCTTCTGCTTATTTTTATCTATTTGTTTTTCTTTGGAGGAATTGAATCATGTAGAATCTTAGATACCAATATTTGTTAGTGGTTAAATAGCATTGTTTTAATTGACTGAAGCTTGTTTTATTTCAGAAATATGGAAAAATAGATGTTGTGGTATGTAATGCTGCCGCTAATCCATCTGTTGACGCCATTTTGCAAATGCAAGAGTCTGTCCTTGACAAGCTATGGGAAATTAATGTCAAATCCTCTATACTTCTATTAAAGGTAATTTCATGCGGCTAAGATTCTGTGATATCAAAAGGGCAAAATACCATGGTAGGGCAGTCATGGAACTTGCTACACTGGTCATCAGCCAGAACATCATTATACTAGCTTTGTTTTGCACGGATTTTCCCTCAGTGGTCTATGTTAAATAGCTGACTACATAATCTTTTCCATTAGTTAGCTCTGCTACTCGTTAAAATACCCTTTCACAATTTGTATGTACGTTACAGTGGCAAGTTGGATATCCAAGGTTTATTGCCATCTTTCATATTTTTCTTTTCCAGGATGCAGCTCCACACTTGCAGAAGGGTTCTGCAGTTGTTTTCATTGCCTCCATTGCTGGCTATCAACCCCAAGCTTCCATGGCTATGTATGGGGTGACCAAGACAGCTCTTCTTGGGCTTACTAAAGTACGCCTTGGGTCTAGAACTCCACCTTCTTAATCTGTATTAATTGTTTCTTCAAGAACAACATAAATCATGCATAATTTTTTCACTTGTGCATATTCTTCCATGATTGTCATTCAGGCTCTTGCAATCGAGATGGCCCCAGAAACTCGGGTAAACTCTGTTGCTCCTGGTTTTGTGCCGACACACTTTGCTGATTTTATTACTAAAAGTGCTGATGTGGTAAGTATATTTGGAGCCTCAAGTTTCACCTCTGCCCTTACCTTTCTTGTGGACTGAATTTTAATTGGAATTATGTCGCAGAGGAAGGCCATTGAGGAGAAGACATTACTCAACAGGCTTGGAACCACAGAAGACATGGCTGCTGCTACTGCCTTCTTGGCATCTAATGATGCTTGTTACATTACTGGAGAAACTTTGGTGGTGGCTGGAGGAATCCCTTCTAGACTTTAATTTCCTTTTCTTTCGAAAAAGAAATATTTACAAATCATCTATATTTTATCTTCTTTACCCCAAATCTTGTTATTTCCTCAGGACCAATGATGGATAAATTTAAGCCTTCGATCAAAGTCACAAATAAATGCTCTCAGTCAATTTCTTTTTTTAAGGAATCATACCTTTTACCATAAAATAATAATTAATTATCACATATTTATATTATGTTACCATAAAATATATCACAAGTAAGTTTACAATTTAATATAGTAAATTATAGGTTTTTTTCCACTGAGACATAGTTGGACAGATTTGTTCTAGGTAGAGTTGATAAAATGGGAGTGACAACATGCTAGAAACGCTAGCGCAAGCTCCCACCATTAATGGAAACGATGCATATGATTTTATGAGTTGGCCAAAAGAATCACTTCCACACCACGTGCGTGACAATTAAATTTTTTATTTTTTTTTAAAATAAAATTCATTTCATTTTCAAATGAATTAAAACATAATATTTATAAATAAATTCTTATATTTAAGTTTTTTATATTAAATTGTAAAATTTAATTAAATTATGATATTTAAAATATTTAAAATATATGAAAACTTAAATTTAAAAAATAAAAATTTAGATATCAAATCTCACTTACGATAAGAGAAAGTTAACTCTAGTTGTGTAACTTAAGTTTTTTAAAAAATAATTAAAAAGAGTTTTAAAAAAGCAATAAGAGAAAGAAGAGGAAGAAAGAGTTCTTTAGTTAAGATTTTATTTTTCATTTTGTAAAATTAATTTGTAAATTTTATCAATTCCGATAAAATTTACAACAAACGTACCCAATTTCATAATAAATTAATTTTTTAATTTATTGGCTTTCAAAAAAATACATGAAATTATAAATAAATTATATAAAATTTATGAAATTCATTCGAGTCAAACACTAACCATGTTCTCAACAAGGATTGGACGGAGGAGCCATTCTCATCGGAGATTCTTTTGCAGACGGTAACCAAGTTGGAGGAATAGTTTTCACTGACATGCCATACAGATGGGATTCTCATTCTCGTTGTTGTTCAGAAACAACCAAATGAAATGAGATATGACAAATACTGATAATCTACTTTACTTTGAAAACAACCATCTATGAACCCCTTAGGGCTCCTCTGCAACTTATGTACATAAAATCAGCCAAAAACCAAATCGTGCATCATCTTCATAATACAACATTTTCCAGGCTTGCACTGGAACTCCTTTTTACACTTCTGGGTCTCAACTAGAATCCCCACAGCATATAATTCATGAGTAGACTATTTTCAATGACTACGTCATCTCCAATCTTCATGCTATGCATCTTCTACGCCGTTTTACTTACAATCATGGAAAGGAAAGGAAAGAAAAGAGCAGTAGTCTCACCACTTGTCTTTTCATCATTTACCATCCTTCAAGTAATTACTAGTGGCATCCAGTTTCAAACATGAGGTATCTACACAGGAACCACATCATCATTCTGATTATCATCAGATGTCAAAATAAGACCTTCAACAAAGGTAGGTAAGAGGCAGCGCATCCATTGACAGCCTGTCGAGACAGGCTCTGTTGGTGAAACGATCATGAGCACATTATCATGGCGTCGAACAACCCCCATCACACTCACAGTAGTCCCTTCTTTGATATAACTGACACAATAAACATCCTATCATAGGCATTTAGCAGAGACACTAAGGAATAGTATAACTAAGAAATCATTGGTCTCTAGGACCTCAATTCTAATAAGAAAGGTCTTCAAAATACTGCTAATATACTTGAAGCATCAATATGTGAAAACCAAAAAACATGACATTGAGTAACATGAAACATGAATAAGAGACCAAACCACAATTGGTGGCGTACCCTTCTTTGAGTCGCATTATACGGTCATCACTAGAGAGGTTGCGCTCAGATAGCCAGCGTAAAAAGTTTGGAGATAAGTCTCTGTTTATCTTTGTTACATCAACCACCGTAGCTGGTTTGACAAACGGAGCAACCTTTGCTCCATAGCCTGCTTTCACCAATGCTCTTAACCCAGATTGGAAATCTGATATGTAAAAATCAGCCACATATTTCTGTCAATACAAAGCAACAAGTTAGCTGTGGTGACTACAAGGAATAGGACTCTATTTATATAAGGTCAGGAATTTGAGTAAGTCTAGGAGAAAATTATTGTTCAGGCAGCATTTATCAGTGAATTAGATATAAATACAGAACCTTGTTATTGCTAAAAGTACACTCACAGTTATGCAGGAATATTTTTTAATACAAAACTGATTGAATAAGTTGAGTAATTTCGTACTAAATCATCATCTACCACCCTTTTAACTATCAAATAGGGCAGATTAACACCAGTTATTCAACAAACAAACCTCTGAATGTCTAGATCCCCAGGAGAAGCAACGATGTTTAGGATTTGCAGATTTTCCACCACATCCTTTATATTCATACAATTCCGTGGATGCATATACACACCTAGGTACTCTCTGGTAAGATGACTCCAACGGGATACTGCCACAGGTGACAACCTACAATAAGACAAATGATGCATCATTTCTAAACAAGATAGAAATTATAAAAGAAGATAAGGTCATACTAAGATTTTCCTTTTTTCCTTGGCAAGGTTATACTAAGAAAATTGGCCTGTTCACAATTTTAGACTTTATAATTTTCCCAAGTAAAATTCTACAAGAACATTAGCTGAAATTACAACAAAACAAATAAAATTGCCAGACCAGTTTATTTAGATATACATCAGAGCTATATTAGGCGCTGAAATGCTGCTTGAAGACAAAAATTAAGCTACTGACATAAAAAGAAGATGTGGTGAGATCATTCTCCATATGCCTCAGACAAGTGATCTAATACCACCATATATAGGAACTTAGTTGACAATGAGCTGGTCATCTATCATAAGTTTCACATTCCAAACAAACTGTGCATGAGTAAAGATAGCTCAATCTCTCACCAGACAGAGGAAATAGAAAGATCACTGGGAATTTTCAATATCAAAACCTGCCAACCGTGAAACTACCACTAACCTAATCAACTGTGAACTACTGAACTGTATATGTAAACATAAAGACAATACTGATGAAAAAACAAATATGTCATCATCTATCCTCCAGCCGGTTTCCTAGTGGCAAAAAAAGTAAGAATATGTATTGCACCTTCATTCATTTCCAAATGCGTACTCCCTTAATTTTTCTTTCACACGAGCTCCATTTGAGAAGATACTAGAGCTTACAGCCAAGATTAGACCATAAAAAATAATTTTAAGAAAAAAAGGGTGGAGCTATTGCCAAAGCCTGACTAATTATAAAATACAAATTCACAGAAATACCCTTATTAAATTCATATTTTAAGATTCTAGCCCTCCCTCCCTACCTCCCTCCTTAGACCATAAAAAAATAATTTTAAGGAAAAAAAGGTGGAGCTATTGCCACAGCCCGACTAATTATAAAATACAAATTCACAGAAATACCCTTAATAAATTCATATTTTAAGATTCTAGCACTCCCTCCCTTCCTCCCCCCACCCAACCCCCCCCCCCCCCCCCCCCCTCCCTCTCTTATCTCTCCCTCCCTTTCTTTATTGGTGAACTAAAACAAGTAATGAGATTAACAGAATTCTAGGTTAAGCGATGAATCAATGTGGAGTGTAATCGGACAAGGCAAAGAAAATCAATGGATTTTGAACTCATTATGAGAATTAGATTAACAACGGAATTAATTTTGTTTTATTCTTTTATTTTAGAGAAAGGCTCAGTGTTCTTTTCAAAAGGGAGATGGGTAGCTAATGAAAGTAAAGAAATTTAAATGAAGAAATCTTTGAAAAATTTCTCCTTTATTGGTTGAAAATATAAACCATTAAGGAATCAGTTCTTTTTAGGTCCAAATACAATTCAAAACATGAAGAGAGTAGGATAAGTGGTACTGGAAAATCCAATTAGAGAAAAGAGAAATTCAACTTTGAGCCATGCATCCAAATAGAGAGAATTTTCAAGAATAGATGACATCCTCGTGATTTTCTTGCTTTTCAAGTTGCCATTTGTTGTTCTCTTTTGAAAAATGCATGTAGCATAAGACCTCAGCTAAGGGTTCAGGACTTGAGGGGTATTCCTGTCTAACTAAAAACATGTCACCCAAATAAAAACCTGGGTCTCTATACTGAGGAAGGAATACAATAAGTCAGACTGAAGACTCATCCACTCTTCTAAAGAGAGTACACAGCTTTTTGCATCCACCCTTTCATCACAGGAGAAGTCACCAGAGCAATATCCTTAAACCCATAAATAAGCAAGTTATGGTCCCTATGTATTATCAAACTGGCCCATAAGGCCTAGAAGCTTATCTCAACAGCCATGCCGCAATGGTCAAAACCTTCAATAAATTCTCCCCAACTCACAAATAGACAACAATTCTGCTTCATGCAACGTGCAAGTTAATATTGAATATCCAAAGGAAATATGTTTCTAATGCAATTTCTAAGAGGCTGTGTGCGGATCATCGCACTAAAGATTTGTACTCATAGTAATCACAAGTCACAAGTCACAAGTCACAACTCCTCGATACCAAGTTAAGCCTCACCTAAAAAAGTGTCCCCATCCAAATTCAATCCAACCAATCACCCTTCATATGGAACCATATTATTCTGCCTAGCAGCCATTTATAACAAGCTATAACCATTAAAATTGACAGACTAGTAAACCCAGATCCATAAAAAATCTGACCACATTACTACATTAGAATATTGTGGGGAGAGTGAAAAACAATAAGATAAGTCAATAACATAACATTACAAAGTATTCACAACCAACATTTTGTAACAGCGTTTTAGATTCCACATACTCAGATAAAATACATTCACTCCTCCCCTTTCTTCATCCAAACCCTAAATCTCAAAAGAATAAATAAGTAATAAACAACTAAACCCAATTCATATCTTTTTTTTTTGATAAATACCCAATCCATATCTCCCTAAACCCTTATTCACCATGGAGTCATTCCAACTGATAACGTTTATATAGATCTCTTTGCAGTGTGCGGGGAAACAGTTCGTATTTTTAGAATTCAGTTCAACTAAATTCGTTAGTTTCCACTAATAGCACCAGAATAGACAACAAAAGAAGAAGCTAAGCTAAGAGAGATAATAACTTAAATTAAAGAAAGAAAGAATAAATGAAAGAAATGAAAGAAAATTTACCCCCGTGACCTTGACGTACTGTCCATCGATGGCACCTCTAAGCTCAGCATCCGGGTACCTCCGCACGAACCCCAACAGCCCTCTCCTCCCCCACAGGCAGTTCCAAAGCAAGCCTACCGCGGCGGGCCCCACGAGCCCTGCCACCGCCACCAGCACCACTACTTTCTTCACCGCCACCATCAAGAACGCACCCACCAGCAGCCCCATCGCCACCACCACCATCACCACCCACACCACCGCCTTCGACACCCTGAACCCAACCCTCACCTCCTCCCCGCCCAGGCTCGTCACCGCCGACCCGTACTTCACCTTCACCTTCCCCGACCCAGGCCCGGGTTGGTCCAGCTGGCCTGACCTCCTCGACCCTGCGCCCAACGGGCCGGAGGAGCCTAGCGGACCGGAGGTGATCAGACCGGTTGGCTGAAGCATCGGCATCGGGCCGGAGGACTTCTTGATTGGGCCGGAGTTGGGCCCGGAACGGACGGATCCGCTGTTGGGCTGGGGAGGAGGAGGAAGCACGTGATGGGGGCTTGTTGGGTAAAGGAGGGCCGTTGGATGAGGTAGGATAAAGGGATCGGGATGTCGAACATTTTGCCCAGCTCACCGGATTTCTTAACGTCACCCCCGGTGTATGGCACTGCCCTTGATGCTATTGTGGGCTGCCGCTCCTTATGCTGCTCGGGCCGACCCGAGACGTACAACCCATTTTTCAGCTGGTGAGATTGGATTCGGGTACTCATTTGCAGTTTATTAGTGTTAGAGAGAGAAATTGGAGTTTGGTTTTGTAGAGAGAGAAAGCGGAGTTTGGTTTTGCAGAGTAGAGGAAGGGAGTGAGTGTTTAGTGTGTAGGTGAGTGGTGAAGGTGGAGTTAGAGCAAGGAGGGTGAAGGGGAGGGGTTAGAAACGACGAAAATGGGGTTGAGGAAATGTGATAATGACGTGTGTATCCCCGTCTTGAAATGGCTTTAGACATTGATGTGCCAGAGGCCCACATTTCTTTGTGAGTTTACCTTTTTATCCTTATCCTCTCAATAAAGTTATGCCTTCATAAAAAAGATAGTACCATGTCATCCTATTGTCTTCCACGAAGTTTTCTTTAATCTATTCGGCTGCTTTGGTGTTTGCTGCTAAAATATTTTATTTATTGAATTTTTTTTAAAGTCTGTTTTTATTTATTGATATAAATGAAAATTTGTTATGGACGATTTCTTTAACGAAAAGCTTACAGTGAAAACAAATTAAATGATCATGAAAAAAGACCCACCAAAAAATGCGGGTACTTTTAATACTATTGTTTATTATGGTTGGTTTGATTAAATTTAAAATCAATTTAAATTGATGTTTAATTTATAAAATTAAGTAGAGACTTAAAATTAACTTTAAGATCAGCCAGTAATTTTCCAAATCAGAAACGGACTTAAAACGAAAGATGTTCCTCCCAACCAATTTAGAAAAAAAAGATATGCAGCCAATACATAGTTTCAGGATGCTCAAGATCCATTTTAGCTTAGTGAGCAACCACATTTGCCTTCCTACTAACATGAGCAAAACTACAAACATTAAAAGAAGTACTAAGCAGTAAAATCTCATCTACTTTCCCACCATATGATGCCAAGCATTCCTCCTTCGCATTAAGAGCCTGAATCAGCAGTAGACACCTCTCCACCATAATCATCGAGAAGCCTTCATCCCTGGAAAAAAAATCAGAGCCTCACGCATAGCAATGGCCTCCCGGTCCACCACCGACGATAACAACGGACCCTGAGCTGATCGCGCTGTCATGACAAAACCATCATCGTCCCTGATAACCCCACACATCCCCATCAACCCCTCGGCAACCTGTACTGCCGCATCCGTATTAATCTTCACCCTTCCTGTTATGGGAGGCAACCATCTACCCTGTTTTTCAACCCGGATACGTGGACAGGCCAGTTCATCATAAGCATTATCAATCTTCTGTGCCAAACCAGCTGCTCTACGATAAATCTCATCCTGAAGCATGTAGCATTCCTCAAATTGAATTTTTTTTTCTTTCTATTATTCCATAATTAAAGTTAATGATCAACTTTAATTTACTTTTTTCTAATTACTTTTAAGTTTAGGTATTTTAAAGGACTATACCATTTAAATGTACTAATTAAATAAATTTATTTTAAAAACTAAGTTATAATTTTTAGAGTTGTGGTACTGCCAAAATACACTTTTCCAATAAGAATACGACACGTGGATCATCTTGACCCCAGGCCACAAGAAGACACGCGGAAGACCCAGGCTCGGACAATTGGGCCTCCAGGTCATGACCGCCCTTCAGGGCATCATTGCCTCCCAACTGGGCCTCCACGTCACCATCGCCCTCCAGGCCATCATCACCCAACCAAGTTGGGACGTCAGGTCATAAAAATCGTCTTAACGCATAGATGACTTATGATCAAGCCAGCAAGGCAAAAGCCCTAACGATCGGTCTCCAACCATCTAACTGGGCCTCATAAGCATCATTACCCAACCTAGTTGGGGCATCGTATCGCGGCTGTCTTAGGCCCACTACCGCCTCCGAAACTCTATAAAAAGGACTTTGTAAGCATTCAAGAAGGGGATTCTTTTTCAGCTTTATAGAGATACACTTGAGCTTACCCTAACTTAAGCATCGGAGCATCCTCGGAGACACCCCCTCCGTCGACCTCATAGCTACTCTCTATTTCCCTGTGCAGGTACCTCCGCAATCCGACCTCCTACTCAGCTACGCACATATTTAGCATCAACAAGTTGTAACTATAACTATTATGATCTCATCACATATGTTGGCATACCTCCAAAGCCAACTATCAGCATCCCTTACCCAATCAAGAGCCGCCGATGAGTCAGATTCTAAAATGAGGCACAAGTGCACAACCCTCTCCTTAGGCTATATTGTTCAAACGTTCTTAATGCTTCTTTGATTGCAGCCAGTTCAGCAAAGTTTGAGTCAGCTACTCCAATGCGCTTTGAAAACAAAGCAACTACCTTCCCATTGTGGTCTCTCAAGACTCCTCCAATACCTGCATTACCAAGCTTCCCATTCGAAACACCATCCATATTCGAAGAACGGATAGAATTGTCACGATTCTGGTATAAAAAACAATAATTTTTGTTTGAGGCTAATTAACAACAATAAAAATGTGATGAGGTATGGTGGGAAATTTTATCTATTCTAATTGACAAAGCCGTTGAAAATTAGGACCGCAATGCAAAAAAAAAATATGAATTTAATGATTTGATTATGACATTTTTAGCGATCAAATTATAACCAATCTTAAGTCAAAGTACCAAATTTAGACTTAACAAAAAAAAAACCTTAAAATTTGTACATATTCATATGAAAAATAAAATATTAAAACATAAACATATTTATTACAGTTAAAAAACAATAATTATATGTAGTAAACTATGCCAATGATATTTTAGATATAACTTGATTTTGGAACTATCGATATAATTATATTTTCACAAAATAAAAAATTAAATTTACAGGTTTGATATGGATTTGAAACGATTCCGCCCATAGGATTTGTCAATAAAATAAGCAAAATTTTCTGTACTGAGCTCTTAGTATTGAGAAGTTATTTCCTGACAACACATATTCATAAAAAGAAAATTTTTTATTTAATATAGTTTTATAAGAGATACATGACATAAAATATTATTTTATCATTGATACATAATATCTTTAAGTTTATCTCACTATTAGATAACATTAATATCTTCGAGTTACTGCTACTCTATCGAAAATGATCTCAAAAGAATTTACAAATAACATTATTATTTTTATTCAAAATGAATTATTAGATCTACAAGTTAAACAATCACCACAATGGTAAAATTTGTGAAGCGAAGAAGTTGTGCTTCTTATCGTGTGTAAGCAACAGGTAGGAGGTCGGCGTTGTGGGTTGATTGGCCCTACAGTGGAGATCTGCCTTGCCGGAAGATCTTCTCGACTGTACTCATCATGGTGAGACAGATTGTACGGTCGGGATAATCCAATCACGGAACAGGGCCAAAATTCAATTAAATTTGGATGGTAGAGTGGGGCCCAACTACTCTTTACAAAATTCCCGAATGGTAGATCTACGGTCTTCGTCTATCCTGCATTAGATGTTGATGGGTCCTACTAAATCGGAAGGTGGTCAATATATCGATGGTGATTATTGTCAAAGTGGGGTGGTGGTTAACGAATAGTTAGTTATGAAAAGGTTCTTGCCACAAGTGTTTAAGACGGTGGGATTTTGCGAGAGAGAGAGAAAGTTGAGGGGTATTGCTGGAAATTCGATCTTTCATTAGTGATGTGGTGGCTTAATTACTTTGGTATGATCATTCTCGTTATAAGTGACGATAAAGATTTTTATTTGATTCAATAAATATAATATTTTCCAACTACTATTTTGCTAATTACATATACTAAATGTTTAGAAAATTTACTTGCATAATAGAATTTTATGATTTTAATCAAAGAATTTATCTTATTAGCGAAACATGAAAGATTTTTTTTACTAAAAAATGCCTTCCATTTTATAGTGGTTTTTATTAGATTTAATATGAGTATCAATTAACAATAATGTGGATAACTAAATAAAAAAATCTAATGTGATTAAATAAAATTATAAAATTTATGTTTTTTTAGGAAATTTTATTTTCTTGATTAAATTTTAAATACATAATTCGATTATTTTAATTATGTAATTTATTTTATTGGTGAAATAGTAATTAAATATATTATTTAATTTAGTTACAAAATGAGAGAGAGATGGATAGAGAGAAAGAGAAAAATATTATAAAGCAATCAAATATGGAGTTATCAATTATTCAAATTTTGAACTCAAATTTTTGTCGATAATTATAATTTTTATCTTTCGTAAGATGGAAAATGAAGAATAAATATTTCAAAAAGCATTAAATTAGTGAAATTAGAAATATTCATGTATGATTGAACTTCGCATAAGAAACTTATATTTTTGATAATATATGATAAATGGATAGTTATACGATGCTTATGAAAAATAATAGATTTGTAGTACAATCAAGTCGGATTATTACATTAGTGCTTCCATATTTTTGCAAGAGAATAAAAAAGGATTCTTGTCAATTTTACAAAGTATATTATTTGTGAGAAAATCAAGTGAGAATTTATTAATTAAAAATATATATTTTTAAAAATTGTTAAGAAAATGCCCTGCAAGATTGAGAATGTCATATAGGTTTGCTTTGTTTTAAAATGACAACTATACTAAGTAAGAGTTTAAAAGATATATTTTTTGGATCATGAAATCACAAAAAGAAAAAAGAGATGAAATATAAAATTTTAGATTGAGATTTATTTTGAGATCTGCCATGAAAACTTTAAAGAAACAAAAAAAAAATCCATGAAACTAAATTTGGACAGATATTTTATTAATCATCCACCCCAAAAGATAGGATCTCAAAACCTCAAATAAAAATTCGAACTGAGATCTAACTAGATAGGCTTTGGGGTAGACAATATTTCATAATATTATTACGAGAGATGACCAACTCACATATTTCATTCAAGGTTTGGAGAATCATACTTTTATCAAACTTCACTTCCTTTTAAAATTATCTCAATATATCATTACAAATTTACAATTAAATTAAGTGTAAGTCGAAACTGACCAAAACAAGTAAGAATAGATCGAAACAACTGAAACAAATCGAAACAGAATGAAATGGACAGCAAAACGAAACAAAGGGTTCAATGCACTGTTTTGCTTGTGAAACTGAAATGTTTAGATCAAAACTGAAACGAAATTAATAATCTTTATTTTGATGAGATGAATTAAGTTGTTCGAGTTGCAAATTAAAGAAGTATGCTGTAATTAAAATTAAAATTTGGGGATGGATTTATAATTTATTCATAATTTTTTTATGCTCATACATATCATTTTTTAATCTTTCTTAATAATCATTTTTTTTATTCATAGAAAGTTAAGTTCATTGTGTAAATCCAGCTTTTCAGAAATTAAAATACCCTTAAATTTCAAGGCTTGAAGTGATGATGACATTTGATGTTGATGCTAAAATTATGAAGCACTTTGTCTATGATTGCTTAAAAAATTGTATGAAATGGCGAAACCGTTCAACTATGATGGACATCCCTATTTTTCATTCAGTTAGTTTTCAAAAGAGAAAATTGTTAGTATTTCTTTTGGATATGAATGGAGAAATATGATAATAATCCTAAAAATAGTAAATAATTTGAGGTTAAATCAAAAGGTGGCGTTAATATTAAAGCTGATTTTGTTAATGTCACATCAATTATATCTTTTCATGAGTAGACATTTTTGCTTTGTTTTTTTTTTTGGATCAAAAGAGCAATATCTTATTTCTCTAAAATACTTTTTAATATGGGATCTGTTCTGAAAAACTGTTATGCTCATCTTTTTCATATATATTTTCTCTTACAAGAAAGAGATGAAAATTTCTTAAGCTCTAACGACTCCGAATATATCCATTCAACGAAATTTGGGATTGTTCCAAGCAGAAAAGACACTTGCATTTGTTAGAATTGTAAAGAAGATTTTTAATTGGTTTGAGAAAGGTAATTTTTTATTTTATAATTGTTTGTTTTAATAGGAATTGTAGTAATTTCTTATTAGATATTGCTTGTCCTAGTAGTAGTAAAAGTTGTTTTCTTTGTTGTTTTTTCCTATTAGTATTAGGAAAAATCTACTCTATATAAAGGGGATCCCAGAAAAGATTTGACACACCCATAATTCTCATATACATTGTAAACTAGAGGAGTTTACTACTAGAATTAAGATGAAAGCTTTGGGTATATTGGGTTTTGGGTTGTCAAGTGGAGATAGCACTTACAACTAAAGTTAGGTTGAGAGCTTTGGTTGTATTGAGGTTTTTGAGATGTAAAGTGGTGGTGAGAGTTTAGCAACTTTGCTTTTCTTAAAGTTGTAATAGAAGATTAATAAAGCAGTGAGTTTGTTGGTGAACATAGACAAAAAGGTTGTCGAACCACATAAATTATTGTTGTTTTTTATCTTTGTTTATTTTGTCTATTTAACTGTTGTGGTTGTACTTTTTATCTAAAATTTGAGTAGATAGATTTTAGAGGTAAAATCTCAACAAGTGGTATCAAAATTGTGGTTTCGAAAGCAAAAATACAACAAAAAAATGAATAATTAATACTGAACTATTTGACGAATTAAAGATGGAAGAATGTATGATGAATATTAGCTTTTTCAATTTCATTATCACTAATTTGTTGAGTAGTATGTTGACAGAGATGAAATACTTGTCATTGGAAGAAGAAGTCATGATGTTAATGGTGGGCAAGGAAGTTTGGATGGATAGAGAGGTTCCCGCGGTACTCCCAAGAGAGATAAGTTGAAGATGTCAAGTCTGTTCGAGGTTGAAGAATTGTTCATGATTATATCAAGAGAATAGTCAAACAAAGTGAGGAAGTGAAGTACTTCAAGGAAGGTGGAGAAAAGATCAAGATCTAAGTTTCTAGATATTTCAAATAAGGAGCGCATCTATAACAAGGAAGAGGAACACACACAATTGCAAAGTAAGGCCACAATGAAGAACTTGGAGGAGTTTAGTAGAATGAAGTAGAGTGATAATGAAATGGCTGATGAGGATGATGAGATACAAGTTCTTGATGTTTCAAAGGTAGTGATGACATATATCGTGAACGAAGAAAGCTTATACGTGTTGAATGAGAGGATGACTGCTTCGATGAGTAAGCAGATGAGATGGGAAGACCAAAATGAACGATCACACCAACCAAAGAAGAAAGCCAAATTTGATGATGAAATGGAGAATTTGAGCCAATGTGAAGATTTATTTAGGATTTTGGCTCAATTCCCCATGAGGAATACTTCTAATTGGTTGAGGAAAAATGGTTTTCTATTTTATAGTTGTTTGTTGTAATAGGAGTGATAGTAATTTCCTATTAGATGTTGCTGGTATTAGTAGTAGTAGAAGTTGTTTTCTTCGTTGTTGTTTTTTTTCTATTAGTATTAGGAAAATCTCTTCTATATAAAGGGGTCCCAAAGAATATTTGAGACACACTCTAATTCTTATATACATTGTAAACTAGAGAGGTTTACTACTAGAATTAGGATGAGAGTTTTGAATGTATTAGGGTTTTGGGTTGTCAAGTAGATAGAGCACTTACAACTAGAGTTAGGTTGAGAGATTTGATTGTATTGGGGCTTTTGGTATGTGAGGCTGTGAGAGTTTAACAACTTTGTTATTCCTAAAGTTGTAAAAGAAGATTAATAAAGTAGCGAGCTTCTTGATAGACATGGAAAAAGGTTGTCGAACCACATAAATTATTATTATTATTTTTGCTCTTTGTTTATTTTGCCTATTTAATTGTCGTGGTTGTGCTTTTGCCTAAAATTTGAGTAGATGATTTTAGAGGCAAAATTTAAACAGTAACTTATGTTATTTGGACTTGGGTATGAGTGTCTGACACATACGTGTCTGAGTGTCGGATTCGCTTAATTTTAATATTTTTTTAAAATTTTCTTTTAATTTGAAATGTCTGAGTGTCTTACCATTGTCCAAATGTCAAAGATCCGACACAAATATAATGAGGTAAAATAAAAAGCCCATTTAACATAGTCTATAATATAATAAAATGGTTTCATTATATATCCCAGCCAAATTTTTTCACAGGAAAATAACTAAACAGATAATATCATGCACATAAAATGCAAAATAGAACTGATTAAGCTTGGAATAGCGAGCCACTATAAAATTGTTTATTTCTCATTTCTTTTTTCTCTGAGGCAAAAGTGCCCTCTCGATATCATTCATACAGACAATTTCAACAAAAATCTCATTAACTTTGGAGGGTTGTGTCGTCATTTCACTCTCGTGGGGTACATTGACCCACCTGTAGCTTGCTCGGCCCCTCAAGCATTTCCCTTTACTGTGGCTTTCTTTCTTTCTTTCTTTTTTGATTCATTGCTTTTGAAACTTGCATTAGCTTACAGCTTGCACTTGTTTCAATTTTGGTTCTAACAACCGCTTTGTTATTTAAACTGTCTAAGCGATTGCCTAGTGATGTACTATACTAAAGTTACTTCAGTTTTGCAACCCTTTTGACTGCTAAATTATGAATTTACAATATAGATGAGATTATTTTATTTTTTATATTTTTAATTATTTTAATTTTTAAAATCACTTAATTTCAATGAAGTAAATAACGAAAATCCATATAAACATAACGTAGAATAACAAATATACAAGTTTTTCACCCATTCGTTTAAGGAGTGAGATTATTTCTAATGATTTGACAGAATTTTTATCGAAATTGAGTGATATGATTGATTTTGAAAGCTAATTTATTAAATTAAAACATTTAAAATATAAAAAATAAAATAATCTCACCCTTAAAATACAAGAAATATATTCATAATTTAGTTTTTTTATTAATAAGCTTAATTTGCCTATATTAATATTATGAATTGGGCATTTAAATTTGATAGCTCTTTAATTTGTGAAAGATAGTCTCTGCTAGTCAATTAATTAGTGAATCTTTGAAGAGAGCAATTAATCGTTAACTAGTGGCATGTCAGTGCGTTGTACGGGTTTGTCAAATATGTTTTTAAATTAATATCTTTTTAATACTCCGTATAATTGTCTAAAATACAGCATCAAATAAATTGATTTTATTTTTTTATTGTCTACTTCACAGCAAGCATATATATATATATATATATATATATGAATCATGACTTTGGTGAAAATTGAGTTGCACCTACCTTGGCCTGGGGGGTGTACTAATCTTTTGCTAAAAAAAGGGTACTTTGTCATGGCTTGATTGGCATAAAGGAAATAAACAATTGTGTAAATTAACAAAACTCATCAAGCTTCTGTTAAGGAAACACTTACTGAATTGATTAATTAATTTATTAGTTTTAGTCAATCCGTTTGAGCATCAGGAGGCCACATCGCTTTCGTATTTTTTCCACAAGGTGGGTGAGCTTTTGTTTTCTTAAGCTAATAAAAAAATTAAACATTTGGCTTGGTGCATGTCAATTTTGTAACCAGTCAATCAGCAGGTTTTCATAATACTGTTTATTAGAGTAAGCGTGTGTTTAATAAGAGATAACATGCGAGACCCATAAGTGGATGAACTCCAAGTGGCCCCATTTGACGCTATGTTTTCCCCAACTTTGCTGGCCGGGACATTTAGTGTGATCCTAATCAAGTGGTTTTCGATCTTACTGAAAACACCCCAGTCCATTGATCCCAACAAAGTTTTACTTCGAGGGCAGGAGAATTTCAGGGCTCTTGCTCGGGAGTCCAAGAAACAAATTCACTGGCTCCCTCCTCCTCATGAATGGATCAAGGTTAGTAGTGATGGTCACTTGATATTTGGTCATTCATTGGGTGCTGGTGGGTTCATACGTAACCTGTTCGGAGAATGGATTGGTGGGTTTACCGCCAACCTTGACTTCACTACTATCATCTCAGTTGAATTATGAGGGATTTTCCATGGTATCTCTCTAGCTTAAACACATCTCATCGATAGGGACTGGTCTTGTCATGTGAGCCACGTCCATCGTGACGCTAATAGTTGTATTGATTGGATGGCAGCCCAAAGCAATGGTTCTACCTTTGGATTCACCAAATCAGGTCTGTCTTGTTGGCTTTGAAATACATCTTTGTAATGACATGATTGGGGTTATTTGGTCCAAGTTGCTTCCTTCTTATTGGGCTTGCTCACTTCATAGCACCAAAAAAACAAAAAAGAAATGAGAGAAAAAAAATAGATGGAATGTAGTTTCTTAGAGAGAAAAGAATCACTTATGATTTAATGCATTAATTAAGCACTTACGAAAAAAGACCCTCTAGGGTTAGGGTTTTGGTAAGAGAGTCCCTTTAGGGTTAGGTTTTTTGGTGGTTTCTCGCCTATTTTGGGCTGGTTTTTCGTCAGGAATTTTGCCGAGAGCATCATTAGGATGGAAGAGCTCTCTGCTAAGTGGAAAAACTTTAGGTTATGGAGGTTGAATATGCTGAGATTGAGATTGGAAGAGAACCTTTGGAGCAATAGCAGGTAAAAGACCAGTATTGCTTGGTAGGGAAATAGTAATGGACAAAGGGTACAGTAAGGATGCTTGCAAGAAAACAATGCGCTCGATTTGGAGGACTGCTAATTTTCTCGCACTAATATCATTGGCAATGTCTTTTTAAAATGAACACTTAAAAGAATAACGTTGATTGTTGTTTTTTTAGGATTGGTCTCATAAAAGATTCAAGTTCAAACAAAAGTTTAAAAAGTTAAATGTGAATGAAATGATCATCATAAGAGTCATACAAGAGATGAAGTTATAATCAATCATTTCATGAAATTATTTAGTTATGGTGCTAACTCATAAGAGGTTTCTTTTTTATTTTTATTTTTCCAGATTTTTCATTATTGCATCTTCTTCTGAAAATAATGGCTAGCTGGGCCACCCAAAATTTCCTGATTTTGAAATTGTTAGGACCATCTTCAAAAGAAATGCTTGATTTTCAGCGTGGCCCAAAAAGCAGCCTATATTGCTTCATGTTATGCAACTGACATCTCAAATTCATCATTTTGCCCACAATCACACAAGAAGGTAAAGTATAGAGA
Source organism: Bretschneidera sinensis (assembly GCA_023935145.1). Taxonomy (NCBI): domain Eukaryota; kingdom Viridiplantae; phylum Streptophyta; class Magnoliopsida; order Brassicales; family Akaniaceae; genus Bretschneidera; species Bretschneidera sinensis. The sequence continues at coordinate 10,042,475 of CM043700.1, read as the reverse complement.
AGAGACCATTTTTTACTTCTAAACTAGTATGTAGTCTAGAATGCAAAAATAAAATTATTTTAAACCATTAATTAAATAGTTAAATATCTTTTTTAATGCAAAATAATTAAATATCGATAAAACTTAAAATTAAGTAACTCTTCTAGTTATTAAAAGATTCCAACATATATTTTACTCTTGGTTAATTAAGTAAATTACTTTGTTTTGTTTCTTGTTAATCACACGGGCTTGATTTGTAGTATGCTATGTAACCACCGCTGCAGGGAAATAGGAAGAGACATAAAAAGAAGAGGAAGATGAAAAGAGACTGTGGAATGCAAAATATTTTCGCGGAGAAAAGAAAAATCAGGGATACTAATGACGTTTTGATTAAGTGATAAAAATATCAACATTAAAGCTTTCGGATCATAAAGTTTCATTTATATTTCTCATCATATGTAAATTATAAGGGAATTTTGTTAGCATTATGAGTTTTTATATGCCTTAGTGATAATAATATAGATTTAATTATATTGTAATCAGATCAATATTTTTTATTACACTGCTTCAATCAAAAAATCATGCATAATTGTTAGCAAAATAAAGATATGTCGTAAACAAAATACACTATCCAATCAAAAGCTGATGCAGACAACACACAAGGTAATTTCAAACCCCAACCACAACTACTAAACAAGGAAGACATCCAGTCCTTAAGGAGACTGATTCACGCATATCCAACTAGCAGGGCAAAAAGGTAATTTTATATGAGAAACCCACCGCAAATTTTTTTAAACTAAATTATTTTAAAATAGCTTAAATCGCAATCCAAACATGACCATAATGACACAATTTTTCAAGTATCATTCTTGACACATTTTTCTAGGAGAATTCTTTTCTTCCAATATATTCTCATTTTATTAAAGTATTTGATTTTCTCTTAAGTCATCTAGTGAAAAAATTATTGTTTAGCAAAGCGACATGAGAGATACATGACACAATGATTTACCTCATTTTTGAATAAAAATAAAATATAATTTTTGCTCTCTTCTTATACTATTTAACGGTGAAATAAAACAATATATCATATATCTCTTATGATATTGTACCAGAAAAGAACTTATACATCCAATGACTTAAGCATAAGAGGGATACATGAAGAACAAATCAATAATATGACTTTCCTTTCGTGGGTCTTATAGAGCTATGCTAGGTTGATGCAGTCAAACTTTGTCTATTTTTCAGCATCAACAGGATCTTAGTTTAATGTTAAATGTTAAAAGTCAAAATAAAATAAAATAAAAAAGTTGTTCTTGTTTTAGAAAATATTGTTTTGAAATAATAATAAATAAATAAACAAATCCAAGCATGCTTTAACTTTGATTTTCCATAACTTAGATAGTACTTTTCCTCAAAAATCAAAGAAAAGAATATCACATTAGCTAGTAATAACCAGATTTAATTTTTTGATTTGTTGAAGGTTAGATTCTTTAATTTTGGAAAGCAAACTTTCCAAAAATTAAAAAAATCCTGAGTAGTTATTTACAGTAGTTTTTACTTTTTAATATATAACCACATTGATTAATATTTTTTTCTTCATTTTCTTTAACATATGAGCAGCCAGAGGGACAAAAAAATCCCTTTATGTAGTGCTCCAAAACGACTCCACCTATCAAAGAGTCATAATTATAGATTCTTCATCTTCTTTCTAGGTTAAATGAATTTAATTGATCTATTAGTCTCATCATGTGAACTCATTGAGTCTCCTAAATCCATATTTGATTTTATCTAAGCAAGTCATTAACAAAAAAGAAATACTCTATTACTCTATGCAAACAATTTTCCACAAAAATTAATTAATATGTAATTAAATCTATTAAATTGAAAATATATATAAAAAGATAAGGATTAAATTTAGAAATATTTGTTACCTTTTAAAAAAAATAATAAGTCATCTACAAATTATTCTTTAATTACTCTATATAAATAGATTCTACACAAAAAAATATTATTATATTATTACATCCATAAAAATAACAGAAAAAGATTGGTAAAGATTAAATTTAAAATATTTAATTAATTTTTTATGACATTAACAAATTATAAGTTTATTAAATTTTATTTACATTATAAAAACATTAATGTGTTAATATTATAAATTTAATTTTCTTGGGTGAAGAGATATTTAGGCCTTTGGCTCAATAATCTCCGAGTTCATCATGAACTTTCTCACCCACATTTACATGTTAAAGTTCAGAGTAAATTCCATAGACGTGATCTAAAAGAGTTATTTGCATTGAATAAAGAATTGAACTCAAAACCTATGCCGTTGAGATCTTATTTTATTATTTAAAATTTTTGTTTTTTATTTGCATAAAAATAATAATTATTCATGTGCGACCATGTAAAACAATAACTACTACGTTAAAAAAATTATATATATATATTGTAAAATTGTTTACAGTGACACTATTGAACAAGAAAAAAATCATTTATTTTATTAGAGAAAATTTAAGCATATCTTTTTTTCTTTCTAACCTTTTGTTTTTGGTCAGTTAAAATTGTTTTCATGCAATTTGTTTTTTTATTTTCATTTTTTTCCTTTTTGTTTAGGTGTTTTATGAAGTGATATTTAATTGATTAATTGAGACATTTGCTCACAAGGGAAAAGAAGAGGAAAAAAAATAGATTTTCGTAAAAAGGTATACTTTTTATTCTATTAAATGTTGGAGTAACTTTGTCAATTAAATTTATTTACTCTGACCTTAACAATCATTTTGTAAATTAATAAGGTTGATTATCACCATAATTGTGGCATTAGTAGCCACTTCACATGAGATTTTGTTAAAAGGGATAGAAAAAGTTTTTGCAAAGGCACATATGGCAGTATGTATTATAATCTCTCTCTCTCTCTCTCTCTCTCTATATATATATATATATATATATATATATATATATGTATATGTATATATATTTTTTATGTGAGTGATCTCTTAGAATTATAACAGGGTTAACTAGCAAAAATCTCTAGACTACACAATTTTTATCTTTTATGCCCTACAAAATTTTCTCCCCCTAAAATCCAGATCATTTTTATCATATCATAGATTGAAAAGACATACATATATATATATATATATATATAAAATCATGGTACTTCCAAATAAATGGTCATTTTTCTTGTTGAAAAAGATGTTTGATACTTATGATGTGAATAACTAAAGAATAGGTTTGAACAATGAGAAATTAAGTGGAGATGAACCAAAACTCTAGGGAACATTTTCAATTGCTTTTCAAAGTGGTCACCTTTTAATTCAAGAAGAAATAATAAAATTGGACTTAGCTTGCAAGCTAATATTTGTAAATTGAGGTTTGCTTTTAAAATATGATGATTAAAGAATAAAATACACGTATATAGATGTGATGTTTTGTTTCAATTTAAACCAAACTTTAAGTTTTAGTTTATTTTTTAAATTTATTAAAAATTTAGATAAATCAAATTAAATTTTATTAAATAACAATTAAAAATAAATTATTAGATGGTTTGATTTGATTTTATTAGGTTTTTAATAAATTTTAAAAGAAATTATAATTCAAAATTGATTTTAAACTGAATCAAAAATATTTTATTTTTCACAATAATTAATTTTCATTTGTTTAGAATTTAGCAATGCCATGTTCCTTAGTTTTGGAATAAAGTGATGATTGAATTAGTGAGTCTGAAGATATATGCAATTGGCTTTTTCCCAATTCCTTTTTCTTTCATGTTAATTATTGTATGTTTGTTTTGGTGGAATAATATGTATCATTAAGCAAAACCTAGCTGTACCAAACTACAATTGTTTCTTAATTTCATGAAATATAAAATGGCCCATGACACATAGGGTAAACAAAAGGGAATGGATTTCACATTTTATAGTATTTATTTATGCCGAATTAATTTTTTTTTCATCCGGTGTTATATTTACTTAGTCCGAACGTATTAAAATAAAAAATTCGTCATAAAAACTTGCACGTAATCCGTTCAAAAATTTTAAAACAAAAATAGATGTTTACATTTTCCTTTTCGAATTCACATGAACTTTAAATTCATGTAATTACCACTTGCAGGGGCTTTAAGATACACATAGCTTTTGGCTTTTGGCTTTTGGATGAGAAATACTGGCCATGGCATGTAACATCAATTGCAGTTGTTCTAAATCACATGTAGCTAGCAATGAACCGACTATTGCAACTTGCGTTCAACAAAAGGAAAATATCTAGCTTTCCAAACACAAAAATCAATTTCTAATAATTGTAATTTAATACTAATATCTTTTTTTTAATAAACTGACAAAGACCACAAACTCGATGAAGTTCAAGAAAGATTATGCAAGTAAAAAGCAATCTAAAGTTACTCCTCTACTGGCTAGGAGCAAAACACTTGCAAAGGTCTATCATATGAGATAAAGCGATTAAGTTCTATAAAAAAAAATAATAATAATAAAGTGGTTAAAATATTATAAAAAGATCGATAAAAATAGTGAAATAGTAATAAAAATAATCATACAAAAATAAAAAACACAAGATTTACGTTGTTCGGTTTACGTCTACGACTAGAGTAGAAAAATTCACTATTAAAAATAAAAAATATAAAAATTATCTAAACAATTTATCTTCAAAATCCTAATAAACGTTTTTTTTTATAAGCTCAGGTCAAACTTTTTTTTCATAAACTAAATCTAAATTTTTTTTTCTTTCAAAATCGTTCAAAAATATCTTAAATCGAAACAAGTTTTTTGATTGAACCGAAATATATAATATCTCAACGTAAAATAAATCATAAGAAAACAAAATTGAGTGCCTTAAAATACCCTACCTAACAGAAGCGTTGTAAAACCAAACATATTACTCTTATACCTTCGTTTTTTATTTTTCTTACTTTCAATTTAAAATTATCTTATAAGCAGACACTTAAATTGATGGTAGGTTTTAGTGTTGATTTGAATAAAATATGATTAATCAAAATTAAAAATTAATCTTATGTTTTTTCATTGAACCTCAAACTTTAATGACCCCAATTGAAGTGTTATAAGATCTTAATCTGTTTCATACTCCATTGAAAGAAGAGTCATGCAATGTAGCTTTCGCCTTCATATTCATTTGGGTTTTTCTTTTATGTGTTTTACACAAGTTGTGAGTTGTACCTCAATTCTTTTTTTCTTCTAGACTTAAAAATGTTATTTAAAAACGAATTATAATATACACGGAAATTGAGGTATGAAATGATAATATTGTGCGTTTTAAATTTTTTTCTCATTCATTTTCATTGAACAAAATTGTTATTTCATATTCCAATTGTCTTGTATATAAAAATAGCAATATTGTCAATGTATCAGGATTTAGTGTATACTTTTTTGCATGGTTATTAAACCTGAACCAATATGAACGATTGGACGGATGTATCTGTGACCTGAAACTTAAAATGGTACGGTTTTTTCAATCGGATCACTTTTGCAATTGACCCGATCAAATCCGATTGATCCGATTGGTTTTCATGAAAACCAGTGAGCCAAACATTGACCCGATCGGGTTTTCTATGCACCACGAGAATACAAAAAAGAAGACAAAATGACATTGTAGAGACTTGAACCTTATACTAAAGATTGAGCATGAAAAATCGATGGACTCACAGATCCAATCTAAATCGGTATTATAGGTTGGTTGGATCGAAGTTTTTAAAATTTAAGTTGGGTTGAGTTTAGGTTGATAAATTTTTTAATCCGATGAGTTATGTTAGATTGAATCATGGGTTAAAAAAATTTTAACCTGACCCAAACTGATAGCCCATTCATTATATAATTATATTTTATATATATTTAAAATATACTTACTTTAAAATTTGATGGATTACATTTATATTTTGGTAAGCTAGTTTGAATTGTAATATATATTTCATGTGAGTGTGTGTGTGTGTATATATATATATATATATATATCGTTTTTTTCCCTTATTAGAAACTCTCAAACAAAAGAATGTTATTTTTCATTAGAAAAAAGTCAATTAAAATTTAAATATGTGAGGATCACTTTTTTTTTATATATTTTTAGTTGAAGATTGTTTGTTCTTTTGAAAGTATTTCTTCTTGACTTTCAATATGCTTTCCACAAACTTATTGAATTGATTCGCTTATAACATTCATTTTTTTTTTGTATGATAAAACTTGATTATGGAGATTCTATGACCAAGTTTATACTAATGTTGAAGTCTTGAGGAATCTGATTGATCAAATACCTTTAAAATCTAGTTTTTATTTAGTTTTGTATGGTTTATACTAAATTAAGGTTATTGGATCTTTATTTGAAGTGATTTAATGTACTTAATTTGTAAATAATGGTTTGTAAGATTTAAAATTTTTATGTAATATGTTTAAATTTGTTTTTAAATAAAGAAAAATACTAAATCGGTGATCCAAACTGATTTGAATGAGTTGGGTTAAGATGGTGTTGGATGAGTTTAATTGGGTTGAGATTTTTTTAACCCGGTATAAATAGATTGTGTTAATTTTTTATGTCAACCCGACCCAATTCAACACATGCTCGACCCTACCGATACTTGAATGTTAATGTTTTTGTCTTGTTGATGTAATAATCTACTTTTAATTTTTTGAAATATCCTATAAAGTAACTTAATTTTGAGATTTTGAATATTTCAAAATAATTGAATTATATAGTAAAATGATCTTATTTATCATGAAATATCACATTCTTAATTTTAATAAATTTTACTATTTTTTAGTAAATTTTTTTATAAACCTACGGTCTAACCACTTGACGAATAAACCAATAATCTAGTGATTCAGTATTTCAACTGAATTGATGTCCGATCCGAGTTTAATAACACATGAAAGACATTTGATCCGTGTAATCAATCGGTTAATAAGTTGCCACTTGTCTACCGATCCTTTATCCAGGTGTAGTGTAAATGGCACTTGTATAACTTTTTGAATAATGACTAAATTGAGTAAAAAAATGATAGTATTAGTTACCGTATAAATCATATTTTCCCACCCAAAGTTTCCATGCAATGCAAAGATTAGTCGGTCTATGATAAATATGAAACCTTTGCCTGTTTTCCACCGTGCCACTTACCATTAATTATGCAAAAACAAACACAAACAAAGGTTAGAAAAGCCTGCCTCTCTCTCTCAATTAACAAAAAGTCTACTTTTGAACCAAGCAATCACGAGACACCCTTGAAATCTCTGCTCTGAATTCATCTTTCAACTGCCGAACGGAACTATCCTGATCCTATTTCAAAGAGCCGTGAGAATCTGCATTTTCTTCTCTCTTTCTCTGGAAAATCTTCATTTTTTCTATGAAGTTGCTCTTACTTTGAGGCCAAATTCTTCAAAACAGTGGAAAAACAAAACCATGAAACCTTATTATTTCTCTCTGTATTTGTTCTGTTTCAATACAAATTCCTTTATGTTTCCATGAAGTTTTCTTTTGATATCTTCTCTGTTTTCAATAAACAGAAAGCTCTTGAAATGGGAAAGTCTCATTTGGTTCTCTTTCTCTATGTCTTTTCTCTCAAACAGTTGGTGGGTTTTCTTTGATTTTGTCACTGTTTTGAGTTAATTAATGAAAGCCCATCTGCCTTTTTCATTCTTGTACAGAACCCATGTTTTTGAATCAGTTTATGCACTTCCTGAAATCAATTCACACATTCAGGAGGAGAACTCCTTTTGATTGTATGTTTTGATAGTAATAAACCTTAAATCTTTATCTTCACAACAAAATAGAAGAGTACTAATTTAATCTTCAAATGACGACCTCATGCTTCAATGCATTTCGCCTTCGAAGATCAAAAAGCAAATCATTGCCAGTCCCTTCCTCATCAAAAACCCAGTCGAATTATGACATGGAGAGCATGGAGAGGAAAAGATTTGACAGCATGGAGTCATGGTCAATGATTCTGGATTCTGAGAATGTGGAGACATGGGAGGTATCACAGGAGGATCAAGAGGAGTGGACTGCTGATCTCTCGCAGCTTTTCATAGGCAACAAGTTTGCCTCTGGGGCTCATAGTAGGATTTACCGTGGGATTTACAAGCAGAGGGCTGTTGCTGTGAAAATGGTGAGGATACCAAATCAGAAAGAGGAAACTAGAGCCAAGCTTGAGAAGCAGTTTAAGTCTGAAGTTGCCTTGCTCTCACGTCTCTTTCATCCCAATATAGTACAGGTAAAGTTGTAATATGCTTCAGTTAGTTTTAAAAGCATAGAAGTATTATTACTGTTGTTTTGTTTAGTGCATTTGGTGTTGATGTGAATTAGTGTCTTTTTTTACTTGAAATATAAAAAGAAACAAACAAAGATTAAACTTTTTTGATTGTTCACACATTTATCCCATCTTAGAAGTTCAGATTAGTAATTAGAGCTTGTTAGATAGAGTTCTTTCCAATTTGATTTAATTGTTTCCTATAATTTTTCATGCTTGATTCGATTGTCTATATGACCAAGTAATTAAGAGGCAAATGAATTCTAAAAAACAATTCTATTACACTACTGTGAAGAGAACCTTTTTGTAGAAAATATTTCCTCTCCAAGGCCCGATCTCTTCATGTTGGTAATGTCATAATGGTTAATCTTTTTCCTCTTTTGGTACCAAACCAAGAAGATCCATTAATAACACAGAAGAAGATCATCAGTACAGATAAAGGAAAATCTCGAAGCAAAATGAAAAGCACCAAAGCAAAAAACCATCAAAGGCATTAGTCCATCTTCCAACACAGATTAGATCTCTGTCTGGAAATAGCAAGGCAAACAATTGTGAAACAAGAATCATAATGCTTAGTTTCCACTAGATGAGGCCTATGGTTTAGGCTTTTAGCTATTCGAGGTTCACTAAAATCTCTTGATTCTGCTCAATCTCTTTTCTCAATAACTTCAACCGAAATACCTTTTGCCCTGCTCCTGAACTTCCAAAAATCTGTTTCTATATCAAGATACCTTAACACATTTGAGCTTGTGATCTTGTTTAATGCATATTACATAAAAAAATCCCAAAATTAAAAGTTTTTACCCATGATGCATGGTTTATCAATAGTAGAACTTGTCAATTGCTATATTAGTGAAGTACTGTGTTCTTTACAGTTCATTGCAGCTTGTAAAAAGCCCCCCGTGTACTGTATCATCACAGAATATATGTCACAAGGAACTCTTAGGATGTATCTCAACAAGAAATCGCCATACTCACTTTCAACAGAAACTATACTGAGGTTAGCTCTTGACATATCCCGTGGAATGGAGTATCTTCATTCACAAGGCGTGATCCACCGAGACCTCAAATCGAATAATTTGCTTTTGAATGATGAAATGCGGGTTAAGGTGGCGGATTTTGGTACATCATGTCTAGAAACACAGTGCAGGGAAACCAAAGGAAACATGGGAACTTATCGTTGGATGGCACCAGAGATGATTAAGGAGAAACCTTATACTCGGAAAGTTGATGTGTACAGCTTTGGGATTGTGCTATGGGAGCTCACTACAGCTTTGCTTCCCTTTCAAGGAATGACTCCCGTGCAAGCTGCATTTGCCGTGGCTGAGAAGGTCAGATAGCAACACCTAAAATGCATATACTCCCTTTTGATATCATAATTATACTACTCGAAAGTTTTCCTTGACTATATATGGCCTTTCGATATGATGATTATGTTGTTTGGAAATCTTTGATGTTGATCTTTAAGATTTGTTATTTATTTTCATCCTCTTACGATTTCTTTGTATCTTGGCCTTGAGAACATTTTCTTGAATTGACCATAAGAATTCTGTTATGATGGTGTCATTAGAAAGGCCTGAGATATATAGGATCAAATTGAAATGTTTAGCACTCCAGGCGAAGTTCACTACTTTTATAGATTTTCATTCAGTTCAGTAGAAAGAAAAGGTAGAAAACAAGTTAGATCATTTTCAAACATGAAAAACCTTGGTTTAGATTTTGTCCTAACTGATCTAAAGTTCACTGCTTTCATTAGTGTGTTCCCTGCCTTGGATTTGTGGTTAAATAGACGAGAGTCGATTCTAAGGAAAAGTTGAGGTTCTGACTGTCAATGTCATTTAAGTTCTTAGAAATCTTCTAATGTCTTCATGGAATTTTTGATGACTAATCTGCCTATCTAATTTTACTCTCTTTTTTTGCCACATCCCTTGTCGTGGATTTTCTTTATATTTCTGATATGCAGTTTCCCTTCAACTACAAAATAGATTGTGAAGAGTAAAAGAGTAATATCTTTCACTCTTAAGTTCTCAGGGTTTAGATCATAAATCAGGGTAAATGTTTATGGTGAATACATTGAATGATGCTTTCAATCTTGTAAAGATTGAAACATCATCCTTTTCTGAAGCAATGCTTTTGTAAGGTTCTATATTTCAGTAGAGGATAATGTCTTTTCCTTTCTATAATCAAATTATTTTGACATTTACTACAAATCTGAAAAATAACCTTTTCCATTCAAATGAAAAGGCAGGATGTTTGATTTAAGTACTCTGTCCTGTTGTTTCAATAATAATTGCTTCCAAAGCTTGGTTTATGGTTTTTAAATTCAACAAGAACTTCTATTCTGGAATGAGATTTATAGGGATTTTTCTGTGCCATGTATCCATCCTTGAGTAAACAATTACACTGGAAGTTTGGTGGGTAATACAAAAAGAGCTCATAATAGAGAAGCTTCTGATCACAAGATATGTTAGTTCTGTTTTGAATTAATATTCCTTTTTTAATATGGCAGAATTAGCGGCCTCCAATTATCTATATGATCCCTTCAAATTTTGATACATTTAGCCCCAAAACTTGGGGGAAATGAGACGACAAGATTTTAGTTCTGTTTTGTATTAAATTTTCCTTTTGAATGGCAGAATGAGCGGCCTCCATTACCGCCTAGTTGTCAGCCAGCACTTGCACACCTCATCAAGCGGTGCTGGGAAGCAAATCCATCAAAGCGGCCAGATTTCTGCGACATAGTGTCTGCTTTGGAGAAGTACGATGAGTGTGTGAAGGAAGGGCTTCCTCTTACTTCCCACTCAGGGCTTGTCAGCAGAAATGTCATCCTTGAGCGCTTGAAAGGCTGTGTGTCTATGAGCTCATCAATTCCTGTACATGTCTGACTCCCATTTCAAATCTATTTGCCACTATCACCAATGTTGATGTGGATAGGTTAGTATATATAATAATTTGTACATAATCTTGATGTTTGTTCTTAAATTTTAATCATCTAATGTTCTTGTATTTAAAGAATCTAAGGTTCTTGGTATGCTAGTGGCATATTGATCAAAACACACAATTCAATGGATCCCTATTGTCAATACGGATCTAATTTTTATTTATTTTTCACTAAGAATGCATGAGATATACATATTGATTGTTAGGATTTTGGCTCAATTCTTAAGAGAACTTTTAATTGGTTTGAGAAAAGTGGTTTTTTATTTTGTAGTTGTTTATTCTAGTAGGAGTATAGTAGTCGTTTGAATGATTCTAACAGGGTAGTAGCAGTCTCTTATATTGTTATTCTTTTCATATTAGTTTTAGAAAAATATTTTCTATATAAAGGTGTCTTAGAGAAGGATTGAGGCACACTCATAATTCCAACCTACATTGTAAATTTGAGGGATTTACTACTAAATCTAGGATGTGAGCTTTGGGTGTATTGAGGTTTTGAGTTGTCAAGTGGAGAAAGAACTTACAACTAGAGCTAGGTTGAGAGCTTTGAGAGTATGAGGGCTTTTGGATTGTGATATAATGAGAGTTTAGCAATTTTGCTCTTCATAAAGTTGTAACTGAAGGACAATAAACCAGTGGAGTTGTTGGTGGACGTAGACAAAAAGGTTGTCAAACCACATTAATTCTTTGTGTTATTACTTTTTGTTTATTTTGCCCATTTAATTGTTGTAATTGTGTTTTTGCCTAAAATTTAAGTTGGTGAATTTTATAAAGCAAAATCCCAACAAGCGGTATCAGAGCTTGGTTTCAATGGCAAAAACATTAAAGATGGTTAAAAATTGAGTTATTTGATGGGGAGAATTGTTTTTCTCTTTGACAAAGTTTTGTCAAAGATGTGTTGATGCGACAAAGGCTCTACATGACGATTGAAGAATCTAAGTCATAAGAGATGATGGGAGATGTTTGGATGGATGAGGAGATTCTCGCGGCACCTTCAAAGAGAGATAAGTTGCAGAGGCTAAGTATGTTCGCAGTTGAAGAATTGTTTGTGACACTGTCAAGAAATGAGCCAAACAATGAGATGATATTTGATTCGAGAAGTAAGTGGATGAGATAGTAAGACCAAAAGGAACGATCACACTAACCAAAGAAGAAAGCTAAATTTGATGATGAGGTGGAGAATAGAGTTAAGGTGGAGATTTGTTAGGATTTTGGCTCAATTCCCCACAATGAGGACTTTTAATTAGTTTGAGAAAAGTGGTTTCCTATTTTATAGTTGCTTATTCTAATAGGAGTATAGTAGTCGTTTGGATGATTCTATTAAGAGTAGTAATAGTCTTTTATGTTGTTGTTCGTTTCTTATTAGTATAAGGAAAATACCATCTATATAAAGGGGTATTAGAGAAAGTTTGAGGCACATCCATAATTCCAATATACATTGTAATTCAGAGAGATTTATTACTCTAGTTAGGATGAGAGCTTTAAGTGTAATAGGATTTTGGGTTGTCAAGTAGAGAAAACACTTACAACTAGAGCTAGATTGAGAGCTTTTGGTGTATTGGGCTTTTGGGTTGTGAGGTAGTGAGAGTTCTAAACTTTACTCTTCCTAAAGTTATAATTGAAAAATAATAAACCAGTGAAGTTTTTGGTGGATGTAAGCAAAAAGGTTGTCGAACCACATTAATTCTTAGTGTTATTACTCTTTATTTGTTTTGACTATTTAATTGTTGTGGTTGTAATTTTTTGTCAAAAATTTGAGTATATGAATTTTTGAAGGTAAAATCATTAATCTGTTACATTTTTAGTTTAGAGAACTTTTGAGAGCTTAGATTAACTATGTCAATGATTCAACATTCATTTTAAATATAATTTCATAAGAAATATATTTCTTAAATTTAAAAGAGATCAACTAACAATGTCGGTTCTGATCCATAAATTAAACATACATAAATCCTAAAAAAAATCCTATTTCTAAACCGAACGCTCCCTAACACTTCATACATAAATCCTAAAAACAGTCCTATTTCTAAACCGAACGCTCCCTAACACTTTATCTTGCAAATACATGTTGAGTTCTATTGGATATCAAATTGTATGTCTTGATGGACTTTTTAAATAGAAAGATGTGTCGGATTGTTAAAAAACAATACAAACGAATATATGCATGCTAAATTACCAACAACAACAGAAAAGTATTATGCCGCTTCAGCAGTCAACAAATATGTTTATTGTATCACTAAAACAGCTTGTCATAACATTGTTAGATATTTAAATGTTGAATCTATTGAAAGAAACAACACACAATGTTAATTTGATTACAATCTTTTTTACGGGTAAAATACATGTGCATATCACTTGAACTTAATTTGATGAAAATCCATTAAAAAAAAGTAACAAAATAAGCTGTTCTTCCAATGAAACAAAACAGAAAATAATGAAAAAATATATAAAATTACAATACATTTTTGTCGGATTTGCTCCTGAAAAGGGGAAAAAAGACTCAACATTAGCTTAATTAAAATGTGAAATGCGAGTTTACAATATAAAAGTTTTCTCTTCTTTTTTAAATCAAAATTCTATTTTACATGGGATTGAATAGACACCATTCCTAATAATGAATAATTATTTTTGTTATATATCTTTACGTGAATATTGTATCTAAAGAGCGACTCAATCCCTCTAAGATTTTTTTATATAAAAAAAATGACTCAATCATTTTTTCATTTAATTTGCTAAAAATCATTAATTTATTTTAAAAAAATAAAATCAAATAGGGCAACCAACGTAAAATAACTTACTCAAATATTCGAGCTTAACCTCAACGCCATGGAATGGTTTGATATAGCTCTAACATTGCCGAATTGAAGTGACTTCGATAGGAGACTTCTTATAAAAGAATAAGAACTCAAAATAACAAGAGGAAGGTGGGGAAATCTTTAAATTCTTTATCTCTAGAGCACAACGAAGTTTTAAATATCTAATGAGCTTGGAATGCATTTAAACTCTTAACTTAGATAAATTATCCACTTTTAAAATTTAAAGAACTTTTTTTTAAAAAAAACACAATATACAACTAAATTTTAAAGAGAGAATTATAAAAAGTTGAAGTGATTGAATTACAATTAATGTAAAAAAAAAAAGTGTGTTGATATATATAAGTTTCTTTGTTCACTTGAGAATGTGCTATCAAGTGGTTAATGATCCTCTTCGTATTTTGTTTACTTTTTAAGTTTTTTTAATTTAATATGATATTTACTATAAAAGTCTTGATGGGTGATTATGGTTTTCCCTACTAGGGTACCTTGTAGTTAGCTTTTATATTATTAAAAACAAAATCTACTTTACCTATCTCACTTAGAGTGTTAAAGAGGACTGGGTGGGGGAAGTTTGAGTACAGATCGAATCTTACGGATAATGAATTAATTTTTACATATTAAAAATATTAATTTTTTAATAATTTTTATTTTTTTATATTCATACATGTGTTCAACGGGTGGATGACGGATCAAAAATTAGTATTAGTAAAAATTTCTTTCTTTAGGTGAGAAAATAACGATTTGAACCAAATATGATTCAAGTCTTTTGGGTAAAAGATCAACGGATACGAGTTAAAAATATTCATTTCTTAACAGATCTTATTTTCATATTCATACTTATATTTTAACATACGTGTAATGGATAAAAAATAATTACTATTATACTGATTGAAAATCTCACTTTAAAAAATAAATACTATTGTATTGACTAAAAATCTTATCTCTAACCTCACTTATGATTTATCATCCGATATAAATAAGCACTTGTGTATTGTCCATCTATGAAAACATTCGCGCGTAACGTTGATAGAACGTTTCCTATCCCTTTCAACATTTTTTTATCGAAAAAAGATATGAAGTCTATCAGCCTATCAGGCCCAATCTTAAACAGATTCTCTATGTAAGATTATGCAATTATGAGCTGAGGGCCCACTAATAGGCCCAGTCCACTTTTGAATTCTCTTGCCTAGAGTAATGCTGTCTCCCCAGCCGAGAAATTATTGCATTTTCAGATTTCAACAATGGGCAAATAAGGAAAGCAATATTCAGTTAAAGGAATCTTTACTTAATGGCACCAAAGTCAACTTTAATTATTGATCATTATTAATTCATTTGGTGGATCATGAACGTGAATTTCATATTGACTTGGGAGAAAATTTTTCAATCGAAAACGAAATGACATGTGTTAGTCTTTAAGGTAAAAATAGTAATCTCTTAATTATGATGAGATTATCAATTACCTTTCGACACGTAGTAAGAGGTATAACGATAATTTTACAGTGCAAGACTTGATTCTGTTCCGTCGTTCCAATTTCCAGATAAACTCACACGGCAGATATACAACTCCAAAAGAATACTACTCTTATCTTAACATTACAGTTATTCTCCTGATCAAACTCTACTTCTGCACACTATAAATAGAGGCCATTATAAACCAAAAGGTACGAGGAATTCTGAGCATAGAGCCCCGTTCCTTTTTCGAATTCCTTCGTTCTCTAGAAAAAGCCCTAAATTAACTTAGGCATCGGAGAGTCTTCCGGAGGCACCATTCCTCCTCGACCTCCGAGACTTTAGGTTTTAGCATTGTTTCGTGTGTGCAGGTCTTAATCTTTGACGGTTCGGATTTCGACAGAATTTCGGCATCAACATATTGGCGCTAAAAGGAAGGCCTTCTATTTTGAAGGATTAAGGACATACTTATTGTCATGCCGCCCAAAAACATTGCTGAGACCAGTTCAATCGCCACCCAAGCGTCTATTAGCCAATGGTCAGCTAATCCACAACTCCTTACTATTTCAGAGCACACTAGCTCTGAACGAGACAACGAACCATCAGACACACGGACTAGGAACTTTCCCTGATTCACACCTTACTATCCTGCAGATTCACCAACAGTTCCAGGAACTCACCCGGCTCGTCACTGATCTTGCCGCCAAGGAGTCTATGATCAACTCCTCGTGCTTTTCCAAAGACTCCGAGCAGTTAGAGTCCATGTTCAACTCCTCAGGCTTCTCCAAAGACTCCGAGCAGTTGGAGTCCATGATCAACTCCCTGTGCTTCTCCAAAGACTCCATACAGTTGGAGTCCATGATCAACTCCTTATGCTTCTCCAAAGACTCCGAGTAGTTTAAGTCCATGTTCAACTTCTCGTGCTTCTCCAAAGACTCCGAGCAGTTGGAGTCCATGATCAACTCCTCGTGCTTCTCCAGAGACTCCAAGTAGTTGGAGTCCATGTTCAATTCCTCATGCTTCTCCAAATACTCTGAGTAGTTGGAGTCCATCTTAAACTCCTTGGACTTCTCCAAAGACTTTGAGCAGTTGGAGTCCAGGATCAACTCATCGTGCTTTTCCAAAGAATCCGAGCAGTTGGAGTCCATGATCAACTCCTCATACTTCTCCAAAGACTCCGAGAAGTTGGAGTCCACGTTCAACTCCTCAAATTCAATCGCCCAACTTCAAGTAGCTTTGACTGAATGTCAACTCCTTGGATTCAGTCACCAAACTCCGAGCAGTGTCAACTCTTTGGACTCAATCGCCAAACTCCGAGCAGCGTTGACTGAGTGTCAACTCCGAGTAATCTAAACTAAGTATCAACTCCTCGAATTCAATCGCCAAACTCCGAGTAGTTTTTGATTGAATGTCAACGCATCGGAGCAATTACCAAATTTTAAGCTGTTTTCCAAACACCTCGGAGGTGTTTCGGTAAAACTCCATAGGTAACTAGCCTCCTCGCAATCAGGTTTGAACCACCGCCTCAACCCCATGCTATCTACTTCCTCAAGTACAAAAATGTACTTAAGGAAGTGGGAGGCATCAGATATGGGAGAAAATTCCCCTACCAATAACGTAATGACATGTGTCAGCCTTCAGGGTAGAAATGGTAATTTTCTAACCATAACGAGACGACTAATCATCTCCCGACATGTAGTAAGGGGCATAACGATAATTTCACACCGTAAGACCTGATGTTGTTTCGTCGTTCTAACTTCCTGATAAACTCGCAAGGTAGATGGATAACTCCAAACGAATACTATTCCTATCCTAACATTACAGTTGTTCTCCTGATCAAACTCTATTCCTGCACATTATAAATAAGGGCCCTCATAAACCAAAAGGTACGAAGAATTCTGAGCACACAAACCCGTTCATTTTTTGATTTTCTTCGTTCTCCAGAAAAAACTCCGAACTAACTTAGGTATCGGAGAGTCCTTCGGAGGCACAACCCCCCTCGACCTCCGAGACTTTAAGTTTTAGCTTTGTTTCGTGTGTGCAGGTCTCATTCTTCAACGGTTCAGAATCTAGCAGAATTTCAACATCAACACATAGATAAATAACACCCTGTTTGAGATCACATCAAATTAGATACTATTACTCAAAACAGTTGAGTGTTGATTTGGTTCCTGCTTGATTGTTTTTATCAATAACACTAATTTTTAGGTTATTGGTAGGGATTGATATGGGTTGAACGGCCTTGGTTTGTGGAGGTTGTTGACCTGACTTGGTTCGATAAGGCTTCTAAGCCGAACTCGAGCTCTTTCCTAAACTCGAATGTAACGAACTAAGTTATTTGTGACTATATAGAGGCTGAGAATATAAAGCATAAGAAAAAAAAATTTAAAGTTATAACAAATCAAGAAACTAAATTAATTAGGAAATTAATACATATGAAAGTAAGAAGCTAATTTTGCAAAAGGAATAAGAAATATCTTATACTTTAACAGTCCCTCTCAAACTCAAAGTGCTAAAGTGGAGGTCAATTTGAGTTTGTAAACCGAATCAAACAAGCACCGAGAAGAACAAACTTCGATAAAAAAATTCTGCAGGTTGATACCAAGTTTTGATGAAAAATTCTACGGAAGTAACTTTCCTTTACATGCAAGCTCATCTCTTTATTCGTGCTCTCGTTAGAAACAAAAAAATAATCCAAACATGAGTCGAAATAAAGTGAAGATCGTATGAACTCGACTTTAACAACCTTTCACAAGATTTGATGAGGATTGTCAAGAGATACGAAAATAAAATGATTACGAAGATTCAAAATTGGAACTTGAGAAAATAACAACTTTCATCACAAGCAAATACTTTTTTCATAGAGTTTGAATCCGATCATGTCTAAAGAAATTCATGTCCAAGTTAAAATATATTGTTAGTACTTTTTTTAATGGTTAATTGTTAGTAATACTTTATGATAATATAAAGTAAAAAAAAAAAGTTTCTCTCTGATTAGGTTTGAGTGAAAGTGATTAGGTTTGAGTGAAAGTGATGGAAAAAGCATCGGAGTTGATCAGGGAAAAGAGAGTTTACGTTCTCTTTTTTCTTTTTCTTTTTTTCTATTTTCTTAACTGTAAATTATTTAAATGTAATCCTGTAGATCAGAAGAAATTGACTAGATTCTTCAAAAACCCGATCAAAATTAGAAACACAAAATGATTTTCAATGCTTTTTAATATAAGATTATATATACTAAAATGACCCAGTCAAAACACGTCTGTGACTTTTGAGAAAGCTCCCAGTCTGTGTCACAGATAAAATATGAACTCTTTAGGCATCTGAAATGCAGTGTGAAGTTGCAACTTTGAGCTAAGTCCAAGTGTTATGTTTTTACTTGTGGATGAGGAGCTTGGTCTTATTTTGTGGACGTAAATCAACATCGAAACTTATTTGACCGTTTGACTGAGACTGAGTTTTAAATCTGATAGGTGATATAACTTACCGTTTTATTTGGAGTTGCTACCAAATTGAATAAATTTATTAATAATTATGAAAAATAAAAAAATAATTTTAGTATTTTAATTTTTTTAATTTTTAAAAATAATAATTATTTAATTTTATTGTGATTACTAATAATTTTTTTTAGTTTCGTTATAACTCTTACGAAACTGATTCTGTAGGATAATCATTCCCACCGTTTATGAAATAATTGTTGTTTTTTAAATAAATTGAATTTGTGTTCAAAAAATTATTTTCATTACTATTTTGTCAAATATTAAATTATTTATAATTTTATTATTATTTTTTATTAAAAATAATTTTTAAAAAAAAACCTCCAGTCTTGTCAATCATTTTAACATATAAATCAACAATTAATAAAAAATCTCAAACTCACTTGTTAAATTATTAAATAAAACTTTTTAAAATTTAAAATAATAATTTATCAATCAAATTTATATAGTCTAAGTGCTAACTAATTGTACGAATGGTATCAAAAGGTGGCAAAACAAGGATTTTTCAAACAAAACTCGTACGCATAAACAAAAACTATTGCTAAACTAAACGGTACCTAAACGATATTGCTTGCTTGTCTTTGAAAATTAACACCATATTAAACGATAGTAAAAGAAATATTAGGACCAAATATTAAGCAAATAAAATAAAATTTTCATTTTAAATATAAACTATAAGTTTTTTTTATCAAATATAAAATATTTTTTAGTTATATAATAAAACGTTTAGGCCATGGTACAAATAACACGAATATGGTGATAAATTATTAAGATTATGGTGGATTCGAATCAAATCAAACATGAATACTAAAGTATTCGAGCTCGACTTAATTTAAAATGATAAAAGTTCAAGTTCGAGCTCGTAAATTAGGCTCAATAAATTTTATGATAACTTAGTTCAACTCGAACTCGATAATACCTTATCGAACTGTTCGAAAGTCTTTCAAACTTAATCTTAAGGTATTCGAACTCGACTCAATAAGACTCAAGCTCAATAAGATATTCGATCCTAATTTTCAGGCTCAAATTCGATTCAGTAAAGCTTTAACCAAGCTTGAGTAGCTTGATAAAAGTTTGCTTCGATTTGAATCCTAATCAAGTAGCAGTGTTAAGATGCTGTTTGGATCAAATTTAAACAAGCTTAACTTAAATCCAAGGCATCCAAACATCGCCTAAGTAGGAAATTATTTTGGTAGGGACTAGGAAATATGTGCACAAGGTAACCGAGACATGAGGCATTTGCCCCTCTTTCTGTATCTCTTAGCCACGCTCAAAGCAGGCAGATGCGCATTCCCATGACACAATTGCAGTATTTATTAATAATTCTTTAATAATTTAAAGTGCAAGGCAGAGATAAAGGCATATGGGTCCAAAATTTCACAAGTACATATTAGAAAAATAGAAAGAGAATAAAACAAATAAAATTAAAAAAAGATATTCTTTTCCCTTTTGACAAATTACCCAAACACCCTTTCAAGCTGGATGAATTGAAATTGACTGCAACTTCCTTCAACTTTCCAATGTGACCTAAACAAGAGCAACATACGATAATGAAACAACTAATCAATAAGTGTGTTAAGTCATTCAATTTAATCCAAAAGAAATGTACAACAAAAATATTATTAGCTAAGAGAAAAAAATGTTAATACTCAATTCTAAATTTCTTATTACAATTTTGTATTTGAAAAAGATAAAATTTTATATTTATATGAGTATTTTATGTTATTTCATAAACAAGTACAAAAGTTGACAGGAATGACAAATAAGTTCGTAAATGCATGTTCTTAACGAACCATGATATAACCCCCAAAAAAAAAACAAACAACTACCTTCATTCATTGTAAGTGACCGAAAGCATCACAATTAAAGAGACCATAAAAGGCATCTAAAAAGCTAGTAGGACCATCAAATTTAACTATTGTTATTTTCCACCTTCCAAATATAATATTATTTTATTTATCTAACAATTTTAATTAAATCGAATATAAAATTAATGTTTTAGATTCATTTGAAATTTTATTAATAATTTTAAAATTTTTATTGAAAACATTATTTTTTAAATTTTATATTTATAATAATATTATTAATAAAATTTTTCAAAATTACTAATAAAATTACGGAGACTAAATTCAACTAAGAATTTTTGCTATTTAGAGTATATTTTCTTTTTTTTTCTTGGCGAATCTATTTCAAAGGGCAATATTGTCCAAATGAAGGATTTCAACAACTTTAGAAGGAATAAATGCTACTTGGAGAACACCGAAAAGATATTTGGACTAGAGTCATTTTTAGTGGGCAACTTTAATTTTTTAGGGTACTTTGCTTTAATCGAATCCTTTACTTTTGCCGACCTCGATAATTGTGACACCTAAGTATAATATATATTTTGTTTAATAATCATAAATTACTTTTTTTTTTCCTAAGTACCCTTGCTATAAAATCGAGTGAAGAATTCAGCAGATGGGCAGTTATGGAAACACCAATTTGTCCCAGAATTTCCAGCATATGTGGATCATTTTACCTGTTCAAAATTTCGAAAGAAACGGCGCCATTATGTATAACTTACACAAACTAACAACAACAGAGGCGATTTCCTTCTACCAGATAGTAGATACCATCAACTAACTTCCTAAAAAATATGAAAGCAGTTATCATTTTAGTAGTGCTACCATTTTTTCCTTTTTTTTTTATATAGTTTTTGTCTATAATATTTTTTATCCGCTTGTTAAAATACGATTTAAAAAACAAACATTTTAAACAGTAACCCACCCCTTTTCCACCACTACCCTCAAGGCCTCAAACAACACATCAAAAAAAAAAAAACGAATTACTTGATTTTTACAGGGGGAAAAAGCAGCTCATATACCTAATTCCACTGATGATATGTATAACACAAAAGCTTAAGATGACAAGTTACAGAAACATCAACAATGATGAATTTTTCTTCAGAGAGATACTAGATCATGATAACTCAAAAATTACACTACCCATTTTTACATTGTAAAAGGGTTATACAAAAGAAAAAAAAAACCTTTTTCCTTATAGAAAAGGAATTAATACTAAAACTAAAAAAACCCACCAATTTTTTCCCCTTCACTTTCCTTCAAAATCACTGCCCCCAAGAACACCCCAAATCCTCTCTCCAATGAAACTCACAAACCTTCTCATGGAACCCTTGTCTGCTCCTTCCTCACCTTCACCAACGCAACCCTGACCAACATCACCACTACTGCTACTCTCCTCCGCCGAGTCAGACTCAGCACCCAACTCGTTCCTCTCCAAACTCAACTCAGTCCTTTTCAACTGACCTGAACTCCCATCACTAACACCACCAACACCTCTCTTTTTCCTATCTTTCTTACTGCTCTTCCCCTTCTTGCTCTGCACCAATCCATCTTCAAAAGCATCAATGATTTCATGAATTAGCTGCCTATTAGGAGAAGAATCCCACCTGACCCAGTAACTCATATAGCATCTAAAGCAATCACAGTCAAACAGAGGAGGGTGATCATTAACAGCTGCCTTAGTGCTCTTCTGGGTATTTCTCCTTTGACCAGAAAAGTTACTGTTGGAGCAAGAGATTAGGTAGGCCAAAACCTCCCTGTCCTCAGGTGAGAGAGCTGCTGCGAGGGTGAGGATGGTGGCTGGAAGGAAAGACAGATGCTCGGATATGATTGGTGGTGATGGATGCACCGTGCCCTTACGGTATAGTTTCTTCATAGTTTATGAGAGAGGGAGAGAGCGTGTTTCTTATCTAACCAAGGAGGGACCGAGATATTTGGACTTTGAAAGGTTGATGAGGTTTTATTATTTCTGGAGAGAGAGAGAGAGAGAGGGGTCTTTTGGGGTTCGGTGACTTTTTTAGAGTTGGGAAACCTCAGAGGAGTGTTCTGGTGTGGTGAGGTGCTGTTCAAGGCAGTGAGTGAGTGAATCGTAGTCGTTTGTTGTTGTCTGCAGTGTTGCACTGATATGATGGGATCCAACCTATGACTTCTGTCTCTCACCTTAGGGTGGGTCTGGTCAGGCTATATATATATATATGGGCTAGGCTTGTCTTTGTATACAAGAGGTCAAGATGGGCCTTGATGGACCAACATACTTAAGCCCATTTCTGGTCCATGATTTTAAAACAGAGAACCATATTTTTCTGTTGAGATGATAATGCTAGAGGCAATGATATGCTAACACCCTCTGCAACGAAAATTTCTTACTCCGCACAGTGTCATGAGAGATACATTGCACAAGAGTTCATTTTACACTTGAATAAAAATAAAATATTTTTTTTTCTCTCACTTCTCATACCATTTAAGAGTGAGATGAACCTTTAGACCATGTATTTCTCGTGGCAAAACTTTTCATCTATAACGCCCATTTTTTACACTAAAAAATGGACCTATCAGAAATTCAATACTGTGTTTTTTTGGGACTCACTACAATGATTTTTCAGAGGTAAAATATCAGTCACACTAGTAAAGTTTCTACACATGTTGCCAAGTTACTAGTAGACTAGCAGCGCCCTAATGCTATGTCTGTTATCCTGTTACTCTTCATCTTTTATGGAATATCAAAACAGATCTCTGATTTATACTACTATCAAAAAGTAACAGACTCAAAATAAGCATCTTGGAAATATTTTCCTTAAATGGCATGATTTTAACCTCTATAAGCTTCACCGATATTTTCCTTCTACGGTAACCCAAACTTGTTCTGATTCTAAGAGATCAGAATATCTGGTGAGTTGTAGTCTCTTTTACATGAAAGATAAATAGAACCAAGAAACTAATGAAAAATTTAATCAAGACATACACTACTAAAAATCCTATGCTGGACTTGAACCCAATGATAGAACAGAAAAATCAGCTTGAGGGATCAATTTAGTATCTCAAAACTTTAATGGTGTAGCTTCTTGCTTTAATCAAGGAAATATCACATAGGGAGGGTGCTTTTGGCTGTGAAACTGCAGCAGTAAGATCAGATACCCTTTCCCGCTCTACTCCAAGTTGGCAAATTTTTATGTCTAAAAAAAAAAAAGGTCCACAGCAACACAGATGGCAAATTATTAATTTCCCACAAAAGGGATCAATTCCAAGATAGTGGCACATCTATTCCACACAAAACATAATTAAGTACACTCAAGTTGTTCTTAGCATAACATGCAAACTATGTGGAGAACTTTTTTTCACCACAGATGGCAAACTATCATGATTAATCAACAATCAGAACACTGAGTGATGAGATAACAATAACATGTAATTCCAACAACACTCAAACCTTTACGAAGAACTCTGTAGATGAGTCTTGATCCATGATACCAGGTACTGCTGCCCCTCCTCGTTTATTGCATGGTTAAGACCAGGATATTCCTGAAAATTTATAGACAACCAAGTCATCAAGAAGTTACATAAAAATAAAGAGAGAATTTGAGAAAGTACTAATCGTATTACCTTGAACTCACAGCTTACACCAGCTTGCTCAAGGAAGGGCGGAACTGCTTTTCCAGCATTAAGCAATACTGTTACGTCCGCTGTTCCATGACACCACAAAATAGGAGTCTGCCCGAAGAAATAGCACCAGATCTCTGACTATCAATGCGATGATCTCATAAAATTGCAAAGCATATTTTAAAAAACTTAATCCAGCAAAGAAGTGATTCATGTTTGCTGTTTCAAGAAAGGTGTTAAACTCCTACTGATCTAAGATAATTAAAAATAGCAGAGGCTCATAGCAGACATGCTTGATAGTGACAAAAAAATATAATAGTATAATACTAAGAATTTAAACATGTATATACATCTACAGACAGGTACTTCTATGAATTAATTTTACATTTCAAGGATTCACTGCTCAGATGATCATTATAATGTCCATGCAGCATGACATGATTAGTGACAATAATAAGGTCATGAGACCACAACATTGAGATATCTTAGAAAAGACGGTCATATTAAAGTGAATTCCTTGGACTAGTTGGTAACAATTCGAAAGAAATGTTTGCTATAAATAACAAATAAAAATCCTATTCATGAAAATTATCTTGGAAACATCATAATCACATCCATAGGATGCTTTTTTAATCAAGAAAACTTAATCTATATATTTAAATCCAAGCCAGAAGCCTGCATAAAAAAAAAGAACAAAATTTCCTCTCTAGCTGATCATCCTTCCACAGACTAGTAAGATTTATTTTACTTCATAGACATCAAAACAGCAACACGAGAAAGGGAGAAAATATTGGAATTGCATGGGAGAAATAAGGTTTTAAAAACTGTACACTACTGGTACATTTTGAAGAGACACCTTTTTTGCATCTGGCGGGAATCGTTCTATCATGGACGAATTAAAAGGAAGCCATCCACTAAAGACTATACCTCCTCCAAGAGTTTTTGCGTATAGCAGAACGCTAGCCAAGGTCAAGGCACCTGCAAAAAGTTGTTACCTAAATGCCAGGTGCCAAAGATAATGAAAGCCAATAATGTCTTATTTACGTGTTGTGTGTGTGAGAGAGAGAGGGACCTCCTTGACTAAATCCCACACAAATACATTATTGGGATTTGTCCCAGCATCTATCTCCTCGTCTATCATTGCATGCACATTCTGAACTGCTTTAAGCACACCACTTTCATCTTTTGGAGATTCCTGATACATAAGCAAAGCAAACTTATGTGAATATCTCACAGAGAATCAACATCATCATCTAGTAATTATTAAACACGATTCGTAATTCATCTGGAAGTTTCTATATGAGAGCAAGAGGGATAATATAGAAACATTTCCATGATCTGGACTCTTAAGAAAATTCTTAGGAGTTCAAGAGGAAATGGACAAGGAAATTAGAGGGTCTGCAAGAATAGTTTGCACTTGGCGTGAAAGTTGCTCACTTCCTGTTCCTCTGATCCATAATAGGATTCTTTATTAGATTTATTAGAAGATTAATCTCTGAAACAGAATGTTGAATGGACAACAAGATTTTCTGGCAGAGTCAACTTGAGCATGCAAACATTAAGTGAAGACAATAAAAGCTTGAGATGATCAAGATGAAATTATACAGCCAAATCAAATTACATAACAGTTGACAGGTCATACCATAAGAACACAGCTGTTTTTAGTGTAGTGTATAAAGAAAAGGAAAATCTAACAAATAGCAGAATTCCACTTCCATAAGAAAATTAACATTGACATCCTTTGTCAGCATTAATATTTCCAACAAAATTTATTGAGAATACAGTTCAATTTGATATCTAAATGTCATAAAATTCAAATATTATCATATAAGGTAAAGATGTGTTAAAAGAAGGTTTGATAGAGAAATGAAGGAAGAAAAGCATAACTTACATCTGTGACAGGGATCTCATGGACGTCAAACCATGAAGGCATCACCAAACCACCTACAATCAAACCAACACAAAAAGGAATTAGATAGAGAAAATCTGAAATACCTTCATCAGGGCAATTAAATGTAGACCTGTTGTAGTTGATGTCAAGCCATGTCTCTTGAAAAATGTTATTCTTTCAAAATAGATCTCAAAGTTGATTTATAAGATTAGTTATTTTTCCAGGCTTACAAATACCAAAAAGGATCCAGCAAAGATGCTTGATATTCTATGACAGAACATGTACATAAATTTAAGGAAAACAACCATTCAATAATTAAAAAAACTAAAATAACATTAAATGGTTCTCAATTTTAGTAGTGTCAGATGATATTTCTTGCTCTTACATTTATTTAAAAAGAATTAAGACTTATATTCATCACAATTAAAGTGTTAAAGGGTTTCAATGAATGATCTTATATCAACATTGAAGTAATTGTTCTATCTAAGATCGCCAAATTGTGAGGTTATATGCTATTTACCTAACTCGCACCTCTAAAAATCGAGTTTAAACCTATGAAGTTATTGTAGCAATTAATCTTATACATTGAACATCAGAATCATATAAACAATATAACTTCAAAAGTACCCAGACTGTCTCTTTTACCACCCATTTCTTCTTGTTAAATTATGTTTACACTCTCTTTTCAGTATCATTGAAATGATAACAATTTGGTAATTCATAAGGGGACTGCCAAAGTTAACTGCCATCATAAAGTGGTCAAATTAGAACTGGATTTGCACTAATTCACCTCCCATAAAACGCTAACCAAAGCTCCAAGCATTCTGACTGATGCTACACAACAGCAACAAACCCAACAAGATATCACAAAGCATTTGCACTGGCCCATCGTAAAGCAACAGATCACTTACCATAACCCCAATTAAACTCATAACAAGAATAAAGGTCTATTTCCAATAACCATATCAAAATCGCGGATAAAATGATCTCAACCAAGAGAGCATTATGGGCTTAAAAATGTGAATACATTATACTCCTCAACCTACGCCAGACATTATGTTTACACAGAACCTTTATTATAGCCACAAAAATTACACCTCCATTTTAGCAATCTCATTCAGGTAAAGAAATAAAAGTCATTAACAGAATCAAACACAATAAGAAAGCAAAACCCACATAAATTACTCTCTCCAAATCCATGTCATAAAATCCACACAACCCTCAATATTACTAATTAAAAAAAGAAAAACTCGCATGAGCAATCAATTCAGATGATCAAAACAATATGCGTAGATATGTAAATTTATGTACGTATATAAATGAGACTCACCGTTGCAGGTGACTGGATTGGCAGGAGCAGTAGGGAAGGACCACTTGGTGTTCCTAAACTCAGGAGCAGTGAAGAAAGTCTTGATGGGTTTGGGTTTGGGTTTGGCTTGGAAAAATATTACGAATATAATGGTGCTAACTGTTTGATTTTCTGTATTTGGATTTCTACTCAAGAACAAGGAGATCTCGGAGAGAAAGAAAAAGAAGAAGTTTGAGGAATTTTTGGGCTCCATGATGACCGATTGTTGCTCGCATGGCATGTTCAACAATCTATTTATGGAGGTTTTCACACTCATTTCCGTTAGAGATAAGGGCCTTATTTGAAAATCAAATGATGGATGGATTTCTTGTCAAATATGTTTATCTTGTTGATCGAGTTTCTCCAATCGATTGAATCATTATTCCTTTGATTACGAGATAAGCTTTTCATACTGGTCGAGAACATCTCCACTTGATAACTTAGCCGAAGATTTTAAGCATGTTCCCACCATCCGAAAGACACCAAAATCAATGATTTCTGAACAAACTATCACTGTTCATTAATGAGATGTGATATAAAAATATTTTTTAACTTAAATGTTTTTGAGCCTCGTTAAACTAACATGTTTAAACTAACATATTTGATAAAGTTTTTCTTTGAAATATCCTTCATCAACAGTCAGCAATCATATTGCTAGTAAGTATATATGACACTTTAATCTTCATTTTATCTACCACAATATCATGAATACAATGATACTATGTTTTAATATATTGACCTTTCGAGCAATTTGCATAATTGTAAATCATACTAATAGCCGTCTGATTATCATAGTAAATTTCTATTGGTCTTTCAATTAAATTGATATTCAAATATATCAAGAAACGTCTGATCCATGCTGCTTGAGTGGCAGCCATGCTACAAGCCATGTATAACTTCCTGTATGTATCTTGTTACACATCTTTATTTCTTATTACCCTAAGAAACAGTTGCGCCTCAAAAAATGAACAAATGTCCTAAATTAAACTTCTTGTTGTCTTTGTCCCCTTCGAAATTTGCATCGGAGTAACCAATTACCTCAAGCGTATCAGCTTGATAAACTAATTTAAGGCGTAAGGTACCTCTCAGCACTTCAATATTCTTTTAACTGTTTCCCAATGGATTAGGTCGAGATTACTTTGGTACATGCTTTCCAAACTTACTGGATATACCAAGTTTGGTCGAGTGCACAACACATGATACATCAAACTTCCAACTACTTGAGCATACAATACTCCTAAAGACTTTTGTCATTCTTCAAGACATTGGTCTTTAGACAATCTCTTCCCTATTACTAATGGTGTTAGTGCCAGATTGCAATTCTACATTACAAATTTCTTAAGGACTTTGAGCAAGTATCTTTCTTGATTTAAGCTCATTGTTTTAGATTTTCTATCCTTTAGGATTTGTATTCGTAATATATATGACGTTTTGCCCATATCTTTCATCTCAAATATATTACTTAGTTCTGACTTGGTTTTATTTAACATTTCAATGTCATTTCCAGCAAGTAGAATACAACAACAATATAAAAAAATTGCTCACACTTTTACAACTATACACACAGTTATCTAGCTTATTCGGGACAAAGCCAAGTTCTAGAATTACCTCGTGATATTTGAGATATCACTGTCTAGATGATTGTTTCAGACCATACAATGACTTATTTAATTGTAAAGTTTATTTTTTACACATTCTACTTGAAAGCCCTCAGGTTGATCCATATAAATATCCTCCCCCAATTCTTCGTTGAGGAACGCGGTCTTGACATCCATTTAAAATAGTTCCAAGTCAAAACATGCAACAATGGCTAGAATAGTTCTGATTGATGCAAACTTTGCTATTGAAGAATACATCTCTTAAAAATCTATATTTGGCTTTTGAGTAAAACCTTTGTGTTGACCTGTATTTGATTTTAATAGTGACAAAACATTACTCTAATTGCACTAACAATTTTATCTAAGTGTTTAAGCGGTAAAAGCATTCAGTACGGAAACAAGATGTAAGAACTCAACGCGATTCAGACACCAAAACAAGACAAAAGATCTAGAATAGACATTAAGGTAATTGAAACAATTGTAAATCTCTTATGTTCAATTATATAGCTTGATATATGGCTCAACTTACAAAAAGATTTGACAAAACTAAAAATACAAAAAAGTTTCTAAGTCAAAAACTGTTTTTCAAAAGGAAAACTGGGTTGAAGGACAACTGATAAGTGCTTAAATATTCATATTTAAGCCCCTTAATTTACAGTTGTTAGACTCTTTGTTTATATATTTTAGTATATTCTACTTCATTTTTGTATTTTCTATGTTTTGATAGGTCTTTGAAGAAAAAGAAGACATTTTGGAGCTCTAAGGAAGAAAAACTGAAGATCTGGAACCAGCTAGGTGCGCTCGAGCGCACCTCCTCTGTGATTGAGCGCACAAGCACTCGTACGCACACCTAGAAGGCTCGAGCGCACCCATGCTCTCGAGTGCAGAAACACACGATCGATCGCACACGCACAGAGAGGTGGCAGAGCCAGTTTTGGAAAGATATCTTCGGGTCTTAATTTGGAAATTAGGGTTTCGAGACGTCCTTAGAACCCTATATATAGGCTTATAAAACACAGAAACACCACTTTTGATTTTTTCTTTGCATTGTAAGCTTTGGAGAAGAATTTACGACTCGTCTCCACAGTATTCTTCGAGTTTTATCTTTTCTAGTTAGTTTATGTTATGATGTTTATCATAAACAGCATGCGTAACTTCTTAATAGGGCTTGACTGAAGCCCTAATTATGCTTTTCCATATACGAGTATTGTTGCCTTTGCAAATAGCCATGTTACGATGCTTTAATTGATTACTGCCTGTTTTATTGAATTCCTCATGTGTGTTTGTCTGATTAACGTATGAATGTGGTATGGATTAGTTAGTTAGATCAATTTGGATGATCGAGTCCTAGGTATGATAATAGTAACAAAAGAAATCCACAACGGATTCTTGGGTTAATCAACATGGAAAACCGGGAGTATACAACATGCCCTAGGTTTCGTGTGGTTGTCGATTTTCATAGATCTTATGCTCTCTTAAGGAACAACTCAGTATACACCATGTTGAATCCCTTAAGAAAGAAAAGAGTTAAAGTATACACCATGCCTAACTCGTTGCTTAGGGAGATCAATAGCTTAAGGAGCGGACCAAGCCCTTAGGTTGACAACCATTAGGTATAAATGGTAGGGCTAGAGCATTGGCACATTACTTATTGGGAAAATATGATTAGTGGTGGATATCAAAGCCCTATGTTCTTATCATTATTAATCTAAACTTAATATTGATTTCTATCGTTTTATATTATGAAACTGATTCTAAAAATGAAATTCACCAATCCCTGTGGAGATGATCTCGCACTTGCACACTATACTACTATTGACCTTATGCACTTGCAAGTAAAATGAGTTCGATTATTTGCTTAATAATTTAGGTAGATAAATGCACAACAAGTTTTAGGCGCTATTGCCGGAGATTGCACTAAATTTCTTTTTAGATTATTTTCATTTAATTTAATCATTTTTAGTTTATTTTATTCTGCTTTATTTTATCAAAAATCTAAAAATTTTAAGTTTCTGTTTTTCACTTTTATTTTGTTTCATCAAAATCCTAATCCATTTTCTTTTCATTTTCTATTTCAGGCACTACAGTAGAAGCTCTCTGTGACATTACGCTCGGGCACAACACCTTGTGTGATCGAGTACAATTACCTTGTGCGATCGAGCGCATTTAAGGCAGAGGCTACCTGAGCAGCAGTACTGAACTGCTGCGCTGAAGCGGTTTTCACTGATTCATGCAAGGGCTTCGATCCAAGCATCCAACTTTTTTTCCCCTCAATACAGAGCTTGATCGGGCCATTCGACGAAGGCTTAGAGATAACTCTGAGGAGGTAGAAGAATGATTCGAGGAAGAAGCATCAATGGCGGACAGCTAGAAAACCAACAACCACCTGAGAGAAGACCGATGAAGTAATCCTTCATCCCAAGAAACATCGACCAGCCATCATGCATTGCGTATCAACCTGAGGCGGAAGACAATTATTACATATCTCCACAGATACTTAGTGCATTGACTTACTTTAGGGGAACACCAAATGAGGACCCACACTTGCACCTTCGGGAATTCTTCGATCTTTGCAAGTTCTAGCACATCCGAGGCCTAGACCAAGAAAGAATCAGGTTAATTCTTTTCCCTTTTTCCTTAAAAGATAATGCTAAACTGTGGTATAATTCATTGCTTGCAGTTTCTATCCATACTTGGGAGGAGTTGGCCAGCAAGTTCCTATGAAAGTTTTTCCCATCCCAAAAGATGAGGCAAATGAGGAAAGAGATTTAGTCCTTCCAACAAAAGGATGGAGACCTGTTCTTTGAGGCATAGAGATATTTCAACGAGCTGCTACTCAAATGCCCACATCACAATCTACCTCAGGATGAACTGGTATAAGCTTTCTATGAAGGTTTAAGTGATACTAATAAAAATATTGTAGATTCAGGTTGTGGAGGAGTGCTGATGGAGAAAAGCAGCGAAGAAGCTATGGAGCTATTCAAGATGTTAAATGAGCACACCCAACAATTCTTCTCTTGAGGTAGACATGGTTCTAATAGCAAAGGTATGTATTGGGTGACTTTAAACGGTGGATCCTCTACCCAAATAGCTACTGTGGAAAGGAAACTAGATCTGCTTGTTAAAGCGACGACTGCTCAGAATGCCTCACCTAATCCACCAGCTACACCACTCCAGGTATGTGCTATATGTTCTCAATTTGATCATAATCCTAAGATATGTCATTTGTATTCATCTGCAGACCCGGAGCAAGTAAATTACGTGGGACCAAATAATTATCCGCCTAAGAACAAACCATATGCAAACACTTACAATCCTAGATAGTGGAACCATTCAAATTTCTCTTAGTGTAATAATAAGAATGCCCTTAACCATCAAGGGCAGCAAAGAAACTCCCAGCCAGCTGCTCACTCAGCTCCTGAAATAAAGAAAAGTGACCTCGAAAGTCTTGTGAGGCAATTGACAACTCAGTAACAACAATTAATGACTTCACAAGATCAGTTCATGGCAGATGAAAGGTAATTTTGGACTGAACTAAGACAAACCATAGCAAAACATGAACAAGCCATTCAAAGGCTAAAGGTACAAATGGGATAATTGGTTAAAGAACTGAGTGACAGAAAGCAAGGCGAGCTTCCGGCTCAAACACTACCTAACCCCTATGGGCACCAGCAACTAAAGGCTATCACAACCCTCAGAAATGGTAAGGTCATAAGAATCGATGAGTCTGCAAAAGCATCTCTAGAGAAACCATCAGCATCAAAGGTAAGTGAGACGGGGAAGGTGAATGCACCACCTTTCCCGCAAAGGTTAATAAAACAAAAGAAAGAAAATAAACTGCTTGATATCTTTGAAACTTTACGAAAATTTGAAATAACATTCCTTTATTAGATTGAATTCAACAAATATTTGCTTATGTTAAATTTTTGAAAGATTGTTGCACTCATAAGAGGAAGTTTCAGGAATATGAGACAGTAGCCTTGACTGAAGATGAGACAGTAGTAAAGAAACTCCCATTTGTACCTCTAGCCTTTGAATGGCTTGTTCATGTTTTGCTATGGTTTGTCTTAGTTCAATCTGAAATTGGATTTAGGACTATTAAGAAAACTACCACTAAAGCTAAAAAATTCGGGTAGTTTTACTATTCCCTACAGAATAGGTGATCAACTATTTGAGCGAGCATTATTGGATTTAGAAGCGGGTGTCAATCTACTACTATACACAGTATTCAAAACCCTAGATTAGGGGAGCTTCAACCAACCTCCATCACTTTGCAGTTGGCAGATAGAAGCATCAAAAGACCTAGAGGTATTCTTGAGGATGTTCTGGTAAAGGTAGGTGAGTTAATTTTACCGGCTGATTTCATTGTGTTAGATATGGAGGAATGCCCTATGCCATTACCTCTGCCCATCATCTTAAGACGACCCTTCATGAGAACCGCTGATACAAAAATTTGCATGAAAAAGGGTATAGTAAGTATGAAGGTAAATAGTGAGAAAATAGAGTTAAAAATATTTGATGCATGGTTTTTTTATTTACATTTTACTAATTATCTGCATCTACCATGTGTTGTGGTTGTATTTCATGTTTACAGGAGGTTGAAATTGAGTTTGTGTGCTTCCTACAGCTTCCAAGCTTCTGCCGCCCATAACCTGTTCGATATATTGCCTGAACCATTGCACTCGAGTGCAAGACCCCTATGATCGAGCGCAAGTCCCCAGTGTGATCAAGCGTACCTAACCTGCGATCGAGCACAAACTTGACAGCAACTAGACCACAATGCCGAAACAAGTCACCTCCACTTCCATAGCCTCCAGTAGCTGTCCCCAATCATCCCTACCTAGTTTCGAACAACAAGAAATCTTGTTCGAGACTACATTCAACATTGATATGGATTTTAAGAATTTGGATACCACTCGATGGGCAGTTTAAGAATTCAAGACCCAGGAACTGAAGTGGCTGTTCAAGCCTGTTTGCTCGACAGTTTACATATGATTTATGGTAAGTTTCTATGAGAACTTATCCTACGACTGCACCAGACCAGAGATCTTATTTTCCTCAGTCCAGGGTAAGTTCATCGAGCTAACCACTACTGACATCGCTGCTGCCTTCACTGCTACGATGAGTCCCCTTCTAAGGACACCCATATAGAGGAGCAGCCAGAGCCGTTTTCCCTGACCTACATCATCGAGGATATGTGTGTGGGTTAGTATGCTGATCGGCATAATAACGCGGGGAGCTGGTCGAGGTTGCCTCCATGACTCTGGCTCGTGGACTCCATCCTCCAGCACAATGTGTGCCCCTTGGGGCACAAGACTCAGAGAAGGGACCAGTTTCTACAGGCCCTGTATGCATTTCACCAGGGATACTAGTATTCCATTCCATCAGTCATATGGAGCCAGATCCATAAGTTTTGGGACCATGTGCATGGCCATTAGACCACTACGGCGAATACATGGGGGCTCCCCTTCTCGTTCCTCCTCAGCCATATCTTCAAGAAGAATGAGATCAAGGGCTCCTTCATAGATGGACCGATGAGTGACCACCCATTCTTCGGGAGGAGCCAGTGGAATCTAAGCTAGTCCCACATGCCTCGAGGGCCTGTACCTGCTGATGAGCCTGTGCAAGATGACCTTATGGACACCGAGCACCCCACAAAGAGCCCTGTTTGGGAGGAGGACTAGCCAGACTTGGGATCCACCGAGTACTTACTTCTTCTGGATAAGTCGTCCTCCTTCCGATGCCAGTTCTCTGACATCCACTGGGAGGATAAAGAGGCGACATTATTGATACATCAGCGCATCGATGGCTTGGAGGCACGCTTTGAGATACAGGAGACGATGCTCCAAGCTATCCTCGATCGTCTACCTCCTGCACCCGATATCTCTTCTACTGCACCACCTAAAGACTGGCAGTGAGGGGGTACCCCGTTTGGCTGAAGACGTAAAACTTAGTGCTCATGAGAGGCACCCCACAGCATATCCTTTTAAATTTTAGTATTGTCTTTTATTTATTGTTAATATTTCCTTTTATATAACTGCTTATTATTAGTATTTCTTGTTTTTCGGTATTACGTTTGTTTTTCCTTTTCAAGGACACAGTGAGTGCATCACGTTCAAGTCTGGGGGTGTGCTACGAGCCATGCCAGCTATTTAGTTCTCCATCTCCCAGGTCAGATCTTTCCTTGTCACTCACATATTGGGGACAATGTGTACATTAAGTTTGGGGGTATGTGAGACGCATTCACACACTTTATCCTAGTTTTTTTTAAAGATAAACATATGTTCATATTGTTCTGAAAATTTTGGTTGATTTAAAACAAATATTATGATAAAACTTCATCAGTAAGCTTAAAATCTATAACATATAGTCTAATGATAAAGTTTTAATTACCTACCTCAAGGTATTTAAGAATTCACAAGTTTGATCTAAAACTGATACGAGCACAGTAGCACATAATGGTGTGAGGTATGACATATAATTTCTATGTATATGTTTCCATGACCTAGCTGTAATCAGATAACTTATTAAAAACACTTTGGCACAGAAAATTGAGAAAAATGATATTGTGCAAAAAGAGAAAATAAAATGCTCATAATGATCATTAAATAAACTTTCCACTGAGTAACTGGACCTCTTGCCTTAGTAAGCAGTGAGTGTTCACGTCAAAAGGTGAGGATTTTGCTTATAATGATCATCAAATAAAGTTTCCACTGAGTAACTGGACCTCTTGCCTCAGTAAGCAGTGAGTGTTCACGTCAAAAGGTGGGGATTTTGCTTGGAAGCATTAAGACCAGTTAGTTTCGTAGCCTTTTTGACTCAAGTTAGTAAGTCCTTAGGGGTGTCTTTACACCTAATGCCCTAAAACCATCTGGTTTGGGAGTCATTGGCTAAACACTCGCTATATGGGTCATTTAGAAAGCTTAATGGAACTCAACATGGCAAAAATCTCATAATAAAATAAAAAGAAAATAAATAAAACTGTGCCATTAGTATTCATTCTGATAGGAAATTCGATGAATGTTAAGACACCGAAACACTATACATTGGAATTATTTGAAAGCTTCATCTTTTATGTGCTAATTCACCATACACTAAGTCAAAATTGTGATGCCTTAAAACAGCCTTGTGTAAATAATTAGAATTTAAAACCCTTATTCATTATGAAGATGTGTTTATATTTTAAGCCTACTCATGAACAAATATCATGGTTCTATGAGCAACCCAAATTTTTAGATAACATGAATATTGAATTTATCTTTGATTTTGTTTTTAAGTTAGTTTTTTCGTTTTGTATTGCTAAGAGACTAGCAATATGTAAGTTTGGGAGTGTGATAAGTGCTTAAATATTCATATTTAAGCCCTTTAATTTACTGTTGTTAGGCTCTTTGTTTATATATTTTAGTATATTCTACTTCATTTTTGTATTTTTTGTGTTTTTTATAGGTCTTTGAAGAAAAGAAGACATTTTGGAGCTCTAAGAAAGAAAAAATGAAGATCTGGAACCAGCTAGTTGCGCTCGGGCGCACCTCCTCTGTGATCGAGCGCAGAAGCACTAGTGCACACACCTAGAAGGCTCGAGCGCACCTATGTACTCGAGCGCAGAAGCACGCGATTGATCGCACACGCACAGAAAGGCGGTAAAGCCAGTTTTGGAAAGATGTCTTCGGGTCTTAGTTTGGAAATTAGGGTTTTAAGGCATCCTTAGAACCCTATATATAGGCTTGTAAAACACAGAAACACCACTTTTGATTTTTGCTTTGCATTGTAAGCTTTGGAGAGGAATTGACGACTCGTTTCTATAGTATTTTTCAGATTTTATCTTTTCTAGTTAGTTTATGTTATGATTGTTTATCATAAACAACATGTGTAACTAACTTCTTAATAGGGCTTGATTGAAGCCCTAATTATGGTTTTTCATATATGAGTATTGTTGCCTTTGCAAATAGCCATGTTATGATGCTTTAATTGATTAATGCCTATTTTATTGAATTCCTCATATGTGTTTGTCTGATCAACGTATGTATGTGGTATGAATTAGTTAGTTATATCAATTTGGATGACCAAGTCTTGGGTCTGACAATAGTAACAAAAGAAATCCACGCCGAATTCTTGGGTTAATCAACATGGGAAACTGGGAGTATACAAAATGCCTTAGGTCTCGTGTGGTTGTCGATTTCCACAGACCTTATGCTCTCTTAAGGAACAACTCAGTATACACCATGTTGAATCCCTTAAGAGAGAAAAGAGTTAGAGTATACATAATGCCTAATTCGTTGCTTAGGGAGATCAATAGCTTAAGGAGCGGACCAAGCCCTTAGGTTGACAACCATTAGGTATTCATGGTAGGGCTAAAGCATTGGCACATTACTTATTGGGAAAGTATGATTAGTGGTGGATATCAAAGCCCTATGTTCTTATCATTATTAATCTAAACTCAATATTGATTTCTATCATTTTATATTATGAAAATGATTCTAAAAACGAAATTCACCAATCCTTGTGGAGATGATCGTGCACTTGCACACTATGATACTATTAACCTTGTGCACTTGCAAGTAAAACGAGTTCGATTATTTTCTTAATAATTTAGGTAAATAAACGCACAACACAACCCAGTCGACTGGGTCCCTATACTAGTCAACTGGGATAAGGGACGAAAAGTTCCCAGTCGTGTGGTGTTGAGGACCCAGTCGACTGGTCCTCTGACCTAGTCGACTGGTACTCTCATTTGGCCTAAAAAGTGAAAATTCTTCACTTAACCCAGTCGACTGGTAATTCAAAAATATGATCATTTAAGACGCGAAACTTGAGCATTTAATGTCCCAAACCTACAAAGTCTGTGTCAAGCGGCCATACTGATTTAAGGCTATATAAACCCACTTCAATAAGCATTTAAAAGAAGAAGAGAACACATTCAATTCAAAAGATAGTTCATTAATTCTCAAAAGCTTTGAAAAATTTATTGTTGAGCCATTCTTCAAGCTTGTTCTATAAAGAGAGATATTGTTCATTTGTAAAAGCACTTATTGTTATCTCTCTACTATTTACTTTACAGCAAATTTCATTTATTGTAAAGTGAAAGAGGTGGTATAACTCTTAGAGTGTTTAGGATTAAAAACTTCATTATAGCTTCCATGAGGAACAGATCGGTTGTAAGGTTTGTACGACACCCATGAAGTTGTACGACTAAAGTTTTAGTGGATTACTTCAAGGAGGTTCTTTGAAGAGACTGGACGTAGGGTCGGAAGGAATCCGATATTGCCAAACCACTATAAACGGAGTTTGCACTTTCTCTTCCTTAAACTTTTTTACTTTCAAGCATATTATTTGATTGGGTGCTTTATGTATTTAACTGTTTAAAAACTTTAAAGTTAATCAACAAAAGTTTTTAAAACCCAATTCACCCCCTCTTTGGTTTGAACCTCAGTTTATAATTGGTATCAGAGCTTCGTACTCAATTTCAGGCTTAAAATCCTTGAGTTGATCCAATGGCATCAAATAGCTA
The DNA here is from genome assembly GCA_023935145.1 of Bretschneidera sinensis. NCBI lineage: Eukaryota > Viridiplantae > Streptophyta > Magnoliopsida > Brassicales > Akaniaceae > Bretschneidera > Bretschneidera sinensis. The sequence continues at coordinate 10,003,754 of CM043700.1, read as the reverse complement.
TACCAAAGAGCATTCTTATACTAGGCCTCCTTTGTTCAATGGCTTCAATTATAACTACTGGAAAAATAGAATGAAAATTTTTGTCGAAGGACAAGATTACAATCTATGGAGAGTCATTAAGGAATGACCTAGAATTCCTACAAAGAAAATAACTATTGGAGAAATCAATCATATCATGCCTAAACTCAAAACTATGTTCAATGAAGAGGATTGTAGAATGATGTCTCTAAATAGTAGAGCCACTAGTATTTTACATAGTGCTTTAGATATCTCTGAGTATAATAAAGTTTCTACATGTGTTTTGGCTAAGGAGATTTGGGACAAACTACAAGTCACATATAAGGGCACTAGCAAAGTTAAAAAATAAAAAATTTATATTTTAGTATCTGAGTATGAATCTTTCAAAATGTCTCATAACAAAACAATTTCTCAAATGCACTCACTTTTCACCACTATTGTTAATGGCTTAAAGCTTCTTGGTAGGAACATTAAGGAGTTTGAACTAACAAGGAAGATCTTAAGGTCTTTGAAATCCATTTAGAAAATAAAGAAGACGGTCATCACGGAGGCCAAAGATCTCGATAAACTTGATGTCAAAACACTTTTTGGATCACTATTGATATACAAGATGGAGGAAATGAATCTCATTGTCAATGATGATGAGAAGAAGAAAAAGATGATTGCTCTCAAGGCATCTACAAGTAACAAAGAGAAAGAAAAATAAGAGGTGAATGAACAAGAGATTCCACTCCAAAAAAAGAACCTCTTGTGTGTTACGGTTACAAGAGGCCCGGTCACATCAAGGCCGAGTGTAAAACAACAAACAAACCATATAAGAGCTTCTAAAAGAAACTATGATTGTAACCATATGGAGTGTTGATGAAGAGGAAGAAACTTTGGACAATGAAGTTGAATACGATGAGATTGCTAACCTATGCTTATTGGTAATCGACAATGAGAATGAGGTATCAACTTCTTCCCTTTCTAATAATAACATTGTTAGTAGTAATGAAGAGTTAATTGAAGTTATAAATGAGATGCATGAAGAATTGAAGAAATTCAATTCTAGGAATATTATCCTAAAAAATGAAGTCTCATATCTTTCCAAAGAGATGGAAGGCTTAAAAGAAGAAAAAGAAAAACTATCTTCCATGCTTTATGATTATTCACAAGATTTTCTAAAAAATGAAAATGGAAATTTAAAGAAGAAAATATTGGAATTGAATAGCACTATATCTAGACTTATGCTTAGAAAAGAAATGCTAGATGAAGTGCTATCTAGCCAAAGGTTAAATGAAGGAAAATCCGGCTTGGGTTATTCTCCATTGGGTAAGCAAAAGTCTAAAGAGACTTTGTTCATGAAAACAACATGTTTGAATGAAGCCTCCACTTCCAAGACCTCTAGCAAGATTAAAAGTATTCATTTAATAAATGCTAGTAGGTCTATAAAGTTCCAATGGTCTAGTAGTTGAGATTATATTCTTTGATTTAAAAGAAATCCTAGTTTGTTTTCCCATTTGACAGGCATCACATACTTTATCTTTTTCAAATTTGATTTTGGGAAGGCCAATGACTAAATCTTTTCTAGAAATGTTTTTAAGCAAATCTATGTTCACATGACCAAGCCTTATATGCCATAGCCATGGATTTTCACTGAATGCGGGAAAGCATTTTTCATTTTTCGAATGCAATGATTTTAAATCAACTATATAAATATTTTAGTGTTTTTGGCCAACAAACTTAATCTTGTTACTTTTGATGTCTATAACTAGGCAATGAGAGGTTTCAAATATGACTTTATTTCCTTTGTCACATAGTTGACTAATGCTTAGTAAATTTAGCTTAAGGCCTTATACTAGTAATACATTATCTATGGTTGAGAAATCATTACCGACTTTTCCATGCCCAATGATCTTTATTTTTTGTGTTGTCTCCAATGGTGACATGTCTGCTATCTCTTAGAGTTAGTTCTTTGAATACACTTTTATCACCAGTCATGTGCTTTGAGCATCCACTATCAAGGTACCAATAGTTACCTTTTTCTTTGGTGTGGAGACATATCTACATCACAGAAGGATACACAATTGCATTTTTAGGTACCCAAAATTTCTTGGGTCCTTTGGGGTTAGTCCTAAAAAATACAGTTCCTTTAGGGACCCATACTTTCTTAACAACATAAGGTGTTCTATATTTATAGACATGTTTATGATGCACAATCCTAGGGTAGTAGCTATTGAAATTTCTAGGATGACTTAGTTGTGCATGTCTATAATTCTTTGGATAAGAGTTCCTAAGATACATGTTTCTAATGTGAGGAATATGCATGTCATTTCTAGGAAATGTATGATGATGATTTCTTGGATACATGCTTGCATTATTATAAGTATGCATATTATTTCTAGGATAACCATGATGGTAATTTCTAGGATATGCATGTGCAGTGTGCAAGTTTTGATTATACATGTTGTTTCTAAGATGCACATGATAGTCATTCCTAGGATGTGTATAAGCATTTCTTGAATGAGCATACATGTAAGCATAAGTATTGCTAGGATGTTTCATTCTTGTATATGCATTAGAATTAGTATTTCTAGACCTACTAGTATTCATTAAGGGAATGCTTTTGACCTTGCTAGTGGTCTTTGAAGTAAAGGCTTCATTCACACATGATACTTTCATGAATAAGCTCTCTTTTGATTTTTGCTTGCCTAATGGAGAATAATCTAACCCAGATTTTCCTCTAGTTAATCTTTGGAAAGATAACACTTCATCTAGCTTTTCTTTTCCAAGAATGAGTCTAGATATTGTGCCATTCAATTCTATTATCTTCTTCTTTAAGTTTTCATTTTCATCTTTAAGAAAATCTTGAGAAGAATCATAAAGCAATGAAGATAGTTTATCTTTTTCTTCTTTTAAACCTACCATCTCTTTAGAAAGAGATGACCTCTCCTTTTTAAGAATGGTGTTCCTATAATTGAATTTCTTCAATTCTTCATTCATTTCATTTATGACTTCTATCAATTCTTCACTACTACTAACAATGTTAATTTTTGAAGAGTAAGAAGTCGATACCTCATTTTCATCGTCTATTGCTATAAGACATAGATTAGCAATTTCCTCATATCCGATCTCTTTATCCAATGAGACTTCTTTTTCATCATCACTCCAAGTGGTTGCAACCATAACTTTCTTTTTAAATCTCTTGTATGGTTTGCTCGTAACTGTACAGTCAGCCTTGATGTGACCGGGTTTTTTGCATCCATAACACACAAGTGGTTCCCTTTTTGAAGTGGGATCCTCTGTGTATGTTTTCTCGCTTTTCTTCAAGAATCTGTGAAACCGTTCAGTGATTAAAACCATCTCATCATCTTCTTCGCTACTCTCAACCTCTTCTTCTATTTCTTCTTCTTTGTTGCTCGTAGAGGCTTTAAGAGCAATCACTTTTTTCTTCTTCTCATCATCATTGACAATGGGATTCATTTCTTCCATCTTATATGTCAATTGTTGACCCTGAATGATTTTGATAGTGACAAAAATCTTAATTAAAGCACTAATGAATATTACTTAAGTAATACAGATTGTTAATAGTGCTTATACATCAAAGGAGATCAAGATTGTAGAAATTGGTGAATCAAAGTTGATGATCTCAAAGGTCAATAAGCTCTCCAAAAGATCAAATTCAAGGAGAATAAAATCTTGCACACATATTATGCTTAAATTTGTAATATGTTTTGTCATCACAAAAAATGCCTTAATCAAGAAATTGATTAGATTAATTTTGATGATAACAAAACACTTTTGAAGTGTTAAACTCGTGTGTTTAATGTGCAAAAAAGTTTGATTCAATTAGGAGATTTTTTGGAACTCAAAAATCCAAAAAGAATAAAGAGATATGAAGAAAATTGATGCTGAAAATACTGTTCATCTAGAAAACACTGTAGCAGCACTCAAACAGTGACCCAGTCGACTGGGTGAATAGTATAGTCGAGTGGTAAAATGAGTAGAAGGTTCCCAGTCGACTAGTAACACTGTAGCAGCAAAAATGTGATTTTTAAAGAGGATCTAGTCGACTGGTATCACGACCTAGTCGACTGGAAGTTCAAAAATATGATCGTTGGGACTCGAAATCTGACATTTTAAAGGCACAATCAATTCAAATTAAAGTCTAACGGCCATATTAATTGATGGCTATATAAACCCACTCAATTCAACATTCAACAAAGAGGAGAAGACATTCAAAAAGAGAAGAACACACACAATCAAGTCATTCATTCTTTGAAATTCAAAAAAGCTTTGAAATACTCATGTTGAGCCATTCTTCAAGCTTTACTTTGAAAGAGAGACATTATTCAGTTGTATAAGCTTTCATTTGCTGTCTCTCTACCATTTACTTTACAACATCTTTTGTAAAGGGATTACTTCCGAAAGGAAGGGGATTACTTCCAAGAGGAAGGGGATAGCTTCCGAGAGGAAGGGATTGTAAGGTTTGCACAACACCAGTGAAGTTGTACGACTAAGTTACTTAGTGGATTACTTCAAGGAGGTTCCTTAAAGAGAGTGGATGTAGGGTCAGAACGAATCCGATATTGCCGAACCACTATAATCTGAGTTTGTATCCTCTACTCTTAAACTCTTTATTTATAGCGCATTACTTGTCTTAATTGTTTGCTGCTTATACGTTTTTATAAACTTATATTAATTCCGCAAAAAGTTTTAAAAACTCAATTCACCCCCCCTCTTGGGTTGAAACCTCGATCTACAATTGGTATCAGAGCCTCGTTCTCTATTTTAGGCTTAACATCCTAGAGTTGATCCTATGACAACTATATTTTTAGAAAGAAGAGATCCTTCTAGTCGTGCTCTTCTCCATGGAACAAATTTGACCCATTGGAAAGTTCAAATGAAGATTGTTGGTTTTTTGTCTAAGGTTTAAACATGGTTCAAACATGGTCAAGGTTTGAACAGGTCCAAACATGGTCCAAAGGTTGGTTAATGTCCAAACCAATTGTGGGATATCAAAGTTCAGCAAGTTATAAGGTTGCACACATGTGTGTGCTTCAATTTTGAGCATGGGAAGGTCAGGTACACTGCTATAGAAGTTTCTGCCCACAGGCAAGAGGTGTGCGCACAGCATCAGGAGGCTGCAGCATCAGGTCACGCCGCAGCACACAGCACCACATCAAAATGCACAGCATCACTTGGAGAGTGATGAAGGGCTGAGATTAAAGGAAGAACATGATCAAAGGGTCAAGAATGATTCACAAGATTGTCCAAGAATTAAGAGGCTATAAAAAAGGGTTTCTTAGCCTCATTTCAAGTGGTGAAAAAGGTGTGTGAGAGAACCACACAGGTTGTGACATTGTGAGATCATTGTAAACACAAGAGAGAATTGTGTGAGAGACATAAACACAAGAGGGACTCTTGTAGTGAGGCTGGTTGTAAAGAAGAGAGGTTAGTAGAGAATTGATAGAAAGCATTGTAATAGGTCTATCACTTTCTCGTTCTCTTCTTGGTTCTTCAAGAACTTGGATTCTTGAAGGGGATTGCTGTAACTTTGTAGGAACCAATGAGATAGTGCAAAGAGTTCGGAGGAACTCACGGGGACGTAGGCACATTGCCGAACCTCGACAACAAATTACTTGTCTTATTTCTTTCTTTGATTTTCTGTTCTTGTGCTCGATTGCTGAAATTCTTTCTACAAATCATTCAAGACTTGGGTGTTTGGAAGATCACCACCTGGGCATCTTGTCAAGGTGATTTCCAACAGTGGTATCAGAGCACAGCAGCTGGTTATCGGAACAAGAAGTAGAAGGTACGGAGCCAAGACTCCAAGAATCAAAGATCAAACTTCTTGGGTGATTCAAGAACGGTGTAAAGATCAAGATTTGGTCGTGTTCTTGAAGGTTGATTCAAGAACGGTGTTAAAGATCCATCATCGATCTTTGTTCTTGAGGTTAAAGAAAGTAGTTGTGGTTAGTGCACAAATCTGGGATCTTGTCCGCAAAAGATGGCTTCAAATTTCTGTGTGGAGAAGTTTGATGGAAAGGGGGACTTTGCCCTATGGAAGCAGAAGATCAAGGCGGTTCTCATGCAGCAGAAAGTGGATTTGGCTATTGGAGAAGATGATGTTTTTCCAGCAAGTGTCATGGAGGACCAGCGGATCGAGATGAAGAAGATGGCTTACAGCACCATTTTCTTGCACATATCGGACAATGTCATAAGGGAGTGCGGAGACTCGAAAGATCCAGCTGCATTATGGAAGAAACTAGATGAATTGTTTCTTGCCAAGACTCTCCCACATAAGAGGTATCTTCGGAAACGAATCTTTGTTTTTAAATTTGATCATAAGAAAGAGTTGCAAGACGATCTTGATGCCAAGAAAAGGAGTGCATCAAGTGGTAAAGGGCTGTTCTTTAAAAGAAGGCCAGCAACTTGGTATGGCAGCAACCATGGCTACTACCGGGACAGAGGTAGAGGAGAGAGCCATGGGAGAGTGCACAGCAGCATGTATGGCTACTACCGGGACAGAGGTAGAGGAGAGAGCCATAGAAGAGTGCACAACAGCATGCATGGCTACTACCGGGACAGAGGTAGAAGAGAAAGCCATGGGAAAATGCATTCTGAATTGAGATTTGGAGGGAAGAGCTACTACTACTGCCATAAGGAGGGTCATGTCAAGAAAGATTGCAAGAAGATGACAAGGAATAAAGGAGGAAGCCATACCAAGAATGGAGAGGTTTCGGTTGCAAAAACAAAACAGCAAGATGGTGATGTTCTTATTGTGTGCTCGGATGTGAGCAAGGGGCAAGAAGGCAGCGGGAAATAGATCTTGGATACCGGGTGCACTCATCATATGTGCCCTCACAAAGAATGGTTCAAGAATTTCAAGAAGATGAATGATGGAAGGATCTTCTTGGGGAACGATAATTCTTGCCAAGTGAGAGGGATTGGAGACATCCAATTGAGGATGTTTGATGGAGTCACAAGGCTGCTGGAAAATGTGAGGTATGTTCCAGATTTGAAGAGGAACTTGATCTCATTGGGGCAGCTGGATTCCATGGGCTATACATGCAAGATAGAGGGAGGAAAGATCAAGGTGGTCAAGGGATCTTTGGTAGTGATCAAGGCAGCAAGAAACGATGGACTCTATGAGATGATCGGAGAAACAGAAACCAATAATCAAGCAGCAAGCTTGATGGCTGAGCTGGACAAGACAGCCCTTTGGCACACTCACTTGGGACACATGAGCGAAAAGGGCCTGCAAGTGCTTAGCAATGAAGGTCTACTTGGTGGTGACAAAGTAGAAAAACTAGATTTTTGTGAAAGCTGTGCTCTTGGGCAGCAACATCGGGTCAGCTTCAACATCGGAGTGCACAAGTCTAAGGGCAATCTTGACTACATTCATGCGGACCTTTGGGGACCAGCAAGGACACCAACACAGGGAGGTAACATTTACTTTCTACCTTTAATTGATGATTATTCAAGAAAAGTATGGGTTTATTTGGTTAAGAATAAATTAGATGCCTTGAATAAATTAGTGGTGTGGAAAGGGCTGGTTGAGACTAAAATGGGTAAAGTAGTTAAGGGGATAAGAACTGATAATGGCCTAGAAATTTTTAACCAAGAACTTGATCAATTCTGTAGGTTAAATGGCATTCTAAGACATAGGACGGTTGTGGAAACTCCTCAGCAAAATGGAGTTGCTGAGTTGATGAATAAGACCCTTATGGAAAAGGTTAGGTGCATGTTAGATGGATCCGGGTTACCAAAATATTTTTGGGGAGAAGCTATAGCTACAGCTGCATATTTGATTAATAGATCACCCTCTAGGATTGTGTTCCAAAAGACTCCCATGGAGATGTGGAGTGGAAAACCCCCTGAGTTGGACAACCTTAGGACTTTTGGGTGTGCTGCGTATGCACAACAAAAGGATGATGGACTTAGCCCAGGATCTAGAAAATGTGTGTTTCTAGGATATGGGGAAGGGGCTAAGGGATATAGGTTATGGTCCTTAGAAAAAGAAGGATTAAAACTCATAATAAGTAGGGATGTTAATTTTAATGAATTGTTATTTCCCTACTTGGAGAAAACTAACTCTGTAGGGGCTAGTGAGCAAACCAATTCAGAAATTGTTGAGCATAGCATCAAGGGAGATTCTGTTCAGGTAGAGCAAAGGAGGCAAGAGGGTTCGGACCAGGTAGAGCCCTTGGATGATTGCCAAGCTCAAGAAACTCAAGAAGAGGCTGAACAAGATAAGGATGCTGCAGCAAGTCGGAAGGACTTTCAGCTCATAAGAGACCGGGAAAGAAGGCTGGTCGGACCACCTTCAAGATGTGGGTTTGCGGATGCTGCGGATGCAACAGCTCATTGGACAGAAGGAGAGATGAGTGAACAAGAAACTTACACGGTGGCCATGGAGTGTAAGGATTCGTCAAAGTGGCAGCTAGCTATGGAGGAAGAAATGGATTCTTTGAAGGAGAACAACTTTTGGGAATTGGTGAAAATTCCAGGAAAGCAGAAAGTTGTGGAATGTAAGTGCACTTACAAGATCAAAGAAGGGTGCCCTCCAAGAGATGAAGTCCGGAACAAGGCTAGGCTGGTGGCGAATGGGTTCACAAGAAGAGGAGACATAGGTTTCACAGAAACTTTCTCACCTGGACACAAAGTGGAGAAGATGGTGAGTATCATCACCTATGTCATTGATGGGCTGTTAGTTTGGAACAACAGGAAGAGGATGGAAAGGTTTACATCTCAACTCAGTGAGGAGTTCGAGAGGAAGGATCTCAGCCTTGCACAAAATATCCTTGGGATGAGGAGAATCATCCGGGAAAGGAAGAGAAACAGGTCAAGTGTTTCTTGGGCAATGGATGTTTTCAGCAAATATGTGAGTAATCCCGGAAAAGAGCATTGTCTTGGGATGAAGTGGTTGCTGAGGTACATGGAGGCTCAGTGGCAGCCAGTTGTAGCACTCATAACAACCAGGGCAGAATGCATAGCGGCTACGGAAGCCATAAAGGAGGCTATGGGGTGCAAGGGATTGTTGGACGAGTGGGAGGTCCTAAAAGAGCAGCTGGTGGTATCTTTGGATAGCCAAAGTGCGGGGCACTTGTGGAGGTATCCAGTGTTCCATGAGGGGATGGAGCATATGGATGTTCGGTATCATTACATTCTGGAAAATGGTACAGAATGAAGCATTCATGTTGACAAGAAGACCACGGAGAAAAGTCCTGCAGATTGAGGCACCAAGTTTCTACCTCTAAGTAAGTTTAATCATTGCCTTGAATTACTTAGGATTGGAGTCAGTTGATTGATGACTCAAGATGAGTTTGGATCCTAAAGGTCTCTGCACAAATGGTTCGGGTTTAAACGCTTAGACAAAGGTAGAGATTGTTGGTTTTTTGTCTAAGGTTTAAACATGGTTCAAACATGGTCAAGGTTTGAACAGGTCCAAACATGGTCCAAAGGTTGGTTAATGTCCAAATCAATTATGGGATATCAAAGTTCAGCAAGTTATAAGGTTGCACACATGTGTGTGCTTCAATTTTGAGCATGGGAAGGTCAGACACACTACTGTGGAAGTTTCTGCCCACAGGCAGGAGGTGTGCACACAGTATCAGGAGGCTGCAGCATCAGGTCACGCCGCAGCACACAGCACCACATTAAAACGCACAGCATCACTTGGAGAGTGATGAAAGGCTGAGATTAAAGGAAGAACATGATCAAAGGGTCAAGAATGATTCACAAGATTGTCCAAGAATTAAGAGGCTATAAAAAGGGTTTCTTAGCCTCATTTCAAGTGGTGAAAAAGGTGTGTGAGAGAACCACATAGGTTGTGACATTGTGAGATCATTGTAAACACAAGAGAGAATTGTGTGAGAGACATAAACACAAGAGGGACTCTTGTAGTGAGGCTGGTTGTAAAGAAGAGAGGTTAGTAGAGAATTGATAGAAAGCATTGTAATAGGTCTATCACTTTCTCGTTCTCTTCTTGGTTCTTCAAGAACTTGGATTCTTGAAGGGGATTGCTGTAACTTTGTAAGAACCAATGAGATAGTTCAGAGAGTTCGGAGGAACTCACGGGGACGTAGGCACATTGCCGAACCTCGACAACAAATTACTTGTCTTCTTTCTTTCTTTGATTTTCTGTTCTTGTGTTCGATTGCTGAAATTCTTTCTACAAGTCATTCAAGACTTGGGTGTTTGGAAGATCACCACCTGGGCATCTTGTCAAGGTGATTTCCAACAAAGATTTTTATTCAAGCACATGATTATTATGCTTGGTAATTCATTCTTGAAAATGAAAATGACTTTGATGTAAATGATAGTAAATTCATTCAACTAAATGCTAAAGTTATGAACATGTTTTTTAGTTCTCTTGATCAAAACGAAGTTGATCAAATATCCTCATGTAACACTGCAAAAGAAATTTGGGATTTATTGGAAGTCATACGTGGAGGAAATAAGCAAGAAAAGAATTTCAAATTAAAAAACTTTGTTTATGACTTAGAGCATTTTAAAATGAACGAAAATGAATCAATTTTTGATTCGCAAACTCGTTTTACCATACTTGTTAAAACTTTATCTTTCATGGGTAAAATTTATTCTAACCTTGAACTTCTGAGAATATTTCTTAGGTCTTTGTCAAATCAATGAAAAATTATTTTGACAAAGCATTCTACAAGTGAAAGTTTAGAAGAGCTTGTGGAATCCCTCAAGAAGCATGAAAGCTACTTGGATTACCAAATTGATGGTTCCACCACATCCTTACCTTTGACGAAAATTGAAGATCTTAATCGTGGTGGTGATGAGGAAGAAGAAGACTTCTCGAATAAAGAGATCGAATGCGAGGAAATTGCCAACCTACGTCTTATGGTAATCGACGATGAAAGTGAGGTAACATCTTCTCCCTCTTCTAAGAATAAAATTGTAAGTAGTAGTGAAAAGTTACTAGAAGTAATAAATGAAATGCATGATGAATTGAAGAAATTCAATTCTAGAAATTCAATTCTTAAGAAAGAGGTATCATCTCTCTCTAAGGAGATGATAAGTCTTAGAGAAGAAAAAGATAAAATATCTTCTTTACTGTATGATTCTTCTCAAGATTTCCTCAAAGATGAAAATGAGAATTTAAATAATAAAATTTTAGAATTGAATGGCACTATATCTAGACTTATGCTTGGAAAAGAAAAGCTTGATGAAGTGCTTTCTTCCTAAAGATTAAGTGGAGGAAAATCTAGTTTAGGATACTCTCCATTGGGAAAGCAAAAATCAAAAGAGAGCCTATTCATGAAAGCCTCATGTGTGAGTGAAGCCTCTATTTCAAAAACATCTAGCAAGATTAAAAGCACTTACTCAATGAATGCTAGGAAATCTAGAAATTTAAATGTTCATACAAAAATGAAGCATCCTAGAAATACACATGCTTATATGTATGCACACTCTAGAAATGCTTATACACATCCTAGAAATAACCATCATGTACATTCTAGAAACAATATGTAAAATCGAAATATGCACTCTGCTCATGCTAATCCTAGGAATTATCATCATGGTTATCCTAGAAATAATTTGCATACTCATAATAATGCTAGCATGTATCCTAGAATGCATCATCATACATTTTCTGGAAATGACATGCATTTTCATGTTCCTCACCATAGAAACATATATCCTAGGAACTATTATCCTAAAGATTATAGGCATGCAGATCTAAGATATCCTAGAAATTTCAATAACTATCATCCTAGGATTGTGCATCATCAACATATCTATAGATCACCATATGTTGTTAAGAAAGTATGGGTCCCAAAAGGAACCGTATTTTCAAGGACTAACCCCAAAGGACCCAAGAAATTTTGAGTACCCAAAAGTGCAATCGTATATCATTGTGTGATGTAGATATGCCTCCACACCAAAGAAAAAGATAATTGTTGGTACCTTGATAGTGGATGCTCAAAGCACATGACCGGTGATAAAAATGTATTCAAGGAGCTAACTCTAAGAGATGGTGGATATGTCACCATTGGAGACAATACAAAAATAAAGATCATCGGGCATGGAAAAGTCGGTAATGATTTCTCAATCTTAGATAATGTATTGCTAGTACAAGGCCTTAAGCCAAATTTACTTAGCATTAGTCAATTATGTGACAAAGGATACAAAATCACATTTGAGACCTCTCATTGTCTAGTTATAGACATCAAGAGCAACAAGATCAAATTTATTGGCCATAGACATGAAAATGTCTACATAGTTGATTTGAAATCCTTGCATTCTGAAATGAAAAATGTTTTCCTGCTTTTAGTGAAAATCCATCTATGGCATAGAAGGCTTGGTCATGTAAACATGAACTTGCTAAAATTTGTTTCAAGAAAAGATTTAGTCATTGGACTTCTTAAAATCAATTTTGAAAAATACAAAGTATGTGATGCTTGTCAAATGGGAAAACAAACTAGAATTTCTTTTAAAGCAAAAAATGTAGTCTCAACTACTAGACCTTTGGAACTTCTGCATATGGACTTATTTGGTCCAATTAGTACCATTAGTCTAGGTGGCCATCAATATGCTCTTGTTATTGTTGATGACTATTCAAGATATACCTTTGTTATTTTTATTGCTTACAAGGATGAAGCTTCCAAAGGATTTGAAAAGTTTTGCAAAAAGGTTCAAAATGAAAAAGAAATTTGTATTTCAAGCATTAGAAGTGATCATGGCAAAGAATTTGAAAATCAAAGCTTTTCAAGATTTTGTGATGAAAATGGAATTAATCATAACTTTTCAGCTCCTAGAACTCCTCAACAAAATGGAGTTGTTGAGAGGAAAAACATAGTTCTAGAAGAATTTTCAAGAACAATTTTTGTGAAAATAGTTCAGCAAAATACTTTTTGGCTAAAGCCGTGAACACTTCTTGCTATATCTTAAATAGAATTTTAATTAGGCCTCTGCTTGATAAAACTCCATATGAACTATGGAAAGGAAGAAAGCCTAATATCTCATATTTTCGTGCATTTGGTTGTAAATGCTTCATCTTAAATAATAATAAAACTAACTTGGGTAAATTTGATTCTAAGAATGATGAAGGAATATTTTTAGGATATTCAACATCTAGTAAGGCTTATAGAGTTTTCAATAAGAGAACTCTAGTGGTAGAAGAATCTGTACATGTAACTCTTAATGAGTCTAACCCAATTTGTAGTAGAGAAGTTTCCTTTAAAGATGATGCATATTTTATTCCAAGAATGGAAACTCTACTCTTATTGTTGACCCAAAAGAGAGTCCACCTCAAGCAAATGAAGAGATAAAAACTCCCAATTTGGACCAACCATCCTCAAGCCAACAAGAGGAAAGTCTACCCAAAGATTGGAGGTATGTAAATTATCACCCGATTGATCAAGTGATTGGTGATCCTTCACAAGGGGTAAGAACTCGCTCTTCTATTAGAAATATTTACAATTTTGTAGCTTATTTGTCTCAAGTAGAACCTAAGACATTTACAGAAGCTGAAAAAGATAATGATTGGATAATTGCAATGCAAGAAGAAATAAATCAATTTGAGAGAAACAATGATTGGAAACTAGTTCCAAGACCTAAGAATCATTCAATAATTGGAACTAAATGGGTATATAGAAATAAGATGGATGAAAATGGAATAGTAACTAGAAACAAGGCTAGACTAGTTGCTAAGGGATATATCAAGAAGAAGGAATAGACTTTGATGAGACCTATGCTCCCATAGCTAGATTAGAAGCTATTCGAATGTTATTAGCCTTTGCATGCTTTAATAAATTCAAGCTATTTCAAATGGACGTAAAAAGTGCATTTTTAAATGGCTTTATAGAAGAAGAGGTTTATGTTGAGCAACCTCTTGGATTTGAATATCCTAGTCTTCCAAATTATGTCTACAAGCTTTCTAAAGCTCTATATGGGTTGAAGCAAGCTCCAAGGGCATGGTATGAAATACTAAGTAAATTTTTGATTGACAATGATTTTGTAAGAGGTAGAACAGACACAATTCTCTTCACAAAAACTCACAAAAATGACACTTTGATAGTTCAAATATATGATGATGTTATATTTAGTGCTACTAATGAATCTATGTGTCAAGAGTTTGCAAAGTGCATGCAAGGTGAATTTGAAATGAGCATGATGGGAGAACTTACCTACTTCATTGGACTTCAAATCAAGCAACTAAAAGGAGGCATCTTTATCAATCAATCAGAAGTACATTAAAGACCTACTAAAGAGGTTCGGGATGGAAAGCTCAAAGCCACTTGGAACGCCTATGAGCACAACTACTAAACTTGATCTTGATGAAAGAGGTAAAACTGTAGATTCTAAAACTGTAGGTGTTTTACTTTATTTGACTGCAAGTAGACCTGATATAATATTCAGTGTATGCATGTGTGCTAGATTTCAATCTAATCCTAAGGAATCACATGTAGTTGCAGTAAAAAGAATCCTTAGATATCTACAAGGAACCCAAACCATAGGATTATGGTACTCTAGAGAATCATCTTTTGAGCTTGTAGGATATTCAGATGCTGATTTTGCTGCATGTAGGTTAGATAGAAAAAACACAAGTGGAAATGCCAATTCTTAGGTACAATGTTAACCTCTTGGTTTTCCAAGAAATAAAATTCCATTGCACTATCAACCGCCGAGGCGGAATACGTTGCAGCCGGAAGTTGTTGTGCCCAAGTATTATGGATGAAACAACAATTAGAAGACTATGGCATGAACCTCAAAAACATCCCAATATTTTGTGATAATACTAGTGCTATCAACCTAACCAAGAACCCTATTCAGCACTCTAGAACAAAGCACATAGAAATAAGACATCATTTCTTAAGAGACCATGCAAAAAAATGTGACACAAGACTAGAACTCATACCTTCAGAAGACCAAATAGCTGACATTCTTACCAAACCCCTAAGTGAAGCTAGTTTTTATAATATTAAAATGTTGATGGGATTGTTGGATTATGATAAACTGAATGTCTGATTATTTCATAATTCATCATCTGCATAGTTTGACATCTAGTGAAAGAGTATTAATTCTTGTTTAAATATCTTCCTCACTCAAGATGTCATAAATAAACAAATTCCGTGTTACAATTCAAGACTGAAAATTTTCTTAAGAGTCTAGTCGACTGGTAAATCTGTTCCAGTCGACTGGTAAGTCTCTGCCAATTCTTCTAGTCGACTGGTGAGTCTTATCCAGTCGACTGGTACATCTAGACTTTGTTTGGAGCCATTTAATACTCAAATATTAATTTTTTTTTTGATAAATTCTCTTTGATTTGGCATTGGACAAATCAAGTGATAAGCTTGAATTTAGATTTAAGAATTACTTTTGAGCTATTTATTTATCAAGCATGAGCTAAATATGAAACTTTCTATTATATATGCTTGAGTTTGAAAAATAATGATTATCTTTGCATTAAATTGATAATCAACTACCAATGAGGCTTGTTAAGTTTTATCCAATTTTATTTCTCTTAAAAGTAAAAATAATTACTTTAGACTTTTTGAAAAGGGAAGAAAATCTGATTTATTGGTAAAAGAGAAAACCTTTTGGTAAATCAAGTAATGAGTTAAAACTCTTGTCATTTATTGATTAAGTGTAAGATACTATAAGCATTGAGGTTATTTTGAAGATTTATAATGATTAAAAATTGTTTTATATTTCTTAATATCTTGTAAAATGATTTTTTTCTCAATATGTTTCATCAAAATATTTTCAATAGCATATTTTGAAGGGGAGCTCTTCTTTGAAATCCACCCTTTTTTATTATGACAAAAAAGGGGAGAAAAATAAGAATATTAGAGATCTTGTTAGACCTTATTCTTAAGAAATAAGAATATTAGAGATCTTGTTAGACCTTATTCTTAAGATTTTTGTTACCATAAAAAAAGGAGAGATTGTTGACCCTGAATGATTTAGATAATGACAAAAATCTTAATTAAAGCACTAATGAATATTACTTAAGTAATACAGATTGTTAATAGTGCTTATACATCAAAGGAGATCAAGATTGTAGAAATTGGTGAATCAAAGTTGATGATCTCAAAAGTCAATAAGCTCTCCAAAAGATCAAATTCGAGAATAATTTAATGCAACTTCAAAGTCAATAGAGATAAATTATAAGTTTGAATCCTAAAATACACTTTGTAAGCATTTCAATTTTTAAGAGCTAATTATATTTGCATTACATTTTATTATATAGTCTTAATTAATTGAAGATATAAAATCTCCAAGTGACTCTATTAAGTGTAAATAAATTAATTGGGCTCAATACTTAACATTTTCTAATTAAATTTAAGAAGAATTCATGTTGACATAGAAAATTACTTGAGCATTTGTAATATATCATTCTTCATATATCTTGTACATATATTATGCTTAAATTTGTAATATGTTTTGTCATCACCAAAAATGCCTTAATCAAGAAATTGATTAGATTAATTCTGATGATAACAAAACAGTTTTGAAGTGTTTAACTCGTGTGTTTAATGTGCAAGAAAGTTTGATTCAATTAGGAGATTTTTTGGAACTCAAAAATCCAAAAAGAATAAAGAGATATGAAGAAAATTGATGCTGAAAACACTGTTCATCAAGAAAACACTGTAGCAGTCCTTAAACAGTGACCCAGTTGACTGGGTGAATAATATAGTCAACTGGTAAAATAGGCAGAAGGTTTCCAGTCGACTGGTAAGTCTACCTAGTCGACTGGTAACACTGTAGCAGCAAAAATGTGATTTTTAAAGAGGATCCAATCGACTGGTATCACGACCTAGTCGACTGGAAGTTCAAAAATATGACCGTTGGGACTCGAAATCTGAGATTTTAAAGGCATAATCAATTCAAATTAAAGTCTAACGGCCATATTAATTGATGGCTATATAAACCTACTCAATTCAGCATTCAACAAAGAGGAGAAGACATTCAAAAAGAGTAGAACACACACAATCAAGTCATTCATTCTTTGAAACTCAAAAAAGCTTTGAAATACTCATGTTGAGTCATTCTTCAAGTTTTACTTTGAAAGAGAGACATTATTCAGTTGTATAAGCTTTCATTTGCTGTCTCTCTACCATTTACTTTACAACATCTTTTGTAAAGGGATTACTTCCGAAATGAAGGGGATTACTTCCGAGAGGAAGGGGATAGCTTCCGAGAGGAAGGGATTGTAAGGTTTGTACAACACTGGCGAAGTTGTACAACTAAGTTACTTAGTGGATTACTTCAAGGATGTTCCTTGAAGAGAGTGGACGTAGGGTCGGAACGAATCCGATATTGCCGAACCACTATAATCTGAGTTTGCATCCTCTACTTTTAAAATCTTTATTTACAACGCATTACTTGTCTTAATTATTTGCTGCTTATACGTTTTTATAAACTTGTATTAATTTCGCAAAAAGTTTTAAAAACCCAATTCACCCCTCCTCTTGGGTTGAAACCTCGATCTACATCAATAATGACCCAAGAAGTGTTTCGACATCAAGTTTGTCGATATCTTTGGCCTCTTGAATAGTTATCTTCTTTGGTTTCCAAGTGGGTGGCAGAGATCTTAAGATTTTTCTCGTTAGTTCAAACTCCTCAATGTTCCTACGAAGAAGCTTCAAACCATTAACAATAGATGTGAAACATGAGTGCATTTAAGAAATTGTTTCGTTTGAAGACATTTTAAAAGATTCATATTCGGATACTATCATATAGATTTTTGATTTTTTAACCTCAATATTTCCTTCATATGTAACTTGCGATTTATCCCAAATCTCCTTAGCCGAAACATATGTGAAAATTTTATAATATTATGATACATCTAAAACACAATGTAAAATACTTGTGGCTCTACTATTGAGAGACATCATTCTACAATCCTCATTATTGAACTCAGTTTTGAGTTTAGGTATTGTATGATTGATTTCTCCAATAGTTATTTCCTTTGTAGGAATTTTAAGTCCTTCCTCAATGACTCTCCATAGATTATAATCTTGTCCTTAGACAAAGATTTTCATCCTGTTTTTTCAATAGTTATAGTTGGAGACATTGAACAAGGGAGGCCTAGTGTAGGAATGTCCCTCGGAATAGTTATTCGATGCCATCGGATCAACTCAAGGATTTTAAGCCTAAAATTGAGAACAAAGCTCTGATACCAATTGTAAACTGAGGTTCCAACCCAAGAGGGGGTGAATTAGGTTTTTAAAAACTTTTACTAATTACTCGTAAGTTTATAAAAATAGTTAAATGCACGAGTGTATAAATAAGTAATGTGCTTTAAATAAAAGAGTTTAAGGAATAGAAAATGCAAACTCAGTTTATAGTGGTTCGGTAATATCAGATTCATTCCGACCCTATGTTCACTCTCTTCAAGGAACCTCCTTGAAGTGATCCACTAAAACTCTTAGTCGTACAACTTCACAGGTGTTGCACAAACCTTACAAACAATCTCTTCCACTTGGAAGCTTATACCTTCCTCTCAGAAGCTAATCTCTTCCTTATGAAAGTTAATCCCTTTACAATAAATATGAATTGTTGTAAAGTAAATAGTAGAGAGATAGCAATGAATACTTTTACAACTGAAAAATATCTCCATTTCAAAGTAAAGCTTGAAGAATGGCTTAACGATGAATGTTTCAAAGCTTTTGTGTATTAATGAGCAAAAACTGAATTGAATGTGTAATCTCTTGTTCTTAAATGCTCATTGGAGTGGGTTTATATAGCATTGAATCGATATGGTCGTTTGACACTGACTTGGTATTTTTGGTGCATTAAATGCTCAAGTTTGGTGCCTTAATGATAATATTTTTTGAATTACTAGTCGACTAGATCTTATTACCAATCGACAGGGTCAAGTGAAAAGTTTCACTTTTAAGGCTGTGAAGAGTACTAGTCGACTGGGTTATTTGTACCAGTCGACTGGAGACATTTTTTTCAATATGCCAGTCGACTGGTATTGATCACCCAGTCGACTGGGGATATACTATCCCACATCCCAATCGTCTGGTGTAGGGATCCAGTCGACTGGGTTACCTTTCAACCCAGTTTTGAAATGTTTTGAAATGTTTTTGACTTAAAAACGTTTGAATAAATAGTTTTGTTAAAATGCTCTTACAAAAAGAGCCATAAGACAAGCTAGTTACTTGAACATAAGAGATTTACAACTTGTTTCATTACCTTATGCCTATACTAGATCTTCTGTCTTGACTTGGTGTCTGATACGGGTTGAGTTCTTGCATCTTGATTCTTTGCTGTAGTTTTTATTGTTTAAAACACTTAGGTAATACTATTAGTACAATTAGAGTTATGCTTTGTCATTATTAAAATTTAGATGAGGGTCAACACTCATTAATTCTCAAAAGCTTTGAAAAATTTATTGTTGAGCCATTCTTCAAGCTTGTTCTTGAAAGAGAGATATTGTTTATTTGTAAAAGCACTTATTGCTATCTCTTTACCATTTACTTTACAACAAATTTCATTTATTATAAAGGGAAAGAGTTGGTATAACTCTTAGAGTGTTTAGGATTAAACACTTCATTGTAGCTTCCATGAGAAAGAGATCAGTTGTAAGGTTTGTACAACACCTGTGAAGTTGTACGACTAAAGTTTTAGTGGATTACTTCAAGGAGGTTCTTTGAAGAGAGTAGATGTAGGGTCGGAAGGAATCTAATATTGTCGAACCCACTATAAATGGAGTTTGCACTTTCTCTTCCTTAAATTCTTTTACTTTCAAGCATATTATTTGATTGGGTGCTTTCTGTATTTAACTGTTTAAAAACTTGCAAGTTAATCAGCAAAAGTTTTTAAAACCCAATTCACCCCCTCTTTGGTTTGAACCTCAGTTTACACTTTGGCAACTAATTGGGCCTTGAATTTTTCAATAGACCCATCAGCACAAAATTTCCTTTTAAACACCCATTTACAATCTATGGACTTTCTATCCTGAGGAAAATCACACAGTTCCCAGACTCTATTTCTTTTGATCGAATCAATTTCATCTTTCATGGAATCCAGTCACATATTCGATTCTTGTGATTTCATTGCTTCCGTAAAACATAAAAAATATGATGGCTCACATGAATATAAATAATAATTGTCCATCCAAGTGGGAGGTGCTCTAGGTCTCTTGCTGCCAATTATAGGTTGGATGAGTTATGATGTGCCTCTATTGTAGGTTCTGCTATATGTATCACTTCATCATCCATAATTGAATTTGGTTCAGGGTTATTTTCAAGAATATCTACGTAATAGTCATCATCTATTACGAATAGAGGTTCATTTTCTTCCTGAACTTATTCTTCTTCCTCTAGATTTTCTAAAAAATTAACATCTCTACTTTCAATAACTTTATTTTCTTTATGATAAAACCTATAGCGTTTTGACATTTGAGAATAAGCTATGAAAATTCATTTCAATGATTTGAAACACAATTTATCTATAATCTAAGATGGAAACAAAAATATGCACAATGCACCCCATTTCCTTAGATGACTTAAATCAGGTTTACGACCATTTCATAACTCATAAGGTGTTGACTCGACAAATTTAGTGGAAATATGACTTATTATATAGTTTTTCATAATCAATGCCTCTCTCCAAATTCTTTTGAAGAGATTTGAGTGTTATAGCATACATCTTATTACATTCAATAATGTTTTATTTTTTTTCTCTACCATCCATTCTATTGTAACATATAAAATATAGTTGTATGCCTTATAATTCCATGTTCTATGTAAAAATTGTCAAAATCACTTAAATTGTATTCCTTTCCTTTATCAATCCTTAACACTGTAATGTTCTTTCTAAGTTGATTTTTTTTACTTTTGTCTTATACCTCTTAAAACACTCAAAAGCTTTTGATTTCAAGCATATAAGATATACATAAGTAAACTTGGAATAGTCATTTATAAAAATAATAAAGTATTCCTTAATACCATGGGTTTTTACACTCAAAGTGCCACATATATCTGAGTGCACCAAATCAAGAGTTGACTAGATCTTTGACCTATCTTAAAGGGTTTTCTAGTCATTTTTCCAGTTAAACAATGTTGACACTATTGCATGACATTATGTTTGAAAAAAATGGCAACAGATTCATCTTAATTATTTGTTTCATCTTATATTTATCAGAGTGTCCTAATCTTAAATGCCACAATTCACGTGCAGAATAATCAAGAGACAAAGAATAATTCAAAATTGCATCATTTTTATTATTGTTCATCATAGACAAACAAAATAAATCATGATTGAGCACAAACTTGCTCATAGCAAAAAAAAAAAAAATTTCCTTCTCAATGGATATCATCTTGTTATGGAACCTAACATCTAGCCCCTTCTTAAGAAGTACAGGAACAAAAACCATATTACACCTCATCCCGAGTGCATAGATCACATTCTTAAGGACAATGATATTGTCCCCAAGATCCATATTGTAAGATTCAATACCATCTACATCCAAGTAGGTATTATTACCTATGAAAATCCTTTATTCCCCTTTGGATAGCTACTTATAGTCAGTCATCCCCTCATTTGTCTTGGCAATATAGTGGGTTACACCAGAGTCAATCCACCACCCATCTATGTCTATGGCCACAACATTGCTCTCAATCACTCCAACAAACTCTTGTGTGCTAGATCCTCCTTGTTACGGGTGTCTTGAATCACCCTTATTTTCTTGTTTGTTTTCCGGGTAGTTGAACTTGAAATGTCCATTGTTGCCACATTTATAACAAGCATCCTGAGAAGTTACCAATTTTGTATTATTGGAATGTTATGGCACCAGATCCTTGAAGAAAGGTTTTCGAGGGTCGAGCTGGTGATTATAATTTTTTGGTTTGGGCTAAGCTAGAAACAACTTATCTTGTTGCACAAGGTTTAGTTCAGGTCATTTTCTCATGACTATCAAATCTTACACGATTGCCAACATGGATGGCAAATCACTCACATTCTTAATGGTGCCACTAAGTCTCAAAGTAGTAGTCTAATGTATGAGGCAAACTATTTAGAATAGTTTCCACCTGCATTTTCTGTGGAATCTGAGTTCCAACAATTTCCAAGTCCTTGGCCATGAAAATCATCTTATTATAGTGTTCCATCACAGTTTCACTCTCTTTCATCCTATAAGAATTATAGTTACAAAGGAGAAGTTGTATGTTCACCTCAGAAATGGAGTCATACTTTTCCTTGATGGCATTCCACAAATCTTTTGAAGTTTTATAATTTTCAAAACTTTTATTAGAATATCATCCATGAACATCAACATAAGGCTATTTGGTTATTGTCATTTACTTGGCACTGCTCAAACTCCTTTTTCTGAGCATCAGTGGGATTCTCATCGAGGGTTGTAGCAATGTCGTCGATTACGTAATCAATGTTGTCATGGATAAGGTCATACCTTATTTTCCTACTCTACATATTATAATTTTCACCATTAAAATTCAATTTTTACTAGTTCAGAAACAATTAGTTTGCTAGCCATTTCGAAAAAGATTGTACTGAATTTTTTTTAGAAAATAAAGTTTTTAGAAGAAAAAAACTTAATTGCTTAAATTTAAAAGTGTAAATGTAATCTGACCTCCTAGACGGTCAGTTGAAGATAAAAGCATGATCTAGGAATGGAGAGAACTCGTCAAAATCTTTGAGAAAAAAAGGATTAAAAACTGAACTGGGCGCTTGGAGGACTACTAGATGATTGGATGGGCGTTTAGATGGCTGATAGGTGATTAGTTGGGCGTTTGGTGGGCTACTAGCTACTGACTGGGCATCTAGTAAGTAGCTAGGCATCTAAGGTTCTTCTAGGATCCTAGTAGGGTTTCGAGTGAAGAAAAAAAATTCGATTTTTCTTAGCTCTGGTACCAGTGTTTTGTTTCTGTTTTTTTATTTCTACTAAAAAATAAGGATATCTCAGAGAGAAAGAAAAAGAATAATAAGAAATTTGAAAAAAAATTTTGGGGCTGTGATGATGACTGATTCTTACTCGCTTCACTTGTTCAACAATGGGATGATCCCATCTATTTATAGAGGCTTCCAGCCTCATCTCTGCCCCTAATAACAACCTCATTTGAAAATCGAATTGTGGATAATCTTTATCCATCCACATTTCGTAATTTTCTCCAACTAATGATAAGGTAAAGTCTTATCCCTCATATTTAGGGAAAAACTCTACTTGTTGACTGAGTTTCTCCAACGGATAAAAAGATACCTTTATCCCTTTGATTTCAGGATAAGCTCTTCATGTTGGCTGAATAGCCATAACTAACACTACTTGTGTCACTGTGAGAAGAACAATAGATTTTGTTATAACAAGTTATAACAAGCTGCATAATTTCTGTCTGCCATGGTGAAATGAGTTCGAAAATTTTGCAATTTGGGAAAGAGATATGAATAGACTTAAGTACCCATAACTCTTGTAGATTACCAAATTGATGTTTTTCGATGTTTATAGGGTCGTCCATTTGCTCTTTTGAAAAAAGAACTGTATGGCATGTTGATATAGTAATTTGTAATACTGAAAACAGTTCTTTTATCCTCAAATCGTTTAGGGTGTATTTAATATAACAAAAGATGAGAGAAAAGAAAATTATGAAGATACATGTTTTCTTTCATTTGTTTAGTAGAGGTGATAAAAAAACTAAAGTTTCATTTGTTTCTATGTAAATTTTATTACAACATAAAACCAATTTCATGTACAATGAATTTCACGTAAAATTATAAATTTTCAATTAATTTTTTTTGCTTGGTTAAAGTTTGAAAATGAATGATAAAAAATACAAAAAAAATAAATAAAGAGAGAAAATTAGTGATATAATATGTGAGAGAAATTTTAGGAAAGTAGCAAAGTGATTTATTTTACACAAAAAAATAACCATTTTCCAATCATTTGTAAAACGACTTATGCTAAAAAAAATATAGAAGTTGTTTTATCACCCAGTAGTGTAAAATCCTATTTTATATGAAATTAATTTTCATAGAATTCAAACACTAATAAAATACTATTTTATATGTATTTAATTTTCAGGCTATCATTTTCCATTGAAACAAACGGAGCCTAAGAGAAAAGTACTTTTCTTCGACTCTTGTTTAGTAAAGTGGAAAAGTGAGAAGAAAGAAAATGTGAATAGTATTAGTTTTACCATTATATCCTTCGTAATGTTAATGGATATTAATATGGGAGATTATATTTGGATTAATTGGTAAATTGACAATCCATATTTTTTCTCTCATATTTTCCACTCTTCAGTCATTCCAATTTTAAAAGATTATGATTTGTACATGCAAGTAGAAAACATCAATTATCTTAATTTTCTTTTCTCTCAATTTTCTTTTTCTCGATTTTCTCTTACTTATACTAAATAAAAGAAAAGTTCATTTCACATACTTTTTTTTTCTTTTCACTTATCTATTCAACTAAACACACTTTTAGTGTTTTCATAAACAAATTTTCGAAAGCTGTTTTGGGAAACATGCTTGTTTCCGATAACATCTTTATGATATTTTTTGTTATTTTTACAATTGCTTTTCATGATATAATTATTAAAATACATTTAAAATTGGTTAATATTTTTTTTTTCATTTATATTATAATCCCATTATGTTGTAATAGATTTTAAAATAACAATTATCCAAACATGATTGAAAACAGTAACAGAAAACGGTTTTCTGTTCAACAAAAAAAAAATCAAAACATGCCCAATAATCAAACAATATAATAGAACCAATAAAAAAGTCAGTCTATTTGATTTGGTTGCTTACAAATCACTTAGTTGCAGTGCTGAAAGGTGGAGGATAATTAAGCACCTTGCCTTTTTCAGTTCTCCCTCGAAGTCAAGGCATTTTCGATCCAAACATTTCGGTTTTGTGAATAAATTCAATGTTCTGTTTCGTTGTTTGTTTTAATTGTTTTGACTTGTTTCAAATTGTTTCAACTGAATTTTATGGTTATTTTGTAATTTTAATGATAAGTTGAGGTATTTTAAGATTAAAACATTCAATTACCTATTTTTTTTTTCAATACATTTTAACGATTCAAAAATCAAAATTAAGGATTTTGGCGGACAAGTATAATCTGGTGTTGGTTAATTCATAGCTTCTATATTTTTGTCATTTTATGTTTGGATAGCAATAATTTTATTACGATTTTATCTATATTTAGAAATGTATGTAATTTAACTAGTATATATTTAAAACTGATGTCAAAACCGAAATGTTTCATTCCAATAACTAAAATGAACCGTCATCCAGCTTCAATAACTAAAATGAAATATTGTCCGGGCGATATTGCGGCCTAGTTCAATACCCATCCCACACCATAATCACACAAAGCCTTGAAATTAAATGCATTTAGATGAACCTACTTTTAAGAACAACCAAGACATAACTGTCTCATGGAACTGATCTCACATCCAAACAAATTAAACAACCCAAAGTCTTAATACCAGTTTTCTCATGCCTATCACCACCGCTGGCACCAATTCTCCAAACCCGTGATACAAATATGCTACACTAACCGTTTAAACATTGCTTCTATGAGAGGATAGGAAAGGTTTGCTATACAGGATGAGCCTAAAAGCAAGGTAAAGGAGATTGCATTCTCATTGGTTGGTTTCCTCATCCTATAGGGCTCGTTAAACTCAACACTGATGGTTATGTCCAAGGAAGCATGAACTTGGCAGGTGCAGGTGGAGTTCTCAGAGACCATAACGGAAACTGGCTCAAGGGATTTAATGTCAAACTCGGCTGCTGTGATAATATAACAGCTGAGCTTTGGGCACTCAAATATGGTCTGGAAATGGCTGCTAGGATGGGATACCGTTTGGTGGAGGTGGAGCTTGATTGTAAAACTATTGTTGATTTATTTGGGGATACTTTCAAGGATGTCATCCTTTAAGTCCCATTATTGATACTTGCAGATTGGAGAGCCTTTCCTTCATTGAGTACCGGATCCGCTATGTTTCCAGGGAAGATGGATTAGCTAAACATGGCTGCAAGTCTAATATCGAAGATATTTGTGTTTGATGTTTTATTTGAGGACAAAACTAGGGTTTCATTCCCTAGAATGGTTGTGTAACTGAATTGCATCCTTTATTACCACAAAAACCGTGCCAAAGTGTAGTTTTTTTTAGCTATTTAAATAAAATGTTTTGGTTTCGATCTGTTTCGATACGTCATTTCGGATTTGATGATATTTTCAAATATGTATCTATTAAATTACATATCTTTAAAAAATGTATATAATTATAAATATAGATCATAATAAAACAATTATTATTCAATCATCAATTATTTTGAAATTTCAATAAATATTTTCATCTCTTATTTTGAAATTTGAAAAGGTATTGCTTTTCTTCATAGAGCTGTACCGCCGAGACAGAGTGAAAGGGTGAGCGGAGATATGAAGATCACATTAAGAAAATCAAAGATTCACAATCGCTAATTAAAGAGAGAGTGAAAAATTGAAAATCCCTAGATTACCACTTTAAAATTGCCAAAAATATTGGACTTGTAATATTTCATACGAAATATGGTGTTTTACCCATTTTGGCCAAAACAAAAAGCAAAACAAAGTGTAGAGATGTTTTGTTTCAATTAACTGTTGAAACCAAAATATTTCGACAATTTCGAACAAAACGAAACAAAATTTACAACCTTACCAAAAACAAAGCTTTGTCAAAGACAATTGTCCTGACCGTTGGAGCTGCAAATGCAGAACCTATTCACTATAAGCCCATAAAGCAAAGCAATAATAGACTACCTTGCAAGTAACCAACCCTTTGCAGCCTTGGTAGTTTTATTGATATTGTCCCCTCCTCAAGTAAACAGGCCCAAGGGACACTTAAGGAAAAACCACAGATTACCTTGTTACACGCTGTCGATCATTGTAGGGAATAGATTAACTGGAGATATGATTCGAGTTTAATCAAGTAAAATTGACTAACAAAAACCTTAAAAAGAGTCGTCTCAAATTGATTATCAATTTATCATGCATCAACTTAATTCTAAAATAAGTAGTTACAAAAACTGAAAGATAACCAGTATCAATAATGATATCAATTTAGTTTCAAGCATTACAACTAAAAGAGTAAAGAAAACTTTAATCAAAAACTTTAATCATGTTAGATCTCAATAGAAACTGAAAAGGTTCTACAATGTCCAAATGAAGCTAACAATCGCTAAGGACCAACAGCAATGGACGAGAGAAATAGACATACGAAGGACAGAGATCATCATCCGATTGCCCCCAACATGGACAAATACAAACTGAATGAAACGAAATTACTGATATCGAATGTGAACTGTCTGCTTAGTTACTTTGTCAGCTGTCTGCACATATTGCAAGAACAAGCACCTATACACATTCACGACAAGCAACCCAAATTTTTGGTTTGAAACTTCTATGAGGATTCCATACTCAAAAGAAAGTCCCAATGCAAATCAAATATAACCATTCTCCAAAAACCAAAAAAGACCAGAAACTCACCAGTAAACGTTATAGCAAATCCATCTTCAAACAGAACCAGCATTGTATTCATCAATGGTCTGTTTCATACCAACCAAGTGAGAGAGTACATACTCCAGTTTCTTGCAACATATCTCGTTTGCTATTCTTGCACTGTAATCACACTTCTCAAATGGACGATACTCACATGCACTTTTGATCTCATCCCTCAATGTCACTTGAATGTCCTGATTTTTTTTTACAAAATTGAACAAACACCAAAAAATTTCATATCTTTTGGCCCTAATTTCTATATCTATCATCTTATTAATCAATTCAAAGAAAATCAACCTTTAACAAGCCAGATATAGTTTGACCTAAATTACAACAATTTATCCATTAAAAACATAAAGAGTCTAAATATTAATAGGTAATCTTTTATCAGGGAAATGAGGGACCTTGATCAATTGCATGAATTCACGGCAATGGTTGTTGATGAATTCTTTCCTGGGACCTGTAGGGTTTGCCAGCTCATCCATCACCCCTCCTGCAAGCTCCAAAACCCTAACGATTCTCTGCATCAAAATGAAAAAGTTAAAAAAAAAAAAAATCAAACGAAACCAAAAGAAACTAACTTTTAAATTTCTCTGTAGAACCTAACTTAACAAAACGAACACAGTACTACAAAATTAGATTTACCTTTTCCACATTTTGAAGCCTCTGCAAAGATGTGTTTTGCGTCTGCGAATCCATGGGATTTTTACGCCTATGCGCAGTTTGAGTTAACGCATGCGGCAACTCTCTTCTTTAAAAGGATTGAAACGCCACCGTTTTTATATACATAAAAACGGCGACGTGTAACCTGACGCTGACGTGGATGAGGTGATAGGTGACTCGCTTAAGCTTAGACTAACCCGTGCGGTAGATCTACCTAACAAACCACTTAGATTGTACGAAGCACAAACCTAGAGAGTGCGAGACAGAGAGAGAGGAAGTGATGACTGCATCAAAGCTACAGGCTCTATGGAACCATCCAGCAGGACCCAAAACCAGTGAGTTGACTCGCTCTATTATTTTTCTCTAATCTGATTTCTTTGTTTTTTATAAATCTAAACAACTTTTGTTATTGTACATTTCTGCGAGTTTAGAGTCTTTTCTGTTTGGATCATTGGCTATATAATCCTCGATTTTCGAATTTATGGTCTTCATTTATAATTTGTGTTTGCCCCAAATCTCAAATTATAGCCTGGATTTTTAACTAACTTCAAATTTTTTGAACTACCGTAAATAATAGAAGGGGCTAAGTTGGTTTTTTTTCCTTTACTCTCCGTTTGGTTTAAAATCCATAGATTTTGTTAAGCTACTGTGTTTGGTTTCCTAATAAAGTGTAGAATTAATTATGTTTGGTTTGCTATTTAAAATATAGAATTCTGAATTCTAGTAGAATAGAGTAAGCTTTTAACAAGTTCTATCAAAATTGATTGAATTTGCAAAAGAACTCTAGACATAAGGTTTTGTAAATGGATTTTACACTCTTAAGTAAAACTATACCGAATATAAAAATTTATTCAAGTTCATTTATAAATGAATTCTAGTTTTAGTTCATTTGAAAATGATCTGAATTCGATTTTGATAGGGAAGCTTTGTGAATCTATATACCTGGCCGATTAGTTGTGAGTATTTTCAAAATGTAAAAAACTTGATTAAATCATGGGGCTCTTATATATCTTAAATTGAATAAAGAACATTGAAACATAATGAAATTAATTGATTAGAAATGATTTTGTGTTTTTCTATGCTAAATCATGTGCAATAAGTATCTTATAATTTCAATGTATAATGTGGAACCAAACATTTGTTTGTGACCATAATTGGGAATTACATTGCATAATTACTAGAGAATCTGAGATGTGTTAAATTCTTATAAAGGGCATACGTAGAATGAACTCTTAACTTGTGACTAGAGAACCCAACCTAATTATTAGTTTTTCATTGTGAAGTGTGATTTATCAGATAAATCATTGGTGGTTGATATTAATAAGTCATTTGTTGTTTCTTAATTTGTGCGTATCTATTATTAATAATTTGTGGTGGCAGTTCATTTTTGGGCACCAACTTTTAAATGGGGCATCAGCATAGCCAATATTGCAGACTTCTCTAAACCACCTGAGAAACTTTCATATCCTCAGCAAATAGGTACATGCTGTTTGATGTTCTTGTAAATTTATAGATAGATATATTTTCATTGACACAAACACATCCACGTGTATACATAACATTCATTCAGAAGTACATACATTATACCAACTCTTTCTCTCACTCATGTATTTACTCGCTTATGGCTGCATATTTAAGAACAAAGGTGATTTTTTTCTACAACTTGTTTTAATAATTTCATATCTCTTATCAAGTTTCACTGCTCTTATATTCTTTTCACTCTCATGTCCTATCCAGCGGTTACATGCACTGGAGTTGTCTGGTCGCGCTACAGCACTGTAATTACTCCGGTAAGTTGATTGTTGATGATATGACCACCCTTTAGAAGATACTCATTATGTGATACATTTGATGGTGTTATGTGGCATCTTGGCAGACAAGGTCACATCCTGGCTTATGTACTTTTGTGACCAAATGCACATATTCTGGAATTCTGCTTGTGTATGGAGTAACTTTGTTTTCTTGTTATTATGTATTATAAATCATGGAAGTCTCTTTTCATTCGACACATTTGGGAGTTGAAAGTTTTTGGATCAAACTTTCAAGGTTTGAGTGTATTTTTAGAGTGGGAGATGTTTTGAATTGGAAATGTGAACTTTCAAGGATAAAAGAGAAAAAGGTTAGATTTGCCTAATTTTTGGATTGAATTTATAATGTTAGCTCTAGAAAGAGAGAGCAGTGAATGTTTGGTGTGATGATCTTAGCTACTTAACATAGAGTTGTGAGAAACGTACGTAAGCTTTCAAAGTGCTAGAAGAAAATAAACTTCGATTTTCTCTACCATTTTATTGAACTTAAGATTCTGGGTTATCTTTTGTTTTTATTGATGTTTGTTTGTACTTACCATATTCTTCCTTTAGTATATTTTGAATGAAGAATTTTCTTCTTTTGTTTCTCTTGATGATTCTGATTACAGGAGTAGGTTTTGTTTTGATTCTGGTTTTACCTTACTTCTGAATTGCAGAAAAACTGGAATCTTTTTAGCGTAAACATTGCAATGGCTGGGACAGGCATGTACCAACTTGCACGCAAAATACAGTAAGTGAAACCGATTTTATATTATCTGTTTCCGTTTTTTAACTTGGTATTTATGGGCATAAGGAATGTGTTCTTGTGATGCTTTCTCTATGTTCTTATTTGGTGTCGATTTTTCATAGCCACTTATATTGGCAACTCCAAGATGGGCTTTAATTTGTTCATTCATTTTCAGGCATGATTACTTTTCTGAGGCAGAGGCTGCCAGTGCGAATGAATGATGACGAAATCTTCAAAACCTCATCGTATCCTGTGGTGATGAGGCCATGTTGTCTCCTTGCCTTGAAGTTGATTGGAGTTCAACATGTGATATGCTCTGTTGTGGAGATTTATAATGGATGTTGACTGTCGTTGTGCTACCAGAGTTTGAAATGGTTAATAATATTTTGTTTAGATGCCACTTTTCTTCACTTATGTTTCATCCATTCGCATTGCGTTGACTATTTGCATTACACAGTCCCTGTTATGTCATAACAGTCCAGGAGGCTTGTTTCTTTCCAGTTCAACCTGGTGAAATGTTGAGCCAGTGGCTCATACTGGAGGTTCTGATATTCAAATATTGTTGATAATACTGATTAGATTTGCATTTTCAAGCCTTATGTTGGTTGGTACAACCTTGCAGAAGAATAAATCATTGAACGACTGAACTACCTTTGGTTCACGATCAGGATTTAGGTGAGATACTGTTGTCCAATGTTTGATTCATGGATTTACAGTTATATTAAGATTGTATTAAAGTAAAAATGATTAAAATGCCTTTACATACAAATAGGTAAAAGTTGATCAGATTAGGACAATAACTCAATCCTCGAAACCAAGCGGACCATTATATTTTGGATAAGAGGCAATTTACAAGAGGAGAGTTTTGATGGATCCATGCTTTTTCCGGTTTTATTCTTTCCATGTCTGCTACCGGGCGAAAAACAGAACAATTTCAATACTAGAACCGTTTTAACATACATTCAATTCAGTTGACATTCTGTACGGTAAAATAAAGATTTGTCATAGATTGTTGAAATAACTTAATTAATTTGAATCTCCAACAAGTTCAATCCCCAATAATATCCCATAAATATGGAAACGAAAAATTAAAAAACAGAAGGCTCTCAGTATGTTTTTTTTATCAGTAAGGGCAAATCAATGTTTGTTCGCGATGAAAAATACAGTGTTGCTCAATAGATAAATGATAAAATCAGAAATAGTCTGCTCGGCAAGGGAGCATTAAAAAAAGACTCAAACTACAGACTAAGCCACTCAAACACTTGCCCTAAGACAAAGAGCTGCTAGATGGGAAAATTGAATCTATAAACCGAGCACATGTATGTTGGCCACTTTCTTTTTATATTCCCTGCAATAATAAATACAACCTGAAGAGTGCCTCCAATCATGTTCCAACACTACTTGAATTCACTCTTTTCAACATGCCATCTCTGCTCTGATGTTTTTCAGAGTCACCCTCATGAGCTTTTAAACCCAAACTCAAATCCAAAGTGCTTTCATTCAGATCTTGCCGTACTGCTTGACTATCCTCCTGGCACAGAACAGTTCAGGTAACATTAGATGCAAGCGTACAGTAAGAAATGCATCAGAAATTTCACCACTCACGTTCAATCAAATCCAGGCTGGTAACAGAAATCACATTACTTCGAAGCTACAATATTAAATATTTGGGAGGCTAATCAACAGGAAAAAAAAAAAGCATTCCATTTTACTTTTCATAGCATTCATTGTGAATAAATAGAGGTCAAGAATGATGTGGACAATCAATTCCCAATTTCAAAGAAACAAAAGTGGCGCTGCATAATAATGAAGCAAAAGCACATAAAATGGAAAGAAATGCAGAGAGGCCGGGTAGAGCCAAAAGATAACTGTTCACCAGATTTTCATCCATAGGTGTGTCATTAATATCAGGTTTTTCATCAAACCCATCGCTCTTGGGAGTTGAATCCACCATGCTCGGGTCAGTATCACTTGGTTTAGCTTCATTGTCAACCTTCTCTGCATCCTCATTTTCTTCAACTTCTTTTGTCTGTTCCTCTAGCACCGCGATCTGCATTATCAAACAGCCTAATAATCATTCATTCACAAATTTCAACAAGTATAGAGGAAAGTGAGAATAATTACAAATAAGCATCTTGCCAAGCACACTCCAAAAGTGTCAAAGCACCTATCCATTTGCATATGCATTTTCCCCCAAGAAATTACTAGAATGGGGAAAATAATCATTCACACCCAAAGGAAAAGTTATTTTCAGAACAACAGTCCACATTAACAACAGAAGAACAAATACCAGACAGAAGTGAATGTTTCCAACAGCTACAAATTTAAATCTGACAAGTATATAATCCTTATAGTAAAGAAGGCATTTCATCTTTGATGCTACTGCTAAGAGTTCGTTTGCTATTGAGGTGGAGTGACAAAATCTGCTTTTTCAATCGCAAAAATTTATACTTTTCGTTTAGTAAAACTTAATTACTAACGTGGATTTCTCAAAGCTGTTCCTAGGGTGCTGCAAATAAACTGTATTTTGACACGCACGAAGAAAAATCAATGACTATAAAAGATATTCAAAAATACATTTTTACTTAATGAAATTTCCTTATATATATAAAAGATTCTTTATTGCCCTTTCTAATTATAGAGGCACTATCATTATTATGTATAACTTAGATATTTTACATAACTGCAACACTTTCATAGCTAATTTTTTTATATGTAATTTACCAATCATTATATTGTGATTATCCCACAGCACTTTTATCATCGCAGTTTTGCCACTGTACTTTTGAAAACACTACAGCAATCCCAAACTCACCATTGTTGAGAGTTCTATTAGGTACCCTATTATGTGTCCTAATAATTTCCTTAGTCTTAGTTTCGTCGGTTGTCCAAATAGGTTTCTTAGACTGACTTAGTTTATATCTCCTAGTTCTATTAGGTTTGATATTCATAAGTCTATATATAGTATTGTTGAGTTGTATTTAGATAATTAACAATAGTACAGAGAATTCTTTTCAATTCTTCTTGTTAAGAACACTAAATCCTAAAATTTATCTTGGTTTACCATCTCTATCCCATGCGACAAGACCATCTAAAATCATTGGAAACCCATTAAAATCTACATCAATGATGGTAAGACATTATTGTTCTAATTTAGGAGTACCAGAGCTAGATGCTGAGCAAAGCAGACCTAAAGCACATGAAATCTAAAGATGCAAAAGAGGTCTCCTGTAGCCAATCCCCAATAATTTAGAATATGCTCGACAGATGGAACAAATAAGATATGATCATGGCAATCATATCAGAAGGGTTTTCTTTTACAAGAATAATTTCCTGCAAATAGTCACAGAATCTATATTCAAAGCTACAACATTGTCAGGTCCCTGGAAATAATCTCCTTATTCTTGCAGCTACAAGGCAATGAATATTTTCCCTTCATTAATGATCTATAACACGAGCGTGAATGGCATTAATGGCACGAGACCCCGGGGTGGCAAGACTTAAATGCCAAAGACAAATGATGGCTGAACACAATCTCATTAATCAAAGACAATATAAAAAAGAAAAGTCGTTATAAAAGAAGAGAAGAGATGTGTAAAACATATACTGACATATCTAGCTTAGGACTACAAAAGATAAGAGAAGAAAAAAGGCACTATTTTGCTTCTACAACCATGTCAATGCACAAATGATAATAACATCATTAGTTGATATCTACATGAATTAAAATCATGTGCAGATAGCCCGGGTGACTGGATGGAGACATCCCTTTGCTGCACTGAGATGGTTTACGTAAAATGCCTCTTCAACCAGTAAATAAATTTTGCCTACGAAAAGAAGAAAAATTTCCAACCTTTTGAAAATTTGACATGTATGTATTTCCATAAAAGAACAGAAAATCATCCTTAACCATGTGTTTGGAAAAAGTTGCCACTTTAAAGAGAGGAAACTGATCAAAATGATGGCTTACCGTATGTCCATGTTAAATAGAAGACGCGGACACGGAAGAACAAGGATAGCTTCTCTAGGGTTTTTTTTTCTGTCTTGTAGGTTATCTTAACAGCAAAGGTAGATCTACAATTTTATAATATCCAGCAATTTCAGGGTATTATGTTTTAGGGTTATTAGTGAAGTTACTGTTCATATGGGTACTATTCACGGCACTGGAGCAGTGAACTAATCAGGGTATTTTGGACTTTTTCAGTTGTTTTAATTAGGGTTTTGATCACCGGTTAGGATTTAATGTTTTCTAGAGCTAGAATTTAATGTCTTTTAGGGTTTTGAGTCTACAAAAGAGTTGTAATTCTCTGTTAAACAACAAAATGGAATAAAATTGAGAATTTACAGCTTGAAGCTTTTTTGAGGCATTGTGCCTGCATGTTTGGTGCTCTCTCTCTATCCCTCCCTCTTCCTCCTCACTCTTTCTCTTGCTATTACTGCTGCCAGATATTCCAGCAACCATAGTTTTTCTATTCCAATAACCATAGGATTTAATGCATTCTAGGGTTAGGATTTAATGTTTTTCCAGGGCTAAGATTTAATGTCTTTTAGGGTTTGCGTCTATAAGAAAAGTTGTACTTCTCTGTTACACAATAAATGGAATAAAATTGAGAATTTACAGCTTGAAACTTTGTTTGACGAATTGTGTCTGCACGTTTGGTACTCTCTCTCTCTCCTTTCTTTTGGATATTATTACTGCCAGAAATTCCAGCAACCATATTTCTTCTATTCTCCTCGCTCTTGATATCAAACCGCAACTGGATCAGTTCTAACCCCTGTCCCAGAGCTCCTTTCAAGTCAGATAAGAATATGATTCTACAGTATTTGCACTGACAAATCTATTGGTTCAGTTTTTCTAACCAATTAAGTTTAGCTTGAGGCAGAAGAAATATTCATCCATAAGAATAAGGCTTGTAAGTTTAAATATAAGATTTCTGTCAATCATTGCAAGGGTCAGATTAAACAGTCTCACACCCTACACCTGAACTGCTGAGGGCCCATGTAACCTATCCGGAGCTTCTGTTGACAGTACTCTAAAGTGATGTTAAACAATTGTCGGTAGAAATGTTATGTTCATATGTTGTCGAGTCAAAAGATTTTAGTGTTTGGACTAAGATGTAAAAATTGGTGTGTTTGGCTGATTAAGTTCTAAAAGTGCTTTAAACGTTGAAATTACAAGTATATCAATATCAGTCGGCAGTCGGCTATTTGGATGCCCATATGGCTTTCTTCATCAAATGGACTAGATTACTTGTACAATAAAAATTATTATTTTAACCACAATAAAATGAAAACAAAAATAATATTAATAATCATAATCTCAATAACTTAACAATAATGGATGTATACTTGTACGGGTGTAAACTGGGACGGATACAAGGATGGCCCTAGCCCCCAAAATATTAAAAAAAATTATATGAATTATTATTTGAGAAAACAAACTTCTATATGGATTTAAGGGGCATATTCCTCCCTACAATCAACCAAAATATTTTGTCAAGTTCTTTTTATTAAAAAAACTATTTTGGAGTCTTACACGATACAGAGACTTTGAGAAAGAGAAAATAATTTCTTTCACATTTTGGGGATTTTTTTACAGAAGCAATCATTGAGGCAAAAGGTTATTGTTTCAACTTTTTCATTGAATTTTTTTTTTAAAAAAATTATTGCTCAGATGTTTCTCTAATCACTTATATATTTTTGTTAAAGATAATTTTTTAACCCATCATTAATTGCTGGGTTTTTCTTATTTTTTGACTGAATAATGTTGTCATTTGTCAACTTATTTATTATTGCTAATGATGGTTAGTTTAATTTAGAATAATTTTATATTATGGTTCTTAAAAAAAATTCTATATAATAATAATAATTTAGAAATGATATAAATCTTCATAAAAAAAGTTTGATGTTACATAATTTTATATTAGGGCTCTTGGCACTTGCTGTACTAGGCATGTAAAATTTAAAATATATTATCTCAAAAATAAAATAAACGATTAGATGAAAAGGCAATAAACTAGTGATTTGATTCGGTTGGTAAGTGGTAAGAGATTCCCTTACTTTCCTGATTTTTTTTTGTTATTATATATTTGGGTTTGCATTTTCTTTTAAATATAGTTTGACAAAATTTTAGTCTCATGGTGTATCTTAATAAATTTCTACTCTAGTGATATAGTTTAACAAATTTTTAGTCTTATTGTGGAAAATCTTGAATGGACACCTCCCACACCCCACCCCACCCCAAAGCAATAGTTCAGGATTTGTCCTTAGGTGTAAAGTTAAATGAGATTTTTACAGTTGCAAGGGTGTAAATTTCCTTTCCATCCCGGGTTAATTTGGGAATCTAACATTTTTGTTAAAATTGTTTCTGGATCTAAAGCCACAAAACCCAACTTCTGATTTTGGGTCTAAATAAGCTTTTTTAGCTATTTTCAACTTCCACTTCATCTAAAAGCATCTCAAAAAATGGATGGCTGACCCAACTTCTGCTTACCCAGAAGCTAGGCCAAACAGGCACTAATAGCTTTGTGCAACATGAATCATGTATATTTGCAAATATATACATCCTTATATGGGCATCCATTTACTTTGACCTGGAACAATATATCTTTGCTGCAAAGTTTAATCATTCCATGATCTTTGTGAACAAAGAAAAATCCTTCCCCCAATCTTAAAACAATATCACTGAAGGATTTTTTTATATATATATATATATATAATTGGTGGGGGATTTGACCTTGGGAGAGGTGTGGTTACCAATTGGGTTATCTCCACGCCACATATCGCCAAAGGATCTTAAGAGGAAAATATTGTAAATGCATAATATTCTGGTTACACCATGTAAAACTAATAATGCAGAAATTTTGGCCAAGTAACTAAATTGAGCTTATCAGAAAACCATGGTCAAGACAAGACGGTTCGTGATTTGTTTTCATATAATGCATTTGCTTGTCTAGAAACTGAAGAGATATGCAAGGATAAACCAATATACTTCTAAGCTTGATCAAAACATGGTAGAAAACAGCCCAAAGGCATTCCCATTGATCTTTGACACAACAATGATATGCCTAGTTCAAAATGGTACGCTATAATCAACCTACTAAATAATAGAAATTCTATTATTATTTCCCTTAATCCACCAAATAAAACTTGTAGTCACAAAGAACTCAATTGCCATGGAAAAAAATTATCCCTTTCTATATACTGTGATAGTGAAAAAAATGGCACAATTCTTTCTCTTTTCCTTTCCTTAAATTCCCAAGCAACGAGACTAACCTAAGTCTTCCCTCCATAACCAATAAATAAACCCCTAAACCACTGTTCACAATATATTAAAAAAACAGACTACAGATCAAGTAAATCTCCCGAGCCAATCCACAAGTCTTTTACCAAAATCTCCCAACAAATCAACAAACAAGATTAACTCAGAAAACCCAGTGCATAAATAAATAAACCAAATTTGAACAAAACCCAGATAGAAAGAAAACAACTAAGATGCAAATCTTCATACAATTACCGGAATGTATTTGAATTTACGCCTGGGTGGCTCCTCCGGCGCCACCACCGCTTCCTCTTTGGCAGAATTCTTATCCCCATCGGTGCTATTATCACTGTTATTGTTGTTGATTTGAGATATAGGGGTCCACTTGTAAAGCAAGAGATGCGAGCCGTTATTACCGTTAGTGGTAGTAGTAGTACCATTGTTTTTGTTGCTGTTGTTGTTCTTGTTGTTAGATGGAGAGACGTGGACCCATTTCTTCTTCCACTTCCTCACCGGTCCATTGAACACCGTGGCCGGTCCGTACCGAGTCGAGGACCGCCCAAGTCGGGCCCCTACACCCTCCATTAACTCGGTGGCGCTGATTCACTGGCAGATCCGCTTCCACTCGGTTTTAACTTTTTTTCTCTCTAAAAGAAATTAAAAAGGTAATTCAATAATCTCTTTTTCTCTCTCTAAAATAAAAAGATGGAATTTCTCACTCTAAATCTCTGTTTTACTAAGAGACAGGTGTCTCTTGCTCTTTTATGTGTTTCCAAGGTAGGGTTTTATTTTTTTTAAAACAAAGGTGGGTAGGATTGGGTAGCACTTGGTACGGCTGTTACGATTTTAGTGGCAGATCAGGGCCGTTCAACAGATTGACTTCCTTATCCTAAATTGGAGATTTTCTACTTTTCTTCTTCTGATACTGATTTGGGCAATGATTTGTTTCCCTTGACATACGGGATTAGTTAAGGGCAGTGTTCTCACATGCGAGAGTGTTGGGTGAAACGTTTTATCTTAATGAGGCGAGACATAAACTTCGAAATGTTAGGACGTAAACTCTTTGAAAAGTTGAGGCGTTTTGCATAAAATAATATTAATTAAATTACAAAAATATCAAAAAATTGAAATAATATAAATTAATTAATTATCAATAAAATTTATTAACTTAAGACCTATGAATGAATATTTACCAAAATATTTCACAAACACACGTTAACATCACAAACATAATGTTAAGTGGTTATTGTTTACACACTTACAGTAATATAACAAATTCACATACATCTCATCTTTCATCAATCAATCACAAATCTCACTCTAAAACCCAAATTCTAATTTTCAAATTGACCAATCAATTCATCACAAGACACAAACACGTTCCAAATTCCAACAAACATAAAAATAACACAATGTTAAGTGTCAGATGTTTATTGTTTAGTGTTTACACACTTACATTGGCATAACAAATTCACATACATAAATTTATTAAAAGCAATAAATTAGATAGCATAGCAAACAAAATCATTCATTGAGCTCTAAAGCACTTTCATCAATATCAATATCATTATCATTTTCATCAAACATATCTACGTTAGGAAAAGTTTTTGAATGAAATCCTAGGGGCATATTTTGTGACATGTCTTCCACAATTGGGTCTAATCTAGTTTGCTTGCCTCTTCTTCGATCTTGAATCTCTTGATCTACATAACAAATTACACAAGTTGTATAGTATTAATGCATTATAACAATATATGATAATGAGACCAATGATTCCATAGCTATGTGACCATCTATGATAATATTTTTTTCATACTTACTTTACCTTGTCTTATGTGTTTGTTTGTTTGATAATCCACAGGCAAAAGAACCACATTCTATTGTAGGAGTAGGTGTCTGAGTCTCCTCTCTCTACAAAGGTTCAATTGGCACAATCCTAATGGCATCAACATCAAATAATTGTTCTTTTTCAAGCCAAGAAGGATCACCAGCGTGAAGAGATGACTCTGTCTCCACTATCCACTCATCATTATAGTCAATATCCTCCACCAATATATGATTAATTTTTTGTTGCCTTCTTCTAATACTTCTTTTTCTCAA
The DNA here is from genome assembly GCA_023935145.1 of Bretschneidera sinensis. Taxonomy (NCBI): domain Eukaryota; kingdom Viridiplantae; phylum Streptophyta; class Magnoliopsida; order Brassicales; family Akaniaceae; genus Bretschneidera; species Bretschneidera sinensis. The sequence goes on along the minus strand of CM043700.1, from coordinate 9,963,705 downwards.
TGCTGTGTTGTACTTAACATAAACCAAAGCATTCAATCTTTTGTGTTCAAGCGTATTCCTCTTTTTTGTGTGGATCTACAAGATCAATTTTTTATCAACATATAAGTTTCAGTTTTATAAGATAAGATGTATTAAATTGTGAAAGTGAAATAAATTTTACCGATTCAAAGGTGCTCCAATTTCTCTCACACCTTGAAGCACTACAAGTGAGACTAAGGACTCGAATAACAAACTTTGTCAACTCAGGTGTGTCGCTTTCAAAGCGTAACCACCAATCAGCTACATAATTAAACTAATTCCATAAGAACAATACTAGGCAATGACAAACGATAATACTAACTAGCACATTGATTGATAGTTTGATACTGTAAGTCTAAAACAAGATGTTTTAGTCACTAAATTTAGAGCATTATAAATTGGCCCATACTTGTGTTCATTTCCTCCACAATTATAAGCAATCTTTTCTTTTGTAGCATCCATCAAATTGTAGATAAATCTCATTGGAGGTCTCTCCTCTGAATCAACCTCTCTAAAAATAAGAACAAGAAGAAGAACACTTTTGACACAAAAAGCAACATTACGCCAAAAATTTGGATAAAACAATATGCTTGTGCAAGCTTTTGTACCCTCATTCATCTTGAAATATCTACTAAAGCAAAATATATCTGAAGAAAACATAGTTATAAGAGATTGTTTTTGCTTATAAACGCTTTGAAGTATGAGATAAGCAGTGGCAAAGTGTGTTACTGTCTGGCGAAGAAGCTCATGATCTTTTGTGTGTTTCCTCATTAAGGCAAGCACTCGCACATGTCCATATATGAACTTCACAACTGTAGCTCGAGGTTTCAACCCAAGAGGGGGGGGGTGAATTGGGTTTTTAAAAACTTTTGCGGAATTTATACAAGTTTATAAAAACTGATAAGCAACAAATAATTGATACAAGTAGAAAGCTGTAAATAAAGAGTTTAAGGAAAGAGGATGCAAACACAGTTATAGTGGTTCGGCAATATCGGATTCGTTCCGACCCTACGTCCACTCTCTTCAAGGAACTCCTTGAAGTAATCCACTAAGAAAACTTAGTCGCACAACTTAGCCGGGTGTTGCACAAACCGTACACAAGCAATTTACAGGAATTGCTTAAACCGAAAAATCCCCTTCCTTTCGGAAGTTTCCCCTTCCTCTCGGAAGTAATCCCTTTACAAAGATGGTGTAAAGTAAAAGGTAGAGAGACAACAAATGAAAGCTTATTACAACAGAAATGTCTCTCTTTCAAAGTAAAGCTTGAAGAAATGGCTCAATAAGATTATTTCAAAGCTTTTTGTGTTTCAAGAGTATTAAAAACTTGATTATATGAGATCAACTCTTTTTGAATATGTGCTGCTTGTTATTGAATGCTTTGCTGAGTGGGTTTATATAGCAATCAATTAATATGGCCGTTTTGGACTTTAATTTGAAAAAGATTTACTTTAAAACGTTCAGATTTGGAGTCCAACGGTCATATTTTTGAACTACCAGTCGACTGGGTCGAGATACCAGTCGACTGGGTTCACTTGAAAAATATACGTTTTCAGACCTTCTGGGTATCCAGTCGACTGGTATATATCATCCAGTCGACTGGGGACTTTCTGTCCATTTTGCCAGTCGACTGGGTTGATTCATCCAGTCGACTGGGAAATTACTGGTCAAAGTACCAGTCGACTGGGTTAATTCATCCAGTCGACTGGGTACCTTCTGACCCATATACCAGTCGACTGGTATATGTACCCAGTCGACTGGGTTGTCTTCCAACCCAGTTTTTCTTCTGTTTTTCATTTAAAAACATTTTAAAATTAATGGTTTTAGAAAAACCATTTGTGTTTGAGCCATTAAACAAGCTAATACAATGTATGAGTGAGACTTACATTGGTTCTAAACCTTAAGACCTATACTAGATCTTCAGTCTTCACTTGATACTTGATTTGGTTCGAGTTTTTGCACTTTGTTCCTTGGTTGAATGTGTTTGATCCTTAATACAACTTAGTTTAAACATGTTAGTTAAATAACAGTTGTGTTTTGCCATCATTAAAATACGGGCGAGGGTCAACAATCTCCCCCTTTTTGATGATGACAAAACTAATAATGTAAAAACAGTTTTAAAAACTAAGTGTTAAGATTTTACAAAAATTTGGACAGAGTCTCCTCTGTTTTTCGAGAAAAACCACCCTGTAAACAAGCAAACACAGTTTATATTTCTTTCAACCAATCCAGAATTAAACTCAACCAATCAATAAACATTTTTACATAGATATGGAGCAATGCTAACATTTTTACATAGATATGGAGCAATGCTCCCCCTAAATCTATGCATTGGTTGCGTTTTTACTTAGATTTTCTCGTTACTTAGATTTTCTCGTTTTTCTCATTTTTCTCCCCCGTTTTGACAACAGCAACCAAAGGGGGCAGAACAATTAACAAATAAGCTATGAGACAAACAGATATTTAAAAACAGTTCTAACATATCACAAATAGCTTAAATAAATGCAAGAAATATGGCTTATAGTATTACATCATCATAGAAAAAGTCAATACAAGTAGAGTCTTATAGAGCCATAACTAAGAAAAACAAACATGAGATGTCCGTGCTAAGTGACAAATACTGGAAAAGTGCTAAGAACTGATTAAATGAATGAGACTCATGGTGCGGGAGAGTCCGAGCTGTCACGAAGAAGTTCCCTAATCTCAGCTAGGGAACCCTCGGTGTGCTCTCGATGTAACTCGAAGTCATCCCGTAGGTGGTCTATGGAGGAGCTCAGCCTCTGATAATCGGACTGCATGGACTGAAAACCAGACTCCATCGTCATCTGAAGACTCGCGATAGCTCGTAGGATGTCACCATATCCAGTCTGACCAGTACTCGAGTCACCAATGGGAGGTGCTCGGGTATCTGTCTCCATCTCAGCAGCCGTATCAGCATCCTCACCACTGTCACTCGCATCCTCTCGAATCCTTAGGCGCTTTCCAGCCTTAGGATAGAGAAACCCTTCACGAACAGTACATCCCATCTTCTTTAGAGATGAGATGTTTATGATATCCGTCAATCCGATATCCTGAGCCTCGGAGGCAGGCAAAGGTACCCGGAAGTGCTGGAGGATGAGTGTAATGAGCATCCCATAAGGAAGACACCCGGAGTCGTTTGCTTCACCGTTTATCATGTTGGCGAGCAGCAGAGGATATATATTGAAGTGGTGCCCAGATTTTAGGCACCAAATCAATACCGTATCTATTTTAGATAGATACCCTCGACTCCCGAGTCTCGGGTGGATGGTCCAACTGACAATCAATTGAAACATTTTTGAGTCGAGGGGCAAGTCACTACATGTGTGAAATGTAGTGGGTCTGTACACATAGTTAGGGTCGCCCCTGACTATCCGACAGGCCTCCTCAACTTCAAAGTTGTCTGGCCATCCATCCAGACTCCATTGAACCCCCCTTATAGGGATTCTCAGAATGCTCATCAAGAGGTCAGTGTTGACCTCAAACTCCACACCGCTAACTCTGGTTCTGAATCTCAGAGCCAGAGGACTGGGTTTCACCAAGTTCGCATAGAACTGGTGAATCAGTCGCGGGTAATATTTTTCATGAATACTGACCAGTGGGGTCAGATTTATTGCCTCAAAGGCTGGTAGAATATCGAAATTACCATGACGAATGGAGTCGAAATCAACGACTCTACCCGTCATGATTTTCTTGTGACGGATTATAGAGTTATACCTCTTATGAGCAGCTGGGCTGAAAAACAGAGCCTGCTCCAACTCTGTTCTGGACTCCTTGCTGGATGACCCTGCTACTCCCTTCCCTTTTGATTCCGAAGCCGAAGGTTTTGAAGACCTAGGCTTTTTGGGCGCATTAGGTCCACTTGTTGTGAGTTTTATACGGATTTTGTCACTCATTTTCGAGAAATTTGAAGTTTTTTGGAAAAAGGAAATTTGGTAAAAATGAGAGATTGTAACCGTAGAAAGTTAAAAATCTCTTTAGGAATGAGTAGATCGGTGTGTTTAGAAGGGATTTGGATGATTTTTAGATCAAAAAGATGAATTTTTCTAGAGAGAGAAAGCTTGGGCTCTTTGAAAATGGCGTAAAGAGGGCGAAAATGAACAGTCCCTTTTATAGAATCGCGATACCAGTCGACTGGGTAAACTTACCAGTCGACTGGGCCCTTTTGTAAAGATGAACAGTTTCTCTTACCAGTCGACTGGGTAAACGTACCAGTCGACTGGATCAACTGACAGTGAGATACCAGTCTACTGGGCTATCGTTACCAGTCGACTGGGGGTTCAAAAAAATGAAAAAAAATTTGGCTCCAAGCATGATTTGATTTTATAGACGACTGGAGAAGACTTACCAGTCGTCTGGAGTTTTTGGCAGAGAGTTACCAGTCGACTGGGTCAAAATTACCAGTCGACTGGAAAAACAGGCAGAGACTTACCAGTCGACTGGAGAACATTTACCAGTCGACTGGATCCTGAGTAAAATTTCCAGTCCTGAATTTTTAGCACGATTTTGTTTATCTATGACATTTTTGAGTGAAGGGAATAATTAAACATGGATTAATACTCTATCACTCAATGTCAAACTTGCAAATGATGAAATGAGATGCAATCAAACATTCAATTTATCAAAATCAAGCAATCCCATCAACTTTCTTATTTTGCAAAAACTAGCTTCACTTAAGGGTTTTGTAAGAATATCAGCTATTTGATCTTCTGAAGGTATAAATTCTAATCTTATATCACCTTTTTGAGCATGGTCTCTTAAGAAATGATGTCTAATCTCTATATGCTTGGTTCTAGAGTGCTGAATAGGATTTTTGGTTAGGTTGATGGCACTAGTATTATCACAAAATATAGGAATATTTTTGAGACTCATGCCATAGTCTTCTAGTTGTTGTTTCATCCATAATACTTGGGCACAACAACTGCCAGCTGCTACATATTCCGCCTCAGCGGTTGATAGTGCAACTGAATTCTGTTTCTTGGAGAACCAAGAAGTTAACATAGCACCTAAGAATTGGCATGTTCCACTTGTGCTTTTTCTATCTAACCTACATCCAGCAAAATCAGCATCCGAATATCCTACTAGCTCAAAAGATGATTCTCTAGAATACCATAATCCTATGGTCTGGGTCCCTTGTAGATATCTAAGGATTCTTTTTACTGCAACTACATGTGATTCCTTAGGATTAGATTGAAATCTAGCGCACATGCATACACTGAACATTATATCAGGTCTACTTGCAGTCAAGTACAGTAAAGCACCTATCATGCTTCTATAATATTTAGAATCTACAGTTTTACCTCCTTCATCAAGATCAAGTTTGGTGGTTGTGCTCATAGGCGTTCCAATTGGCTTTGAGCTTTCCATCCCGAACCTCTTTAGTAGATCTTTGATGTACTTTTGTTGATTGATGAAGATACCTCCTTTTAGTTGCTTGATTTGCAGTCCAAGGAAGTAGGTAAGTTCTCCCATCATGCTCATTTCAAATTCACCTTGCATGCACTTTGCAAACTCTTGACACATAGATTCATTAGTAGCACCAAATATAATATCATCAACATATATTTGAACTATCAAAGTGTCATTTTTGTGAGTTTTTGTGAAGAGAGTTGTATCTATTTTTCCTCTTACAAAATCATTATCAATCAAAAATTTGCTTAGTCTTTCGTACCATGCCCTTGGAGCTTGCTTCAGCCCATATAAAGCCTTAGAAAGCTTGTAGACATGATTTGGAAGACTAGGATTTTCAAAACCAAGAGGTTGTTCAACATAAACCTCTTCTTCTATAAAGCCATTTAAAAAGGCACTTTTCACATCCATTTGAAATAGCTTGAATTTATTAAAGCATGCAAAGGCTAATAACATTCGAATAGCTTCTAATCTAGCTACGGGAGCATAGGTTTCATCAAAATCTATTCCTTCCTCTTGATTATATCCCTTAGCAACTAGCCTAGCCTTATTTCTAGTTACTATACCATTTTCATCCATTTTATTTCTATATACCCATTTAGTTCCAATAATTGAATGATCTTTAGGTCTTGGAACTAGTTCCCAAACATTGTTTCTCTCAAATTGATTTATCTCTTCCTGCATTGCAATTATCCAATCATTATCTTTTTCAGCTTCTATAAATGTCTTAGGTTCTACTTGAGACAAATAAGCTACAAAATTGCAAATATTTCTAATGGAAGAACGAGTTCTTACCCCTTGTGAAGGATCACCAATTACTTGATCAATTGGATGATGATTTACATACCTCCAATCCTTGGGTAGATTTTCCTCTTGTTGACTTGAGGATGGTTGGTCCAAATTTGGAGTTGCCATCCCTTCATTTGTTTGAGAAGAACTCACTTTTGGGTCAACAATGGGAGTAGAAGTTTCCATTCTTGGAATAAAATCTGCATCATCTTTAAAGGAAACTTCTCCACTACTCATTGGGTTAGATTCATCAATAGTTACATGCACAGATTCTTCTACTACTAGAGTTCTCTTATTGAAAACTCTATAAGCCTTACTAGTAGTAGAATATCCTAAAAATATCCCTTCATCGGTCTTGGAATCAAATTTACCCAAGTTAGTTTTATTGTTATTTAAGATGAAGCACTTACTACCAAAAGCACGAAAATAGGAAATATTGGGCTTTCTCCCTTTCCATAGTTCATAAGGAGTTTTATCAAGCAGGGGCCTTATCAAAATTCTATTTAAAATATAGCAAGAAGTATTCACGGCTTCAGCCCAAAAGTATTTTGGTAAATTATTTTCACAAAGCATTGTTCTTGAAAATTCTTCTAGAACTCTATTTTTCCTCTCAACAACTCCATTTTGTTGAGGAGTTCTAGGAGCTGAAAAGTTGTGATTAATTCCATTTTCATCACAAAATTTTGAAAAGCTTTGATTTTCAAATTCTTTGCCATGATCACTTCTTATGCTTGAAATACAAATTCCTTTTTCATTTTGTACCTTTTTGCAAAACTTTTCAAATCCTTTGAAAGCTTCATCCTTATAAGCAATAAAAATAACAAAGGTATATCTTGAATAGTCATCAACAATAACAAGAGCATATTGATGGCCACCTAGACTAATGGTACTAATTGGACCAAATAAGTCCATATGCAAAAGTTCCAAAGGTCTAGTAGTTGAGACAACATTTTTTGCTTTGAAAGATATCCTTGATTGTTTTCCCATTTGACAAGCATTGCAAATTTTATTTTTCTCAAAATTGATTTTAGGAAGACCAATAACTAAATCTTTTCTTGAAACAATTTTTAGCAAGTTCATATTTACATGACCAAGCCTTCTATGCCATAGCCATTGATTTTCACTAAAAGCAGGAAAACATTTTTCATTATTGGAATGTAAGGATTTCAAATCAACTATATAGACATTTTCATGTCTATGGCCAATGAATTTGATCTTGTTGCTCTTGATGTCTATAACTAGACAATGAGAGGTCTCAAATGTGACTTTATATCCTTTGTCACATAATTGACTAATGCTAAGTAAATTTGGCTTTAAGCCTTGTACTAGCAATACATTATCTAAAGTTGAGAAATCATTACCGACTTTTCCATGCCCGATGATCTTTATTTTAGTATTGTCTCCAATGGTCACAAGTCCACCATCTCTTAGAGTTAGCTCCTTGAATACGCTTTTATCACCGGTCATATGCTTCGAGCAACCGCTATCAAGGTACCAACAGTTACCTTTCTCCTTGGTATGAAGGCAAATCTACATCACACAAGGATATACGATAGCATTTTTAGGTACCCAAAATTTCTTGGGTCCTTTGGGGTTAGTTCTTGAAAATACGGTTCCTTTTGGGACCCATACTTTCTTAACAATATATGGTGCTCTATGAACATGTTGATGATACACATACCTAGCATTATAGTCATAGTAATTTCTAGGAAATTTTACATGTGCATTCCTATAATCCTTAGGATGATAGTTCCTAGGATACATGATTCTACGGTAAGGGGTATGAAAATGCATGTCATTTCCAGAAAATGAACGATGATGCATTCTAGGATACATGCTAGCATATGTATGCAAGTTATTTCTAGAATAGCCATGATGGTGATTCGTAGGATGAGCAGAATGCATTCTTTGATTATACACATTGTTCCTAGAATGAGCATGATGATTATTTCTAGGATGTGTATGAGCATTTCTAGAATGAGCATACAAATAAGCATGAGTATTTTTAGGATGCTTCAATTTAGTATGATCATTTAAGTTTCTAGAATTCCTCGGATTTATTAATGGAGTGCTTTTAACAAGGTTAGGAGCTTTCGAAGTAGAAGCTCCATCTACACAAGAGGCTTTCATGAATAAGCTCTCTTTTGTTTTTTGTTTTCCCAATGGAGATTATCCTACACCAGATTTTCCTCCACTTAATCTTTGGGAAGAAAGCACTTCATCAAGTTTTTCTTTACCAAGCATAAGTCTAGATACAGTGCTGTTTAATTCAGAAATTTTATTTTTCAAATTCTCATTTTCATCTTTAAGAAAATCTTGAGACGAATTATACAGTAAAGATGATAATTTTTCTTTTTCTTCTCTAAGAACTATCATTTCCTTAGAAAGAGATGATACTTCTTTCTTAAGAACAGAATTTCTAGAATCAAATTTCTTTAATTCTTCATGCATTTCATTTATGACTTCTAGTAATTCTTCACTACTAGTAACAATATTATTTTTTGAAGAGGGAGAAGATGTTACCTCACTTTCATCATCGATTGCCATTAAACAGAGGTTGGCAATCTCTTCGTATCCAATTTCTTTGTCTGATGACTCATCTTCTTCGTCATCGCTCCAGGTAGTTGCTACCATAGCTTTCTTCTTGAAGCCCTTGTATGGTTTGCTTGAAACTGGACAGTCAGCTTTTATATGTCCTGGCTTCTTGCAGCCATAGCACATAAGTGGTTCCCTTTTTGAGGTGGGATCCTTTGAGTAAGGTTTCTTGCTTTTCTTCAAGAACCTATGGAATCGTCTGGTGATTAAAGCCATTTCACCATCCTCTTCACTGCTCTCTGCTTCTTGTTCTAATTCCTTTTCTTTGTTGCTCGTAGAAGCTTTGAGAGCAATTTGCTTCTTCTTCTTCTCATCATCATTGACGATGGGAGTCATTTCTTCCATCTCGTATGTCAATAATGACCCAAGCAGCGTCTCAACATCAAGCTTGTCAAGATTTTTGGCCTCTTGAATGGCTGTCCTCTTTGGTTTCCATTCTGGAGGTAGAGATCTTAAGATTTTTCTGGTTAGTTCAACTTCCTCAATATTCTTGCCAAGCAATTTTAAACTATTTATAATAGTAGTAAATCGTGAGTGCATTTCAGAAATGGTTTCATTAGGAGACATCTTAAAAGATTCATATTCAGAAATTAGCATGTAAATTTTAGACTTTTTTACTTCACTTGTTCCTTCATATGTGACTTGCAATTTGTCCCATATTTCTTTAGCAGAAACGCATGCAGATATTTTGTTATATTCAGAAATATCTAAAGCACAATGTAGCATGCTTGTTGCTCTGCTATTGAGAGACATTGTTCTACAATCCTCGTCAGTAAACTCAGTTTTGAGTTTAGGCATTGTATGAAGAGTCTCTCCAATAACTATTTCTTTTGAGGGAATTTTAGGTCCCTCTTCTATAATTCTCCATAGATTGTAATCTTGTCCTTCGACGAAGATTTTCATTCTATTTTTCCAGTAGTTATAATTTGATCCATTGAACAATGGAGGTCTAGTATAAGAGTGTCCCTCAGAGTAGCTATTTGCTGCCATTGGATCAACTCTAGGAATTTAAGCCTTATAAAGAGAACTAGGCTCTGATACCAATTGTAGCTCGAGGTTTCAACCCAAGAGGGGGGGGTGAATTGGGTTTTTAAAAACTTTTGCGGAATTTATACAAGTTTATAAAAACTGATAAGCAACAAATAATTGATACAAGTAGAAAGCTGTAAATAAAGAGTTTAAGGAAAGAGGATGCAAACACAGTTATAGTGGTTCGGCAATATCGGATTCGTTCCGACCCTACGTCCACTCTCTTCAAGGAACTCCTTGAAGTAATCCACTAAGAAAACTTAGTCGCACAACTTAGCCGGGTGTTGCACAAACCGTACACAAGCAATTTACAGGAATTGCTTAAACCGAAAAATCCCCTTCCTTTCGGAAGTTTCCCCTTCCTCTCGGAAGTAATCCCTTTACAAAGATGGTGTAAAGTAAAAGGTAGAGAGACAACAAATGAAAGCTTATTACAACAGAAATGTCTCTCTTTCAAAGTAAAGCTTGAAGAAATGGCTCAATAAGATTATTTCAAAGCTTTTTGTGTTTCAAGAGTATTAAAAACTTGATTATATGAGATCAACTCTTTTTGAATATGTGCTGCTTGTTATTGAATGCTTTGCTGAGTGGGTTTATATAGCAATCAATTAATATGGCCGTTTTGGACTTTAATTTGAAAAAGATTTACTTTAAAACGTTCAGATTTGGAGTCCAACGGTCATATTTTTGAACTACCAGTCGACTGGGTCGAGATACCAGTCGACTGGGTTCACTTGAAAAATATACGTTTTCAGACCTTCTGGGTATCCAGTCGACTGGTATATATCATCCAGTCGACTGGGGACTTTCTGTCCATTTTGCCAGTCGACTGGGTTGATTCATCCAGTCGACTGGGAAATTACTGGTCAAAGTACCAGTCGACTGGGTTAATTCATCCAGTCGACTGGGTACCTTCTGACCCATATACCAGTCGACTGGTATATGTACCCAGTCGACTGGGTTGTCTTCCAACCCAGTTTTTCTTCTGTTTTTCATTTAAAAACATTTTAAAATTAATGGTTTTAGAAAAACCATTTGTGTTTGAGCCATTAAACAAGCTAATACAATGTATGAGTGAGACTTACATTGGTTCTAAACCTTAAGACCTATACTAGATCTTCAGTCTTCACTTGATACTTGATTTGGTTCGAGTTTTTGCACTTTGTTCCTTGGTTGAATGTGTTTGATCCTTAATACAACTTAGTTTAAACATGTTAGTTAAATAACAGTTGTGTTTTGCCATCATTAAAATACGGGCGAGGGTCAACAACAACTTGCTTAGATTTTGCAATTGTCTCAGCATGAACCTTCAACTTTACAATGCTCTTTAGCATGAGATCAATACAATGTGCAGCACATAGAGTCCAGAATAATCTAGTCATTTTTTCCATAAGTCGTTTCCCAGCATTCACAAAACTTGAACAATTATCAGTGATAACTTGAACAACATGCTCTTCTTCAATTTCCTCAACCACCTCATCAAGATAATTAAACATCAACTCACATGTTTTAATAGTGTCAGATGCATCAACTGATTTCAAGAACCATGTACCAGCAGAACTATTAACCAGAAAGTTGATCAAAACCCTTGACTTATTATCTGTCCAACCATTAGCCATTATAGTGCATCTATATTGTTTTCATGCCTTCTTGTGCTCCTCCATCATTTTGTCTATGTCAGCAACCTCTTCTTTAAGAATCGATGTCTACATCTAATGCATAGAAGAAGGTTTAAAGCCAGGCCCAAAATTAGAAATAGCTTCAACTGCACTAAGCCAATAGGGGTTATTCATCAAACTAAAAGGGAGTGCTCCATTGTATATCAAGCGTCCAATTTTTCTACATACATCTTTTCTTTCTTCTTGTTTCCATTTGGAATTCAAAGTTACTTGTCGGGCTTGTGAAGAGTGAAATTATCCATTAGCCATCTAGGTGTAGAAATTGGTTGAGTAAATGGGACATTGCCACTGCCACTTGAGATCCCATAGTCTCCAACTGATGGGGAGGATAAACTCTTACTTCTTCCTCCCGGACCCATTCCAATCTCTTCAAGCATCTCATTCTTTTTTCTTTCGGTTGATTTGAAACTTGCTAACATTGCTACAATTTTTTCTTTGACATTTCCAGGAACCTTCAAACAAGGTTTCATACCAAAATGAGTGCCCGCTAAATGTTGCTTTAATTGGTTTATAGTCCCAGAACAATGTTGATCACAAAATCGACAATAGAAGTATTTTTCTCCAGAAATTTCCTTTGCATACTTCCATGCATGATCTTTCTTCAAGCCATGACTATTTTCAGGTTCACTCTTACTTCCTAATTCAATTATATTTACACCGTCAAAAAGATGAAGAGAAAACAAGCATCAATTAAAAACTATGGCAAAAAAACTACTAACATTAATGCAACTAAAGTAGAGCAGTTGCAAACTAAAATCAACAAATCTTACAAGCTTCTTTTATTGCTAACATTGGATATATACTAGTCAAAGACAAGTGCTATCTGTGAGGGTGCTGCTACACAGCAGCCTTTGTATAGGTGCTGCCACACAGCAGCCTCTGTATAGGTGATGCCTGTGCAGCAGCCCCCTTCACGGCAGCACCGCTCTCACGGGTATGAGAGGTGAGATGACACAAAATTAATCCTAAGATTGCGATGTTGGCGCGTTGATCCTAAAATTACCGTAAAAAGATAAATTATTAGTTTTATTATCACCAAACACCCATAATCATCACCGAATGAGTAGAGGGAAAATTTTATGGGAATATATATTTTGGTATTCAAAAACATATATTCATAACCATAAATTGCCATGTTAAGAATCTTCTTATTTTCAGCCTTTTCTTTGCTTTTACAATTTATTAGACACATAGACACTCATTAATCATTACAAAACAAGCAGATAAAAGACTCTTCACAGTTTCAGTCAATTTCACTACATTTTAACGGAAGAAAGAGCAACTTATTACTGATTTTTGAAGAATCTCAAATAGAAAGAATTTACAAAGAATATCTAAACTAATAAGAGTATATGAGAATCCACTGGAAGATAACAAATAAAAATAGAAAAATGTAGCGCTTGTTTGGGGAGGGTTTTCAAAAACCCTTTTCAGTGTTTAAACACTGAAAACCCTTCTCAAACACTGGGTCTTATGTTTGGAAAGGAGTGTTCAAAAACTGATTTTGAACACTGTTTTTGTAAATATGTGTTTTCAAACACTGATTTTTGAAAACTCCATAACAGAGTTTTCGGTTTTTATTTTCTGATTTCAGCTCAAAATCATGATTCTCTGTTCTTTGCTCTCTTCTCTTTTCTCTCTTCTCTCTTCTTTCGTTCGCGTCTCTGTGCCCTCTCTCTTGTTTGCGTCTCTGCTTATGTGGTTCACGGCTTCTCTCGTTTACGTCTCTTCTTCCCCCTCTCTCTCACGGTCGTCATCCTTGTCCTCCTCTCCTATCTCTCATGGCCGTCATCCTTGACCGCTCACCTCACCGCCGTCACGTTGTGGGTTTTCTTTCCCTTTTCATTTCAGCCCCTTCCAAACGACATCGTTTGGGGGAGGCGCGGATTTCGCGGAGCGAGAGAGACAGTGGGGCCAGTGGGGAGAAGGAGAGTGTCAGTGGTAGTGATGCTGGGTTTGGGGGTTTTGGTGGGGATGCGCAGAGAAGGTATGAAAATTGCTTTTCTTTTTGGCTTTTTAGTCTTTTGTGTCACTGTTGTAGTTTATTGCGTCTGACATTGTGCTTCACTTAACTGATTTGATTTTTTTTCGTTTAATAATTATTTGATGATGATTCCTTGATTTTGGTTATTAGGTACTTAAGCAACTCCAAGGAAAAAGGTAGTAGCAGCATCTGCTTGAGCTGTTGAAGGTCTTTATGGGCGTAATTTGTAATTGTAGATGGAATTCTGTGTGTATCGACAATTTTCATGAGAATTTCATTAGGCTTTGATACTTTTGTTATGTTTTTATATTATGTAGTTGCTTTGAATTTTGAACAAGAATGGATGATGCTATTGTTTTTTGACTGTCTGATTGCTTTATGCTTTGATTGGAACTAATGGTTTGATTAAGATGGATTAGCTCTTTGTTATATTGAACATTGGCTATGACAACAATCCTTTTGACCTTTGATATTTTTGTTGTTAGTTATTATTAGTTGTGGTTGATTGAATTTTAAGCAATTATGTCTATGGGGAAGATGTGGCATAGCTTTTATTAAATCTATTTGCTTGGGATTTGGTTCATGAGAATGCATTGTAGCCAGGATAGTTTCTGTGAGTGTTTTGGTGCTCTGTTAGATATTATTAATGTCTTTTGCACGGAAATGATAGTCACTAGAGTTAGAATCTGCAACATTGTTGATGCACGGAAATGGTAGTATTCTTTATGGGTAGAAATGATAGTCATAGTATTCTTCCAAATTCATAGTGAGCTGTGAACGATGGTGTCGTCTTCATCGTTTGGGTTCATTGTTCAGTCCAATATGGAGTAGGCAAAGAGTTTGTATATGCTGAGATGATTGCATGATATGGGTTGTACTCTTTTGTTGTGATTTGTTAATCATTGGATCAATCTTCCTTATCTCAATGATTTGTTAATCATTGGATCAATCTTCCTTATCTCAGTGAAGTTTACAGAAAGAGGTGAGGTGAGCTAGTTTCCCAACTAAAGCATGAGATTCATTGGTTCACTGATTTGTCTTTGAATATCCTTATTGGTGGAGTCTTCTAAAGATGCAACTGCATTGTTACATTATCAGTTTCTTGAAGAGTCTTCCAAAGAACTCAAGCCACCAAGAGTTCTTAAGGTTTTTCTATAATCTTCTTTTTTAATATACATATGTATACATTTGTTGGTCTTTTTCAGTTTTTAATACTATTTAGGATTTGTTAATCACTTTTTAAAGTTCTTTCTTTGTGAATATACAGGCATTGTCAGCTTCTGGCTTAAGAGCTCTAAGATATGCTCACGAAGTAGATGGGATTGAATGATAACTTTGGTGGAAAATAGTTTGAAACCTGTCTTCATCTGTGTTGGCTGCCATGTTTCAGAGAAGCTAGGAACCTTTTTTAGTGAGTTCATATGATGAAAATACAGTAGAAGTGATCAAAAGAGAGAGAAATTGGCCCAAACCAAGGCTAACGAATATGTTCTTTGTCAATAATTCCTTAAAATTCACCATCATCTTATACTTTCTCTCACACTCTTTTATCAAAAAATAAAAACCAAAAAGAAAAATTGTCGATAACTAGTTCAAGTAAACAAAAATACTCAAAAACCCATTTGCACAAGCTCAGTTTTGAGCTCAGAAGGATACTAGTTCAAGCATTATTCAAAATATTTTTATGCATAAATAAGGGGGCTTTAATAAGTCCATTCAACGAGAATTAAAAAGTAAAGCTTTGACATTTTGAAAAAACCCTTAAATTTAGATAATTTAAACCTAAAAGACCTGAATTAGTCATTGTTCACATAAATTGTAACTTGAAAGCATAGTATAAATGACTTACCTAAGATAATTGTGGAGTATAGATGGACAAGTGAGACAGAAAGACGAAGAGAGCTTGGATTGAAGTAAGGATTGAGCTTCGCTGGCAGAGACGTTGAGTGTTTTCAGAGACGCGACTTCAGGCCTGAGGGAAGAAAACTAAATGGGTAAGGGGCTAAGGGCTTATTAATACGGTGTCGTTTTGGTTAAATGGAGCTGATTTAATTTAACCCAAAACGACGTCGTTTTGAGGTTATTGAATTAAAAAAAAATGCATTAGGTGTACGCCCGGGGCGTCAAAAGCATACGCCTCATGTCTGGGGGAATGCCCAGACCCGAAAAACGCATGCCTAGCAATAGATACGCCCAAGGTTTCACGCCTTAGGGTGTTTTAGCCCCGTTTCGCCTCTAGGCGCGCCCGACCTTTTTAAACACTAGTTAAGAGCGGGATCCGGTTTTGTAAAAGTTATTGCAGAATCAAAAAAATTCATTAGCAGTCATGTTGAAATTAAATGGTAATTGCTTCAAAAAATATAAATATCGAAATTACTACTCAATTTTCTTATAATTGTTAATAAACTTTCTCAAATCCATTATAATTCCTACAAAACCGGATAAGTTCGTATCGCCTCCCCTTAGCTAATTGGATGATTTGGATTGCTGGTGGCATTGTATTTTTGGTATTTATAATATACGATTAAGCATCTCAACATATCTATGTTGATATCTTTTTTAATATGTTTAAAAAAATATGGAATTAAAAATAATTTTAGTGATGCAATCGATCTAGCAGATATGAGATTAATAATTTTTTTTGTATATTATTATAAAATTTAATCTCATAAATTAATATAAAAATTTATTGGCAGAATCGATCCAACAATTATATAAAATGAATAACGATTAAATATTACGCATATATATGTGATTTAATCTTATAAAATAATATGTTAAAATAAATGACTATGAGATTAAAATTATTTTTGTATAATTTTGATTAAAACAATTTTTTTAATTGCATAAATTAATTAAAACCGATAAAATGTTATTTATTATGTCCACATCTATATCTATGCTTGCTATTAATAAAGTTATATCAATCTTTTAATGTCTTTCTTTTTTAAATGTAAAAAATATTACTGTTTCATTTCTAAATGAGATTTTACACAATTCTTTTTAATCACAGTTGATTTTTTTTATAATTAAATTATGTCTTCCTTCTTGTGAATTAGACATTTTTTTAGTGTCACATATCACTTTTACTTTAACGTCCTTTCACCGATGTAGATCTATTATTTTGTTTTGAAGTTTATTTGTTAACAATTAATTGTTTTTTTTTTCAATTTTTACGTTCTTTTATTTATGAAGGTCTATTATTTAGTTTATAAATTCATTTGTTCTCACTTATTTATGTGTGCGTGAATAAGAAAGTTGCAGTTTTCTTTATCTCATAATTTGTTGACTTGATAATGTTTTGTAATTATGATTGATCCTTAGATTTAATTTTTTTTGCATTTTTTAGATCAATAAATAATTTAAATTTTTTTCCGTAATAAATAACTAGTATCTCAACAAGCATATGTAGTGCGTATTGAAATATTAAATTTTTTAATTCGATAAAGGACAATCAACATGCATTAACACTAACACTTGTTATGAGATTAATTTTTTTATTTTAATCTCATTATTTCGTTAAACAACATATGAACATGCTCGTACAACTTTTGATTGAAGCTCTGCATGAACAAACTGAAAACCCATGTTAGCGAACATTTCAAGGCCAATTTTAAGGGGTCATGTCTCTGCAACCAAGCTGTCACAGTGATCAAGATTAGCCCAAAACCCTTTTATTCAATCGCTGTTGTGATGAGGGTGATTCGACCCACTAAGCTATTAGGTGTCCTCCCGGACTCTAATTGGCAACAATTTGTAAGCACATCGTATCAAAATAGGAAACTGAGGATAGGAACCCATGAGGAAAAGAACAAAGGAAATAGCGCCTTCAAAACGTCAACGTTTGTTTGTTGTAGCTGTCGGATAGGGCGGCAGTATATTGTTGCATGAACTCTGCAACACTGGATTATATTCTGTACACAATAAGACGTACGGCTCAGATCTATCTCACCATCCAAAACCCTTGCCTTTTATCTATAAAGCATCAACATATCTGGCATCGTTTACATAGGGTTAGGGTTTCTTTCTCACCGATGCTGCCTTTTTTTCCTTCTCTTAGTTCCTCTGTCTTTTCTTGGGGGTTGTAGTAAGCGAAAAGATAAATTTCCCTTTCTTCAGGTTATTTTGACAATCTTTGTTTATATATGTGTGTATTTGAGGCTATATTGTACCAAGGGAAGGGTGTGAATCAGTACCCTTGATCTTGAATTGCCAAAACGGCTGTAGCCATATCAAATGTATGTGAAGTTTACTGGCCGGTTGTTGTGAGAGATTTTGCTTCAAAATCTCTGTCCATCGACTAATCTGCTTACCGAGCTTCTCACATTCTTTGTTCATATTTTGATTTTTCTGTTTCTTTTTGGGATGTTAGAATTTCTAATGAGATGAGAAGGGGAGAAGAGGAAAATGGCATAGGATTTAGCCTTTTTAAGAGACCCTTCTCTTATATCAATCATATAAAAGGGCATCTTCCAGGCAATCTGCTTTGATTTTACCAGCAGTTTGCTTCTATCGGTGCCTATATATTTTTGCTTTGATTTGCTTTTCCTCTTCTTTTTTTGTTCTGAAGAAATTAATTTTGATCTGTATACAATTTCAATTATTTCTTGAAAATGCAAGATTTAATTAAAAATCTTTATTTGAGATTTACTTTTGCAGAGTGGATGCTGTGATCCATTTACTGTCGTTATCAAACAGAAATAAAATAGCACTCTTTTTAGAGTAAGATTTATACAGGGATGATGGTAGGCACTACTAGAAAAAGGAGGGATTAACTTAATTGTTTGTTGTTTAAGGTTAATTATTATGGCCCATGGACTAAGCTACCAGTTCTGCAAACACGAGAATATAAAGACATGTAAATATTGAGCAGACCTAAAAACTGACATTCATTCCAGTTGAGGCACAAATTATACATATTTTTTAGATGAAATAATCATGTGGATTTAAAATTGGCATTGCCCAGAACAGCTAAAATGCTAAATGCTCAAATTTTAGGCCAGAATGGCCTTAAAAATTCTTAAAAGGCAACCAATTTGTTCCCAATTGAGGCCTTTATTTTGTGTTTGAATCTTGTTTTCATTCTCTCGGAGCTAAATCTCTCTTCCCATTGAAGTTCTCTCTTGGGTTTACTTGGTCAGTTGGCCTTTAATTGCAATATTTCATTTCAACCCAGACCCAGAGCTTACAAGAGAGCAGGGCAACCGCCTGGGCTTACTTGCTCAGTTGCCCTTTAATCACAATATTTCATTTCAACCCAGAGCTTACTAGAGGCAGCAGGACAACAGCGTCAAGCGCATAAGGTTGTGTTGACGTTCATGTCTTGCAAGCCAACTAAATTCACAGTCAGTCTCTCCTCAAAACTCCAAGTTAAACCCTCCATAGAAATTAAAATCACTACTAAAATCATTCCTAAATAAATCAGCTAATGCTATAAATTTCTTAAGTAAATCCCAATTGCAGTACAATTGCTTTCCTATAATCCTATGCCATTGTGCAAGCAGTAAGATACACAACTCTCAGATCAACCCTACTGGCAAAATCATTTCTTCAGTGATAAGATACTGCAGGAAAAGCCTTGAAGGCAGCAGTAAGATAACCTCTTCTCAGACCAACCCTGCTGGCAAAATCATCTCCGCAGTGATAAGATACTCCATTTTCATTCAAGTTGGCAGATCCGTCGACATACATTTCCCAATTGTCTGATTTTCCTTTAGTCATTATGATATTCTCATCAGAGAACTCCAACATGGTAGGCCCATCCTCTTCCAGTGAACGATCTGCCAAATAGTCTGCGATCAGTTGCCTTGGAGATTACAAGCCCTAGGTCATACTCTCCTAGCAGCATGTTCCAGCATGCTATCCTTCTTGACAGTGGTGGTTTCTCCAGAATGTACTTCAAATTAGGAGTGTGCACGATTAAGATATTAGCTCCAAATAGAGTTCTTTATATTCAATTTGAATTGTTAAGTTCAGAAAAATCGTTATCTGACTCCGATCCTAAAGCTTCAGATATCCAACCATTTGGTTATCCGATTTAAACCGTTTTATTTACTGGATTCACTTTTTAACACATGTAAAAAAATTCAAATTTCCTTATCTGTTTCAGTTTATTAACCAAAAAATAGTAATAAACTAAATTCAATTGAATCAAATTAAATGGTTAAATCATTCCTGCTTGTTCATTGGGAAAAATGAACCAATCAATAAAACAAAAAATAGTGCTAGATAAACCACTTGCAAAATGCTAACAAACACAAAATCATTCAGCAACCCAAAGATATCTAAGCACAACTTAGAAGTATACAATCCAGGCCTACTTAAGAATTAATTTTTCAGCCAATTGCAACAACCACATGATGCAGCTAAACCAGAAAAAAGAAAAACCCAAATCATTCACAGGAAGTTGCATAGTTATCTCTTGACAATAATATAATGAAATCCAACAAACTGAATCAAATTCGACTGATTTGGAATGTCTTTCAGCTTTGAAGAACACAAATGATCTGGTACGCGTCTACAGGGAAGGGAGCGCCAAAGAGAGATTGGTACCGTGCAAATCTTTCGAGCTTTATCTGGGTTTTGAAGATGAAGAAAGATCTCAAAAAAACATAGAAAGGAAAAAAAGATATGAAAAAAAATCGAAAAAGGAAAAAGAAAATCTAAAAAAAATGAAGAAGATCTGAAAAAAAACAAAGAAAATGAAGATCTAGAAAAAATGAAGGTGAAACTTCTTTGCCATATCTGCTGCCTTCCTAGAAGCTGCTTAGAGTTCAAACGGAAGATTCTCTAGTTTCAACACCTTCCTTCATATTAGAATTGTTATCTGATACATGTAGTGTTAACAAGAAATTGAATGAAAATAAATTAAAGAGAAAGGGCTGATAGATGGGACATAATTACTAGAGGAGAGTATTAGCTTAGACAAAATTATTTAGGCCCAAAAAGAAAAAATAAATAGGCTTCTCAAATTTCCAGTTGGCCTAAAGTTCTATACTTCCATGCAGTCCTGTAAAGTTTGGATAGCGGTTGGTTTGGCTATACGTTTTTTATAAAATCTTCGATCTGAATTCGAGTCTATATTCGAAAATTTTTAAAATAAAAAAATCTGAACCCAATTCAAAAACTTTTGAATATATTATTTTTTGGCTCGGATTAGATTGGATTCTCGAATCGAAATAGATTTTTATTTTTGTTTGCATGACCCTTCTGCAAATGATTCATTCGAGATATCAAACGAGTTGTGTAGTAAAACATGAATTGTTGCAATCTATGGGCGGCCCAAGCTACAGTATAACTAGTCGTCTCTCAATTGTTGGGTATCGGGTTTCACATTCATTGAACTTCTTGCACACGTAGTAAATTGCCTTCTCTTTACGACTTGCTTCAAGTGACTCGTAGAAAGGTTTTGAAGAAGATTTCACGAAGAATGGTGAATATTTCTCTTTTCTCTCAAATTTCTCTCAATAATTAGGTTAAACATGTCCAAAGTGAAGTCAAGTCAGTTCCTTGGTTCTTCGTTCGTGTTCGTTGCCTTTTTCTTTTTCTTTTTCCTTAATTTTCTTACATGGAGTAAAGTAGAGTTGGAGTTAAGCCCACCAATTCAAATCTGAAGCACATATTTAAAAGGTTTAACCTTTAACGATCAAGCCTAGTCTCACTCTTCAATTGACAGTTCATGGGTTTGGGCCGAGACATGATTTTCATACAAATCATAATCTGACCCAAAATCTCTTAGCCCATGGATCAATCATAAAGTGTACGGTGACATCAGTTTCTTTTCGACTTCAAGTCTCCAACTTAAGAGGCCTCCGAAAAGTCCAAATTAGCCTCCATTCCTAAAACGAAGAATTGATTTTTTTTTTTTTAAAAAAGGGAAAAAGAAATTACCACCAGTATTCATCTCTCTCTCTTTGCCTCGATTGCCTAAAGAGATTCTCTTCTCCTTATTATCCCCTAGTTTTGTTTCGAAGAAGAAGATTAATTTTATAGAGAGATTTTGTAGCAACCCAAGCCAAGCAAAGGGAAATCAGATCTCTCTCCAGGTTCCTTTTTTTCTTTTTAAATTTTTTCTCTTTTACTATATAATTCCATGTTCGTCATAAGTACTATGGTTATATATTGTCGGTACAAGTGTGGGATTTCTTGTAATTATTGTATGTGTGTATGCGTTTTTGTTTTGATGATATATATCTGGGTTTGATTTGATTTGGCTTGTTTTAATCTATCTGAAAACTGCCCGTGCTTATTTTTAATGATAGATTGGATCTTGTTGATAATTTGGTGGAAGTGTGAGATTTCTTGTAATTATTTGAGAACAGTGGTTGTTTAATTAGGGGAAAGGATCCGTTTACCTGAGATCTTAATATTCTTTTGCATGGGTAAGTGATTAATGTTGTACCAAACAAACCTGTATGTTGCGAGTGGTCTGTAATTGTTATTGAAATTTAGATTGCTTAGAGAATCTCTAGGTATTTATGACCAATTGTTCATTTGATTATTATTTGGATTCTGAAAAATCGTGATGGGTATTTATAATTCATTCGAGATGTGCTTAGTGGTGTGAAATAGTTAGACAATTTTTGTTTGATTCGAGCAAGGGCTTTCTGATGGTTGGTTTTGTATGTCAAATATCTTATTCTGTTTCTTCTTCTCTCTTTCTCTCAATAGTGGTTTAGCTCTTTTTCATTTTATGTAATCAATGGGGGTGCATTGAAATGAAGTTGAGTAGCCTTACCTTATTCTGTGATGGTGATTTTTTTTTTAAAAGAACTTATATCAGCGAGTGGTGTTTGAAAGTTTGAAGGCCTCATGATTGATAGCATATTTAGTGGTTGAAACTGTTAGCTGTATTGCTCCCCCTCCCCTCCCCCAAAAGAAAAAAAGGCTTTGCGAGATGCATTCTGTTTTGTTTTGTTTTATTTTTAACTAAGTAACGAGATACATTCTTAGGAAGTCTTAATTCTTGCCCAACTTGGTTATGAAGTCGGACTAAACAAAATAGTCTCTAAACCCTATACATTGATTCATATTTTCCTTGCAAACAATCCTTTAGCCGGAGTAACTATTGTTATTATGTTCGGTTAATCTTTCTACAGTAATAGAATAATAGATGACAATTCAAGATCTGCTGTGCGTTTTTCCCCCTTTTTAAAGCTTCATTATGATGTTTCACTCGATCTTCTTCTCCTTCCTTTAAACGAATTTGTACGTGCTGAATATAAGCTTTTTTTTTGCAGGATGTGGTTTGACAGTTTTATGAACTTTGCGATACTCTAGCATAGTAGATTCGACTGAATATATTCGTAGTTTGGGTATTCAGAAGTTATAATGGCTGATGCGATATCAAGCTTCTGGGGTCCTGTCACGTCCACTACTGAATGTTGTGAGAAGAACTTTGCGTACTCCTCTTATATTGCAGAATTTTATAACACCTTATCAAATGTACCAGGCATTCTTTTGGCATTCATTGGTCTTGTTAATGCCTTAAGACAACGATTTGAGAAGAGATTTAGCATTCTTCACATATCTAATATGATACTTGCTATTGGAAGCATGTTATATCATGCCACTTTGCAACGTGTGTAAGTATCACTCGCCGCTATGCATCATTGTATTCTGAATTGGATATATTATTGGTTGATCTCTTGCAGAATTGTTATCTTATGCAAGAGTTATAAGAATTATTGCTAATGAAGAAAATATGTAAATATGATGTTATACTGAAAAGATACAGTAGAAGTTCCATTGTCATGCAAGCAGAATCTCTGACTCTTAGTAATATGGGGTAGCAATCTTTGAGGGGAAAGCCCAGTTTTGTCTTAGTGCCTTTTTTGTAGATGATCATTTGCTTGTTAGATTTACTGCTTAAAATGATTGTTGGAATTTACGTGCAGGCAACAACAGAGTGATGAAACTCCTATGGTATGGGAGATACTGCTATACATGTACATCCTCTACTCACCAGATTGGCACTACCGCAGTACTATGCCCACCTTTCTTTTCCTCTATGGTGCTGCATTCGCCATTGTCCATTCGGTGTTCCATTTTGGCATTGGGTTCAAGGTGCATTATGTGATCCTTTCCCTCCTTTGCATCCCTCGAATGTATAAATACTACATTTACACACAGGACACCTCTGCTAAGCGGCTTGCAAAGCAATATGTGGCTACCATTTTCCTGGGTAGTTTGTGTTGGTTCTGTGATCGTGTTTTCTGCAAGGAGATATCCCGTTGGCCTATCAACCCTCAGGGTCATGCTCTGTGGCATGTCTTCATGGGTTTTAATTCCTACTTCGCAAACACTTTCCTGATGTTTTGCCGTGCCCAGCAACGGGGATGGGCGCCAAAAGTTGTCTATCTTATGGGGATTCTTCCCTATGTGAAGATTGAGAAGCCAAAAACGCAATGAAAAAAAATAGAGGAAAGGACGGAAATATATAGGGGTTTTATTTCTCGTTTTTTGGGTTACATGGGCATTTTGCAGGTGAGTAAGGTAAGCAAAGAATGAGTTTAATTTTTTTGTTCGTTTTGAAGGATCTGGAGTTGAAGTTGTTGGTTTAGATCCATTGCAATTTTCATTGTAAAAGTAGGAAGTGTACAATATCTATATGCTTTTTGTTGGAAGTATCTATTAGATTGGTTGTTTTTGGGCAGTTAGGTTTGTTTCTTGATTTTAGAGACATGCAATGATGTGAGAAATTTATCAAACTCTTGAGAGAAACATGAGTTCTAATCTTGTTAGTTTCGTGTTATTAAATTTTATTGCTATTTTATTGTCCCTATCCAAAGCCTGTTTCCATCTAAAATTTGTTTTGTTTGTTTCAAACCCTTTGTTATTGCTTAAGATCAGGTTCTTGTGCTTGGAGAGTTGAAGTTCGTTAGTGATTTTGATGTTGACATAAACAAGTCACGCAGTGCAGCTTCGGCATCTTTCTCATGATGAATTGTCAAGATCCATGGCCAGTAATGTGACAGCTGCACCAAACTTCCATTAAAGAGACTGAATTGGATGAAAAGAAAGTGCCTTTCAGAACCTTATTGGCATCCAGCCACATGACACGCAAATTAAAGCTGATATCACTGAGGGTCTGTTTGGATCATCACTTATTACTATCAAATTATAATATGATACTTAAAATTATTTTTAAGAAATAAGTTGGGAAGTGTTTTGGTATTTTTCATAAAGCTTTAAATAAGTTGGGGATATTTTTTATAAAAAAAATGTTGAAATAAATTTAAAATTATCAAAATTATTAAATTATAATCTGATATAATATTTTAGATTATGAGTAAATGAAGACTTTTAAGAAGATCAAAAATAAAAAAATATATTAATCAAAGTTAAATCAGATTATAATCTGAAACTAATTTGAGAGATTGAGGTATTTTAGTTTATTAAAATCTAATTATTTTCTCTCAAAATTATAATCTATTTAAAATATAAATTGATTCAAATAGATTCATGGAGAAAAATATCAACTTATAAATTGCTTTAACCAATTTATAAGTTGAATCAAACATGCTCTTAAAAATATCATATGCAAATTAAAACCACATGAGAAACTATCGAAAAGTGCTTGTATCTGATTAGATTCTTCAGTTCTTGTCTTGCTTCTTTCTTTTCCCTTCCTACTTTTCGTTACTATCATCAGTTAATTGGATATAATTTAATTCTATCACACAACTTAATTTGGATGAATTTTCTTTGACTTTACATATGATTTTATTTTCACACTTCACATTCTAAACATTATAATTGGCCCTCAAACATTAACAAGTAAGTGTAATTGTATCATTTCCTCATCTCTAATCTTATGTAGATATGATATGATTATAATTTAATAAGAATTTGTCCGTTCATTTAATCACATAATCTCACGACTTTAACCGTATCAAATTGATGTTTTTGATTTTTTTCTTTTTCTATTTGTCTTTTTCTTTCTTTCTCTCTTCATAATCACGAGAATCAAAACCCTTATCTCACCAAATCTCAGCTTCAACGAGTGACAAACGTGCTATTGTTCAAGTTAGAGAGCGTGGATTAATAGAAGAGGAAGGAGTACAATACCGAGTTTATTTTGCTCACATCTGAAGGCTAACTGCGGCATTTGGAATGTGAAGGATAAAAATGCAACTAAAAGTGAACCTCTGGGGCAGTTGCAACATTTGGAATTGAAGGATAAAAATGCAACCAATGGTAAACCTCAAGGACGTCAGATGTAATTTACTCATGTAAGTTTTATGATCTATTTGAAAAAAAAAAAAAAAAAATTTGACTTCTGCATATTTTAAACAAAAACTAGCCCAAATACTTTTAAAAACAGTTTATATAATAATTTATGTTTATAAAAATTTAAACTCATCTCACAAAAGCTATTTTCACTGTTATAAAAAAAATATTAAACAATTTATTCTTATTTTTATTTTATCATAAATCATTTAAAAAATAATAAATTAAGCAATAAACCATTTCTACTGTTAAATCAAACTAAAAATTCATCCACTTTACAGCACATTAATTTTCCTAATGATTACAAAAGGGATGGACATTTGTCGCAACAAAGAAATAGTAAATTTTTGTTTATCTAGATTTTCATAAAATATGATTCATCTTCCGTGTACTTGATTAAACAGAAGAAAATATATTTGTTTACACATTCTAAACAGTTGAAAAACATATATGAAGACTTATTTGATATATTAAGTTTTTTAGGTTTGTTAATGTCATAACTCTTTTTGGTTATTTCCACAACAATTATATTGTTACAAATGTTGGACTTTTTAACCTCTTTTTTTTTTTTTTGGTCAAAAGAGTATAATCTTCTTTTTCCTCCAAAACTCCTCGCTTTTGTATCTTTTATATACTATATGAAACAACTTACAACATATATGAAACCTCAAAAGACGTATCACTTTGATATATTTTTATACTAAATTTAAATATTACGTATCATAGTTTATCAAGTTTGTTCAGTTCATGCTACTGTCCAATCATATTTAAATTTATTAGATATATCTGATTTATTTATGAGATCAAGTATATCTCAAGCTTATAAAGTCCATATACTCTTGGTTATATTTGTTATGCTGTTGCTTTAACTTCTAATTTTAAAGTGGCTTCTGTTTTATGAAAGAGTTGAGATTAACTTGGTCTGTTTTGAAAATAATATATTTATTGGTCCTTCGAGTCTCATTCTCCATTGACAGATGAGAAAAACTTGGAAATGCCAGAAGACGCTTATATGTTTGGTTGTAGAGAAATTAAAGAGAAAGCAAAGGAAAATGAGACAATTTGAAAGAGCAAAAAAGTTGCAGAAAATGGCTTGATTTGTTATGTAAAAGATACCAAATTGGAAGAGGTTTAGAAGAAATAAAAGATTTAATTGCATATGCTTTTTACCAAAAAAGTAAAAGATTCCATGGTTCGGTGGCAATAATAAAAAGAGTTTTAGCACTAACACTACCAATTTTTTTATCATGACAATTACATATAACATGTTATTTTAGTTGTACTAGCATTTACCTCAACGACCCCAAAAGAAAATAAGACTCAAGATGGTAAAAAATCGTTTTTAATTTTTTTTTCATTAACTGCTCACTAAATGGATTTTTTTTTAAAAACAATCTACAACTGAACACACCATAGCTTCCCCCAAATAGAGAGAAAGGAATACACTCCCTTGACAATTCATGCGTGTATATTAATATGCTAACATACACTATACAGAGTAAGGGCAATAAAGAATGCCTCTACCTAAATATTTGAATGGGAAAACGAACATAACATATACAAACATTTCTCCTCTTGGATTAGTAGGCCACCATGCATATGTTATGCTGGGAGAGGGAAGAGATTACATTATACAGATTTAACTGCATGGATCTAAGAATATCCCATCACTCTCTCTTGCAAGATTTGCCCAATTTTCGTGTACAGCGCTTTCTGCTCCTCAAAAGTAAGGTTTGCCAATATCTGTCAAGAAGTAAATACCATCAGTAAAATCATCCTCACGTATTCAATCATGAACTTGAATGAAACAAACATACACAAACATGTGCAGGGCCAATAAGAATTTACCTGGTCCAAAATTATTTCAACTGAGATGCTTTGAGGCACTACGAATGATTGATGATAGATGTATGCAAAGACAGCCATCACCATCTACATAAACAACCATATTAATTGGAGGAGTTCAGGAACATGCATGCAACATTCATGTGCATGGAAAATTCCAATTTGTCAAATTTATTTCAGCTTACCTGGCAATCCATTCTGTCTGTAATTCCACCATGCCCGGGAATACTATCACCAAAATCCTGTGGCAAGGTTAAAAAAATTATCAGATAGCATGAACATCTATGTACAAAGTCATTCATATCTGCATCACTTGAGACTTGAAGAGCATCGAGAGCAAACCTTGACTTTAAAAGCTCTTTTAAAACCACTTGCGAAAAAGCCCCCAAAGGGCGCTATTATTGACGCAAACAAACCAAAGCATAGAGCATGCCACTGAACTGGCAGAACAGAAATCTCTTTCCAAGGAAACTGCACAAAAGAACAATGAGTGAAAAACATTACCAAAACTTATCCAAGATCTAAAACTCATAAAATTAATTGTAGGCATAACCTTTAATACATTGGAATGGCTGATAAAGAATCAAATTTCTCATCCTTAATATTATGACAAAGAATGCAATTCACCAGGAGTTTGTACATGCACAAAGAATTTATATGAAACAACACAAACAAATCCAAAGCATCATAAGGTTTATATGGAAGATAGATACATTTTGTTCATAGAAACCACAAATGTATTTGTACTCCTAAATAAGGTTCAAGATCAACAGTATAATTAACCCTGAGCACAAAAAGAACTAAAAGTTACAGGATGCCTTAATATTAAGGCTGACAATCCATAGTTGTCTTAGCATACCAATCTGCTCGTAACAGAAAAAGAAAAACTTCTGGAGCATATTTACAGAAGTAACAGCATTAGGAAGAATTTGCCCAGCCAAAATAGAGGAACCAGAGTTAGAAAGCTAACATAGTCAAGTCAACAATGTAAAAGGAACTCAAAGTGCACAAATATCAACATATTTTTTCAAAATAGTACCAGACATTTTAGAGATCAAATTAAATTCCAGAAATAGCAGCCACAGATGAATATTAGGAGAATTGCACGAAAGGCAATTACTTTGATGTTAAGACCATTGGTAAATTTTTTTTTTTTTTATCCTACTAAAGAAAGATTTTCAGTACTTGGAAATTCAAACCTAAACAAAACGTCAGCTTACCCATTCTGGAAACCATTCAGGTAAAGTGAAAGGCTCAGGCTTAAACAGTGGACCAGGATCACAATGAAGCCAACCAGTTGATAAATCCTGCATACATTAACCTCAGAGAAAATGGCCATAAGTTTCTTCGAAAATGAAATGTATGTTTCAACAAGCATAAACGACATAGAATGAACAAAACAACTTACCTTCCTTGGACATGTCAGCCACTGGAAACGGCCCATAATATTTGCAAGCTGCAAAAGTAAACACAAATACCTCGTTTATGGATACCCACTTGCATAATACATATATATCTAAAGCATCCATCTTATGACATACTTTTCCTATTTTATTCAAATTTAGAACTCATTCATTCTGAACAAATAATACAAGCATGAACTAGTCTTTAATTGAACCTTCAGTTGAGGCATTTCTTGAAAATAACGAAAAGTACGCAGTAGTTCATTACTTGTCACAAATTTGATTAGCTTGCTACATTTGTTCACTAATTCTGCCCAACAATTATTCTAGTATTGAGTCTCCAGTCATTGACATGAAATTGGCGATATCAGTGCTGGGAAAGCTTTACATGTTAAAAGAGGGCTTAAAGGGTAATAGAAAGAATCATATCAGCATCAGAGCTGTGAGTGAGCATTATGGTTGTAGCCCATTCCTCATACTAACAATCAAATTAAAGCCCAAGATCAATATAGGTCATATGAGAAAGAGACACAACCACCTAAATGCATTCTATCAGAAAAAGGTTCCCCAATGTTTACTCCATATTCAAAATATACATTTAAGAAAATGGTCTGTTTACAGGCACCCAATAGAAGAGAAACTAAGCTCACCACAAATGCTGAGATGATTGTGGTAACAGATGCTCCAATGAACCCCTCCCACGTTTTCTTTGGAGATAATTTGATCAGAGGCGTTCTTCCAAAGAAGAAACCAAAAATATAAGCAAAAATGTCATTGATAACAATAAGTGATGCTGGAAGAAGAAACCTGCATAAAATATGTCAAGGAATAACATAAGAATTCCAAAAGACTGACAATCGAGTCACAAAAGAACCATATTGAGAAATCTTGATACAACTGATATTAGGTCAAACAATCGCCAACAAACATGTAAAAGGCAGCAACAAAATGCTTCAGCTAATGTTCCCTTATAATGTGATGTCACAAGACTATTAACTTTTTTTGTATATTAGTCCTTGTACTTATTCAACTTAGAATCTATGCTACTTGCTGATAAGTTTCTTATGGTAAACGAAAATTCTTATTTTAGAGATGTAAACATATACGAAAAACACTTCCTTCAAAATGAATAAAATAATAAATAAAAAAGAAGAAGCATAGAGGACCCAAAGAGCATGATTTCTCCAATCTTTCTAGCAAGTCCACTCATGAAATAGATCACTAGCTCAATACAATGCAGTATAGAAATTTAAAGGCAAAGAACAGACCCCACCACTCCCTTTGTGCCCCCCACCCCTTCTTCCAATCCTTATATTATGTCAGTTGAAGTACAAATAGGTAAGTACTAAAAAGAACCTAATCAGAAGTATAAATGGCTTGTCGAATTGAGTTTATAGTTTTTCAAGAAAAGCCAAAACAGATTTTTTTTTTTTTTGCATGCAAAAGATGGGTTACCAGAAAATTCCTTCAAAGATGTTGGCTACAGTGAATGAGGACTGCGTAAACACCACAATTAGAATCATATGTGTCCATGCATATTGGCCAAATTGATACTTGTACATCTTCTTCTTTAACGTCAGAATGAACCACATAAAACCTGCATCTCATTACACAGAATAATAATCAGTAGCCATGCATTATACGACCCCCCCCCCCCCCCCCCACCAACAATAACAAAAACATTATAGATCATATGTGGTCAACTGAAAAGGTCAAGCATGACGAAATTCTAGTTTCACTTTAACTTATCTAAATTCAAATTCAGAAATGATGATAATGTACAGTATAACCAACCTGCGATATACAAGAAGTAACAGATAGCCATATGATACTTGCTAAGGCTGCTAACTAGCTGATATAAAAATTTGTCTGGAGTGACAGTATTGACTAGCTGTTGACTGAGAATGCGCCCATATACATATAGCATTGCGGTGAAGAAGAAGTGCCTGTGCACAGAATACAAATAATAAGCACATTGCATCTAAAAGCCACCTGTAATTAATAGAATATTTCATTTCAAACAATTTGTAGCTTAGTACCCAAAGAATGCTTTCCATGAAAACAAAAAAAAAGGTCGACAAGAAGACAGTAAGTCTCCTTACCAATTTAGTAGCCTAAATCCCGGGAGTTGCCTGTCTTCATGTGCTTTCCTGAGTAGATTGAATAGCTCTCTTGCCATAAATATTTGGATAACAACCACCATAGCCGTAATATAGAGATGGCCCATGTAGACAATTAGAGCAAAACTACCAATCATCCAGACAGTTGAGTATGCTCTAATCCACATTGACTTGTATTTGCTACGATCATCAACAAGTAAATGGCTTCCATTTGCTTTGCTTGCCTCTGAAATAACCTGACAGCCCATGTGATTTATTAAAACAAAGGAAAAAAAATAAATAAAATAAACTTCCTTACTCCTTAAAGAAGCCCACCAGTTCAAAGTTATTTACATCCAGATTTTTCTTAGGTACTGATATTCAAATTTTCAATCTTATGTGACATATTGTCACAAAGTCCCCCAACTATAAACAAGAAACCGATACCACAAGAACAATAAAAAAATTGAATTTTGGCTTCAATCAAGTTTCATAATGTTGGCTAACTACCGAAGCCACTATTTATCTAAATCCAATTTGAATTTAGACAAGACAGTTATCAGTACATGAAAAAGGAACCCAAAAAAAATCTAGTGACCAACCTCATTTGAGTGCTTACGATGCCGAAGCCGAGCAGAAGGCGTTGATGGGGTGCTAGTATTATTCTCCCTTTGCATTACTAACTTATTTGTTACTCAGTATAAGAAAAATAACACGTGGCAACAGGAAGTAGCTACATGAGACATCAGATTACACAATACGATCAAAATTAGTAATGAAATTTCAAATAAGGATAATTACTTTTCTTCAAGAAAAATTGCTTTAATCTCCACTTAAAGCGTTACCCAAACCACGCCATTGAAAGAAATGCAAATTATTTTCATAAGACAAGTAATATAATGCACAACAGCAGAAGTATAATAGTAGGCGATATGTATGACACTGTAGGATTGGGAAACGTATTACTCCATCTTATACTATAAAATTTCAGCACGAAAACATGTCTGTTTTAATGAAGAAAGTGTTCCACCAAAGAAGCCAACTTCACATGGCGAAAACAGTTTGAAAGACTACCAATTGAATCCTTAAAAAACAAATCAAACATGCTTATCTGATTCTGTTATATATACATCTAGAGATTCTAGCCATATCATGGTCATGATTGAAACATTGTTTACACACACCCAATGAGAAAAATGAAATGCCACATTAGCATAAGGAGCAAAAGTTAATAAAGATAGGTAATGTTCCCTAACTTATTATGCTTATAAATTTCTTTTGTACCAAATAACCTAAAGCAATATAAAAATTTATCTTTCTCCCATCCACCCTATTGGCCAAAATCGTGCGCATTATTGGTCATGATGACTTATTTCACTCAACCCATATTTTTTAGGCCTTTTATTGTTGTCAAGGTACCTCCAACCAATGACACTCTTCACTGATATCCTTATTTACCACTATGATATATGGCCAAATGACCTCAAAGGACATTCTTCAAAAATGATATGCCAATAGATGCCTCTACTCATTCTTACAAAGACAAAAATAATCACAAGTACTAAACCCTAGAAAGTGAATAACTTTTTTGACTGAAATTACAATACATGATATCGAAAATAAATGATAGCCCCTAGTTTTAAGATTTAATGCTCCGCTCAGTTTCTCGACTTGTACGCAGCATTTCTGAAAAATGAGAGCTGCGCTAGAAACTTAGTCTATTGCAATTTCCCCCTTTATTTTTCTTTGGTTGCAAGCTTCAACCCTAAAGCCACAAGCACCAGGGGCAGCTATGTATTCTATATATAAAAATTAAATGCAAACCTTCTGAGGTTTGCAGATTTAACAATCTATGATAACCCTCTATTTAGTCCAACTTGAGTTTCATAATTTCCTGCCCCCACACCCCAAAAATGTAAATAAATAAATAAGAATAAAGTAAAACAATTTCAAGCGTAGCCACCACCAAGAACTAATTAGACAAACATATACTTTCATTCAATCTCTTACCTAAGCATCTTCCAAGAACCGCTACTCTATAGGTTTTTACTTACAACGAAATTTAAAGCTCTAATTTCACTTTCCAGTAACATAGGTAACAAAAATTAAAGTTCACGCAAGCTTATCTCTTCCATTAAGCGCAGCCAAAAGTAGAGTTAACAGAAACTTAACCAAACACGCATACTAAACTAAACAAAAACACACAAGATTCGAAAACACTATTCTAGCAATAATCTCAAAGAAAATAAACATTTTCAGTACAAAACCAGCAATTTAAACTAAAAAAGAACCATCGAGAATCATTAGAACTAACAAAACCAAATCTGAATCAGAGAAGAACACATTGTTTGACATTAAGATCCATGGAAAGATAAGATATACAGATAAATATATTCTTATAGAGAGAGAAAGAGAAACCTGCTATAACTTCCGCGGCTGCAAGAGTTAGAGAAAGAAATTCGAAAACCATAAAAATAAGAGTAGAGAGAAAGACAGAGAGAATACGAATAATAGAAGGGTGAGGAAGCAAAGCAAAGTGGAGTCTTTTCGTTGCTGATTTTTTGGAACAAGCAAAATAAAAACACTCTTGTAAAAAGGTTATTCCGTTTGAGTAGGAGAGCACTGGAGAGAAATCTAGGTCAGATTGACCATTTATGTTCTTGTTACACGTGGGGAAAATTACATAGTGCAACATAAACAATTAGGGTGTGTATGTTTAGAGACTCGGATTTGTGAAAGTTATTAAAATTTGAATATTTTATTAATAATTATAAAAAATTAAATAATAATTATTTAAAAATTTTAAAAATTAAAATTATTATTTAATTTTTACGTGATTTTATAATTATTTTCATATGACCCGATCTTTCAAATCACTATTTAAACAATTATTGTGGGTTTTTAATTGGTTGGATGCCGAAAACCATAAAGTTCCTTAAATTATAAAGTCATAGACCATCCTGATTCAGCTGGTTCATATGGCTGTGTTTAAGAGAAAGAAAACTAAGGATCCGTTTGATTTATATGTTAAAAGCATCATAAAATAGCTTCCGTAGTGACTGTTACTTTTAGCAGAAACTGTTCTAATGTTTAGTAAAATCTATGGTAGATATACTACCAAGCTGAAAAACAGAAGTTATTGTATTTGATTGATTTAGCGTAAAAAAACCTTTGAAAGTGTTAAAATTATATAAAAAAAAAAGAATATAGTTTTGGAAATGCTTTTTTAATGGCTGCTAGGAAACCAACATGACATATTTCTCTCTTTGAATCTCCCTTTGATGAAAAATTCTTCTTGGTTACACTAAACTTTATTAGTAAAGATAATCGTGTATTCAAATCTTTTTAGTAAAGTTTTAAAAAATTATCAATCAAATTTTTAATCGATGTAAATTTTGTTCTCGGTGCAATCAAGAATTTTTTTTTTGAAAAGAAAATTAGTACTTTTTTTTGTTATATTATATTATTTAAATATTTATTTATTACATCAAAATAAATTAATCTTATGTAGATTTTTTTGGATTAAACATTAAACTAAAGAAATAAAAAAAAGTTAATACAATTATATATGAATAAAAAACATTATAAAAAACCATTCTTCTTATATGGCATAAAGTAAACAAAGATAAATTGATTTATCATCTTTCCACTAGGACCTAGCACTTGATCAAAGACTTTGCCCAATTTTTTCATCATCAACCGGATCATATATAGCACTAGTGTTCTTTTTCTGTTCTTGGGGCTGAGCTGTGGGCGCTGAGAGAAGGGCTGCGCATAGCAGCAGAGGACAACAACCTGGACCTGTTGGTTGAATCAGATTCTGCTAATGTGGTTTGGCCTGTCAGTAAAGCAGATGCCACGCTTCATCCTTTGGGTAACATCAACTGGTTCATATAGCTGTGTTTGAGATTTTCTTTTAATATTAATAAGTTGTCCTTTCTAATTATTTCAATTTATCCCTATCAATAATAATATTTTAAATTTTGCAAATAGTTCATTAATTAGTACATATTCTCTACTGTTATCAAAACAAACTAAAGTTATGGTATAAAAAAATAATTTTGAATATTGTTTTGTAATTTTTTTTTATCAATTTTTTTTTATTACATTGACAAGAAGAGTTATCGAATTACACGAAGGATTTGGAGGTAATGACTAAACCAAAAGACTTGAGTATGCTAACAGTCTTCTATTATTTGTATTTTCCTTATTGAAATAACATTCTACTATACTTGTTATCTTTAATAATTAGTATTTGTTCCCTATAAAAGTATACATATATGTGATTTTCAATTATTTCATTTTTTTTAAAAGCAAAAGATCATTTTCACAAAAAATAAAAAAAACGGAAGATTTTCTATGCAAATCCTGAGTTGTTTAATCTCTCTAACAACTTTCTTTCTAACGTAAATTCATTATCTTAGTGCTAATTTATATACTTAGTATTTCATATTGTTAAGAATTTGTTTGATACTTTGGCTTTAGTGCTTTGATATATAAACAAGTTTTTTTGCTATCAATAAATTAGTATGTATTAAATCTACATGTTAAAATATTCACATGTGAGTTATCACATATAAAAAAAAAAGAGTTTTATATATAAAAAAATGTAATAGTGATTGACTCGTGGACGTAGGTAAAAAGTTGCGTCAAATTATGTTAAAAATTATTATTTTATTTATTTATTTTTGTTATTGTGATTGTGTAGTTGTTAATTAGATGTTAGACTCTCAACAAGTGATATTAGAGCCAACACTGACTTCTATGTGGGGTGTGGATATTGCCATGTGCATCTCAAACGGGTGTGAACCTCCACAACGTAATCTCTCTGAAAAAAAATCAGGGTTGACAAGAGAGCTGTCACGATCACAGTGACATGTATTACTTCACATCTATTAAGTAGGGAAAGAAAATTCAGGACGTTAACTTCACCTATCAAGCAAGTTTTTTGGATTAGAGCCCAGTGGCATTTAAAACACAAACAACTTCATAAACCTTCTCAAGGGTTCTTAGTAAATAATTTTGGACAAGTTTTTGAGGGGAGGGGAAAAGCATACATTTTAATAAGAACGCAGAAATGTTTTAATACACATTTTATAAATCTGCAAATTTGATGACCCAAGTGTATAAGAATCTACATCAGCATAAACAAATATGTTTGTTTAATAACTGTGTAATTCATTCTTGATTGTTGATTAGATTATGTACTGAAAGAAGCCCAGTTTTGGTGAAGTCATGGGTACGCAAAAAGATTGAAATTTTTTAATAGGTACGCAATCCAAGAACCATCTAGATTTGCAGAAACAACAGCAGCAGCAGCAGCATCGAAAGCAGATACCAAAGATAACAGCTTCATAGTCATTTATGCAAGCAAGAATTTTTTTTTTTTTCAAACGAGGATTACACAAAATGAAAGTTGATCTGTTATAACAAGTGGCTTCCATGGCCCATAAAGATCATTATACAAGGTTTGGTGCTGGGGTTGAAGAGCTAGCCTTATGTAAATACACATGACCGAAATGAGGAATACAGCCACACCGTTTGTGGCATATCCAATTGGTGCAGAACAGTAGACAAAAAACAAAGTAACAAGAAAATAATTGCCCCCAAAATCAAAATAGCCCCTAATTCCTAAATTTAGAGCCCTAAATCTATTCTTCATTGTATACTCCATCACCAATTTGTTTGGAGAATCCTGCTAGGCAATTACCAAATTGGTATCTGATAATCCCCCAGTTTTTGCTGGTCCTGGATTTCCACGAGCTGCACCATCAGTGTTTAATTTTGTATGGGGCCAACTTGGTGGCTGCAGCCATTTGATAAGTATTATCTGTGGGGATTGAGTTGGGGATCCTGGGTCAGTAGGTATCTAGGTGTAGAAATATTATTAATCATAAAGGTTGTCTGTGTTTGCAAGGTTTTTAGTTGGAGGGTGAAATCCATGCAGCCTGGTTCAATTCTTGATTGAAAAGTTTTTAGAAGACTTCAAGGGAATTACAGCCATTAAAAAGATGATCCAAGGTTTTTGATTATAGTTGTCAGATGTGACAAGTATGATTTTAGATTGCTTTCTTTCCAAAGGGAAAGCAGAAGTAGGCTATTTTTTGTGGGCTACCTGCAGCCAACTAAAAAGCTTGATCCTTGGCAGAGTCCAAATATGCTACCAAGGGAGAGCAGGTAGCACAAGGTAGGGTAGAGAACTTTAACAAACCAGTTGTAAGCAGATTTTAAACTTTAGAGAACTTACTTCTGGATGTTGGCATCCATATTATAGTTTCCTCCTTTGGGAAGTGGGAATGGGGGAATACTCTTTTAAGCTTCTTTTTTTATAATATCTGCTGGTAACAGAACTTCTTCAATTCTATGCAAATCCCATGAATGATCTGAAAGGTTAATAACATCAGCAACTTTTAACAGTAAAAGAGCCTAGGGGATTTTTTTTTCAACGAACAACAAACTTCATTATTTTATCTCAAATAAGTAGATTAATGGTCCAGACTATGTTACATACCTGCCACTATTTGGACCACTATGTTGGCTTAGCCTTCTCTTTTTTACACCTAGAAATTCTACGAACACTTCTTGCTCAGTGATAAGGCCCCATACATTAAGCATCTGATCTTCAGTTCTCCAATGTGCATTAACAGTCCATGTTGGTGATTTATTTTAAGTTAGCAGCCCACAAGGAACTAGAAGCTATTGCCTTAGTAGTCTATCAAGATCAAAGAAAGATTCATTCCAAGAATGTCCAAATTGTTAAAAAAGGTGATATGAAAAACAGAGATAGAAATTTTCCATAACTAAATGCACCCTAATACTCCTTGGGATCCCATGATTCTGTGA
Source organism: Bretschneidera sinensis (assembly GCA_023935145.1). Lineage (NCBI taxonomy): Eukaryota > Viridiplantae > Streptophyta > Magnoliopsida > Brassicales > Akaniaceae > Bretschneidera > Bretschneidera sinensis. The sequence continues at coordinate 9,925,766 of CM043700.1, read as the reverse complement.
ATATGAGAAGTTAGTTTGGTCTTATCTTTCTTGTTCTTATGTATTCTTGAAACAGACCACCTTGCTTTAATCGCCGTTCGTCGTTGAAGTATGATTCCAACTTCTAATTGGGCAATGCAGTTGCTTAGTAAAATAAAGGATAAGCCAAGAACAGTCTTTTTTACAAATATTATGAATAAATGAAAGTTAGAAATTAACTTATAGTATATTGTGTTAATGATAGCTAAATTATAATGTTGATAAACAACTGAGACAAATTGCAAGTATCGAATTCCAATTAAATACATATATGGACAGGGGAACACCATCATTTATAATTTATAATGATAATAACTAAGCAATTAAATAAACATCTCTTCTCTAGGCATCACCGTACGAAATCCGTTTATAATCCCCGCGAAAGTACTGATTCAAACCATTTCTCATCTTTGTTATTCATCCATTATTGATCTTATACATTGGTGATTCTTTTGAGAGGACCAAATGGGATCGAAACCCAGCAAGCATTCGAGTAAAGAGAGGCTGCAGGCAGAAGTAGAAGCAGTAAGCTCAAATGATGATAGTTCAAATCAAGGATCATCATCGATCATCAACTTGATCAAGCCAGACTGCTTGAAAACAAAGAAGAAGATAAATAGGAAGAAGAGGCTATTGCAGCCACCAGAAGAGAAGAAGATAACAAAGGCTAGAAAATTGACTCTGGAGGATTGGCTTTTAGCTTCCCCTGGTCCTAGCTTGAGCCCAGACAGCTTAAATGGAGGTGAACTTTATGTTTTCAAACAATTCTCTAAAAGGGTACACCCATCTCCTGCTAGAATGAATGAAAATGAACCTATAATACCCTCTACCCCAAGAGAAAGTGACTCCATGGATATATCTTTATTGAGTGCAGCCTCTTCAATGAGCAGAACCCAAAGTGTGAAGCTAAAAAAGAAGGTCAGCTTTAGGTTGCCTGAAGAGGCTGACATTATCATATTTTACTCACCAGAGGAGACATTTGGGCCTTGATCAAAATTAGTCTTTTCTAATATTTGCTTCATGTTGTTGGGTTTCATAGATTGTGATGTCCTAATTTCTACCTTTTAGTTTGATCTGAGAAGTGCAATCTTCTTTCTTTGTCAAAGGTTATAGGGAACTTATCAGCTCGCTAAGATTACAGAAGATATGTATTTTGAGAGGGAATTGACATTGTGGGACTGATATAGTGAATCTCAAGTGGAAAACATCAAGGAGCTTTGGTTTTAGACACTGTTTTCTATTTTTGTTTCTTATTTTTAGGAAATAAAAACTGTTTTGGTTTTCATCTTTTAATTTCATAGAAAAAACGTTTTCTTTTTAATTCTTGTTTCCAATTTTACTAAACTTTCTGAATTTGGCCCATTTTCGTTTTCATTTTCATTTTAAAATGTTTTTGTTTTCTGTTGTCAAACATATCACTCTTGTTTTACTACGAAAATAAAAACAGAAAAGAACTATGTTTTCTAAAACCAAACACATGGATGCAAATTAAACTGTCTTTATAACCTATAATTAACAAAGCTCAGTCAGATATCCTTCATATTGTAGACAAGATGAAGAGTATAAACTTTTGAACAGGTGCTGTAAGGTCCTGCTTCTTAGTATCTAAAATATTATTTAGTTGTTAATTTCAAAAACAGATATTGAGAACTATTTTGAAGAATAAAGTCTCTTTTGGAGAACCCATTTTTTAAATATTTTTAGAGATTATTTTAAAACAGTTTTTTTTTAAAAAAAAAATGGGAGTTAAACCGAACACTAAGAGAATGGTTTTGAAAACAAAATCAGAAGTTGAAAATAGATTTCTAATTAACAAATTGAAATTTATATATAAAAAAATACAATCATTTCTATACATAAACAAGTTTGGCAGCTATTTCAACAGTTATTTTATCAAATATGGTTTAAAAAACTAATTTAACAGTCAAAAAGTTGAAATTATAATTAGGTTAAACAATGCCTAACAAGCACACGTAAAAGCGAAGAGCACATATGCTTATAACAATTATAATTAAATATAAAAAGATTTTCCGTTAAAAACAGTAAACAAAACTTTTTCTTGTTCTTAAATTTTCAAAACATTTGTTATGACTTTTGAGAATAAAAAGGAACGATGCTATTCATACACATTCCTTATAAATTCATTTTGAAAATTTAAGAAATAATTATCATTCAAATTTTTAAATAATAATAATTAAGTTTTTCAAAATGTTAAATTAAATACGCTTTTAACCATCTTTATCGAATAATAAATAAACCTAAAAAATAAAGCATATTAAGCTAGTATCATAGACTCTCTAGATAAATTTTTATCAATTACACGTTACTTTAGTATAATTCTTTATTAAAGTTTGGTATCAATTTGTAAAGTTTTTCATTAAAATTTGTCATTCTCGTTGCATCTTCAATTTAGTATACAAACTCAGGTTAGTGTCTATATTACCACTTTGAGTTTAAGAAGATATATGATTATTTTCTTAGTTTCATATGCATTATTTTCATAATTGGTTTAATTTCTTGATTTATAGTAATCTTAAATTTTTTATATCTATTAGGTTTTATATTTCTAAAAACTCCCCCTCTCTCTTTATATAATTTTATAAATAAATCACATACCTGATTAAGTTATTGTTGTAACAGATAGTTACTAAAAGTCCAAAGGGACCATCTCATCCACGGGACTAAAGCCTACACTAACTGCTTACCCATATTAATTAAATTAAGATATATACAAACTCAAATCACATATTTACCGATTAACAACGTACTTTTTTTATTGAATAAAATCCGCTAATACGATTTTATAAAACTAAAACATGGAGAACAAATAAGAAAATTCCTTTCTAATCTTTTTTATTCTAAAAAAATGTATTTAATAAGACATCTCATTTTTAAGTTAATCACATAGAATCCACGCGTTTACTATACAAAAAAAATAGGCATTAGAGTAATTAATTTTTGGGTTCCCATCATCATCGTTCAGTAATCGCGTGCAGTTGTAAGTGGTCAGATAGCACTTAATCTTATGACTTTGTTAAAGTAAAAAAGTAAAAAAAAAGAACAAGAGTTTATTGCATTGTAAATCCCTAAACTATTGATCAATAATATTTAAATCTTTAAACTATCATTTCAACATGTTTGGTCCCTAAACTATTAAACGTTAATAATCAACTCTTTCCTTAAATTTTTCGTCAAAATCAGTTAGGTTAAAATATATGTATAATCATGAAATTTGATTAATTTTCATAATAACTTTTGAGTTTTTTTCGACACATAATAAACTTTGTGGTTTATACTATTAGTATAGGATGAATTTTCGTTAATTTCACCATTTATTTATATCCATTTGGACTCGAGATTGACATATTTTGACTCTTAATAAATTCTATACACCATTTGGAGATCGTTCAACAAATTTTTAGAAATTTTCATTTGCGTGCTACTTTTAATGGGTTTTCAATCTTTAATAGTAAAAAAGATATTTATTCAATTGTCAAAAAAAATTCTTATATATTTTTTCATGATATATCATATTTAGTTTTGAAAGTATACTAAAATCATGATCAAATTTCTTATATTGTTAAGTTTTCAAGACAATTTTATTTATGAATAATACTTTAAAAAGTTACGTTATATCTAATTAAAACCACAAAATTCATTATGTACCCAAAAAAAAAATCAAGTTTTTTTTTTGAAAATAAATCAAACCATAATGTTAGGCATATATCTTAACCAATCAATTATATATTTTTTCCGTTTGAAATGACCATTTGAGACAAATCCCCAATCTTTGTAGTGAGTAGTGAGTTTCTAAAAGGCTTAATAACACCTCTAAAAATTGATCCTGAGTTGTTAATAGTTTACGTTTAGGGATCCTGCATGTTAAATTGGTAGTTTAGAGTTTTAAAAGTTATTAGTCAATAATTTAATAAACTCTAAAAAAACTAGTGTTCCAGATTTATACTCAATTTTAAATAATTCAAACAAGAAAATCGTGACTTTTTATTCGTATTTAACTAAAAGCTTCAAACAAACGCCAACAGTCTCACGTTGGGTGCCTAATCTGCTAAGCATGAATTAGATAGAAGCATATTCTCCCAACTAAAGAAAATATTTCCTTTTCTTTTTGTTCTTATAAACTTTATTCTCCAAAAAAGTTGTTGTACTCTTTTCTTTTACTTAATTGCATTTAAAAACTTATTTTTGAAGGGTTAGATGCACCCAAAATAAGTAATTTTTGCGACCTTATAAAATTTTTCAAAAATTTTTCAATTACATTATGATATAAGTAGGCTACTTTATTCTTTACTTCATTGTGTTTAGTTGACTTTTAGAGAAGTTTTATGAGGTCCATCGTACACTCCCAACTCTAGATCTTATTAGAAGATTTTATTAGGGAACAATTAATAGTCGATCCCAATTGCTGTTTTCTTATTAGATCCCATTTATGATTTATAAAATAGTTTTAGTTTAGCCATCTTTGTGGAAGCATTGTGCTGTTACCGGCTGGGTTTTGGATTTACCGGCTGGGTTTTGGATTTATTATGCATTTAAATTTGATTGTGCAGTTTCTGTGCTGTTCTCAATGCTTTCATTGCTCTCATCAGTCTCACTTGCACCCACCTCTCCCTCCAACGGCTCTACCTGTTCTGGCTTTGCAGGCCCAGGACCTGATGACACCTTCACCATTGATGGACGCAACAGCCTGTCACCAAGTTTAAACCCCTTGCGATATTCTTCAATAATGGTACCTTCTTCAAATTCTGTGGAATCCTCTTGCATAATTGCTTCATGCAGCTTTTACAAGGAAAAATAAAATAAAAACTTAATTTGTCAGAAAAAATAACAAAAATTTCATCCTGTAATTTAGAAGACTGCTACAAATCCCTTGTCTTTTTGACACATAAATGAAGTTTTACTGTTCTAATACTCCCCTACCTCCTTAAATGTTGTAACTAGGCTTTCAGGCCACAAGTACAATCCATGGTTCACCTATATACATTGGCATGGGAACTCACCGAGTCGACTCAAATCAATCAAGACTTGGTTTGAATTAAAAGCGTATCCAGGTCTTCATAAAACCTGAACAAACTTGATTAAGCATTCGAAAAAGTTCATCAAGTACTCGACTGATTTTCGAGCCATCTCGGTGCTTCAACAGCAGTGAGCCAATGATCAAAAGGACTAATTATTATGCCAAATTTAATAAATAATAAGTATAGTAATCAACAAGGCATAATTTGTTTAACCAGAAGCTACACTGTGTCACTCCAGTGAGAGGTTGAACTTAAGATTGAACATTTCCCGATTTGAACTTTATGTTTTTGTTCTCTTATTTTGTATTCAGTTAATTTCTTATCTCTTTATTAGTAATAGTAGAAACTAAAATCCACATGGAATTGTAACAATCTTCTCCAATTGTAGCAACATTTTCTTGTGTACTAGAGGTCAAGAAAGCCAAGTAACTCACCAATGGATCAAAGGGTTTCCCAATTGTCTCCACTGGGACAACACCAAGGGAGCCCAAAATTTCTACAAACTGCTTATATATGGGTATCAAGTTTGAAGACATAATTTTCATTTAGCGACTTCAATTGATATGGCAAACACCAAAGGACAAATCCAACATCCAAACATAGTTACAAAAAGTAAATGCATAGGAGATTAAGGAATGCTATACAATAATACAAAGTAAATGTATCATTGTTTGTAATATATGAAGTCAAGTTTATGGTGAGATTGAATGTCATCATGATAAATTTGAGTTTGAGTATTTTCCATTTAATGGTATTATTCAATCTCATCATAAACTTGACTCCATTTCAATTCTCAAATACAGGATCATGATCCGTTAGCCCATCGATAAGGCTTAAACGAAAGAGATTACAAGTCCTGCAGGAAATTTTCATTTCTCTCTCAACACAACGTAATTATTAGGTCCATTGTTCTTTTGTATCTTGGAAATTCTCCTCAAGATTTCTGCAAATGCGTTCTTGTCCTGCAACAGGAAAAAAGAGAGTGATTCAGCTCCAAAAGAACATAGTATATCTCACAAAAAAAGAAATATTCTTTAATATAACTCACTCATTTAGCAGAAAAAAGTTGAACACATAAGCAGAGACAGAGTTCACCTTCAGTTCATACTATTTCCGACTGTTAGTTCAATATCAGGTAATTTTGGCACCAAACATTCTAGTGCATTGACCACCACGAAATTCTGATAATTGAAATAGTATAATCTGATATTCGTAGAGATGGACAAAATAGATTGTTTATATTAAGAATCTATATCCAAATTTCTCATCTCTGTTCGAGTGATTCAGTCATGACTCATGACCAATCTGAATAATGATTATAGAAAAAGGGAAAAGAATGGATATTCGTTAAAAGATAATTAAACACAAATCAGTTTTGGGCAATGTTATACCAAAATTAAGACAGCCTGTGCAGTTAAAGGATAGAGCATACCTCATGGGTTTTCAGTCTCGCCTTAAATTTAGCAACAAGATCCTGTGTGGTCACAGGCGCCTTTTGCAATAAAACGGCCCTGATTTCTTCCTCAGTCACACGTCCAGCAGATGATGTTGATGCTGCTTTCAAAGATGATGATGTACCTTTTGGAGGCCCACTGGTTTTAGAGGCAGACACACTTTCATCTTTGGCAGAAGATTTTGACTCCTGATCCCGAAACAATACAATACAATTTAAAATTTGAAAAAACAACACCATTTCGAAATATCCATCAAGAAAAATAAATGCATACATAAACACACAAACGTGATATCATATCACACAGGTTTATCTGAGGAAATGACATACATTTTCTGTCTTCACCTTCTTTGGAAGTGCACCATTGGATGCTTTAGCATCATCACCATTTAGCTTTCTCTTCCCCTTTGCTGTCTTGGAAGAAGATGGAGTTCCTCGAGTAGATCCTGATGGCACTGGCTTCGGTGGAGTGCTGTCAGCAGGTTCTTCTTTAGGTGCATCCCTCTGCTTTGGAGCAAGTACAGGAGAAAAGCCAATCTCATCATCCATCTGGACAAGCCAAAATATAAAACACTAACATATTAGTATAGATGTATTGGCGTATAATGCTCCTTTTAAATTCCGGATAAAGTTGGCTATCAAAACAGTTACTTCACACAACTAAAATAAAAGAAAGCAAATGTGTAAATGCACCATTGCTGTTCCAGAAATGCACTTAAATATTCAACACCCTGATATGATAAAATAAAACCATTGCAGTTCATAGTTCATATATCTATCACAAAGCAAGGTTAAGAATATCAGCAACTGCACGCTATAATTATTAGGCATGAAAAATACTTTATTTTTTGAAAAATAAAAGTATAGGCATCAGAAAGACTTGCATCTTCATCGTCCTCATCATCCTCTGCATCTGAATCCTCCAGCCCACTTGCTCGCCCAAGCAACTTCTTCAACTCTTTTCCAGATTTGCTCAGTCCTCCCTCTTCCTCTTCATCCTCATCATCATCGTCCTGAAGGAAAAAGTAATAACAATACCTGTTACCACAAACTGAAAAAAAGTAAAAGTTGCAGTCCATAAGGATGTTGCACAAATTAGAAAAGGCAATGAAATTTGTTAAAACCAAAAGAATATACCAACTAGCTTAGCTATTAAGTCCTTCGCTGGTTTTACCAAGTACCTAAATCATACCCAGCTTCAACCAGATTCTTTTCTTTTTTTTTTCATTTTAAGGTGGAGAGGGGAAGGTCAGGGGGTTGTGGGAGTGGGGAGGGCTACCCCTGTAGAGTAGCCAAGCCATTAGACCCAAAAGAAAAAAAAAAGGAAGTAACTAGAAACTTCTCAAACTATGAGAATAGATTTACAAAGAATGGCAGCATCTCTGGGAACGTTCCTTGCCTTCAAATAAATTATGTGGCATTGACAAGTCACACATCCAAGAAGATCAAACAGAATTTCTGTTTCCAACTTGAAGGACAAACGCCACTAAAGACTCCTTCAATGCACCCTCTCAAACATAAGAGGGTACCGTCTAAAACCTCATTTAATGAGATAGAGACCTTGTTGGTTTCTCCTTTTGTAGACCCCTTTAGGTATTGGAATACCTCACTTTATTCAGAGAAGCATGGTAACAAGATTTAACCTACATAATTTTCTGGAAGGTGATAAGCCCATACATCGATAATGTAGAGACAGACAGCAAACCACTACTCATCTCCAGAAAGAGATGGATGCATGCTGAAAGACTATATTGGGGTTCTTACAACAGTGAACTCTTGATCTCAAGAATATCTTTAGAAAGAGATGGCTTCTGGAAGTTTATATGGTCTATTAATATCCATGTTAGAAATCTTATCTTTTTCAAGTAAAAACTCTTGAGCCTTTTTGTAATCTTTCCATCATGTAATAAAATTTTATGTGAACATGAATTATATAGCCAAATTTGAACTAGGAAAGTATTCTGCTACATTGGGGTTAAGAGGCAGATACATAATTGTTGACGTCTCTAATTCAATTTTTAACAGTATGCTCATATCCTTAAAAAAAGTTATGTGAAAATGATTGGGAGATTTGCACCCCATGTTAACAAGTTAAAAGACGTTTACAAACAGACCTGCTTGATCTCTGGTGGAGCAGGAACTTCAGGGGCCAGATCTTCCCGTTCCTCGAGATCATTACCAACAGCTTCATCATCATCAGTGAAAATTTCTTCATGCTCCCAATCATCACCTATAACCAAGGAATATATGTTGATAATGCGAATTAGAACACCAATTCTGCTCCATAAGCAAAAAGAGGTGAACAGACTTACCCAGAACCACAATTAAAGCATATAGCATAAAGTAGTCACAAAGATTAATCAATATAGATTGCATTTTTCATTTAAATAGATAGAATGATAATATGAGCACATAAACACTGGAGAGCATTAGATAGGAGGTCAAATTACCATAATATTACAAGTCAACATTTTATTTATACAAAATCACTTGTACTTAAAAAAAAGCATTGAATGTTAAAACAACCACCTAAATTCTGCACAACTCAAAATCCATCTCTTAACGCTTTTGCCTCACGTTAATGATATACTAACCTTTAGAAAGAAAAATCAACCAGGAACAGAAGAAAATAACAAAGAAAACATTATCACCAATATCCATGGAATTTTCTTTGCAGTTTGGTTCAATCTATAGGAGAAAGGCATCCACACGTGGGACGTACTCGACAAACTTGATACTAAAAATGCCCAAGAACTATCCACCAAAGATCTATTATATTACTTTGGTAGATAAGACCAATTTGATTTCACTCTTCTTCTAGTTTTTAAAGGAATAAAATTCAGGAAACTAATTTTGAGTACATGTTTATAATGAATAAAGAAAATAACTCCCAACAACATCTTATTTGAATGAAAAACAAGCATCGAACATCTTATTTGAATGAAAAACAAGGCATAGACACATCAGATGCTCACCCTTCTCAATATCATCACCATCCAAATCAAGATCACCTCCCCTTGGACCTTCTTCATCATCATCACCACCTCTTTTGTTGAGTCCAAGTCTACTCTTCCTTGCCCCCTCCTCCTCTTCATCTTCCTCCCCTTTGTCCGAGACATTACCTTCATCATCATCACCAGTTGATTTTTTACGTCCCCTCCCACCAGCTGCACCACTCTCCTTGTCATCAAACTTCTCTACCTCACCAAATGCAGCAGGTCCATTGTTTGCAGCTTTCATCATCCATCTCTCATATCCATCTGCAGTCTTCCTCCTATTCTTCATCTTCTCTTCTGCCTCTTCAAGGGTAAGTTGTTTATATTGTGCAACCTTGTTGAAGTTATACCTACCAAGCACATCAAACAGCAACCACAAATGAAAATTAACACTTCGGACTAAAAAATAACATCCAAAAGCTTGCATGCATTTGTTAATGGCTCACATGCAGTGTGTCTAAGGAAGAAATTTATAAACCCAACCCACTGGGGAAAAGGAGAAAAAAAACAGAGGCAGAAAAGTAACAGTTGGGAATCAAAAATAACATCCAAAGCTTGCATGCATTTGTTAATGACTCACATGCAGTGTGTCTAAGGAAGAATTTTATGAACCCAACCCACTGGGGAAAATGCAAAAAACAAAAACAGAAACAGAAAAGTACTGCAAAGTCATGCATACCAAGAACCAGCAGGAATAGCAGAGAACTCCTTGCCTTGCATCATTAAAAGGTAGTAAGTTGCCGACTGTGCACCTTCAAGATGACCCTGGTACTGAGCCTGGCCTGTTTCATCCTCTAGAAGCCAAGGTTTATTCTTATATTTCTCCTACGTAATACACAGTGATAACTATAAGCACACGGGGAGTTACGAGATCAAAGAAAGATGATCAATAAGCATTGCAAGCTAGCCTTTTTTGCCATCTTTATTCTCAGAGTTGAAGGGGAAACAATAGTCAGTTAGAATACATGAGTAGGTGCTACCTTTGTAAAGAAGAGTGAATCTGCGCATCATTTATCGTTGACTTGTTCTTGGACGAGACAATTTTGGAATATGGCCCTTCAGGTGGTGGGTGAGCAGTAATTCAATTTTAGAGGAGGCTTGGGCGTGGAATGACACTCGAGCTTATTAAAAAAAAGAAAATTATTACCTAGATCCCCCTTTCTATTTGGTGGTTAGTTTGGAAAGGAATACGACAGTTTTTGATGAAGTGGGGAGGTCGATTGATGCTCTTAAAGATGGGTGGCTTAATACCCTTATTTTTTTGGATAGAGAGGATTTTTTTGTAAATGAGATTCATCTATTAGATTTCATAGATACACTATCTACAGGATAGTTTTTTGTACATGGCTCACACCCCTTTGGTGCCCTTGGGTGTTTCTAAAATATATATAATACCTTTACTTATAAATAAAAAGTTAGAAGAACCAACTTAAACCAGAAGCAGAGTGAATTGTGATGAGCCATGCCAAGAGCTGCTAGCACCATCAGAGAGTTGCCAGCAAGCATAGATTAAGTTTCTGTGCATGCTTTTGTAAATTTTACTACAGCATGTGCTGGCCAACAACAGGTGTACAAGAATTGCAAAGATATGTGCCCTCTACCAACTACTTTTTCCTAATCTCTACCCAAAAAATAGCCATATGATTAAAAGTTGATCATAATTCATAAAGGAAAGAAAAGATTTTTTGGGTTATAAATGGATTTATAATCAAATAATCAGAGAACCTTTACTATGAGGAAGTACACTCAACATCAGGTAAAACAATCGTGAAACTAGATAAATAATGATTCTATTCATTTAACAATTTTCCCTAAAATTTCAAAAATTTCTTCTAATATACGTTGAAATTTTACTTGTTCACAGATTTTAGTCTTCTCACTAAGTAAAAAAAGCTAAATATGACAACTTCATTTGGTTTTGCTTATTTTCAACTTAAAACTGTAATAAGGTGCTTTAATTGACGATGTTTTAAGCTTATTTAGTGTTTTTGGGTAAATGGGTGCTTAGAGCACTGATTATTTTCAAATAAGTTTAACCAAACAAAGGAACCTTATTACAATAGACATACAGGAAAATTTCAGAAAAACCCTTTTAAGTATGCACGCATCAAAATGTTTCAACTTTTCTGACAATCTGAAATGGCCATTGGAGAATTTGAGCATTTCCAACTTCGAAAAGCTTAAATAAAAGATATCCAAGAGTAAGCAACAACCAACAGATAAATATAAACTCAATACCCGCAAGGTATCAGTAAGTTGGCGTCCTTGTAGTCCATCTTTATGGAGATTCCATTTATTCTCAGAATTCTTCTTCTTCGAAAAGTTTGGCAACCCAGTCACAAATCTACCAATAAAGTAGTTCTTGTCATTGCTTGGACTTGCTCGAACATTATATTCCTAAATTTTAGAATCCAAAATGACACAAAGCTTATTCGAGGAGAAAACAAAAAGAATCATAAATTTAATGAAGCACCCAAAACTGAAATTACAGTTTAGTAGCAACTAAAGCTTTGACAAGTGACTAAATCTACACCAAAAAAATCCAAACGAAATCACATCTGCACTGCTCTATAACAAACATAAGCAGAAAATTTTCGAAAACTGTGAGTTATCAATGGTTAAAAATTCTTCACTTCAAAACAATTGAACCTAATAGGAACCATACCTAACATAACATCAAAGCGTTTGTTTCAAAGAATGACAATGTTGCCACTACAAATTGAATATCAATAACAAACCAGAAAACACAAAACTAAATGAAACAAAAGCACATGCATAAACAGGGAGAGAGAGAAACTAAACTCGAATCAGGCGAGTGACGGTGGTACCACAGTCATAGCACTTGGCCTGATTCTCAGCCATGGTTTTGCCACAGTTCAAGCACAAGGTCATGTGCTTGCAATTGCTTCCATACAAATCGGTGGTTGACCCACATCCACTACACGACTGCTTCAACATCAGATCAAACGACATTCTTTTCCCCCTTTCAATACAAACTTTCCAAAGAAAATAAACAGAAAGTCAGAAAAATTCAGAGCTCAGAAAAGAATCAAAGTTAATCCATGCAATTGCTTCCGTGGTCATGCTGGACTCACATATATCAAATGAAGATTAATCCATGAAACTTGTGGTACATGATTATTAGGTGCTTGAATCAGTGTGAAATTAAGAATGCATGTCAATCCACTAAGCTTGGTATTCGGATCTTGTTATTACTTAATGCAGTTATGTTAAATTTGCCACCAGAACTAAGTCTGTGAACTGTTGCCCCATGTACTTAGAAGAGTGTGCTTGCCATATTCCTATTTTTGTTTTTTTATCCTATATTCCTAGTCTCTCTCCCTCCCTCCCTCCCTCCCTCCCTCCCTCCCTCTCTAACAAAGATAATTAAGAGTGCATATCTTGTGTCTGGTATTGCACTTTTTTTGGCTTAATCTAGCTATGTTACATTGGTAATTGAGTCTAGTGTGTGCACTACTTATGCAATACTTGACAGTTTGTGCTTGTGAAATTCCTATTTAGTGATTAATCCTATTAATAACACATTGCTCCATGCACCAAATACCATTTTCCAGATCATCTGGTAATCACGTTCAATCATAAATGCTTATGAAGTAAAAGAATTGGGTCTTCTTGAAGTGAGCCAGTCTTATCTTTATCTGCTAACCCATCTACCAAATACAACTCCAACCAATACATAAGATCCACCAAAACAAAATACATAACCTTCAAACTTGCTCCAAAGAACAAACAATTAATCCAAGCCATCAGAAAACATAATACAAATCAAAGGGAGAAGAGAATCATTAAACCATGACATCTCCAAAAGCTATCAAATACAAACGCATGAAGTTACATTATAAAGAAAAACCCCATCCAAGCAAGAAAGCTCCAAAATACTCCCTCATGTTAAATAACATAAAACTTCAGAAATTATCAATGAAATAACTTTAAAAAAAAGAAATTACCAATGAAATCAAAAGAAATTATAATAAAATTCAGAAAAAGAAAGAAAAAATCATACCTCTTAGGATAGAGTTGGAATGTGAGGAGATCGTGCCGGTCCTATGGATGGTGCGTTCTTTGCACTAAATCAAAAATAAAAATCAAATCAGTTGTGCAATCAGTCATAATCCCCTAGTTAATTGAAACCCTAATCAAACGAATCTCTAATTAATTGAAAAACAAAGAAATCCATACCTGAATGCTGTCGTAAGAGCGAGGAAAAGTAGAGAGAGAGAGAGAGCACAGAACAGGTGAGAGAGAAGTTCAGGGAGGGAAACGGAAAAGATCGGTAGAAAGAAACCCAAGATACTCCGTATTTATACTTCTTGTAAAGAAAGAAAGGGCCCACCCACTGGGTTTCAGTTATTTCTTTTCTTTCAAAATTACACAAACACCCTTTGAGGTTTGGTGTGCTACACTTATTAGTAAAAAATATACGGGGTCGGTTGTTGAGGCTGTTTACTGTAAAACCCACATCGCCAAGTGAGCAGAAAAGTTACCTAATGTTAAAAATATGCTTTTTCCAACACGTTAATAGGTTAACGGTAAAAGCTTGCTCACAGTGCAAAATACTCTTTAGCTTCGACCTTAATGTAAACAGTGATTTTTAGCTTCGATTTTAATGTAAATACAATAAAAATTACTTCAGATCAGATTTACTTTGTATGTTAGAATTTAATATTTTTAACGAGTATAAAAATAACTTACCTACTTACTCATTTCTTTTAAAAAAAAATTGATATTTCTAAGCAAATGTGGCAATAGCTTAAAAATGCACATAATTTCTTTTTTGTTTTGATTTTTACACTACACAAAATCTATGGTATTAATTTGCAAGTGCTTGAAACTAAATCATGAGGACTCGTTTTAATTTTTAGCAATCTTTTGTAAGTTTTAATAGATCTTTTGAACTCCTTCAAGTATTTTATAATATAAACAAACTCAGCTAATGAATTAATATGATCTAGTACTATAACAAAACAATGTATAACTTGAATTTTGAGAGAATTTATGGGTTACATGATAAGAAATAATCTTATATCTTACATCATTGTTATGAATATGATTTAATTCTAATATCTTATATAATAATAAGTGATTTTATTAAATAAAGTAATTGATACCCATTTTACATGACATAAATATCTTTATTTTAAAATCTTAATGATTCGACGAAAAAAGTTTCTACTTTCACTACTTTGATAACTAGGAAGAAAGATTGTCATAAAAGTTAAAAGACAATGCTTACCATGTCTCTAATGTTTCTCTTTTTTTTTTTTTTATTTATAGGGAAACAAAACAAGAAAGACTAGCTTGTTCTCATACAGACCCTACAAGGCATAAGTGAACTCTAGCGTCTAAATTTATAAAATAATTATAAAAAAATAGCACATAAGCAAGAGGCCTATGAAAAAGCCGCAAGTCACAATCCTGAAAAACAGTCTTCTTAGAAATACAGTTTACATAAAATTTCGCTTTACTTAGCGTGTGCTTGCTTAATCTTGACATGGGGATGAAAGCCAACAAAATTTTGCAGTCATAGGGGTGCAACTGCAAAGAAACATCAGACTTTTCCGCTTAATCAAAGTGCCACTTGAGAGTCAAAGGCTTTGAAAACCTCGATCCACAACAATAGTGAGCCCATCTATAATGGCCCATAACTCAGTAAGGATAATGGTTATGGTGGCAACCACGGCCTGTACTAAAAGTCTAAAACCCACAATCCAATTACCCTCTGCATCTCTCTAATAGTTCCCTCAGTTCTTACTGGACCCTGAGAGGCGCCATCAATGTTGAGTTTTAGCCACCCTGTATTTAGGGGTTACCAACATACCAAGATCTCATGACTCCTAAAATTTCTTCTTGATTTTGTCTACAATAAATTGAAAGGTGTTTCTATTAGGGACTAGAGTGGTGAATGGAAAACCAAGGTAGGAACCAAGAGTATTGGTGGGGTTAATGTCCTAGTAAAAGAAATAACATTGTCCTCCTAACATTTTTAGAAAAGAAGACTTTAGATTTTGAGGCTAGCCATGTTACAAAAACTACCTAAGATATTGGCAATACTAAAACAATTTAATATCGTTCATATAACGCAAAGGAAGGGTAAAATCCCAATTGATAAAATGCGTGGTTAAGTGGCTGAGAAGAAGTGGAAGAACAGTGAAGAAAGATCTCCTAGTCTGCTTTAATTGCATGACATAAGAGAAGCGATGCAGATTGCAACGGTAGATTATCCCTTTGAACGATAAGTGAACCATCTACCTCACGAATCATGATTTGGGGACCGTTGATCTCAACTACTAGTCTACCATATCAAATCCTTAGTTATCTTATTGAAAAATAAAAAACAAATCAAAATTTACCAACGCTCACCCGTACAAATATCCCCTGTTCTGTCTCAAGCTCTCCCTTCCTCTCCGCTCTCCTCAACTCTGTAACTCACTCACTGGTTAGAACTTCACCGGAGATCGATACAACGCCGTATTTCTGCAGCCAAACCATGGCTTTGAAGTCTTTCATTGAAGTCCACCCGGACTCTCACTTCCCCATCCAGAACCTCCCCTACGGAGTTTTCAAGCCCGACCTGGGTCTGCCCGCCCGGCCCGGCGTTGCGATCGGGGAGTACGTTTTGGACCTATCCGAGATCGCCAAGGCGGGGCTCTTCGACGGCCCGATCCTCAAAGAATCTGATTGTTTCCTTCAGGTTCGTTTTATTTTCAGTGTATCTGTTGTCAATCATTGCTGCTTCACTCATGAAAGTCCGTGACGACACGTTGCCCTTTTTTGTGGTCTTTGGGTATCAAATTGAAATTCATGTTAGTTCTTGTACATTCGGTGATTAGTAGTCTGTTATAAGAGTATCATAATATAATTCTTTTCTTTTTTTGTGATAATAATATAATTCTGCTAGTTATGCTTACAGTTGTAAATTTATTGCAACCAAACGAATAAATAACTTATTGTAATAATCTAATTCCATCGTTGATTATCTTCCTAGCAAAAATAATTCATGTTACAAAGGCAAAACAGCTGGCTGATAGTGTTGTTTTCATGGTTGCATTCACAACTTAGATTATTTGCAGTAGATTGGCAGTGTTAATAGGAGTTCAAGATGATTTATGGAGAATTTATGATTGTAAAATGCTCCTATGAAACATTAACTTGGGAGCAAAAACCATATTAATTGAAAGTAATTTGATGTGGTTTTGGTGGCAGCCTAATCTAAACAAGTTTTTGGCTATGGGGCGGCCTGCCTGGAAGGAAGCTCGTGCTAGGCTTCAAAAGCTGTTGTCATGTATGCTTATTAGAATTTGTGTAATTACTGATTCTTCAATTTTTTCCCATTTTAATATGTGAGATGATGTTTATAGCAGAAGAAATACCGAATCATATGTAATTGTAATGCTACAGTCTCTGGAAAGACAAAGAAGACAACTTGTTTTTTGTTATAGCTAAACAGAAACTCATTTTGATATGAATTGGTGATCTGGATATCTTGTGATACAGCTACTGAGCCAGTCTTGCATGACAATGCTGATTTGAGGCAGAAATCTCTTCAGCCGATGGTAATACAAATATTTATGGTCTTGAAAATGCACTTTGTGTGAAGGTCTGCCTACTTTTCATGTTAAATTTTTGTGTGAATGTGTAGAATAAAGTAGAGATGGTTCTTCCTGTTGTAATTGGGGACTACACAGACTTCTTTTCATCCATGCATCATGCAAAAAACTGTGGGACTATATTCCGTGGACCGCAGAACCCGATTCCCGCAAACTGGTATTTTGATTTTTAAAATTTTTGGTAAATGTAGGGTTGGTGGAATTGAAACATGGCTGTCTAGCTATATACACCTGTCACTTTTCTTTCTGAGCTATCAAATATCACTTATTTTCCAGGTTCCATCTTCCCATTGCATATCATGGACGAGCGTCATCTATTGTTATCTCTGGAACAGACATTTTTCGACCACGGTTAGTAAGACTGTTCTACATACTGCCTTTGGGCATTTTCTTAATGTGACTTAAATCACCAAAACTTAAAGTTTTTACTCTTAAAAGCTCTAAAAATTTTAAGTTTTGGTGATTTAAGTAACTCCCAAACAAGGCCTTAATTCTTCGGTGGTTATGGAAAATCTTCAATTGACATTATACTCCAGCATTAGTATTATTAGTTTGTACCTGTGCAGTTCTACATACATTCACTTTCATACATGCTTCCTTTTGCATGCTTATGCTTGTACGTGGAATGCTTAATGGTGTAGGTTGTATGCTAATCAGGTGCAAGTGACACATGCTTTAATTGCTTCTTGCATCATATATATTGCCTAGATATTTTGGTCTAGTTAACGCATTTCGTCTTCAGCAAATAAGATCTGATTGGATCAATATCCTACCAGTTCTTCTTACGATGGTGATATTAAATCCTTCCTTTACTATTTTGATGAAAATATTCATACTCACTGCACTTTGTTCCCAGAGGTCAAGGATATCCGACTGGCAACTCTCCACCATATTTTGGACCTTCACAGAAACTAGACTTTGAGCTTGAAATGGTTAGCCTTTCATAATATAAATACCTATCTGGTTCTTTTTACCCTGTCATGTTCAAATGTGCATGCAAGTTTTAGTTTAAGAATTTGCTGCTCATGATTAAATTCTGTATCCTTTCTCTTGATAATTATCATTATGCTAATTAGTTTCGTGCAGTTCAGCACTGACTCTTTCCATTTGATTTATTTGGTGGTCTTTTGATGCTTGTAGGCTGCTGTTGTTGGTCCTGGAAATGAAATAGGGAAGCCTATAGATGTTAATGAAGCAGCAGATCATATCTTTGGACTTGTATTGTTGAATGACTGGAGTGGTATATATGCTTTGTTGGTTTGGTTTGTGTTGTTGTCTGTTTGATCTTTAATGCTATATTTATAAGGTTTTGGTTTCGACAGCTAGAGATATTCAGGCATGGGAGTATGTGCCTCTTGGACCTTTTCTCGGGAAGAGTTTTGGTAAGTATTCTAGATTTATTGCTCCAGTCCTTGAACTCCATTTAGTAGAATCAGAGTTAAGTTTAGTGGAAGTATGTCTAATTACTGATGACTGGATGCGTACCCTGCCCTTTTAGTTATTATTTAGCCCAAGGATATTCATAGGAGGACCTTACTTCTTTTGTGATCTTTCAGGCACTACAATGTCTCCATGGATCGTCACACTAGATGCTCTTGAACCTTTCGCCTGTGAGGCTCCCAAACAGGTAGCAACTTATATACAATACCCAAAAATTATCTCCCTTTTTTCCCTGCAAGGAATTTCCTTTCACTTGGACATATGCTATATTGCAGGATCCACATCCATTGCCGTATCTGGCAGAGAAGACGTCCAAAAACTATGACATTTCATTAGAGGTAGCATCTTGCTATATATATGTGTGTGTGTGTGTTTTGGTTTTTCAATTTATATTAATTATGTTCCTTTTTGGATGTTTTCGGTATTGAGCTCATAAGTTCACCACTTTTGATGGTTATATTTGCTGTATCTTCTTTCTTGGCCATAACAATTTTGTTCTCTTAGACTATAAGTTGTCAGGTTTTATTGAAATATCAAAATATTGATGAATATGCGTTCTTGCTTCCAGGTCGGAATCAAACCTGCTGGTGAAGACGATTTATGTGTGGTAACAAGGAGCAACTTTAAAAACTTGTAAGGAGTTTCACTTTAAATGTATTATAAGCATTATATTGCCATAAAAACCTTGTTAGCTTCACTAACCTTTTTTGTTTCTGCCTTCCATTGCTGAATACTGTCATATAAGGATGACATTCCTTGGATAAAAAAAAGAGAAGAAATTATGAATGGGTTGGGAGGTCTTACTCGTCTAGAAATTTACCTCAGAAAGGAGTAGATGATCCTATACACTATGATTGAAACTTGTTTGACACTATTTTCTTTCTCCTGGTTGCAGCATGGGCTCCTATATTGTCTGTTAGATTCTTACAGAGATACAATGGAAATTTTTGTATCTAGAAATGAAACTATCTGAATGAGTGGAAAAATGGACATTCTTTTCACACCTTGTGTTATATTTTGTTTTATTTACTGCCTTTGTAATATATATTAAATTTCTTAAACTTGCATGACAGATATTGGACAATAACTCAGCAGCTTGCGCACCATACGGTCAATGGTTGCAACTTGAGGGCAGGCGACATCCTAGGGAGTGGAACCATCAGTGGACCTGTATGATTCTGTACCATGAGATTTTTCTGCAGTATGATTGTATAAGGATATACTGCATAGATTCTGCTCTCTCTCACTCTTTTTTTTTTTTTTTTCTTTTCTTCAGTAGTTCTGTTATACCTAATCCTATAATAGAGGTTAATAATTACTATGTGGCTCAGTTGAAGTTTAGCTTTTGTTTATATCTATTAACAGGAGCCAGAATCGCATGGATGCTTGCTAGAGTTGACTTGGAATGGACAAAAGCCGCTATCATTGAAAGGGACAACTCGTAAATTCTTGGAAGACGGGGATGAAGTCATCTTCACTGGTTGTTGCAAGGTTTGTTATTATATAAGTTCTTTTGCTCGACAATTTCTTAAAGGTTGTTAGAATTAAGTTTCTTATTTAAAGCCAACGAACATGCCATATGTGATTTTATTCTCCTTCCTTAAAGCTTATGATCATTTGGTTGATTTAATTAACAACAATGTCTGAGGATCTACGAGACAAGATGGTGGAAGGAAATAACTCTTTCTTATCTATCTCTTTTCTGTTTGGGGTTATTGGTTTAGAGGTGAAAGTGATCTTAGTTTCAGGAAGAAGTTTGTTCAATTTGTATTCATGTTTGGTTGATGGAAGCCTTGTTGTAGATGTAGAATTAGTTAATTCTTAGTTTTCCTTATTCCTGGACAACCATAATGACAAACTTAGTCTTAAGTCATATGTTGCGTCTTCTGTCAAAATTTGTTGATCGATGTCATAGTGATGGTTCATTTTCTTTAGTAGTAATTATTGGAAAGCTGTATGCCATGCCAGTCACTACGGTGCAAGGATGATGCCATATGATCTATGTAATTGTGGTGATGGGAGTTAGCACAGCTCGGAGGTCTATATTATTAAGCTTTCTCAACCTTTCAGATCAGGGTTGATGAAGATGGAAATCCACATTTTTGAATCTACGTAACTAGTGAGAGTTTAAAATTATGGAATCAAAACTCATACGACCGTCATGATTTGACTTAGAAGTTATGTCTTGGCATCACTCAAGTTGCCATCTAACTGATATATTAGCTAATAAACTGTACCTATGTCATGGTCAATCTTATTCATACTAAATTAATATTCATTATTATGTTCATTGCAGGAAGTTGCCATCTAACTGATATATTAGCTAATAAACTGTACCTATGTCATGGTCAATCTTATTCATACTAAATTAATATTCATTATTATGTTCATTGCAGGGAGATGCTTACAATGTTGGCTTTGGGACGTGTGCTGGGAAGATTGTTCCATCACCCCCTTGATGGACATCGAGTTTTTGTTCTTGGTGATCATTGCAAGTACCAGCTTATTTTTAGGTCAACTAGATGAAGCTGAAGTAGTCTGAACTTGTTGATGTTAACTTTTGTCAATTGTTTTTATAATTTTAATATGAAGTGTGAAACTGTTTAATAACCCTCGTTGTCCCTCTCTCTATCTTCGTCTAACTTTCTTGACTTAAGACCTCGCGAGACCAAACATTAAAATTTGATTGTACAGTTGTGTTAAGCTGGATTTCTTAAGCTGAAAGAAGAATTAATCAAAGAATCAAATTAAAGACATTGTGAATTATGAGCACTAAAACCATGATTGATATTAAAGAAAAGTGAGGAAAAAATGGGGGAGAAAAAGGTTAAGTGAGTGATGAGTATCTTTTGTTTGGCAGTTAAAAAAAGGGGAAAGTTTTAAATGAGGTTCAGGTTATATTTAAAAAGATATTTTTAAAACTGAAAGTATAGATCAAATTTTACTATTTAATAAATTTTTTGTAATAGATTAAAATTTACAGTTTTTTTACGGCAAATTATTATTTTACTGTAAAAGTTATTTCATGTCTTATCAATAGTTTAAAAATTATCAAATTTTATATAAAAATCAAAGTTTAA
The DNA here is from genome assembly GCA_023935145.1 of Bretschneidera sinensis. Classification (NCBI taxonomy): domain Eukaryota; kingdom Viridiplantae; phylum Streptophyta; class Magnoliopsida; order Brassicales; family Akaniaceae; genus Bretschneidera; species Bretschneidera sinensis. The sequence goes on along the minus strand of CM043700.1, from coordinate 9,904,115 downwards.
ATCCAATGTTAAATTGTATTAAAAATATATTGATTTTTGGCAAACTTTAACTTTTTTTTTTTATTGATGTATGATAGATAATAAAGTCATCATGTTTAGTTCTATTGTATAAAGTAAAAATTTTAAGTACAACCTTAGAAATTCACATTATAAATTTCATTCAAGTTTTAATAAAAAAAATATAAGAGAATTGATATTTAAAAAATATAAATAAAATGAAAAGATAAAATTGTGATGTTTTTCCTTAAGTGCATAAATCATAATTTTTGTAAATTAAAATAAAAAATAAAAACTAAAATAAACTATTAGTACTTGTTTCCTTTTCTTTCTTTCTATTTTTTCTCGATCTCTGTTAAACACATGATAAAAAATAAATATTTTCTTTTTTTTCTCATTTTTCTTTATCCCTCATCCGTCATAGCTTAAGTGTGACTTCAGAACAAACCCAACGTGCGAAAATAACGCATTAAATGGTTGGCACATTCAAATGATTATCTACTAAATTCAAACACAATAACGTAAAACAGCGCCAAAATTAGGCCCAAAAAATTCATATTTGTAAATTGTATTCCAAGGAAATCAATATCCAGTAAAGCCTATACTCTGCGTCTATGCCCTGTGCAGAGGAGAAAAGCAAAGTCCACTCGTCCATAAAGTTAAAAACAACCGGAGGGGGGGCCCTTATTTAACGGGCGTTTACAATACCTTTGCGTATTACCCGCCCAAGAAATTCAATAACCTTAACCCCACAACAATTATAAAAACCATCCTTCACTGTCAAAATGTTCCACCCCTTTCTCTCAAAGTATCAGAGCCGTTTTTTCTTTTCTTAAAAAAAACAATGAAACCCTCTCGAAGATTCAGCTTCTCTTCTTCGTCCACCTCCACAGTCACCTTCACTTTCCATAATAACCAAACTATCCCTGTACAAAAGAAAGAAATTCCCATCCAGTCCCTTTCATCATCAGCTACTCCAATCACCGCGGTCCATCTTCCCCAATCCAACGCCGCCACGAGGATCCAATCAGCCTACCGGGCCCACCTCATCCGCACACTCTACAGGAAAATCTCATCCGTCAATCGCGAAGCCGACAAGCTGGAACGCCTGATCCAAATGCAGGAGACGGTGGATTCCATCAGGAGCGACGATCGCGAGAAGCTAAGAATGAACGAATCCCTGATGGGTCTGCTGCTGAGGCTGGACTCCGTGCCAGGTATCGATCCGTCGGTAAGGGAGGCAAGGAGGAAGGTGAGCCGTAGGATCGTGGGGCTGCAGGAGATCCTCGACGCCATCTGCGAGGCAAAGGCTTACTATGGTGACGATCATGGTGATCACTATGCGTGGGGCCCAAACGAGTTTTGGATGAGGAATTACTGGGAGGAGGCGGCGGAGGAGGAGCTGTGTAGGGAGAGAGGTGGAGAAGAGATGGAGAAGTTTTGTGCTCAATATTTGGGGCTTAGGTGCTTCCAGAGGTTTCTCCGAGAGTGAAATGATTCTGTGTGGTGCCGCTCACTATAATGCTTTTGTAAATATCTCTAGTCAATGTTTCTTTTTTAAAAATTTTGGTAAATCCATCTGCACTACAGCAGAGTGCTTCAATTACTAAAATGTCCCTAGATAAATAAATAAGTGGTACTTTAATCTTCTTGAGCATTGTTATACTGGCTAATGTTTTGAAAAACATTTTTTAAATGCATTCGAGTTCGTTTAGAGACAGAACATAAGCAAAGTGTTAACGTTTCGTTTTTAAAAATATTGATACCAACCATCAATTGAATTATTGAAAACTTAAGTTTTAATGGTAATAATTTTTTTATGTTTTACTGTTTTTATTTTTAATCATCATAGTAACAAATGAAATACAAATTAATATTTAATTAAATCGAGTTCAAAACACTTTAAAATTTTATTAAGAACATTACCTTATAAGTTTTACAATGATATTATTAATATTAAATTTTAAAATTATTAATAATATTTAAAATAAATCAAAAACATTAATATTAAACTTGATTAAATAAAAAAAAAACTATAAAAAAAATTCAAAATAAGTGGCTATTTATCTTTATCGTTCATAGTTTTATTTTTATGAAGTACCGTTTATAATTGATGAAATCAAAATCAAATTGGACCCTTTCTTTGTGGGCATTAAATTGGCCATCTAAAGCAGTAACGGATAGCTGACAACTATGATCCCTCTGAGTCATCTCGATATCTCCCCAATAGTATTATGAGCTTTGCGTGGCATAATATAAGTGGGACACTACGTATCTTTTCCTGTACCTGATGTCTATCTGATCATGACCCTCCGTCGGCAGCCACATGAATACCAGAACCTGAAAGATTAAACTGAAAATACCAGACTAAAGGGTGTGAAGTTAACACCCTCAAAGCAGAATCCATAACTTGCCACAAGAAATTGAACCTCAAGGCTCAAAGGAGAGAGAAAAGGCTGTACCCCATTGGGGCACACTCTCAGTGTTAGCACTTCTCTACCTTAGTTTTAACTTGAAGAGAAACATGATCAACTTCCTAGTTGTTCTTTGGCAACAAAAAAAAATGACGGATGATCATCTGCAGGACTTGGGGCTTTTCAGTAATGGTCATGGCCCCAATGACTTGCAGATCTCCCCTGGTGTCTTCAACCAAAGGGTCTTTGGTTGGATTTTGCATTATGCAAGTCTGCAAGCTCTTGGGTATTTACTAAAATTGTATAAAGTTTGCAATTGGCATAGCAATTTATATAAATGAGTTGATGCATCTAATAAGTTGTAGTGTGTCAAAATGCTAGTAATACCCAAAATGTTTTTGTTGTTTAGACAACTGTAAGTATATTTCTTTGAAGAAGTGAACCGATTATTTTGGTCACTCTTGAGCGTTAATTATACTCTCGATTTTCCATGGAAATGAGTGAGGATGTTAGTACATTTCTTTCATTCTCGAAAAAGAAGAATTTGTCAATTTTGTTTTTCTTTCATCCTGAGAAGGATATCATGATGGATTTTAAAGTCCCTATGTAATTATCATGAAGAATTTTCTTCCAGTTTACTAAATTTTAACGCATTTGGTGGGAAAGCTCAGTGTGTTAGGTGGGCGCTGGAAATAGATTGTGTTGTGTGAGTCGACTTGCATCTCTTATGTTGGGAGTTCCATTGTGTCACAGAAATAGATTAAGCTTGCACCTCATTTGTAAGGAGGTTGGTGAAAGTACGGAGGGAAATTCAGCAGTGAAAGTTCTTTAGGAAAAAATAATTTAAACATCATTTGATGAACAAGCTTCCATAAGACCGAATTTTAAGACTCAAGTAAAAGAAAACCAAATCTTAAAAAGAAATTTTGTTTATTTAAGAACGAGAATGACTAAACTCAGTGCTGTATAGTACTTCTCATTTGGTTCACCATAATGCTAATTGCCCGTCTGCGTTCTGCATTTTTAGGCTATATGCTATCATCCCATGGGAGCTCATGAGTGAGCCTCGATGTGCATCCAGTTCATCTGCTCCTGTTCTTCAGGTAAACTACAGAACTTACATTTTGATTTTTTTTTTTTCTATATGCTATCATTTTCAATTCTGAAAAAAAAAAGAGGGAAGACGGGGAGGGAAGACCTTATGGATGCAGGGAAAGGGTGGTGTTTTATCTGAAATATTTATTTTATCGAACCATACCGTTTAGGCGGCTGTAATCTTCTTATAAAGGATAATTTGTAGATTTCTTCCTTTTATACATCTACCTGTCAATAGTGGTTATAATTTCTTATACTAGTGTTTAACCTGATCAGCTTTTAAGTGGAGTGGTTGACCCAATAATATCTCTTAGAGCATCCAAAAGACCTAATATACAGAATTGTAGCACTTTCTTTAGTTGTGAGTATAGTCTCAGGAATACTTTTTCTTTGAAAATTAACACTTGGATCCATTAAAGTTTTCTTGTTTCTGCTTCTATGGAGAACAGGCATGGATGACAGAGATGGCTGCATTTATAAAGAGTTTGGATCAAAAACATTAGTGACTATTGGACTTGAGAGATTTCATGGGCTAAATACAACTAAAATCTGAAGTGAATCCTGGGGAATGGGCAGCCTCGCTTGGATCAGACTTCATACAGAATTCAGCAGTCAACAGCAATGATTTTGCTTCAGTTCATGCATACCCGATAGCTGGTTAGAAAACTTTATCTTTGTTTTGTTCACACGGTTTGGTAGCATACGATGAGATTTGAGTTCATTTTTGGATGATATCAATTAAGAATGTCTTTCTTACTACTAGTGTTTCCCCAAAACCATCTACAACAGTTACTTCTCCTAGCCTTTCACTGATCCTGTTACAGTCCATAGCCCAACAGACATGATAGATTATTTGTTGAAGCAGTGACTAAATCTCAAAACATGTGAAAAAATATTTGATAACTTTTGTCTAGCACTTAGAAGGTTATGGTTCATCTGATAATTGGACTATTCTTTGTTTAAGAGGTATCTAGAGAAGGTTAGATGGTGGATTAGTGGGTCACTCTTATCATGTCAATGAGATGAAGGCACAAATCACGCAAATCAGATCAATGGTTTCAACCCGTTGAGAGCCCAGATACCAAGATAATCTCGTGACTAGCCTATATACCACACATGCTTATGGTAGTGGGTCTGGGTTGGCTCTACCTTTTGTAACATTATGAGCTCATCGTCCAAAAGTGTTAGCCGAAATTGTATTTGAAATCATAGGGCCTTATATATAAACCAGGATCATCCCCATTGTACTAACGATGTGGATCATTACAAAGTATATGTTAGGAAAAAGAAAATTACTGGGTTGAAGCTAACACACAACTAAAGTGAAATGAGAAAAATGAAGATAAACAAGACACAAATGTTTTACGTGGAAAAACTCCGAACAAATTGAGGTAAAAAACCACGGGCAAGTGTAGGAGGATTTCACTATTGTAAAATAGGGATTATTACACATTCTCTCTGATTACAATGAGATAACGATTGTCTAATCTCTATTGTAATAGGAGAAACAACTCTCTCACAAAATCGGAAAAATATTACTTACAAAGAAGGAACAAATTTTCCTCTCTAAGTAGTAACTCTCACACTCTCTTTAATACACTTCTCTTGATTTTGTGATTGCATTTCAAAATGAGAGCAAAGGAGGTTAATATAGGCTTAAAACAAATGGGTTGGTGGAAGTTAGGCATCTCCATTGTTGACCAAAAATGGTTGGTGGCCTACTTCCTCCATTGTTGACAATTTGCCTAAGTTAGGCACCTCTATTTTTGACAAATTGTTGGTGGCCTATTTCTTTAACAATTTCCCACTTGAAGGCTGATTTCAATCTGTCTTCACACCTCGATCTATGCAGCAGATCTTTCATAATCCTTCCATCCTTCCTCACTTGACAAATCCATGCTTGCTTACGTTTTCGCTAGACCACATAAGGATCTACACCATTTAAACTTGTCAGTGTTGATTGGCTTGGTCATAACATCTGCTAGGTTCTCGTCGGTGTGAATCTTCTGCATATCCACACTACCTTCTTCCACTACTTCTCGAACGAAGTGATACTGAACCCTTATGTGCTTTGTCCGTGAATGAAAAGTTGGATTCCTTGCAATGTGCAAGGCATTCTGACTGTCACAAAACAGAACAATCTTCTCCTGTTTGTGCCCGAGCTCTTCCAATAACCTTTGTATCCAAACTGCTTCCTTGCAAGCTTGTGTAGCCGCCATGTATTCTGCTTCCGTTGTAGATAGAGCCACAACTGTCTGCAGTTTAGAAACCCAGCTTACAGCTCCTCCTGCAAGTGTAAACACATAACCTGTAGTAGATTTGCTTTTATTGAGATCCCCTGCAAAATCTGAATCAACATAGCTTCTGACAGTAAAATCTGATCCTCTGTAACATAATGCAGCATCTGAGGTTCCTCTGATGTATCTGAGAACCCTCTTCACAGTATTCCAATACTCTCCACCAGGATTTGCCATAAATCGACTAACCACTCCTACTGCTTGTGCAACGTCTGGTCTTGTACAAATCATAGCAAACATTAAACTTCCCACTGCTGATGTATACGGTACTCGAGACATCTCCCTCATCTCTTTGTCATTGCTAGGACACATACTTGAGGATAACTTGAAATTAATAGGAAGTGGGGTAGAAATTGGCTTACTATCTTGCATGTTGAAACGTCGCAAGATCTTGTTGAAGTAGTTCTTCTGGGAAAGCCAAATCTTCCTGTTATTTCTGTCTCGGTGAATCTGCATCCTTAGAATCTTGTTTGCTGGTCCCAAGTCCTTCATATCAAACTCCCTAGCCAACTGTGCCTTCAATTTTTGGATTTGATCTCTTTTGGGGCTTGCTACCAACATGTCATCTACATACAACAACAAGATAATAAAATCATTATCACCATCAAACCTTTTGAAGTACGTACAATGGTCTGAACTGAGTCTGTTGTATCCAAGGCTAATAATGAAGGAATCAAATCTCTTGTACCAATACCTCAGCACCTGTTTGAGACCGTATAGAGATTTGTTCAACCTGCAAACCAAGTTCTCCTTTCCTGTTTCAGCAAAACCTTCTGGTTGGAGCATATAGATTTATTCTTCAAGTTCTCTATGAAGAAATGCAGTTTTCACATCCAACTGCTCTAGATGTAAGTCAAACGTAGCACACATAGTCAGGACTACTCTGATTGTTGTAAGCCGAACTACCGGGGAAAATATCTCATTGAAATCAATACCTTCTTTCTGAGCGAATCCCTTTACCACCAGTCTTGCACGAAACCGTTCCACTTGATCATTGCTATCCCGCTTGATCTTGTAGACCCATTTGTTACCTATGGCTTTTCTCCCATGTGGCAATGGTACCAGTTCCCAAGTCTTGTTTTTGTGTAGAGCTTCAATTTCTTCTTGCATTGCTGCCATCCACAAAGACACATCTGAGCTACTTGTAGCTTCTTGGAAAGTTGAGAGATCTCCATCCTCTGTTAAAAGACAGTATGCAACATTGCTCTCAGTGACAAACTCTGAATGCCAAGCTGGCGGCCTTCTCTCACGAGTTGACCGGCGAGCTTCTGGAGCTTTGGACTCGACTGGTTCTTGTACCTCGTGCTCTGGTGCTGCTTCAGTAGAAACTGGAGTTTCTTGTACCGGATTATTTTCCACCTGTATTGTTGTAGTCTCTGAAACCTCTTTCGATGTGCTATCGTCTTCTTCTTTTTGTAGTAGTTGATCTTCTGCAAAGATCACATCCCTGCTGACAACAACCTTGCGGGTAGTGGGATCCCACAGGCGATACCCCTTTACTCCGTCAGCATACCCCAAGAATATACACCTCCTAGATTTCGGATTCAACTTCGTTCTTTCTTGGGCATTGTACATCACATACGCAGGACATCCAAAAGAATGTAAAGTAGAGTAGTCTGTTGGCTTACCAGCCCACATCTCCATCGGTGTCTTTAAATTAATTGCTGTTGATGGCGATCAATTTATCACATAGCAGGCGGTTTTGACTGCTTCTGCCCAAAAAGAGTTGGGTTGACCTGCAGTCTTCAATATAGCTCTCATCTTTTCTGTAAGAGTTCTATTCATCCGCTCTGCCACTCCATTTTGTTGAGGCATGTATATGATTGTGAACTGTCGTTTGACACCATCTTGCTTACAAAGAGCAAGAAACTCGTCATCTGTGTACTCTATTCCATTATCTGTCCTTAAGTATTTGATCTTTTTCCCAGATTTAAGTTCCACCCGCGCTTTGAAGTCTTTGAATACCGAAAATACATCTGACTTCTTCTTGATTGGATACAGCCAACATCTCCTGGAGTAATCATCAATAAAAGACACAAAGTACTTTGCTCCTCCTAGGGACATTTCTGGTGACTCCCATACATCAGAATGAATCAAGTCTAAAATGCATTTACTCCTAGCATTAGATCTGCTAAACTTCAATCTATGCTGCTTACTTGTAACACAATGCTCACAGAAAGGTAGATTTACCGATTTGAGCCCTGGAAGCAGCTTTCTGTCGGAGAGAATCTTCAAACCTCGTTCCAACATATGGCCTAGTTTGAGATGCCACATCATCGTCGACTCTTCTCCCTTGCTGGTTGACGCGACACACGCATTAGCTTCCTGTAGTATTTCTCCTTTAAGCATGAATAGATTTGCCGCGATCTTTTCTGCCCTCATAACCACAAGCGCACCTTTGACAATCTTCATGATCCCATTTTCAACATGGGTATTACATCCAAGACTATTTATTTGCCCCAAAGACAATAGATTCTTTCTCAGGCCATTTACATGTCGTACCTCCTGAATAGTGCGAACCGTACCATCAAACATCTTTATCTTGATAGTACCAATACCAGCGATCTCCAAAGCATGATCATCACCCATGTGTACAGAACCTTCTGAGATTGGTTTATATTTGTGGAACCATTCTCTCTGAGATGTCATGTGCCATGTTGCTCCTGAGTCTAGTAACCAGATGTTAGCGAACTGTTTTCTGCCTCCAACTACCGTTGTTGCCTCGCTATATAGAACTTCACCATCATTTGAGGCACTTGCCACATTCCCTTGAGCATTTGATGACTCAGGGACTCCACTTTTCTTTGTGTACCAACAATCTTTCTTGACATGCCCTTTCTTGCCACAGTTGTAGCACTTGAAATTCTTCTTACTTTTTGATTTTGATCTACCATGATTCTGACTCCCACTGAGGCCACGTTCCGTTGATCTTCCTCTCATCATCGTCAAAGCTTCTGCTTGCTGCGAACTTGCATGTCTATCTTTCTTGTTTTTGCGCCTGGTTTCTTCTTCCAAAACAGCAGTTGCAATTTCATCGAAGGCTAGATAGTCCGTGAGGATGTTGTTCGTCAAGTTGATGATGAATTGATCATACAAGTCAGGTAGACTTTGTAGTAGAAGCTCCGCACGTTCAGATGCCTTTATTGTGTAACCCATCGATGTAAGTTATGAAAATAAAGTATTTAAAATGTTGATGTGGTCGGTCACCGACGTGGATTCCGTCATTCGAAGAGTGTAAAGTCTCATCTTTAAGAAGATCTTATTGTGTAGTGACTTGGCCTCGTACAGTCTTGTTAGAGTATCCCAAATCTCATTTGCAGTCTTCTTTTCCACCACACTAGATAACACTCCATCGACTAGTGCTAAGTGCAGATATGCAATAGCGATGTCGTCCATCTCGTTCCACTTGCTGTCATCAGTGATCTCTACGGGCCTTTCTTCAAATCTTCATTTTCTATAATGATAAATTACTCTCGTTAAACTTCTCAACATCAAACTCTGTTGTAGTTGACATTTCGTTCACAACAATCTGCTTCACACCCCTCAACCAATAGCTCTGATACCACTTGTAAGGACTATGAACACCACATATCTCCACATTGGTATGATATTGTCCACTTTGGGCCTAAGCCCTCATGGATTTGCTCTTGGGTTTTTACCCCAAAAAGCCTCATACCAATGAAGATATTTGTCCATCCTTATATACCCATGATCCTCCCCACTTCTAGCAAATGTGGGACTTTGGTTGTATACCCAACAATCCTCCCCTCGAACAAAGGACCACCGAGCCTCCCCTCAAACGATCATTCATCCGTCCACTCTCTACCAACCAGGATTCTCCACTCCACTGCGTTGGAGCACACGCCTTACATGGAGCACCACCTGCCTCGAGAGCTTGTTCTATCCCATGTCAACTCCTCTTCACCGTGTTATGACCAGACACGTCCATGAAAAATCTGGAGCACATCGCCTGTCAAACCGAGCTCAATCCACGGATCTCATCGTGATCTAACCTAGGCCCACCACCTTTTGTTCGGCATTCCGAGGATTCATCCACATGGCTAACTCCGGGGCGTAGCTCTGATACCACTTGAAATGACTATGGACACCACATATCTCCACATTGGTATGAGGCTTTTTGGGGTAAAAACCCCAAGAGCAAATCCATGAGGGCTTAGGCCCAAAGTGGACAATATCATACCAATGTGAAGATATGTGGTGTCCATAGTCCTTACAGTATATGATAATTATATGGGATGTTTTACCGAAGACAGTATATGATTAGATTTATGAATCGGCAAAAAAGAGGTAAGCTGGTGCAGGAGCTTCAATTTGGCCTCTATTGGTTGAAGGAATGAAGGAATAAGGTGACTGATTCTCTCTCGTAGTATGAGATATTCCCTCTACCTATAAGCTGATAACAGAGCAGTCGTGTAGGCTTGGAAGTATTTTAATTGAGAGCCAAAGAATAGGAAACGTCATTCTGAGGATCTTTGCTTCGGTTAGCTATCTTGAGTTCATTTGGTGAAGGAAACTTGTATATGTCTTTTGACTGGGAGGTCGTTTTGGTATATTTTTGAATGAAGGAAAGGAAAAGTAAACATTTAGAAGATAAAAGGATATGGCCAAGAAAGGATGATGATCATAAAGTTTCATCTATTCAGATTTGAGGCTAAGAGGTTGTAGAAGAGCCAATGATTATCAGTTTGCCGTTGGGTCTGCACTAGTGACCGATTTAACACAAAGAAGCTAATGAATATGGCATAGTGCATATATAGCATGTGGGCTTCAAATTTGTTTGTATAGTATAGGAGCATGTATATCTGATATCTCTAACAAATTTAATGATTGAGTTGTAGCCTTTTCATTCATTTTCTTTGATAAGCTATTTCTCACCGAATCTTTTATTCTCAGACGAGTTTTTGTCATAAGATCACACTTTTTTTTTGCTTGAGCAGATTGCCCGTTTGGTTTACACAGTGAAATATGATTTATTTTCTAGAAAAGAATCTTGAGGGGACTGCCATAAAAATATAGTAGCACTTCATCTCTTCTTTTCTCCTCAACCTTCATTTATAGAATATTAATCCTACTTCACTCTTCGTAGAAACCAGTGGAGGCTTACAATGACGAAACAAATCATGCATGGTGCTTTGATATAAGCTTATGACTATGTGATGAACTTAGAAGGCTTATCAGAAAAGAATCTTGCTACAGTATTAGCCTAACACATATCTAAGCAGCTCAGTCAGCAACAGGGAAGTTGCTACAAGTGATTAGTCTATTAGTTAAAGAATACTCTCTTACCGAAGTCATAAAACTTGAAATACTGGTACTAATGAAAATCAGATTCAAGACATAGATAGACGTTTGATCAAATATAAAAAGTTAATTTATACATCCAAAGCTATGAACTTGTTCCACATACTTTAGATAGTAACTCATGCATCTAAGCCACACAACTGCATTTGCACCTTGACATGCACTTCTTGCAATCAGAAAGTCTTGGTTTCCCACCATTGCAGTCACACCTTGTAATGCACTTGGACCTTGAGCTACCACCCCACAAACACCTTGCCATACAGCGTAGAAGCGGCACGCATGATGGGCAACCGTACTTCATCTGATCAACGATACAGTTTTTACATCCACTGCGATCTGGTGGGCAGGGCAGCACTGGAGAGATCATCAACCACAACACCAGCAGCATAATTAGCACAAGAGCTGATGATGAGAACTTATTCTCCTCCTTCATATCTTCAAATGAAAACGAGTCTTTGCAATGCTCTCCTCTTTAAAACTTTTATGGCGTCTTGGTGTCTAGCATTGAAGAGATATACTACAATAGTTTGATATATATGCTTGTTACAGCCGTCTGATGAAGATCGAATGGTCAAGGTATTGAAGTGAAACATGTGATTTGTCTTTTGTAATTGGGTTGCTCGCTGCTCTATGATTTCTATCTCTAATTAAATTATCTCATTAACTCTCATTGAATATCTGGATGTCTTGGTTTGCACAATATTTCATCTCTATCTCAATATGTCACTAAGAAGTGCACCAAAGTCTTGATCCTGTGACCCCATTTAGGTGCACCTGTCTTGTTTAGGGGCTGCTGTCACATGACAGCTAACACAAAGTACCCTCAGTTAGCTTCCAGTTGCCTATTGGAGTCTTTCTTTCACACCGGCACTTCACGTTCTGCTCATCCACAGTTTATTTCATTGAAATCACAACTGTACTACATTCAAAATTGTGGATCAAATTATTATAGCTTGAGAAAAAATGTGAAAAAGATAAAGCAAAAAAGAAAAGAGATTACATAAATTAAATACTATCTATGTTAATAAGAATAATGTGCACAATCCTGCAGGGAAAAGTTTGATCTGATCAAGTTATTATACATAACTTTTCCTATATACCCCTTTTAAAATGTAAACAACGCAAATAGCTAGGTCAAAATATAAAACCGAAGGATGTAAAACAAAATTTACTCAAAGAGGAAACTATAGAGCAATCTGATTTTTGCTGGAAAAATAACTTTCATGAAAAATTTGCGAGATTGGTCGAATTTTTTTTTCTTCACTTTTTCAGATATGCGGAATATAACTTTTCTGTCAGCTATCACTTCTTTTAAGTAATCTAACTTTTTCAATTGAGAAAAAACTCTTATGTTGTCCCCAATAAATTTACAGCAACAAGTAATTATTTTCAAGCCACTAGAAGGGATCTCCTACCGAATGATAGGAGAGAAAGTTCTTATATCAGTATAGGACCCGTCATCAGAACAATATGATATTAGAATTGAATCAGATTATCATCGGAGACTGTTGTGCGAACCCATTATTGTGGGTTTGGGTTCAAAATCAAATTTCTTTCAGCAAGTACCAGATCAACTACTATTGCGCTGATGATGCGATATATACTTCTAAGAAAAAAAAGCCATTTGCTTTAATTAGTAAAATTGCCCATGGCCACATCACTTTAGGTAAGCTTTACAGCCTTGTTTCACCGAAAAAGTAAAGATAAGAGGGTTAGAAAGGCAGAGGTCAATCGCAGAATCACGAAAGGCCGATCATTTTCATTTGGCTCACCTCTGTTGACTATGTTGTGCGATTAACAATATTGTTTGACTTCTGTCCTTAGAAATGATTAGTTTGAATTGGTGGACACATGAATTATCAATTTATCATGCATAATTCATTTATTACAATCCCCGTCAGTCCTTGATTACATAATACATACACAATCACCGGAGGAGAAGCTAGTACTCCGTCGATGCCACTCCGTAAATTCCAAGTAAACAAATTCAGTTTTACCTTATATCAATTTTACTACATCTTTATCTCCTCAAAGATAAGCACCCTCCACAACTCAAATTAGTCTTATATAGTCTATCAATAATTTATGGGTTATATTTGGTTTTGGCATATGGTTCAACTAATTGGTGGGTTCAAGCCGTGGCAAGGTATGAGCTTGTGCAACTCTTCAACAAGCCATATTTAGCTACATCTTTGGGAGATTTCTGAGGTAGGACGTGGAATCGTTACTCTTCTAACATTTTGAGGGTCACTATTTATGATCAGACCTGAAAATCTTTGATGGGTATTTTTTTTTTTGATCTGTAAATAAATTTCTATTAAGCAATTATGAACAAAAATTCACTGGGCATACCCAGGAGATATACAATGAGTGCATATACAAAACAAATCAAAGCTTACAAAAACAATCTGATATCAAGAAAAGTGGCATACACTATTCTATACACATGAGTCTTAATTTTCCTGGCTAGACTATTTGATTGAACTGAGGTTCCCTCAAATAGCTTAGCATTTCTGGCCATCTAGATGATGTGAACTGTATTAGCCAAGGCTGCTCCTTTTGCTTTTGCTGGGGGGCCTGTTCCTTTTACTTCCTTCTGAATCCATTTGATTGCACTCTTCAAGGTGTTTATTTCTCTTTTGCACCAAAGCCAAAATCTGATTGATGCCCATGTAGCTTTGCTAATCTGGCAAGTGAAGAATAGGTGATCAATAGATTCTTCATACTCTCTGCACAATGGACATAACTTGTCCTCTCCTGTCAATTGAAGTCTATCTTTGGTGAGCAACCTGCCTTTTATGGCCAGCTATAAGATGAAGGAGTGCTTGGGAGAGCAACTGGTATTCCAGACCAAAGATGCCCATCTGACCTTGTTACCTTTCTGCCTAATTGAGTTGTAGACCATTTTAATGATGATATCATTCTGGTCTTCCCACTCCAGGAGCTTGTCTTGGACCTGCCGAGTTGATTCTACCTGACTGACAATGCCATCCTTGATTTCCAGAATTTTTTTCCAAAGAGGTAAGTCTTCATGTTTAGGACTAACCTCCCAAAGGGATCTACCCAGCAGATAGTAGTGGTGCACCCATTTCACCCACAAAGAGTCCTTTTTGAATTGAATGTTCCACAAAGCTCTTGACAGGAGGGCTTTGTTCTAGTTTTTAAGGTCCATGAGGCCTAATCCTCCTTCTGATTTAGGTTTACAGAGCTCATCCCATGCCACCAGAGCCTTTTTAGGGCCTGAATACCTACCATTCCATAGAAAGGATCTGCACAATCTAATGATTTTCTCCAATATATTTGCAGGGATAGGAAATATAGCTAACCAAAAACATTCAACCCCTTGCATCACCCATTTAATCAGTTCAGTTCTACCAGGATATGATAAAGAAGATCTAGCCCAAGCATTTACATAAAATGATAGTTTATCAATAAGAGGAAAATAATGGGCAGCATTCAATCTAGAAGAGACCAGAGAACCCCCAAATATCTGAATGGGAGGCTTTCTTCTTTCATACCTGTTATTCTTCTGATTTCAAGCAGCTCAGTTATAGGAATCCCAGCATGAAAAATGTTAGACTTAGGCAGGTTAGCTTGCAACCCTGAACATTCACTGAATTTTTTGACACAATCCATTATCTAGCCAACAGACCGAGCTTCACCCCTAGCAAACAGGATTAGGTCATCTGCAAAGGCAAAATGAGTAATATTGAGTTTGTCATGTTTAGGGTGGAATTTGAAACCTTCCTTTTTTTTTAGTCTAGCTAGTAGTCTAGATAGATATTCAAGAATAATAACAAATAAGTAGGGGGAGAAAGGATCCCCTTATCTAAGCCCCCTCTTTCCCACAAAAAAAACCATGTAAGCTCCCATTAATGGATAAAGAAAAGGCTGTTGAAGTGACACAATTCATGACCCATTCTCTAAACTTTTCTGGAAACCCAAGGCTTGGTCCTGGCAAAAGTGGTGGCTTTGGTATGCACTCTTTTTATGTCTGAGGTCATGCATGAGTTGATGTTTTACCACATCAAGTGTGGGAGGAAACCCACATGGTTCTTTGCTTTACAAGGATTGGGAATAATGTTTGAGGCAGCGCTGAAGAATTTGGGTCGGGTCAAGAGTTGGACCCTGATTTACCCGGTTGTTTTGATTATTTTGGCACTTAGCTTATTCCATTGGTTGCTTGTGCTGCCTGTTTGGAGGAGTGTTTTTAGTGAATGATGCACGCATTAAGGAAATAATCTTGTGTCAATAAAAAAAAATACATGATATAAATTATTGTATGATAAAAGAAAATAAGGGAGGTATTTTTTTATCTAACGGTAAAAATGTAATTATATTTTATGACAGAACTAAACAAAAATTTATCAATTTCAAGCAAAATATATTCGACAAGAGATATTCTTAGATAAATTACCGCGTCACCTTAAATTCAATCTACTGTTGAATTCATTTGTTATTACTTTTAACTATTAAATTGATAAATTATGTATTGTAATAAAATATGGCTCTACATATTTACGTGTTGCATATTGATATGTTTAATCTGCAAAGTGACGGGATAATCTTAATTTTTACTTTGGTTATGAATGTAGCAGTTATCGTCGGCGTTTCATTTTTTATTATTTTTGTAAAGGTTGAATTTATTTATCTTTGTCAATATTTGCCTTTAAAAGGAACAATCCTTGTAAAGATGGGATCTAGATTCATTTGAACTATTACAAAACAAACAGTGGTATTCGATTTTGTGGGTAATGTTATTGGCACATACTCTGAAAATATTTATTGTTATTCTTTTTATTTAGTTTTAATGTTTAAATTTATAATAATATTTTTAATTGAATTATATTAATTTTAATTAAAGATATTATTATAAAAACATAAAATATATATATATATATATATATATATATATATCAATAACAATTTATAAAATACCGGTAACACCACGTTTGATTTGCATCACGTGATCTCATCCCTATTTTTCATTTGGATTGATCATTTGCATTTAAAATATCAGCAAAATAGATGTCAAATGAACATTATTACAATGAGTAATAATTGTTTTACACTTGCTTCAAACAATAGGTTAAGCGTGTATTTTACAAAATTCAGTTATAATTATTTAAAAAGTTGAATGATATTACCACTTAAATTTCTAAAATTTACACAACCAACGTGAGCGTATCAATAGTAACACTATCACAAATTGTCACTTGTGCCATCTAAAAATGTTGCCGACAGAAATTAATGGCATGGCTTAAAGTTGTATTTCTAGCATAAGAAATTGCAATTTTTTTTATGTATGCATGCATGAGCTGTCTTTCTATCTTTAGTTGAAACAAATACGATGAGATGTCAACTCTTAATGCTAATTTTGCTAAATGATGGGTCACTTGATTGTCAATAAAAAATTAATTTTAGATTTATTTAAAATTTCATTAATAATTTTAAAAAATTTCATTGATAATGTTAATATAAATATAAAATTTAAAAAATAATATTATCAATAAATTTTTTTAAAATTATCAATAAAATTTTGAATAGATCTAAAACTAATATTTTTAATTTTATACCAAATCTAATTAAATATTCCTTGTTACTGAAAACTCACATAGATTTGAAGAACATAATTGAGGCTCATGTTCAGAAAAGGATCTATCCCACCACTTAGCTAGTAGCAGTGCTATGAGCTGATCCACATTGACAAAGGGATCCAAGATCCTAATTAACCAGTGAAACAGTGGAAATCCCTAAATCCATTCCTTCCTTCCTTCTTAACTGGCTTGCAGCCTTGCACAACTTTTCTCACTTAAAACAAATGATTTTTTTTCTTGGTGCTCCCACCAAAGCTGTTCTATCAATGAGTGAAGCTCCATCAAGAACATCAAATTTAAGTTATAGATGGCAATTACAGAACATCAGGGATAAACTATTTCACACCATTATCCTTATATATTACCACCAAAGATAATTTCGTATATTATTTTTAAATTAAAATTTTGATACTAAATCTTACGGTCCCGACATTGATCTAATATAGTCAGATCAAGCGTTTACTATTACACCAAAAGTTATAATGATAATCAAAATGTAACTCAAATTACTTAAATTGTACAACAATACAAACGTTACGTTTAGACTATAATTTAACCCAATCTAAACTTCTATGAGATAATTGTTGTTAACACTCTTCCATGCATACACAACTCCCCTCGGTAGTGGCCTTTGAAAAAAGACACACACACCAAGAACTCCCCTCAATAGTGGCCCTTGAAAAAAGAAAATAGAACTCCCCTCAACTCCTCTCAATAATGGCCCTTGAAAAAGCGACACACACACCAAAAACTCCCCTCAATAATGGCCCTTGAAAAAGCGACACACACACTTTGACTCCCCTCAATAATGGCCCTTGAAAAAAGAAAATAGTCGTTTGAGATTTGGCCTAGCCATTGTGCGCGCGCACACACACCAAGAACTCCCCTCAGTGGTGGCCCTTGGAAAAAGAAAATAGTCAGTTTGAGATTTGGACTAGCTATTGTGCTATAATAACGATTGAGAATTTGTAGTTGACTAATTATGTCTTTTGGACTTCTCAGTATGATGGTTAATCGAGTGCAACTTGAAAATCGGTAGAATCATCAATCTCATCCAAATAGGTGCAACAGGTTGGTTTGAATTTTTTAAATGTAAAATTAGGTTTGAGTTAAAAATTATTAAATTTAGTGGATTACGTTGAATCGGTTCATATTTTTTCGATACAAACCAAATCGATAATCTGATTATTATATGATTATATTTTATATATTTAATATTTATTATATATAATTATATATATATGATATTTATTTTTTATCAAAATAAATTGATCTTACTTGAATTTTATACATGTGCAAAATTTGTGAGATATTTGTGTGATGAACTGCGTTGGTGTTGAAATTTTGATTAAATTGATTCATCAAGCACCTCCAAAATTTAGTAGTTATTTATTTTTATATGGTTTGTATTAAAATAAAATTGTTTCTACTTTGTGTTAAGTGATTCAAGATATTATGCGTGAGAGTTGAATTTATAAGATTTACACTCCATTTGAAACTAAATGAAAATGAAATTCATTTAATTTTCAAATGAATTAAAAACATAATTCATTTAGAAATGAATTGAAATGACATTTTATATTTGGTTTTCTTATATTTGTTAGTAGAATTCAATTTAATTTTTATGTTTAAAATGTTTGAAATAAATGAAAAATTCAAAATATAAGGGAGATTGAGGAAATGAGAGAGGGAAATAGAGTATTTTTATGACATAACATTTTACTTTTTATTTTGTGGAATTCATTTGTAAATTCTTTCATTTTGGATGTAATTTGCAACAAGCTAACTTAGTTATATAGTGAATTCATTTCAAAATGAATTTCATTGTTTTTTGTTGTTCTAAATATAACAAATATAGAATTACAAAAATGTTATAAAATTCATTTGTTCCAAACACACTCTTAATGAAAATTTTTTATGGATTTGATTTGGGATAATGGAAGATGAAGTGTTGTAATAAGATATTTTGTATGTAGTATGTTTGAATTAATTTCTAAAAAAAAACATATTAAACTGATGATCTAAACCGAACTAAATTGTTTTGTTCAGATTGGATTTAATTGAGTTGAATAAGTTTATGGGTTGGTTTGAGGTGAAATTTTTCTCAACCCAATATTATCGGACCGAATTGAATTTTTAAATCAATTCGATCTAGATCGACTTATACTCACCCACACTTAAAAGGGTTGACTAATACAAATTTTCCAGTAAAGTTTGATCATTACGTCAGAAGTAATTGGATATTGGATATATATATATATAAAAGATGATTTGTAGCTTAAAAATCATTTATGTCTATTTGATTTGTTAGTAAAATAATCGTAATTGTCATATTTAAAATATTACTCCCAAGTATGACAATTTACTACTAAATCTAAGAATTTCCCCATCTAAATGTATCTAAAATACTAATAAATTTACATCTTTTTAGTACTTTATTTCAAGACAACGCACCTAAGTTGACCATTTTTTTTTACCAAATTTTAATTTTATAACACTTTATCCTCGTTTGCTTTAAAATCACATCACTTGTGCATCCCTATTTTAGAATCAGATCGAAGAACGGGACCTAAATATTTGAACAATTGGATATCTGCAGTTTTTGTTTCAATTTCTGTCCCGACCCAAACAAGATAACAATTGTACGTAACAGGTAACCAAGAATGCTCATCACCTGCTTTGCTAACCATTACTTTGTGACTACAATTATCATATTACCCGAAACAAAGAGTTAGTTTATCAGCCACTGGATGCGTTAAAAGATCCGAGGGTCAAAGCCCGACCAACACTCTTCAGAAACGCGGCCACAGCCGCATACTCCTCAAACGCCCTTACATCAGCCTTGCACCGGAGAAGCTGAGGGAAGAACAGCCAAAACCCTGTAGACATCACGAATGTAACGGTGAAAGGAACAGAGACCAGCCTCGGCAACCGCCACTTGCCTGTTACCAACACCTTCTTCAAAACAATCTCCACCATTAAACAAACCCCATGTAAGAGGAAGAACCAGGTGATCTCCCATGTGGACCTCACGCGCCCCAGGTAGTAGAAAATGAGCTCGTGCATGAGAGCCGATACGACAAAGGTCCCCAGTACTGCCGGAAGTGAAGCCCACCTTCGGCCCATTACACGTGAAGTTACACTGAGGATGGGTTCGTATACGGTGGGTCGCAGGATACCGGTGACCATGAGGTTCCATCTCCTACCCCAGAAATCTTGCAGTGACGTGGAGAGGTATGGCTCATCAAACTGTGGCTCGAGCTCAAGCTGCAGTAGGGCTCGAGCCAGGGCACCAAACACGGCTAGGATGATCTCTAGGCAGAAGTAAATGTGAAAGGAGTATAGAAACAACAAGATTTTTGGATGTATATAATCACTATAGTCATATATGCGTAGCAAAATAGCCAAAAGGATGCATTTCATCGCATAGTTTAAAGGTGATTTATGGCCTTCTCTAGGCTTTTGGGGAACTGGGTTTTCTTTGTTCCGGCCATTTGTGTGTGAATTTGGAGGTGGGTTTTCTTTATTTTTGCCATTCAGGTGAGATTTTGGAGGTGGGTAGTTTTGTTGGACCTTGATTGGCAAACAACCAATAGCTACAAAACGAGCTAAAGAAATTGATGAGTCTGCGCATAAAGGGCCTTTATCAAAAGCAAAAAGCAAGAGCTTGAAATTTGCAAGCCAAGCAATGAAGAAAGCAGTGGTGCCTCCAATATGAATGGAGTAGAGATTAAGAGGAAGAAGAAGAAAAAGCCCTACAATTGGTAGGACACATAATAGCCTTGTGGTACCTTTAGGGGTTATCTTGCCTAAAGCATAACAATAGCATAAAGATATGAAAACTGTTAGCCATACCTTAAAGGTTCTGTACATT
Source organism: Bretschneidera sinensis (assembly GCA_023935145.1). Taxonomy (NCBI): domain Eukaryota; kingdom Viridiplantae; phylum Streptophyta; class Magnoliopsida; order Brassicales; family Akaniaceae; genus Bretschneidera; species Bretschneidera sinensis. The sequence continues at coordinate 9,883,519 of CM043700.1, read as the reverse complement.
TCTCCCTCCATCTGTTTCCCAATTTGTTCTTGATAATCTATCTTTCCCTGTTTTAAGAAATAATTGAGCTTCTCAAAAAGAAAGAATTGAGAGAATTGGAACCTAAAAAGGCCACGTTTCTTCGTGGGCCATTAAATCTAAGTTTTGGTGTGACTTTTGTGCATAATATTTCCTGTTAGTAGTCCGTGATATGGTGATAATTGCACATGTGAACAGATAGATAAAATAAGCTAAAGAACTGGTGACGGATTAAAAAGGGAAAGGAGCATGAAGATAAATGCTTGTTTAGTGGCTGAAATTCTTTGTTTTGTTTGTGGTTTGTACATTGGGGTGGGGTTATTTGGGTAATTATATGTTGATTGTTAGGCTGTGAACTTGTGAACATAAAAATATTCCACGATAAATTCTACAGGATTTTCTAGATGAACGGTTGGGTGCTCACATTTTGCCACGATGAATCTTCACCTAATCGTTTTTGTCCTTTAAAAATGAGTGAGGGTTTGTAAATTTTCAACTACTCTCTCAATGGGCACGTTATACAGAGTCCGTATGATTGGGTCAATCAAACGAGAAATGCTTCTCTTTAGATTGTTGTGATTAGTAGGTTTTGGACCAAAGAGCGCACATTGTTTTGCATACCAAAAAAAAAAAATCAAAATTTTGTTTTCCTTTCACATGGGAAGAGTCCTATCAAGAAAATCTTCAATTCAGTTTGCGTGATTGACTCTGGCCGAATATTACCATTAAAATACAAAGGGTGGTACTAACGAAATGGGATTTTTTTATTAGGTAGGTTCTTTTTCTATTTGAATCGTAATAATATTATAAATTTTTATGTAGATAATATGATAATAAAGATTTATATTTTAATCAAATCAATTATCATGTTATTTTTATATAGCATTGTTTCAATGAAAAAAATAAAATAGTTCTTGAGTCAGTCTTCCGTTCTTTTATTTATTAAGTTAATTAGGAAAAATTATATTTGGATTGCATTTTGATTTATGAATTTAAAATGAAATGCATGTTAATGTAATTTACATTAGTTCAAAAAGAATTTTAATGCAATTTAAAGGTTATTGCTTTTATATCGATGAATTAATTCAATCCTCAAAAACTTTTGAATTTAAGTTATAATTTAGAAATATACATTTCAAATTTCACAAATTTTTGAAGTTTGAATGACTTTTTAAAATTGTAAAATTGATATTCTTGGAAATTATTCCAAACTTTTTCAAACTAAATAAAATATACTTGAAAATTAATCCAAACTTTTCAAACTAACTTTATTTACAACTATGTATGTTTCAAATTAATGTTTTGAAATTAAACATAGATTCATGAACTTTTAATTCATTGTATTACATCCCTAAATTATAACCACGTTTGAGTACTAATTCAAGTATACTTAAATTAGCACCACTTGGTTCAAGCATTCGATTAGTTGTAAATATTGTCTTATTTACCAATTTGATGTCTATTCATTTCAACATAGTTGAATCCATTAAATTAACAACGCTCTCCGATTGGTAGAGCTTGGTTGTATAGCTTACCAAGGTAAATAATGATTTTATTGGGAGATTGAGTTGACAAAAAAAAAAAAAAAATTGCTATACTATCATACCACAAACTGTTAATGCAAGAGAAAATTTTTAATTCACAAAATTACTCTTATATTTAATAGTGCAGTCAAGTGATTTATACTTGCACAACATATAAAATAAAACTGTATTACACTATTTCAAGTTTTCCTACTTCCAAAAATGGATGGTTCTACAGTCAAAAGTCCGCAATGCCGTATTACTAATAATTTCTACAGAATCTCAACATTTTCCTAGAGTAGAATGGCTGCTATCAACCCTGACGCTGAATACTCTCATCTGCTACTGCTGCTGCTCATATATCTGCATGTAAGCCTCAGAGAGCGCAACCATCTGAGGAAGAGTCTCAGAAACATGCAGATCCTGCATCTCGTACCTGCAACCATGTATGCCAGATGCGTTGGTCCAAATATAGTTTCATTTCCATTCACATATATGCAAATAAGCAAGGAGTATTACCATAGTTCTTCTGACTTTCGTTGCACAAAAACCCTGTAATAGCCATCCTCAGGTTTACCATCATGTACTATATTGGCAATCAGATCGTACTTGGAACGCAGTCTCTCACCCTCTTTGGGTGTTGGCAGTGGTATGTAGTCCTTAAATTCCAGATTTTTCACAGGAAAGTTAACTGCAAAGGTCATCAAACCAGGTTAAGTTCAACAAAATGCCACATTCCCTACACTAATGATAAAAACCCAATTATTTTCAACAATATTAAAGACTCACCCAAGGTTGGATTCTTCTCCTTGAAGAAATTATTCTTTTTGAAGCGGACCATATGGAAAATTAAGTAAGGTGGCAACTTGGTGACACGATATCTCATCCTTGCTACTCGAGGACGAACAACCTCTGTCACCATCTCTCCATCAAACTTCTTTAGTATGTTAAATAAAGGAACCTGAATCAAAACCACAAGTAACATTAGCGACACATTACTATTCTTCCTAAAACTTTCCAATGGATGTAGATATGAGGCATACATTTATTGTCATTTAAACAATGCCTGAAGAGATTTTTATGAGACATACATACTGTGAGATATATTTCAACAAAATTATCCAAAGGAAAGATGTTCATGGGCTTCTATTTCAACATAGACAGTTTGAAGGTCAAGGAAAAGGTCATCCAGGCCCCAACACACATAATGCTCCTAACGTGCTGTGATTACTATTCGAAGCAACCTAACATATGGCATGAATTAGAAGCAAGTAGGCAGCTAATCTAGCAGGAAGCTGCTTCCAACAATATCATCATCGTTAAGATTCCTCATCAAAACAATCAAATCCACGTATCCATGCCTATGTATCAATATTTTGCACCAAAAAAAAATCTAGAAGATGAAGGATCACCAAGTTATCATTCATAACATTGACCAAATGGAGCTTAAATAACAGTTGTTTTTCCTTCCACCTTGCATAAAAGAGTAAAACCAAACCAGATGCAGAATAAGAAGAAAAAAAAAGATTTTATATTTTGGGGTTTTGGGATTATCTTGTAATTATAGTATTCTTGGGAATCTAGTAGTAGTACTTTAGGAAATTTAGGTTTAGGCAATTAAATATTTATTAAGAAATTTAGGGTTAGGAAATTAATATTTATTAGGATTTGATTTACTTTCTTATTTAAATTATGTTTTGTCTATTTAAGGGCACCTCTATTAGGCTTTTAATTAGACTATGATTATTGAATAAACTCTTGAGTTTAGTATCTCTCGTCTTTTTTATCTCTTTTATCTCTCCTCTTTGTTCTTTCATTCTCTCACCCGAATTCTTCACCTTTGCTCCTATTTCCTCTGGTTCTTCCTGAATCTCAACTGTTCTTTTCCCCTATCTCCTTATTTCTCCTCTCTTTCTGTCTCTCTATCTATATCTCCTCTATCAATTACTAGTTCTACATTAAAACCACATCATACTTCTTAAAGCTGCCAAAGGAGGACAAAAGCAAAATACACAGTAAGGACCAATAAGATAACTTTGATAAGATATGCTAGCTAAAACTGATCACTAAAGCTGATATCTAATCGTAAACAAGAAAATTTTCATGGGGTCATGACCAGCAAAATCTACTGCCCAATTTGAAAACTAACATTGCCCATTTAAGAAAAAACCTTCCTGCACCCTGTTATCCCTCTCTCTCTCACACACACTCACACTTGCACACACCCAACCAACTATAAGTAAGGAAAATTATATACCACCTTTTTTTAATGAAGTACTTCAAGTTGTATGAGTCAAATATAATTCCACCAGAATTAAATATCGGTGTACGAACTAAGTTGCAATCACGATATGAAGTCAATTATTTGCACCCAAAATAAAATCTTGAATTGATTTAACAGATCATTACAGAAGTATATATCATACCTATAATACATACAAGCCCACTTAATTAAAATAGAGAAGAAGAAAAAATTCAAGTAACAGCATACAGCATTTCACCCCCATTTTTGCAGGGCATAAGTCCACCTCAATTATTTCCAAACTGGACTAAAACTAAAATATTAATTTTTTTATTAACATTACTGTTTTCTTGTCAGAAGAAGAAGTTCAAAGAGCATCTGATAATGGACCATTTCAAATTTCCATGACAAGAGAAGAATTACAAACTACAAGGCATATTCAACTGAACTCAACTAAGCCTTAATCCCAAACTATATCAGTCAGCTTTTATATTTCCTTTAGGTAGGAAAACTAGTTGAGATAAGCCTTTTCATAAGATGCGACAATAGTTCTGTCCATCAGCCAACCGCAACTCTCCTCCTTCTAGGCTTATTAGACTAAAATAGGAAAAAGTTTAAAAGGAAACTAACGTTTTTAATAAGTCAATACAACAACAGAAAGTTTCTAAGGACCTACCTTTTCTTTGTATCATATATGTTTAGATAGCATCCCTACATATAGGCAGTGTCTTGCAATGAAAATAAGATACAACGTTTGCCCCCATTAAAAGATAACTCATTATTGCAAACTGCACATATGTAATATTAATCCATTAGTGTCCACGTAACTTTCTCAGACACTTCCACACTTCGCTACAATTTTACAAACAAATTCTATAAAAACATGCTACTGTTCCACTAAGACTATTAACAAAATATTGAAACCAGGTAACCAAACCCAACTTTTTAGGCACAATCTATATGAAAACGGATTAGCAGACGATGCGTTTTTTTATTAATTTTATTCAAACAAAAAGTTCAACTAGTACCTGAGGTATAATATTTTTCTCCATCACGTCTTTGAAAAGAGGTGGCGGTGGCAAATCCAACCCAAGCATCAAGAACGGCATTCTGGAAGTTTCCATAACATTATCACGTTCAGTTCCACCATCTGTAATTCTTGTAACTCCGTTCTGCTCACCACCATTATATTTCTTCTCAGTGATAGCTTTGTTATGATACTCTTTCACAACCTCCAATTCACCCTGTCAAACACCACAACTTTAAGATAAGTAAAACATTGATAATTGACAGAAACATGCAACAATACCGTGAATAACAACCGCATGGTAAGAGAACCTGAAAACACTGGTAGATGATGCTGCTACTTTTCTTTGAAGTTCTAAGATCTGCATGCAGTGTGTTAAGAAGCCATGACATGAACTCAACCGGATCAGACTGCGCACCTATGCGAAACCGCTTTTTACTGGCTTTCATGACTGCCTGCAGAAACTCATGTGGGCTCACCTGTTGACATACAAAATTTGAAAAACATGAATTTCTTGTACATGAAACATAAATCCAGTGAAATTATAACCAGGATCAAATCAAACCTGTCCTTTAAAGTTTCGAGCATGCCAAATCTTTCGTGTGAGTTCACCAAATCGCTGGACAAGTGGAGATTTGCAATGCTGATAGTTTTCAGGGATGAGGAAAAAATTTCTTAAGGGAGTAACCCTCATTAAAGACTGAATTATGACATTCACAAAATCTGTGTTCTGGATGTTATTGAGCCCCACCTAACGATTGCAAGAATTAGAGGGGAAAAAAAAAGATTAACACCAGAAATAGCCCAAAAGTAAAATCTCAATCCAGTAGTATAATTTAACAAAATTGCAACATCATGCAAGTGGGAACAATGATGGGTACCATTCCTGGAAGGTAATCAGAACCATCAAGCGCCCTAGACCATTGCTTGTTTTTGTCAAGCTGTTCAACTTGTTCCCTGGTAAACCTACATACATATGGTACCCAAAATATTACGTACAAAAATTTAGTGGCTTGGAATTGGGTGCAACAAACAATTGCACATATAGTGCAAGACGAAGAAAACAAAAAGAGGGGTTGCAAGTAAAGCAGTTAACGAAATCAATGCAAATGACACACAAGCATGCACTCACAGACACGTGTACACACGAAAGATATATGGTTGGATTTTTCTCGCAGGATGCAGAAAAAGAAAAGAAGGTGCAAGTAAAAGCAATTTAACCAAATTGAAGCAAACCTGGGGTTCAAAACATGTCGAATGTCATCTAATGATGGATCATTAATTTCATATCCGTCAGGAAGGCAAAAAACTTTCTCTGTTCGAAGATTGATATAAACATGGTGCCCTGCTTCCAAGCTATGAGTATATGCATGGGATTTCTGCCCTCTTCCTTGGTAGTACTTCCCACAGACTAGACATGCATAAACATTCAAATTTGACAAAGAGACAGAGCAAAACTTCTCAAAATCAAAATCCAACACCTGCATAAACATAAACAAGTGTTTAAAATCTTCTTTGAAAATAAAATTCCTAGATAATGAGATGTACACACTCAGAAATAAATGTGCAACTGCATATAAACTTATGCTCGCATGGATTATCTAAATGCGTACCAACATAAATGTATGACCAGATAAACAAGAAATTAAAAATTTAGAAATATACTTCATCAACAACAGATGCAGAAGCTTATAATTAAACAAAAATTAAATACAATTATCTATATGAATGCCACAAAGACTGTCTTAGTACTTAAATTGAGATGTGTACCTGGCGATTTACAGTATCAAGATAAGGGCAGTCCCTCCGTACTTCAACCTGGCGGCTTTGCTTAGCTTGATTGACTCCTGAGTCACGTGAAGTATCATCATCATCCTCATCTTCTTCTTCTTCTTCTCCTTTAACTCCGTCACCATTTTTCTCTACCCTTGCAGCTTTATCATCTTGTCCTCCACCACCATGACCTGGTTCCCTCCTCTCATTATCTTCCTCGTCATCATCATCATCGTAAGTATTAGCCAAAGGTAAGAGTGGGTTTTCAAAACCAAGAGGCAGAGGAGGTGAGGCTGACCGCTCAAGCACTCTCTGCCTCTTCAAGTCCCTCTCTTCTGCACCCATTCTATTACCGTCTTCTCTATTTGTTTTCATCTTCTTCACTCTCCTCAAATTACACTATTAACATAAAACATGTCTTGTTTACAGGTGTGTACGCATACGCAAATATGTGCATACATATGTGAATATCTATAGGCATACATGTATATGCATGTGTATTGTTCAACCAGTTAATGGCATAAACATGAAACCATGAAAACAAGAAAAGCTGACATATTGCAAATTATGAGTAGATTTTCAAAATCAGTTCTTGAATAAGCAAAACCCACAAATGAAAGCATCATTAAGAATAATGTTTACACAGCAAACTTAACTAAAACAGAAACTTCTACAACTTGACTATTTATTAGGGTGGGCATGGTTCGAGTAACCGAACCATTCATCATAAATGCTACCCAAACCGAAATTTTTGGTTCTACTTAAATCCAAACCATTCCCAAACTGATTTGATTGGTTAACCAAAGATTTTGATTGGAAACCGTCAGGGTTACCCGATCCAAACATAACCTACTCAAACTCCCCCTCCTTTTTTCCTTTTCAAGATACAAGAAATATTTTATTAAGAAAATAATTACAAAAGCTTTCAGCAAAGCTCATGTAAGTAGTCACTTAGATTTTTTTTTGCCCCAGAAACAAACAGATCATTTCATTGATACAATTGTGATTGTAATACAAGATAAAAATACACAGCAACCCAACTAAGGCTATGTTTGGATTTAGATTTAAGTGGTATTTTGGATTTAAGTGCCACTTAAATCTAAATCCAAACATGGCCTTAATCGAATAATTGATCTTTTTACTAACAATTGATGAAGTCTGGATCATTCCCACTGGAACCAAACTAAATTTTGGTTCCCCTCTATAGATCCATATAGTTAGATATTGTGGTTAAGGAAAATGGACAATCTAAATGACTAGATTGCATCAATCCAGCAAGCTTCAGTAGCTCCTCCCAGAGTTTGTAGACCCATTCTCACAAATATTGCAGAGCCCCCATTGTAAAGTCACTTGGGATTTTTTACAAGCAAAAAATATGCAACAAGTATATACAAGATGGAATTCGTGATCCAAAAACCAGGAACACCCAAAATACAACATAAAAGAGCATTAAAGAAACTAAACCCATAGCAATAGGAAAAAAAACTGCAACTATTCTTCGTCAATCATCTCATGACCATAAGCGAACCAAAGTTTAATCATGTTGAATCATGAGTTTCAACAAAAAGTTGAGGAATAATGCTACTGATACAAAATTTAAATAAAAAATAATAATAAATGGGGCAAGCATACTGAGGAAGCCTGTGGAAAAACACATTCACAAAGGCTCTATGTGCAGTTTTTGATTTGGTCTCCAGAGGAGTTTATAAAGAACTGACCAGAGAAAGGAAGGATGGAAGAGATGAAGTGTTCAAAGTTGAGATGAGAAGAAGGGGAAAGGAAGAGATAGAGAGAGAGAGCGGGAGAGATGAATCTGTTGGCCAACAGTGGCTGAGAGTGAGAAATCTGAGAGCGAGGAAGCAGAGATAGGGTTAGGGCTGAGAAAAATCAAGAATAGGGGATTTGAATTGGTGATGATTATTGTATGTGTAGTGTAACATAATACTATTTTGCACACCTAATAACATATACACATATTTCATCTAAAATATTTTTGGAATTTAAATAAAAGGTTCAATCCAGTTTGGTTGACAATGGTTTCTTAAAATGGACAACTGTTACCAAACCAGTAACCAAAATTTTTTGAATAGTCCAAGCCATTCCCGAACCGAAAATTGCGTAACTAATTTTTCGGCCAGGTTAAAATTTTCAGTTTGGCTCAGCTTTCAGATATTTTTGCTCGCCCCTACTATTTTCAGCCAATCAAAATCCGATCTAGTGAAAGTAACACTAACAAAATATCAAACCCACTCATGATTCACCAAATCAACCAAGAAAATCTTATAAATTACATAGATGAAAGAATATTAAGAATCAATAGGCAAAGAAAAAAAAGAATAAAACTTCATCAGATATGATTAAATAGATTTTATAAAATTGCTAGCAGGTAAGAGAAGAGTCCCAGAGAACGCTTCAATGCTTACAAAACTCATATTCCCTCCGTCTTGTAATTAATGTCAATATGTCACAGCACCTATTTTCAGCTACGTAAAATTGTCTACTTTACACTCCGTTTTGTATCAAATGAAGTGTGGAATTCATTTCATTTTAAAATGAATCGAAAAAACAATTCATTTGCATATAATTTGAAATGAATTCGGTTCACTTTATCAAAAACGTAGAATTCAATTGAATTATCATGCTTAGACTAAACTAATAATTCAATTCATTCTTTCCTTTTTCTTTAATTACCCGTCTAATTAGACTTGTACAGTCATTTAGATAACTTTCATTGTATAAAAGTAGAAATTCATGTCAAGAACCATTAAAAAAAATCTTCAAGCTAATTGCTCCGTAGAACCCCAGAAACTAACTACTTCACCACACAGACATAATTTTACCCCGTCAAAAAATGAAAACTTAACATGAAAATAAACAAAAAAAGATCATTAATTCATATGATTTCCAGCTAACTCTGCGTATGATCTTGAAAGAAAAAAGCACCGAAATCAACTGTTTCAGTACAAGCAAAAGACTCCCTACACAAAAATTTCAACAAACATATATGATATATTTACCATGCATGGCATGTGTTGGAGTTTGTCTAAGGTTTAAACGGGAGAATGAAGTTCACCATGTTAAAGGAGTGCGCACCAGGTCAGGCCACGACCCAGCTCTTTCCAAGCCGCGACGCCCAGCATGGAGGAGCTCCTGGCCACGGCGCCCAGAAAGGTGAAAAGAGGAAGTTGTTCAGCCCTGTTCCAGGCCACAGCACACCCTGTTTCAGGCCGCGGCCTGAAGGCACACTAAGGCTGGTTTTTAGCCTCTTTTGTTAAGTGCGTGGATGTATGATCAAAACGCACAGGATCACTTAGACTTGATCAAAGGCTATGGTTGATCAGTCCTCAAGATCTAAGGGTGGAGATTGACTTCAATATAGGTTCAAGAAGTGGTGCACTATATAAAGGGTCACCTAGATTCAATCTCAACACAACAAGGAAACACATTGTGATACAAGACACAAGTGTGTGTGTGACAGAACATGTGAATGACAGAATTGTGTGAGGAGTGTAAAGACACAAAACACAAGAGGGACTCATTGTAGAGAGGCTGAAGGTTTAGGAAGAGAGAGTAGCATAGACTAGATAGAGGGCTTTGTAATAGTTCTTATCTTTTCTTTCTTCTCTTCTTTGTTCCTTCAAGAACTTGTGGATTCTTGAAGAGTGTTGCTGTATTCTGTAAAGAACCATTGATTTAGTGCAGAGGGCTCGGAGGAGCTCACGGGGACATAGGCTATTGTCGAACCTTGATAACAATTGCTGTCTTCTTTCTTTGCTTCGTTTGTTGTATCTTTTCTTTACAAGTCATTCTAGACTTGGGTGTTTGAAAGACCATCACCTGGGCATCATTGAAGTGGTTTCCCAACAGTGGTATCAGAGCCGGAGGAGCTTTGAAGAGCGGGTATCGGAGCAAGAACAAAAGGTATCGAACTCAAGACTCCAAGAATCAAAGATCAACTTCTTAGGTGATTCAAGAACGGAGTAAAGATCAAGATCAGATCGTGTTCTTAAGGGTGATTCAAGAACGATATTGAGATCCATCTTCGATCGTGCTCTTGAGGTTTAGAAGAAGTTGGAAAGTAATAGTGGGTGCTGCATAAATCTGGGATTTTCTCCGCAAGATGGATTCAAATTTCATTGTTGAGAAGTTTGATGGAAAGGGAGACTTTGCCCTTTGGAAGCGGAAGATCAAAGCGGTTCTTGTGCAACAAAATGTGGACTTAACGATTGGAGAAGATAATGCTTTTCCAGCAAGTCTCACGGAGGTCCAACGGAGTGAGATGAAGAAGATGGCGTACAGCACCATCTTTCTACACATGTCGGATAGTGTCACAAGGGAGTGCAGAGACTCGAAAGATTCAGCTGTCATTTGGAAGAAATTAGATGGGTTGTTTCTTGCCAAGACTCTCCCAAATAAGAGGTATCTTCGTAAACGAATCTTTGCTTTTAAATTGGATCCTAATAAAGAGTTGCAAGATAATATTGATGCCAAGATGAGGAGTGCATCAAATGGAGAAGGGATGTTCGTTAAAGGAAGGCCAGCAACTCAGGATGGCAATAACATACATGGCTACTACCGGGTCAGAGGTAAAGGAGAAAGCCATGGGAGAGTGCACAACAACATACATGGCTACTATCGGGACAGAGGTAGAGGAGAAAGCCATGGGAGAGTGCACAACAACATACATGGCTACTACCAAGACAAAGGTAAAGGAGAGAGCCATGGGAGAGCGCACAGTAACATACATGGCTACTACCGGGACAGAGGTAGAGGAGAAAACCATGGGAGAGCGCACACCAAACCGAGATTTGGAGGGAAGAGATGTTACTACTGCTATAAGGAGGGTCATTTCAAGAAAGATTGCAAGGAGAAGATAATGGAGAGGCTTCGGTTGCCAAGGAAGAACAGCAAGATGACGATGTTCTTGTTGTGTGTTCAAGTGTGAGCAAGGGGCAAGAAGGCAGCGGGAAACGGATCTTGGATACCGGGTGCACTCATCACATGTGCCCTCACCGAAGTTGGTTCAAGAATTTCAAGGAAACCAATGATAGAAAGGTTTTCCTGGGGAATAAAACTTCTTATCAAGTGAGGGGGATAGGAGACATCCAGTTGAGGATGTTTGATGGAATGACAAGGCTGCCGAGTAATGTGAGGCATCTTCTGGATTTGAAAAGGAATTTGATCTCATCGGGACAACTGGATTCCATGGGGTATTCATACAAAGTAGAGGGAGGAAAGATCAAGGTGACCAAGGGATCGTTGGTAGTGATCAAAGCAGCAAGAAAGGATGGACTCTATGAGATGATCGGAGAGACAAAAATCAAGGATCAGGCAGTAAGCTTGATGGCTGAGATGCTTGGAACATATGAGCAAAAAGGGCCTGTAAGTTCTTAGCAAGGATGGTCTACTTGGAGGAGACAAAGTAGAGAAACTTGATTTCTGCGAGTGTTGCGTTCTTGGGAAGCAACACCGGGTCAGCTTCAACACCGGAGTGCACAAGTCTAAGGGCATTCTTGACTACATTCATGCGAACCTTTAAGGACCAGCAAGAACACCAACACAGGGAGATAATCTTTACTTTCTGTCTTTAATTGATGATTATTCAAGAAAGGTTTTGGTTTATTTGCTTAAAAATAAATCATATGCTTTCAATAAATTAGTGGTGTGGAAAAAGCTGGAGGAGACTCAAATGGGCAGGGTAGTTAAGGTGTTAAGAACCGATAATGGCTTAGAATGTTTTAACCAAGAACTTGATCAATTCTGTAGGTTAAAAAGGATTCTAAGACATAGAACGGTTGTGAAAACCTCTCAGCAAAATGGAGTTGCTGAGAGGATGAATAAGACCCTTATGGAAAGGTTAGGTGCATGTTAAATGGATCCGGATTACCCAAATGTTTTTGGGGGGAAGCGATGTCTACTGCTGCATATTTGGTTAGTGAGAAACCCCCTGAGTTGAGCAACCTTAGGACTTTTTGGTGTGCTGCATTTGCACATCAAAAGGATAATAAACTTAACCCAAGGTCTAGAAAATGTGTATTTCTAGGGTATGGTGATGGGGTTAAGGGGTATAGGTTGTGGTCCTTAGAACCAAAAGGAATGAAACTCATAATAAGTAGGGATGTTATTTTTAATGAATTGTTATTTCCCTCTTTGGAGAAAACTAACCCTACAGGAGCTAGTGAGCAAACCAGTCTTGAATTTGTAGAGTATCGCATCAAGGAGAATTCAGTTCAGGTAGAGCAAGGAAGGCAAGAGGGTTCAGACCAGGTAGAGCCCATTAATGAAGGCCATGCTCAGGATACTCAAGAGGAGGCTGAACTAGAAGGGGATGATGCAGCAAGTCAGAATGACTACCAGCTCACAAAGGACCGGGAAAAGAAGGTGGTTAGACCACCTTTGAGATATGGGTTTGCGGATGCTAATGTAGCAGCTCCTTGGACAAAAAGAGGAATGGTTGAACCAGAAACTTACATGGAAGCCATGTAATGTAAGGATTCGTCAAAGTGACAGCTAGCTATGGAGGAAGAAATAAATTCTTTGAGGAAGAACGACTTTTGGGAATTGGTGCCCAAACCAGAAAAACAGAGAGTTGTAGATTGTAGATGGATCTACAAGATCAAAGAAGGGAACACTTCAGGGAATGAAGTCTGGTATAAGACTAGGCTGGTGGCGAAGGGGTTCACGCAAAGAGGAGGCATAGATGGCACAGGATCACTTAGACTTGATCAAAGAGGAGGTATAAGTGCGTGGATGTATGATCAAAACGCACAGGATCACTTAGACTTGATCAAAGGCTATGGTTTATTAGTCCTCAAGATCTAAGGGTGGAGATTGACTTCAATATAGGTTCAAGAAGTGGTGCACTATATAAAGGGTCACATAAATTCAATCTCAACACAACAAGGAAACACATTGTGATACAAGACACAAGTGTGTGTGTGACAGAACATGTGAATGAGAGAATTGTGTGAGGAATGCAAAGACACAAAACACAAGAGGGACTCATTGTAGAGAGGCCGGAGGTTTAGGAAGAGAGAGTAGCATAGACTAGATAAAGGGCTTTGTAATAGTTCTTATCTTTTCTTTCTTCTCTTCTTTGTTCCTTCAATAACTTGTGGATTTTTAAGAGTGTTGTTGTATTCTGTAAAGAACCATTGGTTTAGTGCAGAGGGCTTAAAGGAGCTCACAGGGACGTAGGCTATTGCCGAACCTCGATAACAATTGGTGTCTTCTTTCTTTGCTTCGTTTGCTGTATCTTTTCTTTACAAGTCATTCTACACTTGGGTGTTTGGAAGACCATCACCTAGGCACCATTGAGGTGGTTTCTCAACAGCATGTTAATTGAATATTCAACTAAGGGGAGAAACGCATGAAACCAGAACCATTTCTTATTTATTCAGCTATTAACAACCAAAAAATGGCCTTATAAAAAAACAACAACCAAAAAAAGGCAAAAGTATAGTGATAACGCAAAGTTGAAAGATCATTTTTTTTCTTTCCTTGAAATTGAAACTAGAGAACTCATATATTGGAAGAGATGATACATAGCCAAGAAGCTACAAGCTTGAGATTTCACGGATTTTATCTAGAACCCAATTCACTAAGACAGTACAAGTATATTTATAGACTTATTTATAAACCAAAACTACAGTTGAACTAAGCTCAGCTAAGAAGAAACCTCTCTTCTTTCATATGCACCAAACAAACAACAATTCACATAAGCAAACTAAACCCGGCCCCAAGTAACCCTCGATAAAACAGCTTCCTCAACAATTTAACCTCAAAAAAAAAAATTCCCACTTATAAAAAAAAAATTCCCAAAAAATACACAGAAAAAGAGAACTATTCAAATCACATCAAGAACCAGATAAGATCCCGCTATGATAAGACAATGCAAACAGGTAAAATAGTTAGGGAGTGGTTTATAATTACTATAAATTTTGAGGATATGATAGAATAGTAATTCTGATTCTGATTCAGATTCCGAGTTAGGATCGCAAAAAAAAATAATAACAACAAGAGAAAAAGAAGAAAAAGATGTAATTTTAGGTAAATATTTGTAAGAAAGAAGAAGAATAAGCAGAAGATGAAGCAAGAGAAGAAGAATAAGCCCCACCAGCAGTGCAATAAGATACTCCAGGTAATAAATTTGTTCTCTGCAACGAGAGAACATGAGAGAACGAGAAAGGCAAAGGAGAGTATACTATTTTTTTTTACAGGCGGCAGACGAGAGAATACTATTCTGGGGACTTGTTTTCTTTTTTACCGTTAAAAGCGTATTTTTCTCCACAAAAAAGGGGAAAATTTACTCTGCAAATTCTATTTTAATTTTGATAGGATTTGCTCAAAGCTTACGCAATTTCATAGTGAATTCGTTTTGCAAATAAACTCCATAGGTTTTTAGTATACCAAACAAAAGAAACTATAGACTCGCAATTGAATTCCATAAAAACTATAGATTTCATCTACATCAAACGAGCTATAAAATTATTTTTAAATGTACTTCCAATGCATTCAATCCACATATAAGTTAATTGCTTAGGGTTTTAAAATGCCTAAAAATACAAACCTACAAAAACCATAAAACTCAAGAGTCGGATTCCACTTCATTTTTTTCATTTTCCTTCACTTTCTCGGAAACCAAACAGCTCACGGAACATATAGAATACTTGTTTTTCATTAGATTCCGATTTTAGAGAAGAAAATATTCGAAAAGAACTATTGATAATAACTGACTATTAACGAACCTGAAAGAGATTATTGAACGTCGACGAAGAGTGGAGTTCAGGAAATTTCCCTACAAATCCTCTCTGATAACACGTAATGAGCCGTGAATCGGAGCAAGTTGAGACTCGGAGTTGTTCCCAGGCTGCTCTAGGACGCCCTTCTCACAGTTTTCAGTCTTTAAATTCTTCAGTTTTTGGGTTAGTAGAGAGTAAGCAAAAGATGGCCAAAGGAACTGGCCACAGAGAGCCGAAACTCACAGAACCGACCCGCTGGCGTTTCGGGCAAAATTGTAAGCTTGAAAGGCCCGCTGTCTCATTGGCCTTTAAGTTGGGGCCATATACGCTAGGTTTTCTAAAGACATGCCCGTCTATTTGGGTATTTTACTGTCACGGAGAAATATAAAAAATAGAAGCTCCTCTAATATGAGCTACAAAAGAAACACGACATTTAGGCATATTCAATTATGGAATGAAACAAGGATAGAAAAATCGAGAGACTTTCCCTTCATCTAAAAAAGGAAATGAAAGAGAGAGTGTTATCACTTTGGTTTCTAGATTACGAACTGACAAAGAGAAGAATTTCAAAAGTTTTGGCTTCTAAGAAGTAAGTATATGTTTTTTTTTTTTTCCCTTACAGTCTCATGTAATTTTCAATTGTTTTGTCTGAGTTTCTTTTGATAAGAAGTATACGTTTGTTGATTTTTCTATTACATAGGGGTTCAATTGTTGAATTGGCAGTTAGCTTTTGTTGTTGAAAGATGTATGTACATGACTTGAGTAATGCAGCATTGTAGCATGTTGTTGCAATTAGATATCTTGAATTTTTTGCTTTACTGGAGTTCATATTTCTCTTTATATCGTTGATGGAATTTTAGTGTTAAAATCTGATTTAGAGAGAATCATAATATGTGACAGACATATGAACCACTTCATAAATTTAATTGGAGGGTTAAAACTCGATTTGGGATTGATTGTTAATTGACACTCAGTAAGCACATAGTAGATCTTATATTATGTTTAATTCCAAAATTCAAAATTCTTTAAGGTAGTAAGGTTAAGTGTTTACTTAATGTCATTCTCTCACTTAATCTCTAGGAGTGATACTTTGTTCTTTAATATCCGAAGTATAAATTTTGATCTTTTGGCTTCGTCTAGCTTTAAGTATCTCTTTTTCTATAGTAAGACAAAACCTACTTTCTCCATTTTTGGAGAAACTACACTTGTTAGCCACAAATATTGCATATAACAAATTTATTCTCCTTTTATGACATATAGTTTTGATTATCAAAGGAGTATGCTATTAATAAGTTGCATTATGTAAAAGAGATCAATTCCACAATCCACATACAGATGTTGCATATCATTTTCTTTCTTAAGCATTAAATTAGTTTTTCTTATATTTAAAAAATAGAATTCATGGAGCTAATAATTATTAGGAATGCATGGTCTTCAATAAATGTCTCCAATAATTACATAATGTTGGTGATAAGAGATCAAGCTAAAAGAATGCAGACTTGAGTGGCTAGAATTTTAAAGTTGTTAAAACATAATGGTAGTTGTGGAATAGTTGATAGAATAGGTCAAAGCACCCAACTGACCTAAACCCAACAAGGAAAAACATTAATTAATGATTAAACATTCAAGTAATTTGATCCATGGCAGAGAAATTAACATCTACAAGGGAAGATGCCTCTATATGGTTTGCCAATTTGGATTCATATTTGTTGTAATTGTTTAACTTTTTTTTTTTTAAAATCATGACAAGCCAAATTGCAAACATCATGTTTCATAATATGTTCTTTCAATTATGCAGAGCAAAATTTTCACAAAACAAGTAGGTAGTAAATCGATATTTAGGTTCTTGTGGGCTATTACTGGTTCACTAAATGAATCCATAATAAAAATATGAGAGGAAATAAGAAAGAATGAAAAAAATATTGATATTTCCATCATCTATTTGGTAGAGAGGATGAAAAAGTGAAATACAATTAGCTTATTTTAACTCACTCTCCGATCATCCTAATTTGGGAGGATTATGCTTGTATATGTGAAAAGAAAACATTAATCCTCCCACCTCTCCTTCTTCTTCCCTCCCATTTTTCAACTCTACTTCGTTATATGCTTTATTTTAAGTGGTAAACTAAATGGTATATATGCATTTCTGTGCACTATGTTCTTGCTTTAATCAGAACGTCGTAAGATTAGGATGGTTCACACATAAAACAAAAAATTAATGGAAAATCCCATTATAAAATAACAAGCTTTTCAGAGGTTTGTTTGTGCTTGGAAATTCATTAAAGCATATAAATAGTATAATGAAAGGAGGTTTGTTTGTGCTTGTGATGTTCATGATGAAATTTTATGAATTTAATCATAAATCTTTGTTTTACTTATGCCACCTTGATACAAATGTTAAAAGCTGATAACCATGGAAACATTAACCATTCTGGTGGTCGTCATGGTACTATAGAGTTATATGAAGATGATCGAAATGAAGACGTAATCACCAAGTTGTCCAAAGCATTGTCTTTTGCTATAAGAGGTTTGAGGATATTCTACAGGGTGAAGTTTGATAGGTGACAAATGATTGACCTGATGAACTACCTGTCGGTCATTTGTTCAAATTCAATGAAACTTCCATACATATTTATGTCGATTCAAGTTAACTAGCTATTGAGCTTTCACCAATTTTTGTAAATGATACTATTAGGAATAATTTGGTCTAAAAGAGCTCTCAGTCTCGGTTAGGCAAGTTAGAGAGAGAAACTCTCAAGCAAAGGCGATTTGCTACTTGCCCATGACTGCTGCCATTCTTCCATCCTTTCTTCATTTGTCACTAGAATCAGTAATGGGGAAAAAGAAACAAAGTAGGAAGGTATCCCTCATTGCTCAAGAACAGATTGATATAGATTATGTGCAGAAACATTTTAGTGAGAATAGTGCTACAGTAACAATGTCGAGAAAAAGAGAATCTGCAGTTGGGAGTTTGCATCCTGGAAAAGAAGATAGCTTTGAGTCAGAAAGTCTCGTATGCACATTAGGGGATGAGGATTCCAGCTCTTTGAGAAGAGAGATAGAGCAACAAAGTTCAGATAGCGAAAATGCTTCAGCTGTGAACAGTACCAAGGTGCGAAAGAAGACTGCAACAGCCTCAAGGATTCTTTCAAGCCCAATAGGTGTGGAGGAAACAAGTTTAAAAGACTTGGAAAATGAGGTTCTTGGGTCAGAGTGTGGTGAAAGCCTGAGGAATGAAGAGGTTACTATACCTCATACAGGGTCAGCTCGCATGGCTTCTGGCATGAACAGTAACCAGAACAAAGCTTTGGTTGACGAAGCCAAGAAAGCTCCTTGGGTAAGCTTCTTTAAGGATAACAGGAAGCCAAGCAATGGCATGTAGCTTTCAACTGTGGAAAGTGAGGGGGATGTAGTCTGTGTCTCTGAAGAAGACCTAGAAGAAGTATTTGAAGACTATCCTCACTACCTTGTTGGATATTTTGCTGGAAGGTTTCCTGGGAGAGCAGCTTTGAAGCTCATTACTGATTCTTAGAAGGTAAAAGTTCTAACTCAATTCCATGATAGTGGTTAGATTGTGTTTAAATTTGAAAATGCTGATTCAATTATGAAAGTATTACAAGAAGGACCTTACATTGTTTATGGCAGACCTCTTCTGCTTAAATCAATGCCAAAAATTTTCAGTTTGATAATGAGGAGATCAGTACTCTCCCTGTCTGGATTCAGTTAAAAAGCCTACCCCTTGAACTTTGGTCTGCTAATTTCTTTTGTAAGATTGGTTCACAACTAGGAAAGCCCCTCTATGCTGATCAATTGACATACAACAAAGAAAGGATTTCCTTTGTAAAACTTTTAGTGGAAATTGATGTTGCAAAGGAGATCAAATTCTTTGTTATTGTTAGCCTTCCAGGTGGTAATGCATTTGAACAGAAAATGTCATATGAAAATCTCCCCAAATTTTGTTCAAGATGCAAAGTGTTAGGGCATGATGCCAACTTATGTAGGTTTAAGCCTAAGACTGATACAGGGAAGAAGGTAAATGATAAGAGGGCAGTATCAGTTGGCCAAGCTGAATAGAATGTAGAGATTAATCCCTCAAAGGTGTGTCTCCTTACAGCTGCAGATATAAAGGGGTATGGTCTTGGTACTGATCCTACAATTGCCACTCAGGAAGTGACCAAGGCTAAAAATGTTTCTTTTCAATCTAAGGACCTTAGCCTAGAAAGGAATACATCTAGTAAAGAAGCAAGGGTGGCAGGTAACTTAAATCATATTGGAAAAGATATGGCCTCATTTAAACCTGATAGCAGTATCAAGTCTCAAAAGGTGACCTCCTTGACTAGTGCAAATGAAAAGATATCTGGTGTAGATGGATTTCAGAAAATAATAAAGAAGAAGAAGCTCAAGTCTTCAATGGTTAAAACTCAATCAAAAGGTAAGGGAGGGGAAGCCTCCCTAACCCACCAATGATAGTTGCCTGCTGGAACATCATGGGTCTTAACAAACCCCTGAAACAAAATGGGGTGCTGCACTTGATGAGAAGCAACAGGATTGATTTAATGGGGATCTTGGAGTTAAAGCTAGATGATGAAAAGTTAGGCAGAATCATGGGTAACAAGTTTAGATTGTGGAGGCAATTGAACAACTTCCAAACTCATGCTGCAGGCAGGATTGTGGTGCTTTGGGATCCATGCAAGGTGAGTATATCTGTCATTCACTCTAGTCCTCAAGTGATCTATTGTAATGTAAAATGTTTAACTTCATATTGTAATTTTGTTGTAAGTTTTGTATATGATTTTAATTCTATTGTATCCAGAAGACATTTATAGGATAATCTTTGTAAGTTTAACTCTGAGAATGCAGTTCCCTGGCTAGTGGTAGAGGACTTTAACAATGTGTTTGCAGCTGATGAAAAAGCTAATGGTCGTCCTGTCACTGACTATGAACTAAGAGACCCCCTGGAGTGCTGCAGAGAAACAGGCTTGTCAGATATCAACTTCACTGGGTGTCAGTTCACATGGTCAAACAATCATGTTTGGAGTAAGTTGGACAGGGTAATGGTAAACAGTGTTTGGTTTCAGAAGGGTTACAGAGCTCAAGCCTGATTTCCCCTTGCTGGGTGCCTTTCTGATCATTCTCCTTATATAATCAAGCTGTTTGATGAAGATAGGGGTGGGAGATGATCCTTCAAATTCTTTAACATGTGGGCTGAGCATGAGAAATTCTTTGAGACAGTTAGTGTTAATTGGAGAGGCAGTATTGGTGGGACTAAAATGTTCAAGCTTTGCAGAAATTTGAAGCTTCTAAAATGCCACCTCAAGTTGTTAAATGAGAGGAATTTTAGTCACATTTCTACAAGAGCTTTGGAAGCATCTCAAGTCCTGGTCAGACTTCAAGAAAAGCTACATGAGAACACCTCTGACACTGAGCGACAAACTAGGGTGGCAGTCCAGAAACTCAAAGCTTTCAAGCTTGCTGAGGCAGAGAGAAGCTTCTTTTCTCAACAGGCTAAGTGCAGGTTTCTCCTAAACAGTGATAGGAGGTCCAAGTTTTTCCATGCTATGATGAGAAGAAAGTCATGTAAGAATCACATTGCAGCTGTTGAAATAGCTTCTGGCTCCCAGACTGCTTCTAAAAGAGAAGTGGTTAGTGAATTCTTTAAGTTCTATGAGGACCTTCTTGGTTCTTTTAGTTCTTGCAGGCCTATTTATCTGGATGTTATTGATGAGGATCCAAAGGTTACAGAGTTGCAAGCTGTTAATCTGGAAAATGAGGTTACTGGGGAGGAGATCAAAAAGCTCTTTTCAGTATAGGGGAAGATAAATCTCCAGGGCCTGATGGTTACACTTCTAGCTTCTTCAAAAAAGCTTGGGAGTATATCAAACTAGAGGTGATTGAGGCTGTGAAGGAAATCTTTTTGAATGGGAAGCTTCTGAAACAAATGAATCATACAACATTGGCTTTAATTCCTAAGAGCAAGCAAGCCTTCAAGGTGGAAGATTATAGGCCAATAGCCTATTGCAATGTGGTATATAAGATCATATCAAAGATTCTTGCCCTTAGACTTTCCCCTATCCTAGGTAACATAATCAACCCTGCACAGGCTGCATTCATCAAATCTAGAAGCATGATTGAAAATATATATTTAGTTCATGAGCTATTAAGAAAATACAGTAGGAAGAAGATCTCCCCAAGATGTATGATTAAAATTGATCTAAGGAAAGCCTATGACACTGTCAACTGGGATTTTCTGAACAACATGATATCTAGCCTGGGGTTCCCAGACAAGTTTAGAGTTTGGATCATGGAATATGTATCCACTACTGCTTACTCTCTTTCCATTAATGGAAACTTGAATGGTTTTTTTGCTGGGAAGAGAGGGTTTAGACAAGGGGACTATCTGTCTCCATGTTTATTTGTGATTAGTCTAGAATAGCTCTCTAGACTGTTGGCTAGACTGAAAGAGGAAAATGGGTTCAAATACCACCCTAAATGTGACAAGCTCAAAATAACTCATCTTGCTTTTGCAGATGACTTAATTCTATTTGCAAAGGGTGAAGCTAGGTCTGTAGGGCATATTATGAACTGTGTTGATAATTTCAGTGAATGCTCAGGGCTGAAAGCAAGCTTGCCAAAGTCCAACTTATTTCAAGCTGGGATCCCTATTTCTGAGTTGAATGAAATCAGAAATCTTACAGGTATAGATGAAGGAAGTTTTCCATTTAGGTACTTGGGGGTGCCCCTAGCTTCTTCTAGATTGAATACATCACATTATTTCCTCCTCATTGATAAAATATCTTCTTATATTACTGCTTAGGATGGGTCTTCTCTATCATATACTGGTAGAACTGAGTTGATAAAATCAGTGATTTAAGGGGTTGAATGTTTTTGGCTTGCTATATTCCCTATACATGCCAACATAATAGACAAAATCACAAGATTGTGTAGATCATTTCTATGGAATAGAAGGCATTCTGGTCCAAGAAAATCCCTGGTAGCCTGGAAAGATATACGCAACCCTAAATCAGAAGGTGGATTAGGCCTGGTTGACATTAAAATCTGGAATAAAGCTCTCATCTCTCGAGCCTTGTGGAACATCCACCATAAGAAAGACTCACTATGGGTGAAGTGGGTGCATCATTACTACCTGCAAGGCAGATCATTTTGGCTGGCCACTACTTAGCATGAAGACTCCCCCCTCTGGAAAAAAATTGTGGAAGTCAAGAATGAGATTGTAAGTTTGGCTGATTCATACCAGCAGGCCCCAGATATGCTTCTAGAGTGGGTAGAACAGAATGGCATCAGTATTAAAAAGGTTTATAACAACATGAGGCTGAAAAGAAACAAGGTTAGATAGGCTTCTCTAGTATGGGATAACAACAGCACTCTAAAACACTCTTTCATCATATGGCTGGCTATTAGAGGGAAACTGCTTACTAAAGACAGACTGCAATTAACAAGGGAGGACAAGTTATGCCCTTTGTGCAGAGAGTGTGATGAATCTAATGACCACTTTTTCTACTCTTGCCGGATTAGTAAAGCTACATGGGCCTCCATCAGGTATTGGTTAAGATACAGAAGAGAGATGAACACCTTGAAAATTGCAGTCAAATGGATTCAGAAGGAAGCTAAGGGTACAGGTCCCCCTGCAAAAGCAAAAAGAGTAGCTCTAGCCAACACAGTACACTGCATCTGGTTAGCCAGAAATGCAAAGATATTTGAGGGTACCCCTGCTTAAGCTTATAGTTTAGCCAGGAAAATAAAAACCAATGTGTATAGAATAGTGTATGCCACTTATCCTGACATTAGACTCTTCTTGTAAGCCTCTTTTGATTTTTTGTATATGCTCTCATTGTAAATCCCCTGGGTATGCCCAATGATATTTTGTATATCATTTCTTAATACAAGTTTATTTACAGATCAAAAAAAAAAAAAAATTGGTCTAACCTTCATTGTATGTTTTTTTTTTGTGAGAAGTTATATATTAGAGATTTTTATATATCTTATTTTACTATGTCTTGTTTGCTTTGTTATTCGACATGAACCAAACTAACATCTTATGATTTTGCTGGGCTTAAAATATTGGCAATAATACTCTCATAGACTCTCAATCGCTAAGTGTCGCCCAATCTCCAATATTATATAATCCTATTCCCACCATTGAGTCCATCAATACATCACTCACTAGCAACCAATGGGCAATTGAATTAACTGGTGTTGGTGTAACAAACCATTTTCGGTTGGTCACTCTCGAGATATTGTCGTCACATTTTGAAATCTCAACACAACACATATATGCAACAATATAAAAACATATATTGACTGAAAATTTATACATATATCAATCCCCAACCCTCAACAAGGGAGTTATATTATTAATATCTTAACTGAAACAATATATACAACATATTATGCATGAATATTTATAATTTTTTTTCTTTCATTAGTCTGAGAATGTGGACCACGAGACTTACAGATAATAACTCAGTCTGAATTTCAACTCACAAATCTATTTGTCCTGCTCGCAACATGAAATTACTTAACAATGAGGAATGAGCTTCACAAGCTCAGTGAATTAAATTTACTAGAAGTACTCGATTTGTATACTTCTAGTTATATTCATTCATTATTAAATCAACATAATTAACCATCTATCTCATCTCACATTCTAATTCAATCATTTATCAATTTCTCTTAATAAATAAATTATCTGGCTATCATCTTTCAATACATATATCTCATATATTTTATCAATTTAATATCATCATAAAGTTCACATCATATAAACAATCAATAATATAATTCTTTATTATGTCATCATTTCTATTTATCTATCATCAAAATTGTCTCATTATGAGACTCATCTATCTATCAATCATTTAATACTCAAAACTGATTCTTTAGAATCTCATGCATTAATAATAAATATTTAAAACAAATATAATACATGAATTTATTTTTTCTTTCTTTCTTTCTCATCAGATTATTTAATATTATCATCTAGGAACATCTTCCCACATGTCGACATGTTTCAGCTAGACTAGCTACCTTCATGGTCTTCTCAGCCAGACCAGCTGCCTTCCTAGTCTTCTCAGCCAGACCAGCTGCCTTCTTGGTCTTCTCTTTTAAGCATATGAGCAATAATATGCAAGCAATCATACATCAAAGCATTCAATTCAACTATCTCTTTCTCAAAATTATTATTTTTTATCATATATATTAAATTGTCTCATTATATATCATATCAATTTTTCCATCATATCTTTCAAGAATTTCATATATCTTTTCAGCATATTTTTCATTAATTCGTCTTTTTAAAATATAACTTCTTATATAATTAATTTTCAACATATCATTTAATCCTTAATCAATCAATTATCATACATAAAAGAAAAGACATCATCCAATCATTATAATTCAACAATTTATTCAAATGTCGTCAATTTCTATTTTTATTGGTCTCGATTACTAAAAGTAAATCTAATTCATCGCGTAGCACTTAAAGTTACCTATGGATCACCTCTATGTCTTTCTTGCTCCTTTCAGCAATTTCATTCGGTCCCTAATCACCAACACCTAACCATAACATCTCTATTAAAATTTCTATTTTATTCTCAAATTCTTCCTTAATTCATGCTTCTAAATTTCTATACCCAAATCTTGATAATTTCATGTATGCATATTTTCAACTATCTTTAAAATTCAATACTATCAACATAAATTATTTTCATTTTCTTTAAATTCAAATTCAAAACTTCTTTTTAAGAAATACAGAGGAAAAATTTATAAAAATTCAATCTTTAAAAATAAAATTCAAACTATTACCTTTTACAAAGCTTTCCTCAAATTTCTTTAAAATTCTTTCGTAAACTTCATCAAAATTTCATTCTTTCAACCTTCAACTATCAAATCTTTCGGTCCCAAAGTGTTTAGAAGTATTTTTCGGTATTTTCTAGAGAAAATCTTTTTTTTTTTGTTAGAGAGACAGGGTAATTTTTTTAGACTGAGAGACAAATTTGTAAAACTAATTTAAAAAAAACTGGTTTGACCAGTGTCACCGTGTACGCCTAAAGACGTGCTTATTCTAATCTATATCACCATGCATGTTCTAAACTGGCCTGAGACAACCGTCGTTCCCTGGTCTTATGCCAGGCATGCACCTCTTCATAAAAATTATAAACTTTGCTTAGTTGCCCATACTCTAAGGCATGTTTGGGTAACAGTTTTTG
This sequence comes from Bretschneidera sinensis, assembly GCA_023935145.1. Classification (NCBI taxonomy): domain Eukaryota; kingdom Viridiplantae; phylum Streptophyta; class Magnoliopsida; order Brassicales; family Akaniaceae; genus Bretschneidera; species Bretschneidera sinensis. The sequence continues at coordinate 9,857,969 of CM043700.1, read as the reverse complement.
AAAACTATTTTCGAAAATGAAAACTGAAAACAGTTTTATGAAGAAAACATGTTTAGATAACTGCAACTCGAAAACTGTTTCCAAAACAGAAAATAGTGAAATGCTGTTTGGATAATCTTATTTTGAAAACTGTTTTGATACACCTTTTAATTATTTTTAGTTTTGAGTTTGAATTTAAAATCTATATTAATTTTATTTCTCATATTTACTAAATACTTAAAAATAAATAATATTATTTTATTTTCAAAATTTTAATATTTTTTATATGTCATGGAGGAAGAGTGAAACAAAGAAGTGAACACTAATTTTAGGGTTATTTTTCGAAAATTATGTCAGAAAACATCAATTTGGGGTTTTCATAAAACTATTTTTAAAAATTGGTTTAGAAAATTACTGTTGAAAATTGTTTGCCAAGCATGAAAATGAGTTTTTGAAAACTGAAAACAATTTTCGAAAATCACATTCAAACATGCCCCTAGTTTCGTTCAAGTACCCATCTTTTGATAAAAATGTTTCTTTGTAAACAAATGGTGGTCCCCCACTAACATTTAATGAAACCACATATTCATTCCCATGTTCTTACACTTTGTAAGGCTTGTTTGATTTAAAACTAAAGATAAACACTTTATTTGCTGCCACTATTTTAGTAATTACAGTTTTGCCACATCTTATTTACAATTATGCCATCATACATCTTCATTTAAATTTAATAACTTTGCCACTACTTAATTACGATTCTGTCATCGATGCTTTAGCTTTTTAAATTTATGTTTATGCCACTTCAGTAATTACAATTTTACAACTGTTTTCACTACCATCATGAAACACAGACAACTCATCACGAAACACATTATGAAAATCTTTCACTACCAAGATTTCTTCTAACTTCCTATTTTCCTTTCTAGAATCCATTATGTATACCAAATACTTCTCATATCCTTTCTTCAACCATTTACTAGTAGTCAGAGTAAAATAAGGTAGTTCGAGAGTATTTTATGTTCTCTCTGAAAGTTACACTCCTCATATCCATATCTTGAATGCTATATTCTTTTTGGAACAATCAACCATATTCAAAGATAATAAATCAGCTTTAGATTTTCAATCACTGATACAAATCACACAACACTTGTAAACATTTATGATTATCACTATATCACTAGTGGGAACTTCAACAAAAATATTTTGCATCAAAGGACTAATACATGCTTCAATAGACTTCATATGAATATTGGATGCAAAAGAATGAGTTGCACCAAGATCAACCAACATTGATATGTCCACCTTCTCTACATACAAAGCACTTTAAATTTTGACAATTCTGGGATAAATATCTTATCTAAATATATTTATAACAAACTTCTGTCTTTCAATCATACATCAGATTACCACTTCCCCTTGGTGGCATACTTACTTCCTCTGTCATGATTCTCAGTTCTCATAATATGTCTCTCAAATCTAAGAGTTCCACCGATAGTATTATGTGCTACAGAAGTAACAGATCCTGCTTGCCTCTAACTCTATACTTCAGTTCCCTGTGACAAGGTACGCCTCCTCTAGATGGTCTCCCACCCTGCACACTCATACTAGTATCACTTATGGGTTCTTCAAATCTAGACCTCTTTCGCCAATTCCTCTTACCTCTAATTTTCATCACATTCTTCTCAATCTGAAGTGTTATATCCACCAATCTGACATAATTCATATGCCTCGTGTAAGATAGTTTTGATCAAATCTTAAAATATAGTTCATCTATGAACCTCTTACACTTCTTCTCTTCTAGGTCTACCATTTTCGATACAAATCTCAACAAAGCCACAAATCTCTTATTATACTAAGTCATAGTCAATACATTTGCCTCAAATAAAATCTCTATCATGTTGGGCTCTAAAGGTATAAGGGAAGTATTTATCAAGAAAATCTTCCTTAAACCTATTCCAGGCTAAGGGTCTATTAGCATCTACACTTACCCTGGGAAGAGTATCCTCTCATCATTCTAAAGGTTCTCCTTCTAACTCAAACGAAATAAAGGCAACCATCTGCCTGTCAGTTACTAGTAAAATACCAAATAATCTCTCTACATGTTTCTCCCAAAACTCAGGCTTAAAATGATTCATAGATCCTTTAAACAACAAGGCATTCGACTTAATATAACTTGCAAAACAATCTCTCTGCATCTGATGCATCAACTCACTTTTCTTTTTTTTAACATTTATCATTACTGGATTTATAACAACCTCAGGCACTGCCCTAGCTTGTTCATCAAGTCTATGCTATAGGCTATTTACTTTATCATCTGCTACATTTATTTTCTCAAGAGCATGTGTAAGAGCTTATCTTAGCTCATCTCCTTCAACTTCAGATTCTCTCACACCTTTACCAATATCAATTATACTGTCAACACGTTCCCTTCTAGGAACTACAGATTCAGACTCAACCTCAACTTGTCAAAATATTGGGGGCCTACCACGCCCTTTCAAATCAACAACTCTAATTCTAGCTCTAGCATATCCACGTGTCATCCTCGGACTATTTAAAATATAATTTATTTTAATCTTCAACTTTTTTACTTTTTATGCAGTCTACAGAATCATAAAACCTAATGCTCTGATACTAAAATTGTAACGACCCATCCGGGGTTGACCACCCCTGAGACGGTGTCATCACATTTTGAAAATCCCAGCACGATACATATATGCAACATAAAAATAACACCAATAGAAATTTTTACATTAATCCTCAACCCTCAATAGGGGAGATGCATCATTCTGATATTGACTTAAACATTATATATAACGCAAAATGTATGAATATTTTCAAATAAATTTTTATTTTATTTTCTCATTAATATGAGGATGCAGACACGTACGTGGCTTACAGATAATGATTTCGTCTGAACCTCAACTCACCAAACTATTTGTCATGCCTGCTATCTGAAATCATTGCACAATGAGAGGTGAGCTTCACAAACTCGATGAATTAAATTTACTAAAAGTACTTAATTTGTATAAATAGTCTTTTAATATTTAATCAATTATATCTCACATAACTTGATAATAGTATTCTACTATCACTAGACATGTCATAAGTCTCATTCTCTATCAATCTCTTCTTATTATATATTGGTTCACCTTAAGACCATCAATTATCTCATAATTATCTCGTAATGCGGTTCACAGCATAAAGTCTACCATTTAGATGTTTCTTATCATATCATACTTCTATGTTTTTTTCTCACCATAATTGTCTTTCTGCGAGACTCATTCTTCTATAAATAAATTCATAATAATAAACAACACTTCAGTATTGCAATCAATATTTAAAACAGATGCAATGCATGAATTATTATTAGGGAATGTCTTCTCACATGTCGACATGTTTTTTATCTTTGACTGGCCCCCTCCCAGTTCTTTTATTTCCAGCATATACCGGCTGTCACGGTTTTCATTTATTTTCAGCATATACTGGCTGTCACGGTTTTCCTTTATTTCCACCATATACCAACTATCACGGTTTTTCAATTAGACTGGCTCCCTCTCGATTATTTTATTTAATGCATATGCATATGAAATATGCATATGAACAATAACATAAAAACAAACATGAATTCAAATATTTAAATTGACTATTCTTATTATTATAAAAAAAAATCACTAAATTTCTCTCATCATAAATCACATCAAATCATCCATCATAGCTTTCAAGATCCATTAAATTTTATCTCCTCATAATTTGTATCAACAGATCAACCATAGCTCATCAAGAATTTCATTTATCACTTTTATTATTAAATCAACTTATTATTCCAAAAATATTATTTCTTACACAATAATTTTCTACATGTCCAAAATTCATATCATACCTATCAATCAATTTTTCATCTACCACCAAAGTCTAAGCTAATAATTTATTTTAATATTATCACTAGATATTTCATTTTTTATCTAGATAACTTGAAGTAAATCTAACTCACCAAGTAGCACTTAGAGCTACCCGTGGATCATCTTCTTATCTTTCCTATTCCTCTCAATAATTTTCCCCGGTTGCTGATCGTCAACACCTGATATAATATTTATATTAAAAATTCTAATTATTTCTTCAATTCTTCCGTAATTTACACCCTTTGAAAATTCCCACTTTGAATTCCGGGAAATTTCATGTATGTTAAAAATTCAAAAATAAATATCACATTATTACCTTCTGTTTTTCTTAGTACTTCTCGTGCCTCTCTATAAAAGTCTCCCATAAATTCCTTCAAAATTTTGCTAAGGTAAATTATATATATATATATATATATATAAACTAAGTCTCAGCAACCCCGAAATTGCCTGCCGCGTTTTTAAGATTTGTCAAACATGCACACTTCTCATTTATCTTGGCAGCATATTTTTTTTTTTTTAAAACAAAACTTTTTTCTTTTTTTTTCTTTTCTTTTTTTTTTGCAAACCAGATAAATTCACTTTTTTTTTTATTATTTTCTTTGTAACTATGCCACAACGCGTCTATTTTTTTTAATAAATTTATTTTATTCAATACTAAATCTTTCGTGTATATATATATTATTTTAATTTTATGTTATATTTATTAAATTACTTCTTTAGTCTTATTTTACGATTAGGAGTATTACACATTTAGACTATTATACACAGGAGGTCATTCATGCAGTGGTTTATTGCTTACTATTGCTTTATAAGGGCTTTCATTCTTGAGAGCATACTCCTTGTGTTCATTGACGGAACTTATTTGAAAGGTATATATTGAGGAACTCTTTTGTTAGCTATAACATTAGATGCTGATAATTGTATGTACCTTATGCCATTGTGAGTGGCGAGACATATGAAGATTGATTTTGGTTTCTATCCAATTTGAAATCAAGTGTCATCCATACTTTACTCGTACCCATAATATCTTATAGGCACAACTCCATCCTTACAAGTGTAATCCAAATATTTAGTCGACAATGCCATGCCTTTTGCTTTTGGCACGTCAAAGAGAATTTCAGTACTGAACTTTACAAACAGAAAATAACAAATAATAAAGGTTAGAGATAAAGTGTTGAGCTTTTTAGATGCAATTGATTATGCCCGTTTGCCAAATCATTACAACATTGCTATGAAAAATCTAAGGAAATTCAACAAAAAACTTGCAAAATAGGTCAATGATAATGACCCCGATCATTGGATATTGTCAAGATCCTCTCACCCTCGGTGGGAGAACAAGACAAGTAATGTGGCCGAGTTATTCAATGCATGGATAGCTGAAGAGAAACGATATCCTATTTTCATGTTTGTTAATAAGCATAGAGACAAGTTGGCGATGAAGTTGGAAACAACGAAATCAAACATTTAAAATTGGAAGTAAAGTTGGCCCTCTCGTGGAACAGAAGTTAAAAAAAAAAAAAAAAAACATTGCTCATGGTTCTAAGCTACATGTTTTCTTTTATGGGGTTAGTAACTTTGGACGATTAAGGTGCAGGTCAATGAGTTAGAAATCTCGGTATTATTGGTTGAACGCATGTGTACTTACCATGTGTGGAAAAACACAAGTATACTTTGTCCTTACGCTTATGTAGTGATCACTATGAAGAAGTAAAATATATATATGATTATGTGGACGAGGTTTGTCACATTACAACCCAATTGAAAATATATGCCAATCTTATGACACATGTCAAAACTCATGATACCCCATCCATTGAAAGCCTAGATACTAGATAGATTGACCATCCATATGAAGTATACTTGACTCCCCCTATCCCCTGCGCGGCACTAGGTCGTTAAATTCTTGAAAAAAAAATGGTGTTTAGATGTTCCGTTTGCGAACAAGTTGGTCACAATCGACTAACGTGTAAGAGCTTCCCTGCTTAACTTTATGGAGTGCGTCAAGTAGGATAGTTTGATTAGATTCACATTGGAAGGTAATATTTTAAAGTAAATGGATTAAGTTTAATTATTTGTAAAGGGTAAGGATTAGTTGTACAAGAAATAAGTTTGGTGCAAATGCATTTCAATTCGGTCATGTATTAGAAATATTCTTATTTTCATTCATTATTATTCTAATGGTCAGCGGAGATTATAGAAACTGAGAAATTTGATGGGGATGGAGAATGGAAATAAAATAGTTCAAAGAAAAGCTACGCAATAAACTGCTTCCAAAGGCTAAATAAAACCCAATGTATTGGTTTTTGTTATGTTTTCCATAAAATGTATTAACTCTGAGCTGTTATTGGAATATGCTTCAAAACTAACAGAGCACTCCCCGCACGCTAGAAACAAAAGGGGCAATCTGTCACAAAACAAACCATAAGAGACAATCTTAACCAAAGGCAAACCACAAAGGTCCAAAGTGTATTTTGCCCCAAAATGAAACCATTTCAAAAGAATAGAAACAATGCAATCAACCTTGATAAAGAGAACATAGAAGAAAGATAAAGTAATATTCTTCAACCAACTTTAATGGAATAGTGGAGAAAAAAAAAGGATGCAATTATGGAATGAACCCTTTATTGTACTGCTCCTTAGCTCAATGTTTGACAGTTCCCTGTAGGTTAACAATCTCAAACAAGAGAAATAAAAGCACAACATAAACATAAAGAAATGGTTCCTCAATAATGGGTATGGATTTGCTGATAAACGAGAAAAAGCTCATAGGGAAAGCACTAAAGTGTGCTCAAACAGATCAAGCTCAATTTTTATTAATGGATACCTACTAAATGAATGTCTAGTTGTTTTAAACTGAAACAACCAAAAAATTTATCCTCTCTTCATTGTGTAGATGACTAGTCTCAAACAGGATTGAAAAACAGTTAAAATGAAATGTTTTCAAATCTAACACAGACTACAACTTTGAGAACAACTGATAGGAGGCAAAGCAATGATGCTGAAGGAAAGTTTAGTGTTCATGAATGCCAATCTTTACGGATATCAAAGGTGTAGTTGATCTCCAAGTAACACTTGTCGTCATCATCAACAAACTGAAAACAGAGGAAAGGAAATCAGTAAGACTAGGGATTCTTTCATTTCAAAGGTAACAATCACATAGATAGAAGAACAAGGGCTTAACATGTATCAAAAGTTATAAAATTTTGTTAACATCTTATTTGGTATTACTATTTTATTAAACACTAATAAAGCATGGAACTGGTTGAAGTTACCTTGGTTTTAGCTGAATATGATCCTCTAGCAAACATGCCAGAAGGGGTTGTTTCTTCAGGCATCTTATGTGTGTAAGATTCTGCTTGAGGACTGAAGGTTCCAATCATCTCTTTTGCACTATCAACTGTTTCAAAGATTCATATAAGCAAAAACATCATAGGTATTGATTAAAAGGCCTAAAGCTCACAAATAACTTGAGAGAGCGAAGGGATGGGAGTAGAGAGATTACCTTTGACACCAGTTTTCCAAACCGTGTTACTGTATCTGAGGCCGGAAACTACGTTATTGCTAACTTGGAAAGTGAATTGCAGGCTGTAATGACTACCTTCTTTTAAGGTAAACCACAAGCCTTTTGGTTTTCCACTCTCAGGGATCGAAAGAACAATATCCGGTCTGTCGGGAGATTTGATAGCAAGGCTAAGAATCTTAACCTCTGGTTCTAGAGTTTCTACACCACCAAAGACATTGAAAGGAAATGTCATATACACCAAAAAAATTATGTCCAATCTCTCTCTCTCACACACACATTAATCCATGTAACAAAAATTTTAAACAAAACACAACTTATCTTTGATCTTTCCCTTCATTTTCTTATTTACCAAACAAAGCTCATAAGGGTTAATTAGTAAGATTACCTCCAACAGACTCAAAATCCACACTGCCAAGAAGTTGTTCCTTCCACCTCCTCAAGCTCTCATCATCCTAAACCCCTCAAAAAGGTCAAAACAGTGCACAAAACAAGAAAAAAGATTGCACATAAATAAAATTAAAGGAAAGAAGAAGAAGAAGAAGAAGAAGAAACATAATCAACAAAGGAAAATAGGAAAGAAAACAAACCTTGTCTTTCTCAATGTGTTCTTTAAGTGCAACCATTGGACCTACATAAATCTTCTTTTCTTCATCTTTTTCCTCATCCTCGGTGGGACAGATAGAGCTCTCACTATTGCTATTCTTCCTACTCATTCCATGTCCAGTGTATTCTTCAACATTTTCTCCATTTGGACATGTTTTCTCGTCTGAAACTTCAGTTTGCTCATCATTGTCAAGGCCCATGCTTTTGTTAGAATTTGAATCCACACCAACCGCCAAAGACATCAAAAGCCCATGAAACAGTAACAAAAAAAATACTAATAAAACAGACCAAAATGCAACAAAGACTGAACTCAAAACAGAACACTCAAACGAGAGAAGAAAATAGAAAAACAAGAAAATGCCCGAGAAGCATGGAGTACACGAAAGGGAAGCCAGAATCAAACTAACGGAAAAAAAACAAAAATGAAAGAACCCAATAAATTTTAAAAAAATAAACGGTCATGTGGTGATCTGAATTTCTGAATCATCCAAATAGTAAGAGAGAGAGAGAGGTGGCAAGATTGTTAAGGTCACTCATGCACTAGCTTCCACGAAGACCTCCATTCGAGGATGAGAGACATTATAATTTTAGTTTCATTTTTCGACAACACACGAGAGAATTCATAGGCATAATAGAACTATTTGACTTGCCACAACTTAAAAGTTGGTTTTAAAACGACCCAAACATCGTCATGAAGAGACAATCTAGCCTAAGATTAGATGAATGATTATAAATGCCTTTTGACCCCTTGTCCTGGATATGATTGGAATTTTGGAAAATATAGTAACTGTTAGGATTCAGACTGATATAAAGCTCTCAGTTTCACTTGAATCGACATCTTAGGTGGCTTTTGTCCTTGTAACCCCTCTTTTCTACGAGTTACATTGGGTTAGGGATTTGAATATGGACAGGGGATTTTGATGCCACACCACTTTACCAAAGCCCCTGGAGGCGCTCTTATTTTCACATGTACATCTTGCGATTTCTTCAACACCCGTATTGGCTGACACTTGAACCCAATTGATTCTGCTTCGGTCTTGGAATTTAAGGGAAGATTTTAGTCACGTCCATATAAAGCATACGAAAAGAAAGGGAAAATGTTTACTTGTATCGGATGTAAAATTTTATTTTTTTATCGGATGAAAGTTTTATTAATAATTTTATAAAATTTCGTTAGTAATGTTCATACAATCACTATTTCTATTATCAATAAAATTACATAATAATTATTAATAAAATTTCAAATCTAATACAAATATGAGATTTCATGCCCAGACTAAACAATAATTTCACAAAAAAAAAAAAAAAAATAAGGCAGTGAGAATTGGTTTACAGTAGTTGGTGGAATCAACTCTATTATAGTTGGTCTCTTGGCGCGATTGGTCATAGGCACTTCCCATACGCTTCATGGATGAATGGGTGTGGGTTGAGTATTTGTAGGTTTTCTTGTAAAAGTTGATTGAATATGATGTTCTTTTTATTGTAATAAAAAAAAACCCTTTATTATAGTTAATTATGAATAAATTCATCGAAAAGGACCCATGGAATAATTGCAAAGTAATATTTGATAAATTGTAACAAAAAAATTAACACACATCCATTATAAGTTGCATACATGTGAAAATAATAGTAATGTATTAACTCTATTTTATTCACAAATAATGTTCACGAGATTCGATTATGGTCATATTTGGTATTTATTTTAAATTAATTTAAAACAAATTAACTTAAATACATCCAAAACAAAAAACTTTAAACCAACTTGCTTTAAATTGATTTAAAACAAATACCAAACATGAGCTATACACAACATCAATCCATATGGAAGTCTGTAGACAGAGAATCCCTTTACAATATATTAGTTTTCTAGTCTCTAGGACTAACCACTTCTCTGGCTAATAAGCTCTGTTTTAAGCCACCTGATAACCTATGATAAGAATAAGCATCCATTAATCCCTTATCTTCCTCCACCAGGTTGCCATAAGAAGCCAACCACGGTTATGTGGATCGCAGAGCATTAACAGTGGAGAATCGATCTCATGAGACCGATCAGTGATAATAACGACAGGACCTTAACATGCACGTTATAGATCACACATTTTATTGAAAACTATTTAACAAGAATTAAATAAAAAATATTGGTACAAAAATTACTACTTAATCTTCATATAAATACTAGTCTTTCGGGTTGAACTGGTTGTTTGGATCAACAACACTTAACAATGGTTACTGAGTCACATTCCACTACCCCATCAATAGCCATATTCCCTTCTGGAATTAAACGCTAATGTGGCGTCAAAAAGTAAATTGAGAAAAATTCCCTGAAAGTGAAATTTTTTTTCTATGCCAGTATCATTTGAAAGTGGGGTATATAATTAAACCCCTCAAATGCCCTCTGAGATCAACAAAACAAACTTAAATTGGATACTCAAATCTTAATCAAAACACACAAGATGAAATTTTGGACCACCTTCTTGACCTCAGATTCTGCTTGGCCAACAAGGATGTACATAAACACACAATGTCATAGCAACAAGCCCATAACTCCGGTCAATCAAAGATGGGCAGGCAAGGGATAAAATTTGCTAAGCTTTTCTTAATGGGCACAACCAGGTCATAACTATAGTCTATTACACACCAGGAATCACAGCTCAGATGATAGTGAAATAAGCAATAACTATCAGGCCTTCCATACCATGTAAGGTCCATCTCCTTTTCCCTGAGCAGCCAAACCTAAAGTTCACAGCATGGTGCTAAAATCAGAAAAATTAAAGCACAGCCTGGTGACACTGAAGTGTTTAACTCTATCAACATTTATGAGGAGTCTGACACTACGCGGAATGAATTAATTTCAGTTTTCTTTATACATTATCTCTACTTCTATGCCATTTGAATGTATAAGTTGGTGATGTATCTAAGTACAAATCACCAAGAAAAAGTACAAAATAATGCACACGCTTTCCCTTGAGGCCTTGAGCAGACAATTTATAGGTGTGCAGTGTGTTTTACGTAACAATTGAAATCAGTCAATGGAGTCTTCCGTCGGATTAAAATGATTATAAGTTAGTTTACCTTGAAAATTGTTTAGAACGAACAAAATTTAAGATCTCAACGAACAAGTTTAATTATACTTTTTCAGATAAACATTAACCTGTCTGAATTTCATCAACATACGCATCGAATGTATGCAGAGACGGACCAGTTCAATTTCCATCTGTTGTCCATTTACCCCTCATTTAGAAGTTACATATGCTGTGGGGAAAAGAAGACAAACCAGTCTCAACTAACATGGGAAACAAAATAAACGCTGTATATCTATGTGCAACTTCAAGGTCCCCACAAGAGTGAGAGCTCTTATATCCAGATTAAGGTTGCAAAAAAGTCGGAGATTTTAAAGATCAACAGAAAACAAAATTTTCCTCTTTTTATCTTGGTCAAAAACTTTCAAAACTACAGTTAAATTACCAAAAGCTTGGTACAACAAATTGCCATACTAGCAGCAAATTGATGGACAAAGTAATGTTCCAACCTGAAATAAAACTCTCAGTCAGTTCCCCATTTTCTTATAACTCTCTCTTTAGCGGACACACGACCATAGGCTTCCTTCTTTGAAATGTCATTAAAATTTGCATGATTATCTGGAGTTTTCTTTCCCAGGATTCTTGATGCTATTGAAGTAAACCCATCTCTTGTTCCTCGCAAAGCATACAACAGCGGGTTGAAGACAACAGCTAACATCACTTCACCTTTTGCAATTATGAGATACTGTAAAAAACGAAAGAGACATTATTCGAGAAAGACATATAGTATCTACAATCATTTAAAGATAGAACATGATTACAACTTACCATGAGAATAATACCTAACACAGCAAGACTTGTTTGTTGTGCTTCTGGCCAGAAATGGTCACCATTGGACCAACCAAACCGTCCACCCCATCCAAACCAACCTCCTCCACCAGCATCACCTCCACCACTCACCTCTTCCCTCCTCTTAATTTCCCTGTTCCACTTTTCAAATTCATCTTTCTTCCCACCAAGTGCACTTTCTAATGCTTTCCTAGCTTGTTCCTGCAACAATAGATATGGAAAAGCTAAATCTATGAAGGAAAAGAAAAGCCGGCATTAAAAAAAACCATACTTTATAATGTCAACCATAAACCCCAATAATTACAAGTTATCTTGCTTTTCTGTTCCACCCTCCCCCCCAACCACTCCACTTTCTGCCCAATGCCCCCACCCCGGTAAAATGGGTTAAAATATCAAAAGTACAGAACAGATTGCGTAACACAAGAGTTCACTAAGAACATGTCTCACTGAAATGGTGCATCAACAAAAGGAGACTCTCAAGCAGTCTCTACAGCTAATCCTATTTTCTAATCATGTGTCGTTCTCAAAGGGAACCCAAAGGAGGCAGGCTCCAATTAGTTTTAGTTGGCTGCATTTTCCACATTTAAACCTACCTAGATTCAAATCTTATATTTTCATACTAAAAAAAAGTAATAGAAGGGACCAAAGGAGAGATAATCTCAATATTCTGCTTTCTCAATCATCAACATTATTAATAAAGCCAGAATCACCATTTGGTGTCCACCCCCAAAACTATAACAAACAACCTAATGAAATCTCAAACAAACCCATACTTAACTATAGAATTAATATGCTATCAGGGATAAAAATGACAAACATTAACAAGCACACATTCACTCCGATAAAATCCAAAATAACCCAGAATCTGTTGAGCACAAGGCAAATACATATAGGGTAATGAAAGTCATTTTATACATAGTTTATAAATTCAAATCCTCTATGAGGGCACTAAAGTCATTCGGCTTCAAGAAAACCAACCAATCAAAAATCAAAACTAGTCAATTCAAGCCCATGTTCTGCATTAGCCCCTAAATTCAAATGGTTAATCCACCTTAACTAAAAATTTGTAACTCACAGTAACTGTTTTCAACAACGTCCAAAAAGATACGAAACCCAAAAGTCATGGGAATAAGATTAACTCCTACAGTTATTATCCTCTTCCTTTTCAAAGGATTTCAAGCGCTATGGAGTGATCTGTGGGGCAAGCATAATGAGACTACTATGCATGCATTAAGTACTGTGAGAAGTCTCAATTGGTCTGGTAAGACAGTCTCTGTTGAGGTGTGGTAGAGTGGAGTATGGTAATGTCGTTCAAGAACTCTTTGTTAATATCACAGACTACTTTTTTTAGTCACAGCCTTCATGATATGGTGGAAAAGAAACAACATGATTTATAATGGAATAGTAAGGACATCTAAGAAAGTGGATAATGTGGCATCGGACTATACACAGTAGGTGGTAAAGTCCTAGAAAGCAAACACTGGGGGCAAGAAAAGCAACCAGGTTCAGAGCTAGGAGGGAACCACCACCAAGGGGGCTAATAGGGTTGCCCATGAGTTAGACACAAGTATATACTGTGAGATAGTTTGGTCATAATTTTTGATGATTCTGAATCTCCGTGTCAAATTTATATTCCATTTTGCTTCTACCGATTTGATTATCTACAATATTACTCTACAACGACTTCACATAAATGCAATGGACCTTCTACCTTTTTTCTTTATGTCATTTGTAGCGATGAACAATATTGTTTTAGAAGTGAAAAAGAATTTCATTGCAAACTCCTTCCTTTGATCTTTTTTTTTATATATGTTTATGCACCAATAATTTTTTTTGAATTAATATATATTTTACTGAGGCGTTATGTTAATTATACTGACATGTATGTGAATTTTACATTTGTGATATAGTTTTTTTATAATTCAAGAGCAGATCAACACGCGCATAGCGCGTGTTGAGATGTTAGTACTAATAGAAGGGGACGGAAGAAGAGACCAAATCGCCAAATCAATCTTCCCATCCTGTTTTGGTATATTCATTGCCACTCATCTTAATACCACTGTGCTTGAGTCATGTTTAGGACCTTAATCACTGCCTTAGACCCAGAAAAAGCTTGGTTGCATGATCAGGTTGACACCATGGCAATCAAATCCTTGGGCACATGAATCCTACATATTTGTTATGGCAATAGATCCAACGGACTAACCTTTAATAGATAAAATAAGCCTAACTAAGATGACTTTCAACTTAAAATTAGATCATGTGATCATTAGTGAATAGAATCATGTTATAGAAATTTGTGCATCCAAATTCAGATCAGCATATTATAGATATTCCAGCTAAGTGACTAGAATCACCATTCAAATATCAGGCATCGAGAAATGAAAAGGAGGAGAGAGATTTTGAATTTCCCTTGCCATCTAAAGCCAGAAACCAGCAATATTTGAAAGTTGAACTCAATGGGAGCTATCTACAAGGGCCACAAGGCCACATATTGAAAGCTTCGCAATGCAAGCTACTTATACTAGACTAAACTTCATCACTATGAGTAGAATTCCTACCGTTGCAAGATTTTCTAGTATTGTTACACAAATTATTCTCACATACTAGACATCTTCCATAAAGCATGCTTTATGATTTTCCTACTGCACCATGATTTTCCTCTTTTTATTTCTTGTCTAGTTAAAACTTAAATGAGAAAACAAATCTCTGATACATTTGACGACTTGAGTTAGCATGCCATACCCTATTTTAGCCCTAATATTCAGAATTACACACACCAACACCATCAAAACAATACCCGTTAAATACCACATAGGAGTTTTATATTTCATCAAAATTTGATTTAGGCTGATATTTAATTTTAGTAACCTACCCTAGCTGTGGTGTAAATTAGTGAAATACTTCAAAAATACTACAGTAGTACATTTTAGCATACGACTCATCTGTCCATCCTTCATGTCATCTAGAAGATTTCAACGGCCATTTCATTGATCTGTTTTGCTCAAGACATTAGAACCCCGATTAAACCCACAGAGCTTAATCCATTTCATTCATTCAAAAAACGGTTCAAGTATCCCAAAACAGGTCATGGGTTTTCCATTTCCATGTAAAATCATTAACTCTAACTAATACCACGTTGCAGCAGCTAAAACAGTTACATGCCCACTAATTTTCTCAGCAACCAAACATGTATTTCACAAATAACACAAAAAGGGTAAAATCTTGTTACGCTAAAAAAGAAAAAAGAATTATCAAAATTTGGCACCTCTCTGCGATTGTCCGAAAAAAGGCATGAGAATTTGCCGTTGCACTTGAGGTTCCGCAGCAGAGAAGCCCAGTCATGGTTCCCATTTCGAACGCGAGTCGAGTTGAGACATTGAAGACCATTTGATGGATCGGGACGGGTCGAGGAGCGGAGAGTGTTTAGGCTTAGAACCTGCGCCATGCTTTTCGCTTCTTCCTCTGTTTGGGTATATTATTCCCCCAAGTATTTGGCTCTACTACGGTATCTTATCCAATCGACTCTGGTTATAGCGTGATTGGTTTTCTACAGTACCACCATTGGATCATATTACGGTATTATTACCAAGTTAATCTAATTTTATTGTTTCCCAAATTTTAATGATTTTATCTTATTACGGTGATTTAAATTTTTGTTAAGAACGGAGCTATCAAGAAAGGTATTCCCATAAAGATAATGAAAATGTAAAAAGAAATGTTCCTAATTCTTTGGTTAAGTTTAAAATATTTAGCTAGTGTCAAAAGAATATGAAATTGCTCATGGAAAGTGTTTTTTTTGGTGTTGTGGTTAAAAGCTTCATTAATAAAAACCAAGCCTCAACTCTAAGAACTTGGATTGACATAAAATTCTTGAATCTTTGAGTCAACAATTTTTTATAAGTAAATTAAAAGTAAGATTGATCGAAAAAACCTAAAATCAAACCTAATTAACTAAAATCAAATCAAAATTTTGATTTGATTTTGAATGGAAACTTTTATTCATTTTGATTATCGGTTCAATTATGTTTTTTAATTTCTCAAATTACTGGTTAACCGAACAAACCAATAATTTATACATAGATATTATAAATAATATGTGTATAAATCACAACAATTTACTGAAGGTGCAAAATGTATTGTGAAGCTTTTAACATCGAATCATAAAAACTCAAACAAAACTTTTATAGATTATGATTTGAACCAATACTTTTAAAAGTTTATAATTTAAACTTTAGAGTAAATTATAACTATATATTCAGGTTTGATCATAATTACAATCACATCCCAAAATTTTATATAAAATTACACATGCATCAAATAATGCATAAAAACCTTAGGAAATATAAGTGTTGACTGAGGTTCCAACCCAAAAGGATGGTGAATTGGGTTTTTAAAAACTTTTGTTAATTATTTGCAAGTTTATAAAAACAGTTAAATGCACAAGTGTATAAACAAGTAATGTGTTTTAAGTAAAAGAGTTAAAGGAAGAGAAAATGCAAACTCAGTTTATAATGGTTCGGTAATATCGGATTCATTCCGACCCTACGTCCACTCTCTTCAAGGAACCTCCTTGAAGTGATCCACTAACACTTTTAGTCGTACAACTTCACGAGTGTTATACAAACCTTACAAACAATCTCTTCCTTGCGGAAGTTAATCCCTTTACAATAAATATGAGTTGCTGTAAAGTAAATGGTAGAGAGATAGTAATGAATACTTTTATAAATGAACAATATCTCTCTTTCAAAGAAAAGCTTGAATAATTGCTCAATAATAAAATTTTCAAAGTTTTTGAGTATTAATGAGCAAACTATAGATTGAATGTGTATTTTTCTCTATTTAAATGCTCATTGAAGTAGGTTTATATAGCCTTGAATTAATATGGCCGTTAGACACTGACTTGGTAGGTTTGGTGTATTAAATGCTCAAGTCTGGCGTCTTAAACGGTCATATTTTTCGAATTACCAGTCGACTGGATCAAGTGAAAAAGTTCACTTTTAAGCTGTGGGAAAGTACCAGTCGACTAGGGCCTAAGCACCAGTCGATTAGGAACTCACTGTCCCAGTTGTCAGTCGACTAGTTTAAAGCACCTAATCAACTGGGGACATTCTATCTTATACCCCAGTCGACTGGTACAAGGAGCCAGTCGATTGGGTTGTCCTTCAACCCATTTTTTCATGTTTCAAAATTGTTTTTGACTTATAAGTGTTTGAATTAATAGTTTTGTCAAAATTCTTTTGTAAAAAGAGCCATAAGACAAGCTACTTACTTGAACATAAGAGATTTACAGTTTGTTTCAATACCTTAATGCCAATACTATATCTTCTGTCTTGACTTGATGTCTGATACGGGTTGAGTTCTTGCATCTTGATTCTTTGCTGAATGCTTTTATCGTTTAAACACTTGGATAAAACTGTTAGTATAATTAGAGTAGTGTTTTGTCATTATTAAAATTTAGATAAGGGTCAACAATAATAAAATCAAGTTAAATGACGGCATGACATCACATGTTTTTTTTGTTGTTGTTTCATTCAAGAAGTAACTCATACGTGAGGTTCCAGCGCATTGAAAGAAGAGTAATTCTCATGATTTCAACTAATGTTCTTAAACAGTGGGATGTGATTATCTTCTTTTTTTTAAACTTGGAAAGTAGTTATATTTATGACCAAACTTGAGGGACTTAGTTATAATTTAGCCAACATTTTATTTATGATTGAATTTCTTAAAATGGATTCAATGTTTAATAAATTATAATCAACGAAGGACTTTAATATGGATTTCTAAAAGTAGATTAAATGCTTAGTCTTGATTATGTTTTTTAAATGTATTATATTTTATTAATAATAAAAAAATATAAACCTTTTTTTTCCATTTGGTTCAATTAACTAGTAAGAAACCATAAAATATTTGGTCAACTTAATTTCAATTAATCGAATGAAATGATTTGGATTGGTTACAAATTTTAACGAACTGAGAATTTTGGTTTGGAGATTGTTTTGACTTTTGGGGATAAGAACTTGAAGCCAATCAAGTCCTCTACGGGTGAGATCTCTATATCTCATATTCTTTTTGCGGATGACATTATCATCTTTGGAAAAGTTTCAATTGAGTACTTCAAAAAAAATTGTAATCATGAGCACTTAAAAAAAATTGTAGTTTTTCAAGAAAAGACGAGCACGACTAAAGGGGCTATACATACAAATCTATTTATATACGAACCTATTAGTTTGATTAGAACTGGAAGTTCCAAAACAAGAGGGAGAGTTCTTACCAGAAAACCAATAGGGGGGGTTCCTTCAAGTCAAGTTCATCAAAGACTCTGCTTCATTATATAAGGCTCAAATAATGCACTCATCGATCTGTTGTCGGCTAATCCTACCCAGCAAGAAAATGGAAGTGGGCACTAACACACCCTTTATTAGTAAACCTTTTGCATAGCTCTTTCAACTATTGCCTAATCTCCCAACAAGTTGCTTAGTTTAGCTGCTCTTCGACTTCAAGAACAAGGTATACTAGTTCTTGAAAGAGAAGACTAAAGAAAGAAAATTAGGCCCCAAAAGTTAAAGAAAAATGTTCATCTTGCCAATTGCTAGTTGAGGAAGGGTTCAAATTTTGAGTTATGTCTAAAATATTTGCCTCTCGAATAACCTAGGTCTTTACTTTGGTGTTTCTGTAATGCATTCGTGGGTGTTTCTTTAATACATTTGCAAGTATTTCTTTAATACATTCGCAGGTGGGAAAGGCTATTTTCATGCCCCTCATTGAAATAAGCCAAAACAAAATCCAATCTTGGAAGGCAAAGCTTCTTAACATGATTGGTCGAACAACTTTAATATAGTCAGTAACGACTTCAATATCGTTCTACACCATGTACACAAACTTATTGCCTAAGTCTGTTTGTAAAGTAATTTATAGAGCAAACATAAACTTTCTATGGAATGACTCTTTTGAGCATTAACACACTCATCTTTTGAATTGGGATAGAGTGTGTAACCAATAAGTATGGTGGCTTAGGGTTAAGGAGAGTTGACTGGTGTAATAAATCCTTCATTTCAAAGTTGTGTTTGCATATCCATACTAGGAAAGATGCACTATGGGTTTACACCTTGGCTGCAAAAAATCTTCCATAGGGCATACCACTCAAGCCACAATAAGGCACTATTTGAGACTTGGTTTAAATCCAACTTAAAGAAAAAAAATGATTTCATGTTAAAACAAAAAAAATTTGTTTTAAGTTGGATTTAAAGAAAATCCCAAACAGTGACTAAAGGCTATGGATTCTTATATTTGGAAGTTCATTTTATGTGGAGCTCAATGTACAAAAGTTGACCTTAGATGGCATTTAGAATATGAGGAGAAAATTTCATTGTGATTTGATAAGTGGCCTAGTGACAAATCATTAGTTGAGTGTGTTAGTTACTCTCTCTGTCCCATAGTGTTGGTTAATTGAAAGAATATCTAAGAAGAATAAAGGTAAAAATTATATCAAAATGGAGAAATAATGTGGGATGGGAGGAGTATAATAGTCATCCAACTGAAGATTAATTCAAGAAACCAAGAACCTTTAGCTACTAGAAAAAAAAAGAGATAGGATTCAGACTTAAAGTACATAGTGAGAATGTCAAAAGAAAGAGCACCCCACACGTGCTTAGGCCACAAAGGATCTAGTCTCTATTTTTACTCATCAATGGATAATTTAATTAAGTACCGATTACTTATATTCTCCAAGTTTTAATTCTATGTTTAATCACACATGCAACAGTATGGAGCACACAATATCATGATGAATGAAGCAATTTATATCAAAGTTAATAAATAAAACAAATAAAGAAAAACTATAAAACAATTCAGCAAAATACAATATATCATGTTAATTAACCACATAAACATGCTTAATCAAATGAATAATCCATAAGCATATCATATTAAATTCATGATCAAATTCTCACAGAGACATAGAAGCACATAAATTAAGTCATGGTTCACTCGTTTTTAGGCCTTGTCATGCTTTATAAGGTTCATCATACTTAAACATGTTTTCATACAATTATAGCATGACAGATAGGGTTCATACAATAGCAAAAACCTACTGGAAAAAAATATCAACATGATTTGAGGTTAAAGATAACCAACCCATATCTAGAGTAGCACAAGATAGGCTCGTTTAACCCTAGATATGTGCAACCTTCATGCAACATAGATAGAATACCACAAGATGACAGTTCACTTGCACACCAAATTTTGTAGTTACTATCAAAATTTAACAGAAAAATAACTAGAATTGCTTTTACCTTGGTGGAAACTAGCTCAAACATGAAACAAGATTAGAAGATAAATAAAATTATTTTCATGCAATCATCAACCAATGAATTCACAAGAGATCATTTCATAGATAAATTTATTAGAACAACATTTCTATCATGCTAGCATCATTTATCATTTTGTGGTTCTCATCAAACAATCACACAAACATATTCATAAACCACTTCTTTGTTGGTTATTTGAAAACCTTACATTCACAAGCTTTTTTTTCTCACAATATTCTTTGGAATTATTTCTTTGATTTTGGGATTTAGAACCTTTGGATTGTTAGAAATAAGCTTATCTTTGAAAACAAGCCTTTCTATTCTCTTGAACTCTTTTAGGACACTTTTCTTAGAAGTTTGTGAACTTGCTAATGTTATCTCTTGCTCGATCTTGAAAGCTTAATCTTTTAAGATTTTGGTCCATTGGTCTCCTCCTGAGGCTAGACGAGTCATATTGAATACTGATGGTTCTACCTCTAGTAATTCAGGTCACTATAGTGGTGGTGGGTTACTATGGAACGAGAGATGTCATTGGATTAGAGGCTTTTCCAAGAACATTAGTTTTGGTTCTAGTGTGACTGCATAATTATGGCTCTTGAGAGATGGTCTTATCATGACACAATATATTGGTATCCAATGGCTACATACTGAGCTTGATACATAGGTTGTTTTGGGGATGATTAAAAATAATGTTTATGAAGATCACCTACATGAGTCTCTTGTTCATGATTGAAGGTTGTTACTTAAGGACTTTAGCGATTTTTCTTTGCGCTATGTCTTCGAGAAGCAAATCAAGTTGTCAACTTGTTGGCAAAGAAATGAAAGACAAGTATTTTGGATTTAGTTGTTTTTGTTTCCCCTCCTTGACTATCTTATATTCTTGATATGGACAATAAAGCAATTTATTTCTTTTGGACTGAGAGTGTTTCTAATTAAGCTATTAATGGCTCCGTTTTCACCAAAAAAAAAAAAAAAACTAAGTGAGCAACTGTAATACCTGTATATGTAAAGCAAGGGTAAACAAGTACCTTAATAAATATGACATGAAATTAAAATAATATAAATATAACTTTAGTTTATTATTTATATTATTTTAGGAATTACTTACTAGATCCTATTTGGTTTTTCTTCAACTACGATTCAATTTACTCAATTTCTTTAAACACTTGGGGATCAAAAGAAAGGTTGAAAGAGCAAAATTCTGTAGGGGTTTACGAGATAATTTTATAGAGAATCACGAGAAGGTCTAAGAAAAATAGAAAGTAATAACGTGAAGTTTATTTTTGAAATTTAGCTTACATGAAATTTCTCGGAATTCAAAGTGGGAATTTTCAATGGATATGAATTATGGAAGAATTGAAGAATAAATTATAAATTTAATATAAATATTATGTCAAGTGTTAACGATCAACAACCATGGGAAATTACTGAGAGGAGCAGTAAAGGTAATGAAGTGATCCATGGGTAGCTCTAAATGCTACGTGATGAGTTAAATTTACTTTAAGTAACCAAGATAAATATAAAATATCTAGTGATAATATTAGAATAAATTATTAACTTATACTTTGGTGGTAGATGAAAGTTGGTTGATAGGTATGATAGGAATAATGGATGTGTAGAGAATTATTTTATGAAAAATAATATTATTGGAATAATTAGTAGATTTAATAATAAAGGCAATAAGTGAAATTCTTGATGAGCTATGGTTGATGATTTGATATGTGTAGCTCGAGGTTTCAACCCAAGAGGGGGGTGAATTGGGTTTTTTAAAAACTTTTGCGGAATTTATACAAGTTTATAAAAACTAATAAGCAACAAATAATTAATAAGCTATAAATAAAGAGTTTAAGGAAAGAGGATGCAAACACAGTTATAGTGGTTCGGCAATATCGGATTCGTTCCGACCCTACGTCCACTCTCTTCAAGGAACTCCTTGAACTAATCCACTAAGAAAACTTAGTCGCACAACTTAACAGGGTGTTGCACAAACCGTACACAAGCAATTTACAGGAATTGCTTAAACCGAAAAATCCCCTTCCTTTCGGAAGTTTCCCCTTCCTCTCGGAAGTAATCCCTTTACAAAGATGGTGTAAAGTAAAAGGTAGAGAGACAGCAAATGAAAGCTTATTACAACAGAAATGTCTCTCTTTCAAAGTAAAGCTTGAATAAATGGCTCAACAAGATTATTTCAAAGCTTTTTGTGTTTCAAGAGTATAAAAACTTGATTATATGAGATCAACTCTTTTTGAATATGTGCTTCTCCTTCTTGAATGCTTTGCTGAATGGGTTTATATAGCAATCAATTAATATGGCCGTTTTGGTCTTTAATTTGAAAAAGATTTACTTTAAAACGTTCAGATTTGGAGTCCAACGGTCATATTTTTGAATTACCAGTCGACTGGGTCGAGATACCAGTCGACTGGGTTCACTTGAAAAATACTCGTTTTCAGACCTTCTGGGTATCCAGTCGACTGGTATATATCATCCAGTCGACTGGGGACTTTCTGTCCATTTTACCAGTCGACTGGGTTGATTCATCCAGTCGACTGGAAACTTACTGGTCAAAGTACCAGTCGACTGGGTTGTTTCATCCAGTCGACTGGGTACCTTCTGACCTATATACCAGTCGACTGGTATATGTACCCAGTCGACTGGGTTGTTTTCCAACCCAGTTTTTCTTCTGTTTTTCATTAAAAACATTTAAAAATAATGGTTTTAGAAAAACCTTTTGTGTTTGAGCCATTGAACAAGCTAATACAATGTATGAGTGAGACTTACATTGGTTCTAAACCTTAAGACCTATACTAGATCTTCAGTCTTCACTTGATACTTGATTTGGTTCGAGTTTTTGCACTTTGTTCCTTGGTTGAATGGGTTTGATCCTTAATACAACTTAGTTTAAACATGTTAGTTAAATAACAGTTGTGTTTTGCCATCATTAAAATACAAGCGAGGGTCAACAATATGATTTATGAAGAGAGGAAATTTAGTGGATCTTGACGAGCTATGGTTGATGATTTGATATGATTTATGAGGAGAGGGATTTAATGAAAATTTTCAAATAATAATTTGAGAATAATCAGGATAGCTAATTTGAATGTTTGAATTCATGTGTGTTTCTATATTATTGTTCATATTCATATAAATGAAAATAAAAAAACTGAGAAGGCAGCCGGTCTAAACGAAAATAAAAGAACCGGGAGGGCAGCCGATCTAAATGAAAACTGTGACAGCCGGTATATACAGAAAATAAAATAACCTGGAAGGTAATCGGTCTTAAATGAGAATGGAAGAACTGAAAAGGCAGCCGATCTAAGATAAAAACATGTCGATATGTGAGAAGACGTTCCCAATAATAATAACATTTAACTTCACGCATTGCATTTGCTTTAAATATTAATTGTTATTACTTGATATGTTAAAGTACTATTTATAATTGAAAATCTATTGATAGAGGAATGAGTCTCATAGAGAGACAAAAATGCTAAGGAAGAAATATGAAAATATGTCTGATGAGTAACTTAAGAAGAGATTGTGTAATAGGGGAATTATGAAATTGATTAGTGATTACAAATTATTGTTATTGAATTATTTGTGGAAAAAGATGAATGAATATCAGAAGATTTTTTTGAAGTAATTGAATTACAAGACGTAACTGGAAGTATAAAATTGAATACTTCTAGTAAATTTAATTCACTGAGCTTGTGGAGCTCACTCCTTATTGTACAAGGATTTTAGGTAGCAGGCATGATATATAGTTTGGTGAGTTGAGGTTCAGACGAAATCATTTTCTGTAAGCCACGTACGTGTCCACATCCTCAGACTAATAAAAAAATAAAATAAAAAATTATTTGTAAAAATTCATGCATATCACGTTGTATAAAATGTTTAAGTTAAGATCAGAATGATGTATCTCCTCTGTTGAGTGTTGATGATTGATGTAAAAATTTTTGTTGATATTATTTTTATTGTTGTATATATATGTCATACTGGGATTTTCAAAATGTAACAACACCATCTCAAATGTGGCTAACTTAAGATGAGTCGTTACAGTAGCAATGTTGCTTAAGCCCATGCGAATGTTAACTCCATTTAGCTCAAGTAAGCAAACAACACCATTGAGCCTATGAAAGTGAGCAACATTGCTCATCTTAGGTGAGCGAGCAACTGCTCTTGCTTGCCTAGGTTGAGTGGTTGGAGGAGTTAAAAAAGAATGAGTCTTCTTTTATTTATTTTGTAAAATTTTAAGGTCTTAAAGGATTTTTATTTTTAGTTTTAACCAAGGTGACAAAATTAATGGAACTTGAAGGTTTAAATTGCTAAGATTAAAAACGAGGATAATAAGTACAATTAACTCCCAAAATCGAGGGTTAAAAAAGCCTTCAAGCAAGTGCAACTATCCAAAAATTGAAGGTAAAAAACGTATTCAAGCAAAAAAAATGGATGGCTCCGAATAAGCGTTTGGGCTAAATCTATGACAATGATATTTTTTTATATATTATTTTATAATAGTTTTGAAAATCATTTGATAGTAATTAGTATACCAATAATATAATTTAATAATAATTTTATTTATAAAAAAAATTGATAAAATAATATCATTTTAATAAAAATAGATATGATTTATGATAATAATTTATTGCGATCCTTCGACAAGGTTAGTAACGGCACTATAGATAACCGAGTTTGATAGATAAAAGGACGCATATGGGTGTAGAAGATTTTCAGCCCCTAGATTATGCGACTCTAATCAGATAACAAAATTCAAGAGTCGTTTACCAAACCCATTAATCTTTATAAACGGTTCAGATTCAAAACAAACAAATTATATTCAGTTGGCAAATATGCCCATAACTTCTTTCACAATGTCACCCTTCAAAAGTTCAATTTGAGAAAGTGGATAACAAATGTTGGGATGATACAGTAAACCACTAAACAACTTTCTAATTATGTCCCAGAAGACAAGACAGACTTTCATTTAGTTTACCTCTCGTTATCTTCATCCCATCTTGCAAATTTTCAAGTTACCTCTCTATCCTCTACTCTTTCTACCCATTTCCCAATTCACAGAGAAGCCCCTAACACATCGGCTACTATTGTCATTTCCACTGTTTGAAGCGAGGATAAGACAGAGAAAAAGGAAAAAGAGAGAGAAACTTTTCCAGAATACAAACCTACCCTCACTATACCCTACCAAATGTAGTTGAGAGAAGGAAAACAATGACTTTTCACAATATAAATTAGATAAACCGGGATATTTTTGTCATTTAATGGTTATAAACACGATAGAGAGAGACAGAGAGAGACAGAAGGGACGAGAGAGAAAGAGAGAAGGGAAGAGAGAAGAGAGAAGGGAAGAGAGAGACGTTTTCTGTGGGGTGTCCCTTTTTTAAGTTAACTTTATATGAAGCTTTGAGTCATGGTGACGGACCAAGAGATAGCAAAAGGGGTAGAGACCCTGCTCCGGCACTCAGACCCGAACGCCGTTACGTCTCTAAACGGCGTCGTTCAACAGCTTGAGGCCAAGCTAGGGTTAGATTTGTCTCACAAGGCCGGCTTCATCAGGGACCAGATCAACCTCCTCCTCCGTGCGCACCCAAACACCCAACCCCAACACCAACCCCAAACCCAAACCCAAACCCAAACCCAACACCAGCCCCAACCACATCATGTCCCCTCAAAAGACCATTTTGCCCTACAACACCACCTGCAATACCCTCACCAGCCCCACCAATTCCGTCCCCATTTTGCCCTCCACCACCACCCTCACCCTCACTCTCACTCTCACTCTCACCATCAGGATCTTAACTTCCGCCAGCTGCAACCCACCGCGCCTCCTCACCCCCAGCCGCTGCCCCAGCCGATTCAGCCGCAGCCCCAGCCCCAGCCGATTCAGCCGCAGCTTACCCAACAAGCTCCCGTCGGGAAGCGCGATGCGGTCTTTCCCCAAAACGCTGCCACGGCCACTGTTTCTTTTGAAACGCCCGCCATAGAAAGGTTCTTTTTCCTTTCCTTTTTTTTCTTCTTTTACATTTCTTTTGTGTGGGTTTGTTGGTTTTTTCTTAGAAATGTTGTTCTTTTGTTAATTTGAGGGTTAGGGTTTTCCCCCTTCTGGAAGTGAGTTGCAAAAAATAGTTTTTTTGGACAGAATTGTTGTTTGTTTGTGAAAGAAAGCTATGCTATTTCTGCAAAATGATCCAGGGTTTGTTTCGGGAGAAGTATTGTATACGCGCATTTCTTAATTACTAAGGCTTTTATTTAACTTTTTTTAACCATTTGCTCATTTTCTAAAATGTATTTTCTAAATTAAGCAAATCATATATGGATAAATTGTTTGAAATATCTTAATTGTTTTTTTTTTCTATAAAGAAAAAGTTTCACCATATCCTTTGCTAATTCTCCCCTCCCCCCAACACAAAAGCTAAGCAAGTCTCTTAACTCTTAATTAAATGCGTCTCTCTATGTTGAAGCGTCACTTCATTTCACTGCTATTGGAAGTATGAAACAATTTGGAAATTAATTTAAGAAAAGATTTACTTTTACTCTACTAGAGTATATTCTTTTAAGGGGAAACGCTTTTGCTTTTTAGTGTATTGCATTCCTTTTGGGGAGGTTTCGATTTTTACTATAAAATGCGAGACGTATTGTGATGTAATTTTCAATTTTAAAGGCAACTTCAGCTAAATGAAGCTTTAACGCTCATTTGGATTACTAGTAAAAGCTTTCTCATTTCTTTTAAAGTTTATCATTAGGAACTGTTTTGGATGTTTTAGCTTTATCTAGTTGTAGTAGTTTATTTGGTTGGCTAAGTTGTAAAACTGAGGCTTCATAGGGTGCTACCAGTTAAACTGTTGAGATGCTTTTACTAGCTTAGCCGTTGTATAATGTTGAAAGATCAAAGTCCCCCAACACCCCCCCCCCTTCTCTTACTGGGGAATCAACCAATCAAATATGGGGAATCAACCAATCAAATATGAGGCAACATGCTAATTTTCACTCTTGCAGTATCTAACTCATGTTGTCATTCTGCAGTTTTACATTTGTTGGCAGTTTATATTCTATTAGCAAATCATTTTGAGTGAATTTTAGCTGAAGATCGGTATGCAAGTCTACATTGACTATGCAGAGAAGCACACCTTTTTATATCTATTAACAGCAGCACTAATATTCTATGCATCACGACTTTTCTTCACTGTTGTATCTACTTCTCTGTGACTTTGTATATAGGTTGGGGGGTATATGCTTTGTGGATGACCCTCATAGTATGTGTAATACAATACAATTTTATTGCAGTGCTCCTGTTGGAGCCAAAAGAAGAGGTGGTCCTGGGGGTCTTAACAAAGTTTGTGGAGTTTCACCTGAACTCCAGGCCATTGTTGGGGAGCCAGCCTTGCCGAGAACTGAGGTTGTTGTTCGCTAAGATTTTTGTGTCGTTTAATCATATAAATTAATTTTTTCTGAAGTAATTGATATAGTATATTTTGAAAGCTCTGCTTTGCTTGATTCAGATTGTGAAGCAGCTGTGGGCATATATAAGGAAAAACAATCTCCAAGATCCAAGTAACAAGAGAAAGATAATTTGTGATGATGCCCTGCGCTTGGTATTTGAGACTGACTGCACCGACATGTTCAAGATGAACAAACTGCTAGCGAAACATATTATCGCACTTGAGCCTAGAAGTATGTAATTGTGGCATTACATGTACGGTACATTTTTGTCCCATAATGAGCTTTGATTAAGTCATTCTTTCTTTCTCATAAATCTCTGCAGAGGAGTCTGGTCAAGCTAAACGGTTGAAGGTAGATGTCGAGCACACAACTGAAACTACAGAACCTGTTCTGTCTCCGGTAATAATATCTGAAGCACTTGCCAAGTTCTTGGGTACGGAGGAAAGGGAGATGCTTGATACGGAGGTTGTAAGACGTGTTTGGGAATACGTAAAGCACAATCGTTTAGAGGTGGGTAGGTGGTGCACAAGTTTGTGCCTTATTTCATTTTTAACTTTTTACTTTGTTTTGGCAGCTTAGTTAGTCTCTTGCACATTTTGGCATGTATGGTTTTGGTTCTCTTGTTTGATTTGTTCTTTCTAATAGAGCTCCCCTTCCCTCTTGCACTTTGCAGTTATCTGGCTCTGTTCTGGAAATTCTTTTGTTTCCTAGACTAGTTCATGGTTGCAAGTTTTCAAATGTTGGGTACTATAGTGGCATGTTTTTTGCTTCTTCTTTTAAAATATTTTTCTGGTGGACTATTAACTATCAAAAGTTTAGATATGGTGGTAGAAATTCATGGTATATAACCTTTTAGTGGCTTTGCATGTCTAATTTTAGGATCCATTAAATTCAATGGTGATTCTATGTGATGGAAAGCTTAGTGAGCTTCTTGGATGTGATAGCATCTCTGCGGTGGGGATAACTGAGATGCTACGTCGTCATTTATTCAAGCGGTCATGATGCTCCAATGGTCTGACTGGTTAGTACAAGGTACCTGTATACATATATATTTTTTAATTTTCCCACTGTTTGTTGATCTTCCTGCTTTTTTGTGATTTTTTTTTCTTTCTGTATTTGTCAGCTGATATGTATAAGCAAAGTATTTATGGTTCTACCTTATCTGTTGCAGGTCCATGGACTTTGCCATCTTGTCACTTCTGATGGTAGAACTGATAGTGAACAACCTTCTTACCTTAGTGTTTTTTTCTTGGTTCTTTTTGTTTTTGTGCATTGACATGGTTAGATGATATGGTGTTTACACTACTTGGTAATTTATGTTTAGAATGAAAATGTACCATGGGCAAATGGCAAGGATGTTTTGTATTTATGCCATTACCCTGGATGTAGGTGTTCATGTTAACTTTATTTTCGTTTTTCTTTCTGATGCTAACCTCAATAGTGAACTGAAGGAAACTGCCATGGAATGATAAAATCCTTTTACTTCCTTGGGGTACAAATATTTGTATCTCGTTAACGTAAAGTTGCTCCACTTCCATTTTAATGGTAGCCTTGTGTGTGTTGTACTATTTTCATAGAGGGAAATGCAGTCCATAGGTTGCATATGCAGCATACGTTTTTATTTTATAAGGCCCCAGTTGTAATTGTGACACTGGTTGATCAGTATTGAACATGGAAAATTATTTCATCTTTTGTTGAAGTATTAAGAATTTCGTCAATGAAAGGGTTTTCAATTAGTTGGAGATTTCAAATGACTTGGTCCATTGTGGAACAAATATTGAGAAGTATTAAAAAGCATGTATACCATGGTTTTCTGCCAAAATATAAAACAAATTTTGAGAAGATGATTGAAGAATAAGGACCCATTAAATCTATGCCAATTTTGAAGGAAAGCTTTTCATATTTGCTTACTAGTCTGCAGGACTCAAGATGGAGCAATGGTTCCATGAACATCTCCACACTACTGTGTAATTTTCAGCGCACACAAAAAGGAACTAAATATTAGCAAGGAAGATTCAGTCCTTTGTTTCTTTTGGGCTTTTTATATGTTGATTTTACAAATAGGTGGCAAAATAGGTTCAGAATAAGTGCAGGTGCGCACCTTATCAACACCTTTCCCTGGTAGATTTGGCAGACATGGAAATTCAATGCGTTGCGCAAAGAACATGAGTCTTGTTCCATTCTAAGGAAAGTAAGAAAACTACTAGTATTAATTAACAGTTGAGTATAACATCTTATTTTGCAATTAGAATGAGGAAGGAAAGGGCAAACCTAGTCTCCATGCAACACCAACAATCATCCCATCATGCAACGTTGGTTTAACTATCAATTCAACATTATTTCCCAAGAATCTGATCACATTAATAAAAAAGTCCAATGCTTGATGCATAAGGGTTGGAAATATGAGATGAAATTGCAGACATACCGACATTCATCACCAATTATATCTGATAGTTCTTTTGGCTTTTGATCCCTGCATAAAGCTCGAGAACCGTTTCTAAAGCGCGGTGTTCTTGGTCTCCTGACCCTGAGTTGCTCTTAGCGTTGAATGACACTAATGATACGCCCTTTTTGCCTTGAAGTTGAAGAGGAGGTCCTTTGAATCAAAGTCTGGTGGATTATATGTTGTGAAGGAAAATTGCCAGAAATACTTGCTGTTTTGTGTTCATTGCTATGGAGGAAGGGACATAGAGACAAATAGCTTGTTTGAGAGATGAGGGGAAGGGGGTTTGAGGCAGCAGTGAAGCATGTGGTGGAGGGGAGATAAAATGAACTCATTGCAAATGTTTGAACACTGAAAATGAGGGCTTCGAACGAAATGGTTATATAGGAGAAAGACTGATAAAAGCTACGCGCAAGAAAAGAATATCAAAATGAGCAAGAATCTTCTTTGAGAGAGTAAAATGGGTAAACGTACTCCATTTTATGAAAACTCTGCTATCCTCTCAATTTGAAGTTTTAAATATTTTGTAGTTGAGATTTTTTATGGTTTGTGCTCTTTATATTGAGACCTTATGTGAGATAGTACGACACATTATTTAAGAATTGGATCAATAGTTTATCCTCACAAATATTTAATTAAAATAAATAATTTAAAATAATCATAAAGGAAAATTTAATTTTTTTTAAAAAGATGATATTTATCTCATCATGAGAAATACTAACCACAAATAATCTAATCCCAAAGTATCTAAATTTATGATATTTAAAAATTTTGACAAGTAGAGAATATTGGAGAGTTACTCGTCATTTTTTTTTATAAAAGAAACTCTTTAAGATTGTGTTGTAAATTAATCATAATTTTTTTCATAAAAAAATAA
The DNA here is from genome assembly GCA_023935145.1 of Bretschneidera sinensis. Taxonomy (NCBI): domain Eukaryota; kingdom Viridiplantae; phylum Streptophyta; class Magnoliopsida; order Brassicales; family Akaniaceae; genus Bretschneidera; species Bretschneidera sinensis. Next base: position 9,827,018 of record CM043700.1, on the reverse strand, counting down.
CTCTTGTTTACTTTTTCTTACTTTACGGTTCAAGACCTTTGTGTGCTTGACCCTAAGGAGTTATTAATCAAATGAAAGAAAGATTTTTTGATTAGATCAAATCCGAAATTTTATTAGTAATTTTGAAAAATTTAATTGATAACATTATTTTTTGGGTCTCACACTTATACTGATATTACTAATGAAATTTATCAAAATTATCAATAAAATTTCGAAATGGTCTAAAATCAATATTTTAAACCCGATCTAAAGAGTATTTTTGCAAAAACAAAATAGCTAAATGAATGGTAAAAAAAAGAATTAATTGTTTCTGTATCTTTAATTTTAAAAGTAATTGCAAAGGTTCCGCATTTCAAAAAATGATTTGTTACAATCGGTACATTTTGATTAAATCACTACAAATTTGAGTCAACAGAATAATTTTGATGGTAGAAATAGTTCATGTCTCAATAAATTTGTCGAAATGTATCAATGGCAATAAATTTGAAAATATAAAGTAAAAATTATCATTTTTTGAACTATTTCTGCTTACAATCCTTTTAAAATCACTTTTGAATTTTATTGTAATATCAAAAATTAAGCCAAACATCTCTTTTACTTTAAAGCAGATTTTTTAAAGTTATTTCCAATTTTTGACATCAAATAATTTGGTCCAGCCTCGTGCTTTTCCGCAGTAGAAGATGCGGGAGAAGGTTAGACTAAACAACACGTAGAACTAAAGGGTAGCCTGGCCCAACCAACGGCCACTTGTACATGAGCAGTGAAAAAACAGCGTCGTTTACGAGGATCCATTTCCAGCCACTCGAAAAGGACATACACACCCCGAAACTTTCACTCAGAAGACAGATACCTCCCTCTATCTTTGTCCAACAAAATCCAAAACAAATCGAGGAAGCAGAGTAGAAATATAGGGAGATAAAAAACGAAACATCCTTTCAGCAAAGCAGAACAGAAATGGCGGAGGATCTGGTGCTAGACACGGCGATCAGGGATTGGGTGCTGATTCCGCTCTCGGTGGTGATGGTCCTCATCGGAGTTCTTCGCTACTTCGTCTCCAAGCTCATGCGCTCCTCTCAGCCCCCCGATCCTAAGATCGTCAAAGAAGGGCAAGTCACCACCACCACCAAAGCTATACACACACACATATATATTTATATGTTTACGTTTATATATTATTATATGCATTTTCTTGTTATTTTGATTTGATATGATTTGTTGTTTGACTTTTCAGGCAAGTGATCGTTAGGGCAAGGAATTTGAGGGCTGGTGCTAATTTCATTCCTCCTAAGTCGTTTCGTGCTCGTAGGGTTTATTTCAGCAACGAGGTTTGTTTTCAAGTTTTGTTTTACCTTTTAAATTAGGTTAAGAATTTAAAACTATTTGCTTCTGTGTTGTAAACAATTTTGATGGTCGAAATTACTCTAGGCTTGAGCCCCGTGGATAATTGAAAACAAATTTGAAAAAACACAAATACACAATTATCTATACTGTTCTAAAGGATTAATTATCAGATCAGTTACTGATGTAATATTGAGAGAGCAATTTTTTCTCGAACAGTTTTGAGGATTGGGCTTATTGTGCTTTGCTTAGCCGCTTAGGGTTAGTTGCTCATAATTAAGCTTCTCAATTATTAACTGGGGGATTGTTTTAGAGAATAAATGCAAATGGCCGAGTTAAACTTTTTTAAAGGGTTAACTAGACTGCATTAGGAAACAATAAGTGGCCTGTAAGCTGCCTTGAGACCCGTTTTGATAATTGAAGTTTTATCAAAGACAAATTTAGCCTCTTTACAGAATAATCCTTTGGCTGCCATTTCTCTGTTGCTCCAGTTTTTGCATGAAGAGGTTTGTAAAGGGAGTGCATTTGCTCTTGTAGCTTGTAGCACACAACTTTCTTTACTAATATACCAATAGTGAAGAAACATATGTTGTTTTATGGCAGGAAAATGGTTTGTTATATGTCCCAAAGGGCCAGGCACAAAATCCACAAGCACAAATGTTCTCTGATCCAAACATGGCTATGGATATGATGAAGAAAAACCTTTCAATGATCATACCTCAGGTATGGCCAGTTGAATAGTTTGTGGCTGTTCTCTGATGTGATTACTCAAATCAGATAACTGATGGTTTCCTTGAACCTTTTTTGTTTGTCCAGACTCTTACTTTTGCATGGGTGAACTTTTTCTTCTCTGGATTTGTTGCAGGTTTGTTTTTTTTATTGTTCTGCTAGTTCAAACATTCCTGATTTCTTTCATTTTTTGCTTCTGAGATATGAATCTACAAATTGTGTTTTTGAATGTGGCTTTGCATTTTTTGGTTTTCTTGGATTTTTTTTTTTGTTCTGTCAGTTTGTTTAATCCAAGTGAAATGTTAGGAGCATATGATTTTAACCTTTTTCTGTCATTAATCCTATCTTTTGTACATGCGTGCATGTGTGTATGTGTCTGCTAGCTATTTAAGAGTAATTGCAGCCTCTTTGTAGATGTTGTTTATTGATGTTATCATGCTGTAGTTATCTGAAACCCTTTTCTTCTTTTCACTCCCAGCCAAAATACCCTTTCCGCTAACTCAGAGGTTCAGGTCAATGTTACAGAACGGGATTGACTTGAGCACAGTTGATGTTAGCTATGTCAGCAGTCGCTCATGGTACTTGTCCAATCTGATCAACAAGCTATTTGGTTCCAGTTTTCTGAATCCTTCTTTACTAAGAATTTTTCTTTAATATCTTTAAGGCATTTTCCTGGCTATTTTTTTTGTTATTGATTATTGCTTTTAATTTTCAGGTATTTCCTTAACTTGTTTGGGTTACGGGGATTATTTAGTCTCATTTTGGGAGAAGAAAATGGTTAGTATTTCTTTACTGATTTTGTATGATGTGATATTTACTTTAACTTGTATTTGCATGTTCTTTTCTTCTCATAAACAGAAACCATCTCAAGTGTGATTTAGTGTTTTCCTACCTCTGGGTTTCATCAGATGTCTTTGTATGTTAAATATGATGTTTCTTATGCAGCTACTGATGATACACAGCGTATGATGCAAATGAGTGGGTTTGGCTTTGATCCAACAAAGGTACTAATTTAAGTGGTGTCAATTAGACTTTTCAGGCTTTAGTCCTTCCCCCCAATTGTGGCTCCACATTTTTTGCATTCCTCTTCAACCCCTTGATAAAGTTTTCATTGATGAGTAAATTTCCTCTATGAGAATGCATCATATAATTAATTTTCCTTGGCAATTTTCTTATTTTTTTAAGATTACCATTTCTTTTAACAGTATGATCCTTTCTTCAGTTTTGAGAACTTACTCATTAGTATGTATCCTTCACATTTGATGTTTATGTACTTTAGAGAAATGAGACAACTAGCATATGTGGGTATGGCATTTTCTTATGGATGGAGGGCATGCATGTGTTTTTGTTCTTGGGGTTCTTTGTTACATAGGTATATAAAGGTGGGATTTGTAAAGGAATAGGTATCATATAATCGTTAAGTTCAATAAAGATATTTGTGAAACCAGAGTATATTCGCTACTTTCTTCTGCTCTATCTTATGAATATATGTAAATAAAATTATTTTTTACTTAAAAGGCTTAATAACAAAAAAAAACCCTGAGGTTTAGTCGGTTTTCATTTTACCCCTTGAGGAATTTGAGCAACAAATCACCACATGAGGTTCACTTTATTGCTCTAAGGGGTATTGTCCGTTAAGACACACATGTGGATTGTCTTCTTTCCCAGCCCTTAATTGGGCACCAAATCAGGTCTTGTTTATGCTGGTTTATACCCATATTTATCATCCCCTAGCATTAAACCCAACAATCGAGAACCAAAAACTCCACCTTCAACTTTCACTATCCTCACACTACTCACTATTCCCTCATCATGGCTGCTCTTTCATCTTCTCCTTTGTTTTCTTTTTCCACTTTTTCCCTTGTCTTCCTCTTTGCATTCCTATCGATTCTTATCATTTCAGGCCAGCAACAACTTGTCCTTGACCCGGCCGAGCAAGAATCAGTGTACTAGGTCCTCGAATCTATCAACTCATCAATCCCTCGTCTTTCCCTCTACAACTTAGCTGTACTCGGGTTTGTTAATTACTGGATTTCTTATATTATGAAAATACATATAGCCTAGTTTTTTTTTCTCTTTCGTTCTTCCCCCCTTTTGTGGTAGTAACTCATATCCTCTTTAGTTTGGAAATTTATGAAATCTCCTCTCCCTTCTCATGCCATGCTGTCGACTGAGAGACCTTCAAGACATTAAATAGTCATACCTTCCTTTGTGGCTTAAAGAGGAAACAAAGTCATAGCGAATAGATGTTCTACTAGAATAATTTTCCTTTTTCCACACCAGCACTTTAGTCTTAAGCTATAACTAGTATAGGCCCCACACTATGTGTGGGATTATATATATATATATATATACATATGATTAACTAAAAAATATTATTAAAATTATACTAATTTAATATTATAACTATAAAATGTCTTGTAAAAGTTATATGTGTAAAGCTAATTATGATTAGTTTGTGAATAAAACATGAAAAAAATGTAATTTTATAGTAATTTTGTTTTAAATAATGGTGTGAAGGTATTATATCGTAACGAATTTTCTTATAAATAATTTTTAAAAATGCAGTTTTAAGTTTTCGTATGTAGGTTTGATTGTAAGGTGATTTTTTTGGCCAACTTTACTTATTTTAAAAAACCTTTATTTTAATGTGCAGCTAAATTCTCCATTCGCCAATCAATCTACTTACTTTTTGATTTCTGAATAGTGCACTTAAATATATTTATATAAGCCATGAAGATAAACGTGTTATTCTGCAACTTCTCTCATTTTATTAGTAGTAGTTAAGGCTTAGCCATCATATTAAAACTAACTTCGTCAAAAATTGAATAATTTTCTCATTATAGTCAAGTTTAAATTCCAAGGATACATGATCATTTAAAACAGAATAAAACACCTAATAATATTTTTTATTACTATTTTTAATAACCAAAATATTCAATTTTTTTTTGAAGTATAGATTGATATTTTCTTTTTGCCCTGGTAAAATTATGTGTTTATATGGAATATAAATCATTATCGTTTTATTTATGCGAGCGAACCCATTTGATGCAAATATTATAATAAAAAATAACTTTATTTGTGAATCATTTTATTTTTTAATTTTGGGAACACCATGTCCAGAGAGAAAAAATGGTAAGAAAAATGAATTAAATGGCCAAAGATACAATTTTCCTTTATCTATCTAAAATATATGCTCAAGATACATGCATAGAAGGCTTAACACGTTGCTCACCTCAACCTTCTTACTAAATCGAAGTACAGTTACACTAACAAATCAAAATGGAGTCAATAGTATGCTTATTTGCATGTACTTCTATTGGTTTGTTTCATTGATATAAGAAGTATAAAAGACCAAAAAAACAAAACTTAAATTGATTGGGAAATTTAAGTATAGCAAGGTTGCAGACATATAAGTTATGAATGTCTGATTATATTAAGAAAACAAAAAATATATATTAAAAAAGATGATGTGGATCTTATGTGTGTTAAAGTATACCCTGATATGGGGAAAAAGTTTGGAAATACCTTGTTGGGGGAATGAAGTATTTCCAGTGCTCCAGTTTAGAGAAAAACTTGAGATTGGAGAGACCATGGCCGTGACACTGGAGTTTGCAGAGAAAGGCGCTTGGGCAAGTATGGTATGATGTGAGAAAGAAGAAGAATAAGAAGTGAGTGCAGAGGATGAGAAAGTCATTAGTGATGGTGACGAGTCAAGAAGGATGGAAGAGAAAAGATGAGGGGTAGCATGAGAATGAGTTAGCAAGGATGGTTGAGAAGAGAGAAAAGGAAAAACTTGAGCTTCTGTGTTTGTGTTTGAAAAAGAGAGGAGTGGTGGTGAACAGTATTACTATGGAGGAAGGAAGGGATGGGGGATGAGGCTATGGTGGAAGAACAAGAAGAGATAATATTGAATAGCAGGGATAGAAAGAACAAGAAAATAATGCTGAGAAAGAGAAAAATAAAAGGAAACAATAGTGGAGACGGAGAAGGAAAAGAGGACATATTCACAGAATAACAAGTGTAAAGGCAAGGAATTTAAAATGTGCAGTAAAATGTTCGACTCTTACTCTTATAGCAACTCCAGTTGCTGCTAAATTTTTGAAATTTACAAGAAACGGCACCGATTCTTATTTTTGGTTAAAGAATATATTTTTTTTGAATACTCTTGTTTCTAGACTCTTGTAACACCATAGCCCGTCCCCCAGAAATGCTAGCTCAAGTTGCTTTTTGGGATAACAGGACTTTATATATATTTATTACTTATTGAATTCTCTTGTTTCTAGGCTGCTTGTAACACTACTGCCCATGCCCCAAAAGTGCTAGCTCAAGTTGCTTTTTGGGATCATAAGACTTTATATATATACCAAGATCTTCCCCATTGCACTACCAATGTGGGTTGGGACGTGGGTTGTCACAAAATCCCCTTGTTTAGACTCGTGTCTTCGCGAGAGAGCCCAAATCACACAAATCACAAATTAGACCAATGGTTTTGGCTCGTTAAGAGCCTCAAATACCAAACACCTACATGGTAGTGGGCCTTTGTCAGCTTTGATACCATTTGTTACACCACGGCCTGTCCCCCAAAAGAGATAGCTAAAGTTGCTTTTTTGGATCATAGGACTTTACATGCATACCAAGATCTTCCCCATTGCACTATTGAAGTGGGATGTGGGTTGTCATGCTGCCATTGCTTGGCCCTACTTGTTGGTTGTCTTGAGAAATATAATTGAACTAATATGCTTTTATAGACGAGGAACTTTCTTCATTCTCACTCTCATTTTCTGTTTCTATATGCTATGTGGAACATTTTTTATTTTCATCTCTTGCACAAATTCATAGTCACAAAACAAATAAGAAAAATGACCATATTGTTGATTGGTTTTGTCATTTATTTTCATTAAGACGTGTTATATATGTTTATTATTTCCTTGTATTAAAAATTGTTTTTGCTGTGGTAGCTTCTATCCTAGAAAGACAATTCCATAAACTTGATTAAGCAACGATATTTTAGCCTCTTTTTAAGGGTTGTATATGTGGCAGATTATTTCAGCCTCGTCTGAATTGCCATGATAGAATTTTTTGTGATTTAGGTAGGTTATTTCGTTAACTGGCATCAACTTGATTGTTTCATTCAAATGTGTCAATTTGAATATTAAATTCTAATTCTTAAAATTTATAATTAAATAAGTATGAAAAAATAGAAAATGTAATGTAGGATTATCGTGCCACATAAGACCCACTTTTCTTATTTGTTTTGTGATTATGAAGTTGTGCAAGAGATGAAAATAGAAAATAAAACAAGTTCCTTATTCGTTGTTTTGTAATAGATGAACTTTAGGCTTGGAGTGATATTTGTGCTTCTAAGGAGATTAAAAAGGCATATTCTTTGTTTTCCCATTCTATTTTTTGACTTGTTTGAAATGAGAGGAACTAAAGGGATTTTGTTGGGGGAAGAATGTTCTATTGATACAATTAGAAATAGATGGTTTGGTTCCCTTAATTTTTGGTTTAAAGGTAAAATTTTTGTTAATGAGGATGAATTCATAGATTTTGAGGCGATGCTATCTTGTAGATAGTCTTTTGTACATGGGTTGCACTCTTTTGATGTTTTTTTATACAATATTTACTTATCGTAAAAAAAGAAATATATAATTGAACTGTTATGCTTTTGTAGATGTGGAACTTTCATTCATTCCCACTCTCATTTTCTGTTTCTATATGCTATGAAAAACTTGTTTTATCTTCTATTTTCATCTCTTGCACAACTTCATATTCACAAAATAAATAAGAAAAGTGACAAACAGATGTGGCACAATAATCCTACATGACATTTTCTACATTTTTCATACCTATTTAATTATAAATTTTAAGAATTAGTATTTAATATTTAAATTGACACATTTGAATAAATCAAACAAGTTGATACCAGTTAAGGAAATAACCTACCTAAATCACACAAAAAATTTCTATCATGGCAATTCAAAAGATAATAAAATGATTTTCCATGTGTACAATCCTTAAAATGATGTTGCTTAATCAAGTTCATGGAATTTGCTTACTAGGATAGATGGTGACACAATCATTGTTTTGATACAGATAACTACCACAACTGAAACAATTTTTGATACATGGATATAATCTACGTATATAGCACGTCCTGCCGAGACACTGAAATGAAAATAAATGACAAAATCGATCAACAATATTGTCACTTTTCTTATTTGTTTTGTGACTTTGAAGTTGTGTAATGGATGAAAATAGAAAGTAAAACAAGTTCCTCATAGCATATAGAAACAGAAAATGAGTATGGGAATGAAGAAAGTTCCTCATCTACAAAAGCATAACAGTTCAATTATATATTTCTCAAGACAATCAACTAGTAGGGCCAAGCAATAGCAGCCTAGAAACAAGAGTGTTGAATAATTAAATATATTCTTGAACTAAAATTAAGAAACAATGCCATTTCTTATTGTTGCAAAATAGATGAAAATAGAAAATAAAATAAGTTCCTCATAGCATATAGAATTAAAAAATGAGTATGGGAATGAAGAAAGTTCCTCATCTACAAAAGCATAACAGTTCAGTTATATATTTCTCAAGGCAATCAACAAGTAGGGCCAAGCAGTAGCAGCCTAGAAACAAGAGTATTCAATAATTAAACATATTCTTTAACTAACAGTAAGAAACGGTGCCGTTTCTTATTGTTGCAAATTTCAAGAATTTAGCAGTAGCTGAGTTGCTATAAAAGCCAAACATTTTACATCACGTTTTAGATTTTCTGCAAGAAATGTGAATCGACATTGGCAGAAGACTTCCTTGTTGTAGATGGAAAAGGAAATAATCTCTAATGATAATATAGCCTTTTCCAGATTTTGTAATTGCATTACTCTTGCCTTGACTCTTTTGATTGTGTGAAATTGTGAATATCTCCTCTTCTCCTTTTCTCTATTGTTGTTTCCTTTTCTTTTCTCTTTCTCAATATTATTTTCATGTTCTCTTCCCTGCTGTTCATTATTATCTCTTCCTGTTCTTCCACCATTGCCCCCTCTCTTCCTTCCTCCATGGCGGCACCGTTCACCATTGCACTCTCCCCTTCTCCCTCCATGGAAGCACTACTACTTTCTTTCTTTGATACATACTTAGAAGCTCCAGTTTTACCCTTTCTCCCTTCTCAACCATCCTTGCTAACTCATTTCTTACTACCTCTTGTCTTTTCTCTTCCATCCTTCCCGACTCGTCATCATCACTAATGACTTTCTCTTCCTCTGTACTCACTTCTTATTCTTCTCTCTCACATCCTACCATACTTGCTCAAGCCCCTTTCTCTGCAAACTCCGTTGTCACGACCATGGTCTCTCCAATCTCGAGTTTTTCTCCAAACTGTAGCGCTGGAAATACTTCATTCCATCAACAAGGTATTTTCAAACTTTTCCCCCATATCATATTAGGGTATATGTTAACACGCATAAGCTCCACATCATCTTTTTTTAATATAATTTTTTTGCATTCTGAATATAATAAGACATTCGTAACTTATATGTCTACAACCTTGCTATACTTAAGATTGATTTTCCAGACCTGCACTTTAGTCTTAAGCTATAATTGGGTTATTCGGTAGAGGGAAGTATTTCTTTTCAGATTTTGGTTCTCTTAATTTTGAGAGGGAACTTTATACTCAAGTTAAACCCATCTTAACCCTTCAGTTGTTTTGGATGGATAATATTTTGCCACCAAATAAAAACAATGTCATGTCAATAATATAATGAACCACATTTTATTGGATTCCTAAAAGATGACATAACATTGTTTTTATTTGGTGGCAAAATCTTGTCCATCCAAAACAATAAAGGGTTAAGATGGGCTTAACTTGAGTCTCTTCCCTCTCAAATTGAGAGAACCAAAATTCTTTATTTTACACCACATTTCTTCTAATGCTTAACACTTCAAAAATCAACAAACCCACAATGCAACAGTTACAACTCAAACCACCAGCACCAAGAAAAGGCTCTAACTTCATTGCTATCGAAAAAAAGAAATAACTCCAAGAATAAAGAAATTACTATATTCATACGGCTCAATCAAGAAAACTATGCATAACTGGAATTATTCAACCGACTACATTCCATGACACAGGGAAGAGACTCATGGTCTTCAGATTGCTGAACCTTTCTATATTAGTGGTGGGGTTTTGTTGAATTTTACCAAGTTGAAGAAACTGAGGATACTTGATTTGAGCCACAATGAATTTGAGAGAGAAGAAAACCCTAGAGAGAAATGAAATAGATTTGAGAGAAATGAGGCTTTTCTGTTTTACTGTTGACTTATATGTACAAGGATAAAGTGGTAATTTTTTGAGTTTTTAACAAACGTGACCCCCTGAGTAACAGAGTGGACCTCATGGGGTGACTTGTTGCTTAAAATTCCTCAAGGGGTAAATTGAAAACTGCCTTTTTCCTCAAGAGTTTTCTTTCTGGTGGTCTGTAATGAAGTCTTGCTTTAGTAGTGTTGGGAAATCTTTTCGGGATTCTCCATTGTAGGATCAAACCCTTTGTAATGATGTCCGCGGGGCATTGAATGGTCAATATAAAACTTTATAGGAAATTGCTGCATCCAATATGGGATTGCTGTGGGGAAATTATACACTTGGAGTCACGTAGTGCTGCACGCAACAAGAATGAGCCAAATACTACACTACACAATCTTTCTCTCTCTTGTTCTTCTGATGTGGTAGCAGGCTAGCTGCTATACTGCTCCACTCATGATCATGAATGTGGGGCTGACTATGTGGCCATAATAATGTGTTGGCAGCTTCTGAAAAAGGTTGCTTACGTTTTACTATAATTTTAGAATCTCTTATGCTTTAGGGTTTGATGTCACCTCCTAATATTGATACTTCTTTGCAATCACATGATGTTGCCCCCCTTCCCCTCCCCCTCCCCCTCTGTTTTGATTGGATTGGATTGTTCCCTGGTAAATGGGGGAGAGCTCTCAATGCAGCAGTATTGTTTTTTTGGAGTGGAAATCAACGACAAAAGAAGGATGCGATTTGTATAAACATAATTATGTTTGGCAACTATAGCAGTAGGCGTTGCCTTATTTATTCATATGGTATTTGGTATGGAAGATGGCACACTTTGTTCTATGGAATTGAGGTTTAAAATTGGTTTTTCAACAATTTTACTGTTAAAAAAAGTATGATTATACTTCAATTTTAATTTCAAATTTCAATTCCATACTACCAAACACAACATGAATGAAGTTGAACTTGAGAAATTTGTTGTTAACTTACGGAAATGGGTTATTTGTGGGTTTACTAATTATGACTATGCATTTTTATCAGAGCTTAAGTGCCGAGAAGGATAGTCTTGACATAGTTCAGCATGAGTGGGCCCTACCAAAATTTGAGCATCGTGCTGAAGCAGTATTGAGAAAATTTGTCAGCTGAACAAGACGGTTTCTGAATGGGGTTTATGTGCAGTGTGGTTATTACTAACGTTTTCATCCTACGTAGTGGAACCTTACTGTCTGACCTGAAAGTGGTAAACAATTGAGCAATAACTGCTAGAAAAACCACTAATCTAGTTCAGCTTAAATCATAGTTTATCATACTCATTGAACGATTTTTTTCCACATTGCTAGTTGTAATAACTTTTGAAAATTACTCTGCTCTTTAAGGTTTCTTTCTGATTGTTGGTAGTTACAGCACAATGGTTTGTCAATCGAATAAACTAAATGTTTATCATTGTGAGACAGAAATGTTTTCCTGGTGGGTATAAAGCAGAAATAGAGAAATAGTAGTCCATGACTTTTTTTCAGCTTTGAAAATTGCTTGAACTGTAAGAGAATATTAAGCCATTAAGTAATGTTGAAACTTTAATGATTCAAAAACATTAACCAAACCGTTTATAGTGACTGAAGCTTGGGATGCGTTAAACCTTTTGATTGATCGGTGTATGTCAAATTAGAGGCCCCCATCTCACTAGTCAGCCCTGGACCAGCTAGGTTGCCAAATTTGAGCAGGAAAAAGAAAAGGTATTTCTTTGCATTCTGATGGGAAAAATAGAAAAAAGAAGAAGAAAGCATTTGTCGACTGGTCATCGTTTGAAAAGAAACAAAGTTGCCAAATTGCTTTTATTCTGGGCCACCCTCGAATTGTAGGGTATCAATTTCGTGATATGCTTTTCAGCTATTATTGTATTGTAATGCATGTTTGGAAGATGAGAAAACAGGTGGCCTCTTAATATTCTTTTAAATTCTTGTTCAAGCTGACGCCTTCTCCTCATCAACACTTACGTGATGTAGTTGGTCGGTACCCTATGGCCTGTACCAAATATTTTGCAAGGATGATAATATGATGCATAAAATCACTTCCATCAATGGGCACATAACCATGAAACCAAACACACAAGTCAGTAAACTAGGTTGTCCCTTGTTCAAGCATTACACTTTCAAAAATTTACTGGCTCAAAATCCTAATGGGGACCATCTTCACCGTCCAACTTTCCATAAACTTTTTCTTCTTTCACTTTTACAGTCTGTAAACTTATTTATTCATTGTTTACTATTAACCTCCAAAATTCAAGTTTAAATATAGAGGTCTACAATAGCCATACTAAAAATTTATTGCTAACATCACGGAGTAATTATCATAGGATCTCAAATGACAGAATTGGCCTTGTAATTTTAATGGGCCTGCTGCATGCAGTGTTATTATTGAAGGGCGTTTTAGTACATGAAGTGTCTATATTTGTATATGTATATGTGACGTTGGTGGCTTTTTTTGAGAGGTCATGATCACAGCGATGACTATGATCATCATCATGCATAGCTAATCAGATGGCTGTAAAGTGGGTCCAGTGTCACGAGAGGCCTACCTGGAAAGCTTCTACATGAGGGCCCACTAAAGCTTTCATCTTTAGAAAGGGCGGTTGAACCAAAGCTAGCGCGAAATGGGTTGAATCAAGCAAGGGAAAGTTAGCCACGCAAGCAAATTTTATTTTAATCCGTCGTGGGGCCCAAGTTGAGGGGCTTGTTTGGACGGTAATGATAGAAGTTGGTGGTGATGTGGGTCCCACTTTGCGCACCGCCCTAGACCTTGTTGTTGCCTTTCGTTTGGCTCACATCCATACAATCTCAATCGTACATGTCAAATTTTGTTGTTCAATTAAGCAAAGTGAAAGGTGAAAATCCCACCCAAAAAAAATTAAAAAAAGGTGAAAAACCTTAAAAATGGATACATATTTGACTCTAATAGTAAAAGGTAGTCCTTTATTTTTACAATCGCAAAAAATGTCTAATGTATTTATGGTGTTCCATTATTTTCAATCTTTTCAGGTCATTTTTTACTATTTATAGTAGAAAAAGCGGAATACATTACAAAAAGAATTATTAGTTAGATCATATATCAGATTAATGCTTTATATCCATTCAAAATTTATTGATAATTTTAAAATTTTTTAATTATATTATTATTTTTTATATCTCATATTTATATTGATGTTATCAATAAAAAAATTTTAAATTATTAATGAAATTTCGAACGGATCTAAAACATTAAATACAATTTAAGTGAGAATTTTTGTACATTATAGTATCAGTTCATCGCCTGATTTTTTTTTAAATATATATTTTATCATTTTCAAATAAATAAACCCAAATATGTACTTAATGTTGGCAATTTTGGCATTTTCTTATTTGCTTGGGTCTTGATTTTCTCAAATGACAATTTAAATTTGTACTCTCTCTGGCTAGCATGACATGTGATTTTATACGGAGAAGGTTTTTTTTATTTTTTATTTTTTATACTAAGAACTTAAGTATCCATTTGGTGCACTAAATGGATAGAAAATAAAATGTGATCATTTTATTCAATATTGCATTTGATATTAAAAAAATAAAAATATATATATTATCACACTAATTTATAAAGATTATTATTCTCTTTATCCTCTTAATCCGATGCATCAAACTAACTATATCAGTATAAGAAGCTAAATTTGGGATGTACAAAAGGGCAACTTTGTTGTCATGGGCTTGTAAAATATTTTCTTTTAACAATATTTATTTATTTGAATGAATTCTCACTTCTTCTTTTTTTTTATAAGGAATGAATTCTTACTTTTCAACTAACGATGAGGTAAATAAAAAATTTATGTGTCTGAAATATTTTTTTTCTTCAAATATTTTCAATTACAGATGGTAATTTTTTTTTATTGTTTTCTCTTTTCAGATCAATGATTAAAAATATTTATAACACATAAATTTCATGTGTCTGAAATTCTTAAAATTTTATTTCGATTAAGACTTATTTGTGATAAGAGGCTAAAATTAAAATAATATAAACTAATTACAAATCAAATTGTTATTTGTATCCTAGAACATGAATGCATGATGGTCCAGTCTCCTACATGCCCTACTGTAAAAAACAGAAAAAAAAAAAAAAAAAACAAAGAGAAACCCACTCATAGAAAGATATGATGCTGATATGAGTAATGGCCTCCACCATATGCCATTGTTCTCAACTCTATTTATTATATTATGAAAATCTTATCTAATTAATTCTTTTATTTGAAAAAAGTAGAAACATTTACAACTAGACAATGCTAATGTCCTCTGTGTCACTGACACGAGGTGTCAAATTGCTAAAGATTCTTCAAGTGCTTATGCACTCCTCTCTCTCTGCCCATTCTTTTTTATTAATTATATGATTTTACATCTCCTATATATAGCTCTCTTATTGATCATCTCTTCACATCACTCACAAATCACTCTTCCTCTCTTAACAAATTTATTCTCTCAATCTTCTTTTTAATTAGTTTTGTTACACTTATCAGTTTGCTCTCCAAATGGCCAGTGTTGAGGTAACAACTAAATTACTAACATTTGTTTATTGTGTATATACTATGCCCAAATTTTTTTTTTTTATTTTTTTTTATAGATCTGTTGTTCCACTTGATCTGATAGTGATCGCGCCATTCTTGTTTGTGGGTTTTTGGTGAGCTTGATTTCTTATTTGGTCATTATCTTATGTTCAGAGTAAAACTTTATTCATGAAAACGAATATTAAACTGAAACCCACCATAAAATCTTGATTTATTCATGAAAACAAAATATTGGGTCTTGCAGGTTCAACAAGCTGCAACAACATTGCCAGAGAATGAGACCCCTGAGGTGATCAAGACTGCGGAGAAAGCGCCAGAAGAGCCAGTGGCTGCACCTGAGCCAGTGACCCAAGTACCCAAAGAAGCAGAAGAAAAAGCCCCTGCAGCATCAGAAGAACCAGATGCTTCCCCAGAAGCTGAAGCTCCTGTGGAAGCCGAAACCAAAGAAGTTGTAGAAGAAACAGAGGCAGAGGCAGAGAAGCCAGAAACAGAGAAAACGGAGGAGGAGACCCCAGAGGTGAAGCCAGAGCCAGTTGCTGAGGAGCCCAAAGTAGAGACCACTGAGGAAGCACCCGCAGCTCCTGCTGAGGAAGCGAAACCAGTTGAGGAAGAGAAGCCTGTTGAAGCAGCAGAGGAAGCAACCACAGAAGTTCCAGTGGAGAAGGCTGAGGAATAGACTATTTATTATGCAGTGAAACCAGACAGTTTGTGGGGATCCTTTTTTATGTTGCATGTCAAAAGTTGGCTAAGTTTTTAGTCTTTTATTAGTTTTATGATATAAGGATTTGGATGGGCTTTTTTTTTTTTTTGGGTATTTGAAGAGAGCTTAGAGTAAATTTTGGGTCCATCTCAACATGTTTGCCACATGGCAGATATATATTGGAGGAAGTTATATGAGGTCTGCTATTTGTGCTTTATGGGGTATTAATATTGGTGTGATGATCTAGATGTGATCTCTAGGGCTTGAATAAAAATGGTGTTTTTGATAATAAATGGAGTATCAACTTATTATTTGTTATAATTTATTCTTCTTGTTCCATATCCATGTTAATTGCAGGAACATGTTTAAACCAGATATCATAATTTTAGTGTGAACATTTTGCTTTTAAAATAAAAAAGTAATCGTTCAGTCATTTATTTTAAGCATTAAACATGTACTTTCTAAATAAAATATTAAATTCTAAAAGATATAAACATTGTTTGAAACTGATTAAAGTTGAATCCAAAAACGTCATAATTTCAATCGCTCCGTAATTTTGGATAATGAGAACCAACTTTTGTGTAACATGCGAGATGCTTGCAGGGGGCATAAACCCAATGTTTTCAAATCCCAAGAATTCAATAATTTCATTGGAAAAGCTTGATATATATCTTTTACAAATGGATTTCAGTTTCTTGGCCTTGCAGTGGGGTCTAGGGCATGGAATGTGGGTCATTTAGCCAAAAAACATAGCATAGACTAAGGTGCTAACACTGAACAGTTTACATAGTACTAGCAAGAGTACATATATAAACACACAAAGGCGGATGTGTATGCAATAATGCAAGCCCACGCCATGATACATGCTGCAGAGAGTTGGTTCAAAGAAAAGAGAGTCGATCTTGTGGTGCTGATCTGGGTTAAAGGTTAAGAGTGAGAACCGACAGCTCAACCTTTTAGGTAACAAATGAGTAATTTTTGCATAGACTCTATTTAATAGATTAAACTAATTAAGTATGAGTTATCATTTCAAACAGCTTGAGAATTATTAGATAATTGAAATTTAAATGATGAAGCATGATCCATGTGTTAGATAGAATCCAACTAATAATTTCTTGAGATAAAAAATGACATGATGTCCATACTTAATATATATCAACTTGACACGCTAATTACGTGAGGTCACTTTTTCTTTTCCCTTTTTTTATTAACCTTGTTGAGTTAACTAAAATTAAATATTAATCACTGAATGAACGACTGACAAAAAAAAAAAACCTTTTCTTTTTTTCTGGGTTTCTCTCTCCACCCGAGCTTTCTTTCGTTATTGTTGACACCATTATTTTACCATTGTTCAAACAACACTCTATGTTAACAGCCAAACAAGAGGTCTCAACTCAATGTGACACAAGCAAATGAGATCGGCCTACCTACTGGGAGTTAGATCCCTCTGATCAACGTCCAAATCGTGGAATATGAGGAAGTTGCTTAAGGAAAACTGGAGCGGTGATCAAGGCGCACTTGTTAAAGAGGTGTTGAAGTGTGATAGCAACATTAGAGGACATTTGTAGACACTATACGTGGTAGTTTAGGGCATATTGTATTCAAACCAAGTAGTTATTCTGAGTTACTTTCAATTTTTCGTTATTTGAATTTAGGAGAGAACAATTGCTCCTCTTTTACTATAAATATGGCACTTTGATATCCAGTAAAGGCCCAAAAAAAAAAATCAACCATCCAAAGTTGAGCACTTATCTTTGATCTTAAGAGTAGAAGTAAGGTAACTTAGGAGTAGATTAACATAGTTTTTTTTTATACTTAGTTGTCAGAGCTCGGCTACTAGTATTGAGTACTAGGGTCTGGAATCAAGGGATCAGAAACACTGAAAGCTATAGGTGTGACTTTTTCATAATCGCCTGATCAGTTCGGTGCATTGGGTTTGAAGCTTTTGAAGCATCACATCTTTTCATTGGCACCGAATTATGCGATCCAATTTCTTGGTTATCAATTTTCCACACCCGTTGGGACACATGGGTGACTCTTAGCAACAATGGCACCTAAGAAGAACAACACCTCGGATGAAGTTAAAGATGATCTTGAGGATGTCAGATCAGGGATTCTTCCACACACGGAGGTTTTTCAAGTGTGATTCCACCAATCACGGATAAAAAAAAAGGCTAGTAGAAGTGGTTGATGCTCCTCAACTAGATGCAAGGACTCGATGCAAGAGAAAGTTCATGCTTTCCAAGTAGAGCAACTATCAGAAACTGCAACTATAGACCATGTATCACCATTTATTCATTTCACTTCACAATTAGGACAATTAATTGTTAATTAGCTCAGGAGTCAAACGGTAATGGAACCTATAACATAGAGGCTTAAGATAATCATTTGATTCTTCCTATTTATCCAATTGACAATTCTAATATCGTGGGTGAGGTAGTTAAGAGAAATGTAGTTCTGCCACCTCCTCCTCCTATTCCACAAGAAAGATTACATGTACCATTAGCGTTCCTGTGCAAAACTAGGCACCACAACAATTTCCTTTAGGAGGACCTCAACACATAAAGGGTGTAAGGATAAAAGGTTTAACACTTGCGAGGGTGTGAACAAAGTTTGAGGGCTTGAAGGGTCCCAAAGCATTAAGAGGAGCACTAGAGACGGAGGGCTACTCGGCAGAGAATAAGAACAGGAGTAGAAGCGGCCTAGCTGGGCCAAAATCTCAGATTCATTTTATTTCGATTGTCATTTTTTTCAAGGGGTTAATTGTAGACGCTGGATTTTGGTCCCATATTTTCAAAGTAGGCCGCTGTGAGTAGTATGATGAGAAACAAGGATCTAACCATGAATGCTAGAACCTTGTTAACAATGGAAATAACCAAGACTGAAAGTTCAAAACCGACCAAAACAGACCTAGAAATGAGAGAACCGAACCAATCCAAACCAGAGATCTAGAACCTAGTTTGAAAGCCAAACCTAGGATCCAAAGATAGACCGATAGGAAAAAATCTCTTGATATAACAAAAAAAAAAGGTTCAAGCCGGTATGGAGATATTTAGAATGGTTTCGAACCAGGCCCAATATTTAGGCCCGGCTCCAGCTGTTGGGTCGGCCTGCTAGGACGAAAGTCTAGCTCTAGTCTTTGACACTTCCATATTTTTGCCCATTTACCGCACTGATTGCTTCGGTTTGGCCTAAATCAACTTTGCTTCAAAAGTAAGCATAGTTCTTGGCCATTATATGTTTTGGGGGTTAAGGATTAATCCCAACCCTCCATTTTCTTACCAAAATGAAAATTCCATAAAATCACTCTCAATCACCTAAGTTTACTTAATCTTAGCCATTGAAACATTTTTGGAATGTTCCAATAATTGATCTTAGCCAGCCATTCTACATAGGCTCCTTCATTTCACCCTAAAATACATTTTTTAAGCATCTAAACACTCTCATTCTCTAGAGTATAGAATTTTTGCAAGATTTTTCTCTTTCGGCTTCTCTCCCTTTTCTTTCTCAAGAACGTCCATTGCGTTCTATAGTTTAATCTATTTAGAGTGCGACTCTAGATGTTTAAGGTATTTGGCGAATCTCGATCCCTCCTTAAGGATCTCCCTTATGCCAAACAGGCATAGCAAGTATAAGTCATACTCTAGAGGAGTCACTCCTTGGAAGAGTTCTTCAAAGGTATAAACACCCCTCTTTTATTCGTTAGATGGTAAAAAAAAAAATGTTTGTATACAAACCTCTATGAACTTTTGATTTCTTGTTTGTGTTTGATTTTGTATGAAATGTAAAGATATATATTTTGTATTTTTCATTGTATGTATAAAATTCTTTGTTTTACATTGCATGGTTGTGTATAAATTATAAAGCATAATAAACTTAATTTTCTTAATTTATAAAAGTTTTTCAAAACGAGTAAGGGCTAGGCTTAGGCCTAGGCGGAATTATGGACTAAATCCTTTCATTTTGTACACTGGAAGCAAGAACCTTGAACTCTAAAACGTAAACCCTAAATGGAGTTAAAAGAGGGTTCCTCATCTTCCCATCAAAAGGTAAGTGATGACTCTTTACACTACGAGCCATGGGCTTCAGCCCATGAATCCATTCATAGTTCTCTAAAGAACGGAAATAGACACTAAGAAATGAGGCAAGGAAATATATGTACAAGGCACACAAAAGGTTAGCCCTTGTGCACCTTTTACGAGAGAACCATCCTCCCACCATTGAATCGTACCTTCGCTCACCCTTTGAGGGGAGCTTGGGAAGACTTGGAGTTGATGGGGAGGGTGGGATGGTGAAGACCTTACATGATGTTGTGTATTCTGGTCACAATGAAGCATCAAATTAGGTAAATGCATGCAAGGATGACAATAAGGGTTCTTTGAGAGTTCCAGAGGTTGAGCTAGTTAAAGGTGTGAATGCATGTTGAAGGGACCTTGCGGGGGAGTTTGAGGGACATCACTTGTGAGGCACCAAAGTAGTGAAGGGTACTAATGTTGGGTGTTCTTCAAAGCGCATGATTTAGAAAAAAAAATGAAGTTTTCTTTTTCTTTGGGTAGTGAGCAGGATGAGTGTGGTTCGGTAAACATAAAATCAGGTGAAACTATAACCATAACTAAACTGTTGGTTTGTCCAAAACCATAATTATAAGTTAAACCATTTCTTTCAATAACCAAAATTTTGTTTGGTTTGGTTATCAAAATTTTGCGATTAACCATCGGTTAACCAAAATTTTACCTACTAAAAAAAATTATACTAATTAAAGTGTAATATATAAGTTAAAACACCATATATAATCTCATTGAATCCACATTAAGAAATCCATATTAAGGTTCTTAACACCATTCATCCACATTCAAATACTTCAAACAAATAAGTTATAAACTCTTAAAAGAAAATTAAAAATAACCAAAATATTAAACAACCAAATACACGAAACCAAGATATTCTCCTTAATCGTCAATGTTCAAGATTGATTGTTCTAGTATCAAAGTTAATATCTCTGACAGAAACCACAAAAAATTATATAAATTAGAACTTCCTTAACAATGAAAAATAGAACAATTAAGGTTATTTGGAACTCAGAGTTTGAGAGTGAGAAGGGTTAACAATAGCAACTAGGATTGTTTGCAACCATACATTTTCCCTTAGGTGTTGTCTCACTGAGAGCTCTTTGCACTGACGCTTCTCAATGTTTCATTCCAATGAAGTCTCTTGACGCTTGTTGGCATCACCCCTATCCTCGAGGACCAGTGGCCAATCTCATCCTCTCACTACTCCATGGTTGTGGCAGTTCGGGCTTGAGTTGGAGTGAAAGGCTTCTTATGTGAGATGGAGGTCTTGTGACTTCTTGACTATTAGTGAACTTCAAGGTACTTGTGGTGCTGAAGTAAAGAGGTCAAATCTATCACTTTGGCTACTTTTTCCACAGTCTTGATGGGAGATATTAAGGAGGATGCGCTCCCAAAGTGTGTCTTGGAATGACACTCTTTGTAGGGGTCTGAGACTTGCTACCCTTAAGGGTATGTCCTCCGACGTGTCTGTGTGTTAGAGATCTTAAGGTGCTTCGAATCAGAGTGATAACAATATCTCTTTTACCCTCCCAGCGTCAGCGAGTGATTTTCTCTCGCTGTTACCTTGCAACTATAACCGTGCTGACTAAAGTAAGAGTGACAATGCCTTAGGGGTGGTGCTGTGGTGATTCCTTTACACCAGACAATGTCTCAGGATGCTTGTTGTGCTGGGGTTAACAATTGTCAATTCTCCTCTAAGTTGTTGCTGGCGGCATTACTCTTAACATTGTCTCTCTTGAAGACATCTTCAGACAAATAGTTTGTGGGTTTTCGTTTTTCCATAGACAACACCAATCTACTAATGCCCAAAATGTGGTCAACAAGAAGAGGTTTGTCATGACCCAAATCCATATTGTTTATCTTTCTAGATTCGAAGCGTAACAAAGTTAAAAACACTTGATTGTGTTATGTCATTTCCAAAAAATTATCCATTGGTATAGTAATCTTTATTTTCAAGAAAATGATGAATTCAGGACAAATATTAAGACTTTGTTTATAGGGTTAATATCAATTTTGGTCCTTAAAGTCTGAAGTGTATAACAATTTGGTCTCTAACATATCAATTCTTTCCATTAAGTCCTTAAGGTTTACCTAGCATAACAATTGGGTCCTTTTTAGTAATTCTGTTAGAGAGGGACAATGGAAGTAGTCACTTGATTAACACGTGACCAACGGCTAGCAAATTGGCGGGATTTTGTCTACCAAAATCAAACTTGTGGCACTTGAAACGCCTAATGGTATTTTATTCTCATTTTTTTTTTTTTAATTCTCTTAAGTCTTTTTTCATGCTCTTGTTTTGTCCATCTCTTGTTCCATTCTTCAATTTTTTTCGCACCACAACAGCTACAAAACCCTAAAGCCCCACAGGAAACTACCCTAACCTATTCTAAACTCAATGAAAACTTACCCACTCTAGAAGACTCAATTAACAAACCCAACACCAATGTAAACACCCCTACCAACATAATCGACAACAGAACTCAGGCACAACAACAACAACAACAACGTGCGCGCGCGCGCATATATATATATATATATATACACACACACACTCCTGGGCTTGTTGACTGGTTTATCCATGATCTCATCTCCATAATTGCATACATGAATCAAATTCTCTTCAGAAACTTCAACACTTTTTTCTCCCACGAACAGATTCATCAACAGAAGATGGTTTCATCTCAAGCTTCGAAATTCTTCGTAACAGACCTGGGATAACTTGCCGACACATAGGTGGATCGAGCCATGCGAAGTGTTGACAAGCTCCTGGTAGCCCATGATTACAACAAGCATAAAATCAGCGACTAGGATTGCGATTGAGTGACGAAGTGACAACCCACGATGGATGCCCATAGGTATAGAATTCTTGACTTCCCATTCTCGATTCCATGACGAAATGATGAACAAGATGTACTAAAATCCTTTTCTGCTCCTTCGATTTTGTCAGGAAGACTCTAAAATCTCTGGTTACGCAACAATAGGGTTAGGGCAATTGGTGTTCACGGGGGGAAATGTCAGCGGGTTAAGGATGATGCAAAATCATATTAAAATAGGGGTTGGGTTAATCACATGTGTGTCCGCATGTGCATACTTGCCAGCTATGGGTCACGTGTTAAACACGCGACTACTTCCATTGTCTCTCTCTAAAAGAGTTACTGAAAAGGACTCAATTGTTATGCTAGGTAAACCTTAAGGAAATTGCCAGAATCAATACGTTAAGGACCAAATTGTTACACACCCCAAACTTTAAATACCAAAATTGATAATAACCTTTGTTTATAATTTCGAAATTTAACACAGTGAACAAATAAATCTACTAAATTGATTATACTCACTATAAAAAATTTCATCTAGTCTAGAATGGTAACTTTATGGATTTGAGATATGACAGGGTTATTCTTTCTTGGCTAAGGCCTTGCTCTTGGTTCCTTGGTCTTGCCTGGTGAGTGTTCAAGTATCTCAAGTGCCTGCTAAGAAAACTGGAGCACTATGAGGATTCAGAGTTTTTCTACGAATGAACACTCCGACACTCAATTCAGTTATACAATTTAAGAATGCAACCGTATTTAGAGAGTTCAAAGAAAAGATTTCAAAACCTAATTAAAGTAATATGATTTGTTATATATAACGATGATGAAGTGAATGTCATTAACAGTGGACAATTTGAATGGTCGATTAAATATTAGATGGAGAGTTGAAATCGGTCCTATCCTTATGCAGGCTTATACCATTTTACCCCTAAACAAAAAAAAAATGGTTGTTTTACCCCTCATCATGCCATGTACCGTGATCACAAATGTTTTATAAACACCAGTTGAATAAAGACTAAAAGATATGACAATCTTTAATTTATTTACGATAAAGGTAATACAAATGAGAATAATTTTCAATTCAGATTAAGTACAAGCACGACTTGATTGATGGTTCATGGATGAGCAATCCCCTTCTTGACAAGCATATCATAAACTCTATCAATTTTGCTTGGTTCCATTCTGAACAGGTGATGAGTGTCAGATTTCTTCGTAACATTGCCTTTGAAGATCTCTTCTGATATAACCTGTTGCATCTTAAGATAAAGAGGTGGACGCAACCTAATCTCGCAGCATAGGCATTTCTCCTGCCAATACATTTAGGGTAGGCAGCTTCAATAATAATGAAAAAAAACTAGCCAAAACATATCTAACTTTAGAAGCTTTATGGGAACGTAAAAAGATAAAAGCAATAATATGAAGGAAGACAACTAAGCCAACTACTCATCTGGGTAAACTATTTTGACCTAGAAACGAATAATAAAATGGACTTAAAAAACAACCCTATGAAGGTACATCAAAAAATTAGCAGCATACACAGGAGAGCATATACAGACTTGAGGAGAAAGTCCAATCTCAAATTGAAAGAGGTTATACTTCAAAACCACAATTAACCCTTACATGTAGAGGATGGAAGTCAACTTATAGAAAGATTAACAGTCAGAACACATTGAGCAATCAGAAGAGGCATCATTTTATTTGTTGATAAAGAAATCTAAGAAACTAGGGGTTGCATACTTACAGCTTCAGATAGTAATTGTGTCTCAGAATATCCCATTAAATCCAAATCATTAACATAGCTTGAAGAAGCCTGTCCTGAAGGTCTGCCAACCGACTCCGAAGCTATGAATGCATTTGGAACTCCCTGACAGTTTGGACCAACCTGGGCACTTTCTTTTGCCTGGTGGGAGCTTTCTTCAGCCTCTCTTTTCCTTTTCTGTTCAAGATACCTATCTGCCTCAGCTGATGTACGACAACCAGCAGCTCGAGCTTCCTGCAAAGTTTATCATGGAATGCGTAAGAAGAAGACATCAAATGATGTATTATCATGATTCTAACACTAGCATAATGAAGCATTCTCCCCACATCCTCCAACATCCACTCCCAACCCCACCAAAAAATATGGGAACAGACCAAACTCCTTGGAGGCAAAGAGCATTGGTCCCTTGTTAGAATCATATTTGCATTACTGATGGAGGAAAATAGCAACTAGAAACCTAAAGTAATAAATATAAGGGTGTAACGTCAGGCATGAAATATACCTTCAGTTCTTGAATCCTCTTCAAAGTACGGTGCTCCCCAACAACAGTCTTAAGCAAATCATCATGCTCTTCCTTGGAATGGAAACGCATGAAGACATCATAACGACGACATAGTGCCCTCTCTTCAGGGGATAAGTCCCTCTCAAAAGGATTTGAGTGTAGCAAATTTCTTTCAAGTATGAAATCCTTTCTACGTTTCCTTTCATCAAGCCTGGCAATAAAGTTATTTCAACCTTTGCACATAGAGAGAGAGAGACTTAAAATATTTTCATTTGATCTCAGTGGCTTATGTCAGCAAAGATATCATATGTATAACAAAGTAAGCTTGTACATCTTCCAATAGTCTAAACAGAACCCTTAATTGTAAAATAAACGAAAGGCTTGTCAATAAATTTATCAACAAATGAAAAGGAATCAAGAAAAATGTACAATAATGTGTGTCAACATTGTCTGCCTTACAATTTTGTTGTACAAGTAACTTCATTCCCCTGTTTTTATTAATGCAGTTTCACCTTTATGCTAACATTGGGTGACATTTATGGATCTCAAAATTATCAAAACATAAATGACTACCCAAGCACAAATGAAACTCAAATTCCGGACTACATACCTCTTTGAATAAATACGAAGCACTCGCAACTTCAGCTCATGCTCTTCCTCAGTGTCAGCATCTTTAAATTCCATCTCAG
This sequence comes from Bretschneidera sinensis, assembly GCA_023935145.1. Classification (NCBI taxonomy): domain Eukaryota; kingdom Viridiplantae; phylum Streptophyta; class Magnoliopsida; order Brassicales; family Akaniaceae; genus Bretschneidera; species Bretschneidera sinensis. Next base: position 9,801,537 of record CM043700.1, on the reverse strand, counting down.
CCAGTAATTGCTCAGCATCATGATCATATTCAGGATCAAACTCTTGTCTTTTGGGGTTATAACCACTCAACTCAATCAAAGATGGGCCCTCATTCCCTGAAGAGCTTGGTTTCTTCCCTCCAAAACTTCTGTCTGTTTGAGGATCTGCCAACAAAATAAATTAAATAATTAAAGGCTAGCATTTTTATCATGAATATATTTGGTTACAGCTGCTCGATGGAGTCATTAATATCATTTATATAGACAAATTATTTTTCATACCTCGTCTAACATATATAAGCAAACAGTATACATACGTCATCAATTTAATTTGTTTAAAAAGCACTCAAATTCTGATTTTCCCTCTTAAAAGTATACAAACAATTTATTACACGTAATAATATATGGAGAAAAGACATGATTACTAGCAGCTTTATGGCTTCCATTTATACATAATTTGCTTTGTTAATCCCAAATGCATGACTGGAATAAGCCAGTGCTGGTAGCTTATATTTCAATGGGGAAACCTAGTGGTAAGAAAAATAATCCTACACTTACAAAAGAACATTTTGGTCTAACGCAGTATTGGTATGTGTAGGTTATACTGCAATCTAAGACCTCAACTTTAGATTGGTAATCAATTTTATTAGGCAGAGAGCTGGCAAGTATGAAAAATGGCCAAGGCATATATTTCAAGAGAATGTGTGATAACTGCAATGACCAGGTCCAAAAGTACAAACCTTGATGGCATTCCAAGAATTTGTTAGGACTTTAGGATCTTGACAAACATTAATAGAAAATGGAAAAAGAAAGAAAAATGCGGCCAGAATAAAAGACCTGGGGGGAGGGTGAAAGAAGAGAACAAATCAGACCTTCCATTTTAATGACACTGGGATCATCTTTGACCTGGGCCATGTTGGATGCCTTCTTAACAGCAGCTGTTGCTGCCATATTTGCACTACTAGAACCAACCCCAGATTCCACCTCTGAAGTTTAAAAAAACAAGGAAGAGAATCTAAGGATCATAACGAAAAGGTTATATATTAAATCAGAACTAGCTAGCAAATTGTATGTAGAAGCTCACCTGTATTTAAGCCAGATAGTAAATGGGCAGAGGGACCACCTTTATGTATTTCTTCAATTCTGAGTAGATTGAGAAAATGGTAGAAAGCATAATTAGGGAACTAAAAAAATATATAATTGCATGTGGAGAGGAGAATGACTGCCGTACTTGACTCTTGAAGGAGAAAATGGAGATTCTTCCTTCAAGTGAAGCTCCCCAAGTAACGAAGAACCTATGACAGTCGCAAACGATTGTAAATTGAAATTTTCACTAAACAAAAACATAGAATCGTACAGAATATCACCCCCATTAAGTATGGCAAAAGAACCAGAAGTCACCAGCTTACTGTCAACTATCAAGTAGAATTGCCTCTGTATTCTCTATTTGTTTATTTATTTGGTATCATTATTGTTATTAATAGAAAATAAATGTACTGAAACTATTCATGTCTTCGGCCAACACAACCTTAATATTATGACCTCGCAGGACATATTTCTTTACCACAGTTAGGCTTGCCTTGGTTAAGACCTGCATTGGCTACCCTACTTAGCCGTTGTGGAGGCATGATAAAAGATTTTGCAGTGTGTGACTAATGCAAAATAATAACATTCGCCTAAGCAAAAACAATATGATTACATTAAAAGGAAATAAGAATAATAGTAATATTATCACAAACCTTTCTTGTCCTCAATATGTCCTTTAGCCATAGCTAGAAGCTCCTTTCTATTTTTCCCTACTACATGTGACATGTCCTAGAAAAAAATATTTTCCACAACTTAATTGATTTTATGAAGCTCACAACTAAAAAGTAAATCAAATTTTTTGGAAATGTCTTACTGGGAGAGGGAACAAGGGAGAGTTTAAATAAACACATGAATAGTGCTCAATACACATGTCTTTATCTTTTGTCCCCACATGCTCAGCAACCTCTGCCCAATTCCACAAGCCATACATTTCTATACCCTGAAATAAGAAATCCGACAAAACAGAGATTGAATGCAAGTTACAAATTGCTCCATGGATGAAATACCATGCCGAGCAAATCAAGAATCAGTCACAGAATTATTTAAGAGACTAGAAAAGAAAGTGAGAATAGAAACACCTCTAAAAGCAGCATCTCATCATCTGCATTCCAGTCTGGGCATATAAGAGGGACAGATAAATTTTCCTGTTGAAATGAAAATATATAAATATGTATTAGCAGAACGGCTTTAGATTCTATTCTCCAAGTTTCTGGTCAGCATTGTACTATAATAGAATCAAGACAATACCTAGAGATATATTGACATGTTATGAATAATAAATTAAAGAAAACAACATCTCCAATAGTATTTTGTTTCATGGAACAGAAAAGTTCAAGCATGACACAGTCATAGAAAAACAAATAGAGATTTAAAGAGAAAGATGCCTTCTTGGGAGAAAATTCTTACCATTGACAATTTACAAAGGAGGAGGAAAGTGCTTGTTAACGGATATTACATTTGCAAAGGATGTGTCGAGTCCGTGTTTCATCTTTTGGAGGATTGTTCCTTTGCTAGAAACTTGTGGGAGATGGCTTATAGGCTTTGGGGGGTCTCTTGGGTGGTGGCTGGTTCCGTGAAAGATAAAGTGATGCAAAATGGAAAAAAGAATATGTATTATTTTAAGATTTGTGGGATTATTTTATAAAAATGCTTTTATTAGGAGCAAGTAGCAATATCATAGGACTTTAGTTTAAGAAATTGTAGATTTTAGTATTTATTATTATTAGGGTTTCCTATTATGTTGAGGATCAATGCTTATATAAGAGCACTCATATTAGGGTTTTAACTCATACTTGATTATGGAATTTTGAGACTTAACCTATCTCTTTGTCTCTCTTCTTGTTCTGTTTAACAACATCATATTAAACTATTACTACTATTTGTACAAGTAATAAGTAATATCAGTTGAGCCACTTGTTTATGAGTAATGGTTTCAGTTGAGCCAATCCAGATCCTTTAAGTGACTATTCATGATGTATTCTATTCAATCATAGAGGATGTGTTACATAAGGTGATCCATATGGGTTTGTTGCAAGCATGCCCACAACAAAAATGAGGACATGATGTGTGTGGGGGGTAATCCTTATATTGATTTTGTCCTCCCTCACTGGTTTGAAGCTCATCAACAACTTCACTTGATATCATTCTTGTGCTCGATTGAGAACAATACATTCAAAAAATTTCAAGTCCTCACCAAAATCAACAGTTTTGATCCTTCATCGCTTCAAAACTCGATGTCGAGTTTTTTGCAAGTGTGGTAGAATGATGCAAAATGAGAAAAGGAATATGTATTATTTTACGATTTGTGGGATTTTAGGTTATTTGTGGGATTATTTTATAAAAATGTTTTTATTAGGAGCAAGTAGCAATATCGTAGGACTTTAGTTTAGGAAATTGTAGATTTTAGTATTTATTATTATTACGGTTTCTATTATGTTTAGGATCAGTGCTTATATAAGAGCACTCATATTAGGGTTTTAATTCAGACTACGATTATGGAATAAAACGATTGAGTTTTGATTATCTCTTGTCCCTCTTGTTCATTCTAAACCTTGCCCTAATTCTTCACCTTTGCCCCAGTTTCCTTTAATTTCTTCTTTTATCTCTCTATTATTCTTCCCAATCTTCTTATTTCTCCTCTGTTTCTGTCTTTCTTGATCTACTACTTCTCTCTAGGGTACTTGTTCTATATCATGAAGTTTGGACTTGGAGTGGGTTGAAGGCTTTTAAGGAGATTAAGAAGGCATACTCATTGATTCCACACTCTATTTTTGGCGCGGTGTGGAACGAGAGGAATCGTAGAGTGTTTGATGGTTTAGAGAGGCCTATTGAAGTTATTTGAGAAAAATGATTCAACACCCTTAATTTTTGGTTTTAAGAGAATTTTTTGGTAATGATTTTGGCCTCCTAGATTTTGTGGAACTTCTTTTTTGTAAATAGCATATAGTTTTGAGTTGCACTCTCTTGGTGCTTTATTAATACAATTTTACTTATAAAAAGAGAGATAAATATAATTAAACTTGAACAAGAAAATTTCTTTCAAAATCATGAAGCAAAGTTCTAGTTGTCGGTTCACCTCCATATTATGAAAAACATAGAACAGAATATTTATAAAGTAGTAACCCCCCACAACAACAGGTGTTTTTTTCTTAATATATATATATATATATATAGAGAGAGAGAGAGAGAGAGGAATACTAACCATAACCCTATAAGAGTGATTGCATTTATGAGGTGTCACCTCAGCTCCAATAGAAAAGCACTCTACACAAAGGTCAAAATCAGGGCACACAGCACACTTGATACGGATCTTCCCTGTAATGTCTTTGTTGCAATAGTTGCAGTGGTATAAAGCCCTTTTCCCTTCACTTGTTCCTTGAGCTGGCTCCAAATGAAAAAGAAAAGAAAAAAAGGAAAAAGAAAGAGTCAAAAGAGTTTGCGAGGAGATAAAAATATTAAAAACAATTATCTCCTTAGTTAGAGATAAAATGTAAGATGGTACTCTGAAGCAAAAAGTTTAGCATATAGTCATTGACAATAGTTTCAAGAAAATTATAGAATCATCAATACAGTCATATTAGAAAGCAGTTGCAACGCAATTTATGTTATTAAACCTACTTTGAGAAATATATATGATAGATAGTATGGACAAGCTAAGGCTTCATTATCAAATCACAAGATGGCATCATTGAAAGGAAGTAATATAGAGGGGAAAAAGATTACACGTGGTGTAAGTTCTCAAAGCTAGGCACTTTTGTACATTGTCATTAACAAAATTGTTCTGCTATAATGAGTTTCCTAAAAGAGTCTAGGGAAAATACCTGCAGATGTAGATTCTAAATTTTCTCCACTGGAGGCATTCTTTTTTCTCCTTGATCTGTATTGATGAAAAAGTATATACTCAGATGAAGCTATAAATTTGCAAAGGTAATGTAAAAGGATGCATCACTGCAAAGTGCAAACACATAAAATGTAGACAAGACCATAGTCAACAGTATGAACATTGGGTAAACATTATGCCAAATCTACATGCTCATAAGCACGAAATGCAGTGATTTTCCCATTAATGAACTCAACTGCAGGCACCTTTTGGTAGTATTCCTGTTCTTGTAACAGAAATAGATTAATGATAAATGATCACTTAAAACAGAATAAAACACACCTAAATAATAATTTTTTAGTTCTATTTTTAATAAATATTGATATTTTATTTTTACCCCAATAAAATTGTGTCCATAAGGAATATAAATCATTCTCGTTTTATTTGTGCGAACAAACCCATTTGATGAATATATTACATAAAAATAACTTTTTTTGTGAATCATTTTATTTTTTAATTTGGGGAACATCATGCCCAGAGAGAAAAATGGAAAGGAAAAAGAAAAAAAATCCAGAGATATCAATTTTTCTTTATCTGTCTGCAATTTATTTCAAATGCCAAACTCAATACTCAAGATACATGCATAAAAGGCTTAACTAACAAATCAAAGTGGTCAAAGTGGAGTCAATAGTATACTTATTTGCATGTACTTCTATTTGTTAAGAATGAAAGAAGAAGAAGAGAATGAGTTAGCAAGGATGGTTGAGAAGGGGGAAAGGGAAAACTGGAGTTTCTGCATTTGTGTCAGATAAAGAGAGGAGTAGTGCTTCCATGAAGGGAGAAGAGGAGAGTGCAATGGTGAACGGTGCTGCCATGGAGGAAGGAATAAAGGGGGCCCTGGTGGAAGAACATGAAAAGATAATAATGAACAACCGAGAAGAGAACATGAAAATAATATTGAGAAAGAGAAAAGGAAACAGCAGTAGAAAAACGAAGGAGGAGATATTCACAGTTTCACACAATCACAAGAGTCAAGGCAAGAATAATACAATTACAAAATCTGGAAAAGGAATTAATATCATTACAAATTATTTCCTTTCACATCTACAACAAGGAAGTCTTCTAACAGCAGCTGCTTAGCCAATGTCGAATCACATTTCTTGGAGAAAATCTAAAAGATGATGTAAAATGCCCGGCTTTTATAGCAACTCTAGCTACTGCTAAATTCTTGAAATTTGCAACATAAAGAAACGACACCGTTTCTTATATTCAGTTAAAGAATATATTTAATTATTGAATACTCTTGTTTCAAGACTGCTGCTGATTGGGCCTACTTGTTGATTGTCTTGAGAAATATATAACTGAACTGTTATGCTTTTGTAGATGAGGAACTTTCTTCATTCCCATACTCATTTTCTAATTCAATATGCTATAAGGAACTTGTTTTATTTTCTATTTTCATCTATTTTGCAACAATAAGAAACGTCACCGTTTCTCATTTTTAGTTAAAGAATATATTTAATTATTGAATACTCTTGTTTCTAGGCTGCTACTGCTTGGCCCTACTTGTTAATTGTCTTGAGAAAAATATAACTGAACTGTTATGCTTTTGTAGATGAGGAACTTTCTTCATTCCCATACTAATTTTCTGTTTCTATATGCTATGAGTGCAATGCTGAACGGTGCTTCCATGGAGGAAGGAAGGGAGGGGGCAATGGTGGAGGAACAAGAAGAGAAGAAAGAGGTAATATTGAAAATGGAGAGAGAGAACAAGAAAATAATGCTGAGAAAGAGAAAAAGAAAAGGAAACAACGAGAAGAAGAAGGATAAGAGGAGATATTTACACAATAACAAAAGTCAAGGCAAGAATAATGCAATTACCAAATCAAGAAAAGGAAGTAGTATCATCACAAATTATTCCCTTTTCTACAATAAAAAGGCTTCTAGCAGCAACTGCTTAGCCATTGCCGATTCACATTTCTTGCAGAAAATTTAAAACGTGCAGTAAAATGTCCTACTCTTATAACAGCTCCCACTACTGCTAAATTTTTGAAATTTGTAGCAATAAGAAACAACACTGTTTTTATTTTTAATTAAAGAATATATATAATTATTGAACACTCTTGTTTTTAGGCTGCTACTGCTTGGCTGTACTAGTTGATTGTCTTGAGAAATATATAACTGAGCTGTTATGCTTTTTTAGATGAGGAACTTTCTTCATTCCCATACTCATTTTTTGTTTCTATATGCTATGAGGAACTCGTTTTATTTTCTATTTTCATCTCTTACAAAACTTCATAGTCACAAAACAAATAAGAAAAGTGACAATATTGTTGATCGATTTTGTCATTTATTTTCATTTCAGTGTCTCGGAAAGACCTGCTATATATGTTGATAATTTTCATGTATCAAAAATTGTTTCAGTGGTGGTAGTTATCCGTATCAAAACAATGATTGTGTCACCATCCACCTATCTTAGAAAGACAAAACAATTCAAAAGAGGCTACCTAAATCACAATTCCTCCACATCATGTTATTTAATATATATTTTTTGTTTTATTAATATAACCAGACATTCATAACTTATATGTTTGCAACCTTGCTACACTTAAATTGATTTTTCACACTAGCACCATAATTCTCATAATCGTACGATTCACGATTCAATTCGATTAATGAGCTAAACGATTCGAATTGGTATGCCAAATCGAAATTGATCGTGAATCAATGCCAAATCTACAATTCAATACGACTCGTTTCAATTTGATTCGTATGAATTGTCCGATCAAGTAAAACCCACAAATTTTTTTTTTAAAGTTATAGAAAAAGGTTTAAAACAAGATATTTAGGACTAAAATAAACATAATTTTTTAGTTATTCTCTTTCATGAGTTATTCTAGAAATTTAAGATTCTAAAACTTTTTGTGATGAAACAAACAAGCACATATGCATTCATATCTTTTATTTCAATCCATAATAGTATTAAGTAATACTCTAATTTTCTTTTACTACTTTATTTATTATATTATTATATTGCGTTATTGTGCTATTTTAGTTGCTATTTGTTACTTGTTAGCAAATTACTATTACATGACTGTAATATATTAATTAGAGTAGATCATCGTGAGATCTGGACTAACATCACTTGCTTAGAGACTAAGTGTCTTTCCAATTGGTCACACAATCATTCAATATATGGTAAAATATTTTACTTTTAAAGTATATTACTTGTTTTGCATGTATACATGTCAATTTAAATTGATTTTAAGAATTTTTAATGAATCTTATGATTCGATTAGATTCTCCATTCACAAAATCAAGATTTCGATTCACTATTTGAATCTCGATTTGACATCTATAACCAGCAGTTTAGTCACTATTTGGGTAATTGGGTAAAAGGCAAGCAGTTCTTTTCATTTTGGGACATGCATTTTTATTGTACACCACATTTCTTCTCCTACTTAACACTTCAAAAATCAACTAACCCATAATACAACAGTTACAACTCAAACCACCAGCACCAGCTCCAACTTCATTGCTAACCTACCGCCCCCACACCCCCCCCCCCCCCCCCCCCCCCCCCCCCCCCAAAACCAAAAAAAGGGCTCCAGCGTCAAATTTTAAAAAAAGCACATAAGTCATAACAGTGCAAGCTCAAATTGACGTAAATACACGAAAAACGAGTACAATCGAATGAAATAGCAGATAATTCAGTTAAAAAACATATCGAACCTCTGGGTAGGGTCTTCATCAGAATGAAAATTCCCGCGAGAACGACCCATTGATTTTTGAAGCTGGGTTATCTCACGAAAACCTGTGGTGAAAAAGGTGATGCTGTGCTCTACACTACTAATCGTTTGTTTGCTTGATTGTTTAGAGGCAGAGTAGGACTCAAGAGACAAAATAAAAATCATAAAAAGAGTGGACCCTAGATTTCCCACGTAAGTGCAAAAAAATTAAAATAAAAAATTGGCAGTGGTTGTACTTGTAATAGCGGCTGAGGTTTTAGGGTTTAGTTAGGTTTGTAATTATAGTGGGCTGTGTTGTCTGGAAAGACAAGTCTCGTACTCTGGCTTATTAACAGGTCAAACTGAGGTTGTTTTTTCCATTTCTTAAAAAAGGAATAAAAATGCTATTATAAATTGGATTACAAGGTAAACCCGTATTTGTTTGGAAAGAAAATGAAAATTTCCGGCCAAGACTTGATTTTTCCCATTTTCCTCGTTAGGGTTAGTTTCTGGTCTCAAGCCAAAAATAAATATTAAAACTTTTACTTAATTGGCATATTTTAAATTGTCAAGTTTAAACCTTTTGTCTAGGCCAATATCAAATCCCATCCATAAAATTTGATATAAATAAAGGTTTTGATATGTCAATTTGATTTTGATTTGAATTCGTTAATTTAATTAACAAATAAATTAAATTAATATATCCTAATCCAATCGTTAATAACTCAATTCGATTTTAATACTATACATTACTCAATATACTAATAATTTTTTTTTTTGCATTATGCATATCTTTTTTATACTGACATTTGCATATCTATATTATTATTTTATTAAAAATATATGCAGTAAGTCAATACTTTCAAGTATGCCATATAAATTATTTAAAAGGTGTGTATTGTAAAAATGATATGTATTTAAAAGGGCTGTGAAATTTTTAAATTTAAAAACATATATTCTTTAAGAAGAAAAAACTAAAATCAAAATTTAATAAAAAGTATGGTCTCACAAGATTTGGGTAAATATCTGATAAAAATGAGATCAAATAAATTTTTAACAAATAAAATTAAACCTATTTCTTAAGGCTCGAGTATTGATCCAAGTAGCAAATTAACTGTTAATTTATCAATTGGGTCAAGGCAAACAAGGTGTTCTCTCTATTTTGTTCTAACTTCTACGTTACATTTAGTAGCATGAAATTGAAGTCTTAAACATATAAATAAAAGTTTCGTTTTACAAATTTATTGTTGAAAAAATCCACATTTTTATTCGATTCTATTTTCGAAGTCTCAATCCAACATTGTTAAAAGTTATTTAGGAAATGACAATTAAATTTTATGCTTAATAATTTGGGTATATAACATTCTCATCCTTTTGAGGCCCTTCTAAAATATAATACAGTATTAATTTTAAGGCCACTAAACGTGGATCTTATTGTTGTTCTAATTTCTAAAATGGTAATCTCCAGAGATTAGACCTCCCTATGAAAGCCCCGAATACAAACCCACTTCGCGGCAATGTAAAAAAATTAAAGTGAAAGTAAGCCACTCAATTCAAATAGCACCTTCTTATGAGCTCGAGTTTATTGAAAAATATTCATTCAAATAAGACTGGCAGATTATGGCCTCTATCCTCTACAATCCTTCTTTTTATCCAGCCCATGCTGTTATACCTAGGAACATGACAGTACTATTTAAAGGCGTGATCAGGCCCATGGACAACTATCACGATTTTGTCAAAGCTCTTCTACAAATCCTAGTTCATAGAATCATAGGTCCAAATTTTCCACTAGAGCAGAACATTCCATTGCCTGCAAATCCAGTCTACTCGAAGCAAGTGCTTTAAAGTACACACATGAAAATTAAATACACGCGAAAATGAATGAATTTCTCTGAGAACGTGGATTACCCTTAGAACAAATGTTTACGGGAACTTGTCTGAGAAACAGAGAAATCATGCATTACCCTGGAACAAATGCACCATCATTTCAATCCTGAATCTTTTCTTCAAACCAAACAAAACAAAACATGGAATGCTCAAACAAGTTTAGGTATAGAAAAAGACCATGAGAGAGAGACTTTTGCTCTAAACTTACTATAGATTTGGATGTCATTGCATAACATGTGTACTTACATGCGACCAAGGCAACAGCTTGCAACTGTTAGTTGTAAACTAAGTCCATGGAAGCAAGAAATTCTTTTCTTTCTTGCCTCCCGCTTTATTTACACCATCCCTATATAGACAATTGAAAAAATGCACTGACATCACAACCTTCACGAAGGAAAGACACTTAACTACAGCACCTTCCAGTCTAATGTCAAAACAGATGATATTCTCCTATAATCTGTACAAGCTGAGTACAAATTTTTCTATGTGCAGTCAAAAAACCTTTTACCCCAAATGAAGATGTAACCAGAAATTCACCAAGTACCAAAGCTGCAGCAAACATGTTCTTGGGTGATGACACGAAGACGATCTCGCATGACAGCCATGGAGGGATAAGTTGGGAAACACAGTCGGTAGAAGCAGGTATGAGATGAAGGAAGACGAACATGGGGCTCAGAGGACTTGTAAATGTAGAGCCGAGATGCCAAACCGCAAAAACCTTCAACTGGCAGATACTTCACAGAGGTCCAAAAGAAGAGAAGAACCTTTTTCTGCTCTGCTGACATTTCTCCAACAATCTACAATATTTTTAAGTACAAATATTAAATTAGTAAAAGCTACTGCTTCTGCAATCTGGACACCTTAATAAAATGATGGTCAATGGCTTAAGCCAACGTGAAGCAGATGAAAACCTTTCTTATTCCTCATCAAAATTTAATGACATTTTTAAGTCAATGCAGAATTTAGATTGCTTAAAGGTCTTACTGCTTGCTCTTCAGAGCCTTCAAGTGCCTCACATTAACAAATCTCAACTCTTATGCCCTGTTTTACATCATAGCCTCCGCTAAATCAATCACGACTTGAAAGCTTAGATAGCATGATAAATGCATACCATGATAAATGGTACAAAATAAGTTATCCTTAATGGTAATTGGTTCATTATTTATCCAAAAAATGGTAATTGATTCATTACTTCCGGCATTCAGCATCCTTAGTATGTGTAACCTTATCAAACAATTTAATCAACCAAGAGTCCCAAAAACATGCAAGCCCCACTCAAGAATATCTCGTAAAGAAGACTTACATGTCTTCATCTTTCTCCTAGTATTTTGATCTATTCTGATAATATGAAAAAAATTCCTCCCCTCAGCCCCTCCCCATTAATTTCTTCAATCTACAAAGACCACCAAATCTTAATAAACCTAAGCTCCATACACGATTTGCACTAGACAACTTCCAGAGTAGCTCTTCCACTTCCCTCTTCCACTTGCTACCCTCTTAACAAATAGAAAGTTTAATAGGATGATAGCAAAAACACCCTGTTTATATGGATATTACACTTGCATCCGTCTATTTTAAAGATATACACTTGCATTCTAGAATCCTACACTTGCATTCTTGAATCCCTGAATTCTAGTCAACCGTTAGCCAAAAGTATACACATGCATCCCTGAATCTCTAATTTTAGGGATGCAAGTGTATACTTTTAAAATAAAGGATGCAAGTCTATTTTCCATATAAACACAGGTGTATTTGTAATCATCCCAAAGTTTAATTCTCCTCGTGTTTCAGCCTCATCGTGTTCTTAGTTGCTGCCTCAAACTTCGGAACAGCATTCACATCTGATTATAGCCTACTTTATAAATAAAAATAATATCACCAAAACACGTTGAAAGTTTACAAATGGAACCCATGAACCCAAAACAACAAATTGAAAGACCAAAAATAAGTCAAAACCTCAAAAGCAACCCCACCAACAAAGCTGTAAAAAATAGATAGAGAGCCTCTTAATCACCACTTCCAATGAAGTCTAGTTCTTTCCCCTCCTACTGTCCTAAGACTTCCAGGTACAAGAAAGAAAAGCATCCATCATAGATTCAGAAGACAATGGATCACAGAAAATTAAGGACTCTAGGCTAAAGTAGGGGTGGCAATATTAGACACAACACCTGAAACAATACATGGAATAAGTGGATTTCATTTTACCTTAGTCGTGTTCGTGTCGACACGAAACAATCATGTCGTGCTGCGGGTTGATCCGCAAACCCGAAAATGACACGCAAGTGACACAATAAATTATATATGTCAGATTGACACATTATAACTAGCACAAGTATATGACCAACTTTGACCCATTTAATTAAAGACTAATTTTAAACCTCTAATAAAATATCTACTGCTATAATTTTAACGTAATATTAAGGAAAAGTAGACATCATAATTGTTTGTCTTAATATATATATATATATATATATATATAAGGGAAGATTAGGATTAATATTTTGTATGTTGGAGTTACGTTACTTTATATAATAGGTTTATTTAGGAGACTTTTTAAATGACACTTCAGAATTTTTGTATTTGTGTTTATGAATTATGTTTTTATGTGGTTTAGGTGATTAATTATGCAATTATGTTTGATATATGTTGATTTTTAATAGTTTGTATATAAAAAAGTAAAGTGAGTCGTGTTAAATAGATCATGTCGTGTCAAACACAACTTGTTTATTAAACATGTATGCGAGTCGCGTCGTGTCATGTTACATGTGTAATAAACGGGTCATGCTCAGTCGAGGAGGCCTTAGCTCAAAGGCAAAGTCTGAGGCCCTTGGTCCTAAAGGTTCCAAGTTTGAGTGGTGTTTGTGCTTTATCAATAAAAAAGTAAAAATGTGTCATGTTCGTGTTTGGGTTTTTGACATCATTAGTTGATCTTGTCGTGTTTATGTCAACCCAAATAGTGTTATACCCAACCTCCAACAAGAAATGACAAAGACAGGCTAACACGAATTGGCACCCTTAGGCACATCGTATTTGACCAGGTTAACCCCACACTAAGCAAAAGCATAATGACAATGAATCCATCTGCATGCCAACTCTGGCCTCACTTTACAACAATAAAAGGTACTGAACAAAGCAAAGCTCCCAACCTAGCTAACTTCAGCATCAAACTGAGATCCCAGTGACACAAGAATAAAGCTTGAATGGTCATGGATTTCAAAAACTTTCTATAGCCAGCACATATGCTCTCCTTTTTTCATTTCTATATGTTTTTTAATTTGATAAGTTAATTTCTATATGTTAATCACATATGTCAAACACAACTTGTTTTTTTTTATAAGTATGTCAAACACAACTTTCTTACGCATCATTGATGTCCAAATCTCATCAACTCCAATCACAATCCCATGGGATTGAGCTTCAACATAACTCCCTTCTAATTGAGAGATGACCAATATAATCTCAATGGTCACACTGGTCTTCGCCATCAATGTTTGTACTTAGCAGTGACTTTTCCAAATTTAAATTTTATTCATCCAAACAAATTGAAGAGCAGGACTGCAACTACACGCATATTCAAGCTTACTGGACTCTGAAATTCAGAACCATCCTCTAGCTGTTTGTCAAACTATTTATGACTCCATGTGTCCACTCCAGAAATCATTAACCATGAAATATATATATTTTTCTTTATTCCAACATCTCTTTAAATTTGACATATTACACAATGAACCCTGCCAAATGCTTTCCAAAGTCAATTAACCCTGTACGGAGATCATAGTTCATCCCTAAAACTTTGAAACAAGCACACAAGCAAGGAACTTCAACTATGATCTATGGTAAAGCATAATTAAATTGCTAAGGATCTTTTTAATCTTCCCTCTAAATTTGACATATTACACAATGAATCCTATCAAATGCTTTCCAAAGACAGTTAACCTTGTAAGGAGATCACAGTTCATCCTTAAAATTTTGGAAAAGGCACATAGGCAAGAAACTTCAACTATGATCTCTATGATAAAACACAATTAAATTGCTAATGATCTTTTAATCCCTAAAACTTCTCAACAATCAGATGAACATCTGTAGACCTTTCTGTCCAAGACATGAACAGTATGTCTCGAGTTTCAAAAGAAAAGAAAAAGGCACAATTTTAAATTTCTCGAATTTTCCGGCATGTCAATGCTTATTTTTTTTTTGATTTTTCCATCTTAAATTCTGTTGCTAATATGTTCTGGTTTACCCCCTTCCCCCCAAAAAAAAAGAGAAAAAAAGATCTATCTTAAAATGTTGCTCAATTAGACAAGCCAAAATCATGCTTAGACCTCAAATGCCTAGAATGTATTACCCATACATTCCTTTTTCTTTTAATATAGAAAACTCTCTGGATTTTAGCCAAACTCCATGCTAACCGCACAACTAATGCAGTAAAAGGCAATTGCACATAGCAATTGAGAATTTAATTTCCAAACAATACTTAAGATTTCCCCGATAACATCATAAAGTTGCTTGAAAGGGCCCAAACCAGAAGAATGATAAACCAAAGAAAGCTTCACAGGGATAAAATTAGGAAAAGGCATATATTCCCCCCCCCCCCCCCCCCCCAAAAAAAAAAAACAAAAAAAAAGAAGAAAAAAACCCACAAATAAATAGAGAAAGGAAAGTAAACATTAGAAGCAATGTTGTCCTGCCCGCTTTGGTGTGTTGTTAAGGACATCTCCCTACTAGGTGGACAGGGTTCAAGGCGTGTGTGTGGGTTTTAACAATATTAGAAGCAATGTTTAAAACTTAAAGATAATAAAATGCAATCCTGCAAACACATACCTTCCAGAACCAGGCAATCTGAGGATCAGTTTCTTTGTAGCCATTATACTCTGTGTGCGCCTTCCAATCCTCAACATTAATAGCACATTCGCTTCCATATAGCATCCAATCAAGATCTTCCAACTCTAAACTCTGGAAAAAGAACTTCTGGAGTCTTGAGTTAGAAAGAATATCAGTGAAACCGTGGGCAAAATAGGATACTTGCTCAGAGATAGATGTGACAAAGCGATGCCGAATAAGAAGATTAACATATTCCTCCCTATTCTTGCTATTCACAACAATGCTTTTTCCACCGGGGCAAAGCTCCACAACTCTCCTGGATCCTAGCTCCTCAATTTCTGTAACAAAAGTCAGTCCTAAAGCATCTGAATCAATAAACTCAGCATCCATCTCCTGAATCTGCTTGCAGCTACTATACAAGCATGGGTCTGCATCCTTCACATCTTCTAGAGAAATATTCATACCACCCAATTGCAAGAAAAACACACGATCAAAGACAATCCCCACTTGCACTTTATGCATCAAAGCCAACGCAATCACCCGACCAGAGAATTTAAAGTACTCGAGGTGCATGGGATCCACCTTAGATGCTGCACACACAAAAAGGCATAAGCAGTGTATACTCCCATCTTTGTATCATAGGCTCTAGCAAGTTGCGCATTATGCACATCCATTAAACAAAATTTAGAAAACAATTATTTTTAGACATTTCAATGACAATAGTTGTGCCTCAAAAGAAAGACAAGTATACTTTGAAATGCTAATGCATGGAAAAAAAACACCTTAATATTCATAAACAATGTATACGCAATGCCAACAAGGATTTACAAGAAATCTTCATAATTAAGTGTACATACGCTTTGGGTAAGTTCATAGGTCAAAATCTTGCATAAAAAAGATGGATACAAGTACACAACGGAATCGGGGAAGAACCCGTTGTCAACACACAGTGCACTCTTAACACTTAATGAGTTCAAGCACAATACTAGTCTAAGTCACTCTTCTCCTTAGAGAATGGAAGGGGGATGTGATTTGTCTTCAAGAAACTAAAATGGAGATGATCTCTGATGTGGTTATTCGTAGCTTTTGGGGTATTAAGGCGTGTGGGTGGAAAGCTTTGCCGACGGTTGGTGCTTCAGGTGGTGTCGTGGTTATGTGGAATACGAAAGTGTTGGACTTGGTTGACTTTCTTGTGGGACGCTTCTCAGTTTTTAGTGTGTTTAAGGACCTTTCTTCAAGTAGTGCGTGGCTGTTGTCGGGAGTTTACGGTCCGATTCTTAATAGTGAGAGGGGTCTCTTTTGGAACGAAATTGCTGAGGTTAAAAGCCGTTGGAATCTCCATTGGGTGGTCGGAGGGGACTTCAATGTTGTTCTCTACCTCCATGAGAGAGCAAGGTGCTTGATTGAGGATAGCTCTATGAGGGAGTTTATTGCTTTTGTTCAAGATCATAATCTTATTGATTTGCCTTTGTCGAGTGGGTCGTTCACTTGGTCGAGTTTTAGGGAAACCCCCTCATTCTCTTGGATTGATCATTTTCTTGTCTCTAGTTACTTGGAAACTCTCTTCCCTAATCTCATTCATAAGCTCTTGCCTCGACCTTTGTCGGACCATCACCCTATTGTTCTTGAAGTGGGGGGTTTGCATTGGAATCCTACTCCTTTCTGTTTTAAAATATGTGGCTTAAGGTGGAAGGCCTTCAAGATCTTATTAAAGGTTGGTGGGAAGGTTGTAATGTGAGGGGGTTCGCTAGCTTCGCGGTGGCTTCAAAATTGAAAGCACTTAAATTGGAATTGAAAAAATGAAACAAAGAATCTCTTGGTGATATCAACACCTCAATCAATGCATTGATGGGAAGGTGAATGGTCTTGATGAGAAGGGGATTTCTTTGAGTCTCTCGAGGGAGGAAACCTCGTGGAGATAGAAATCTAGAGAAATTTGGCTTAAGGAGGGTGACAGGAACATTAAATTCTTTCACCGGATGGCGAATGACCATAGGAGACACAACTTTATTGGTTCCATTGAGATTGATGGCTCGATGTTTGTGGAGGAGGAAAATATTAAGGAGGCTATTTGCTCTTTCTACAAGTCTCTCTTCAAGGAGAATTGCTTTAATAGGCCGAATTTGGATGGTTTGGATTTTTCTGTTCTTGATGCTAGTGAGGCTATGTGGATCGAGCACTCTTTTGATGAGGAAGAGATCCTTTGTGCTCTTAGGGAGTGTAATGGGGATAAGGCCCCGGGTCCCGATGGTTTTTCTATGGCCTTCCTTAAAACACAATTGGGATATCCTTAAAGGGGATATCCTTTGGCTCTTTGAGGAGTTTCATTTATCGGGCGATTTTGTGGATAGCCTCAATTCAACCTTCATTGTCCTTATTCCGAAGAAAGTGGGTGATTCCAATATCAAAGATTTTTGGCCTATTAGTCTTGTTGGTTGCATTTATAAACTTCTTTCGAAGGTCCTCACTTGTAGATTAAAAAAATGATTTCTAAAGTGGTGAGTCCTTTTCAAAATGTTTTTGTGGATAGAAGGAAAATTATGGATGCTGCCTTAATTGCTAACGAAGTGGTGGATTCCCACTTAAAAGATGGAGGGGCTGGAGTGATTTGCAAGCTCAACATGGAGAAAGCTTTTTATCATGTGAGTTGGAGCTTTGTGATCTACCTTTTGAAGAGGCTGGGTTTTGGGGACAAGCGGTGCAAGTGGATTTTTAAGTGTATTTCTGCGGCATCCTATTCAATCCTTATTAATGGTTGTCCTTCCGGGTATTTTAAAGCCTCACGGGGTTGAGACAAGGGCACCCTCTTTCCCTTTTTTTGTTCACTTTGGTTATGGAGGCTTTGAGCAAAATGTAGTTGAAAGCGGTTGAGGGAGGACTCTTGAGTGACTTTAAGGTTGGGAGAGAAGGAAGAAGTGTGAGTGTGTCTCATCTTCTCTTTGTCGATGACATAATTGTCTTTTGTGGGGCAGAAGCTCATCAAATCGTGCATCATTAATGTGTCCTTCTCTGCTTTGAGGCGGCCTCGAGGCTCAAAGTCAATCTTAGTAAAAGTGATTTGATTCCTCTCGGTGAGAATATTAATGGCCATTTTCTTGCTAGTTTGTTAGGGAGCAAGGAAGGGACTCTTCCCTTCACTTATCTTGATCTCCATCTTGGTGCCAAATTTAAAGATTCAGGTGTGTAGAATCCTATTGTGGAGAGATTTGAAAAGCGGTTAGCGGGTTAGAAGAATCTTCTTCTCTCTAAAGGAGGAAGACTCACTCTCATTAAAAGCACTCTCTCTAGTCTCCCTATCTATTTTATATCCTTATTTCTTATACCTAGTGGTGTGGCTAAAAGGTTGGAGGATATTCAAAGAATATTCCTTTGGGCCAATATTGGGGAGGAGCACAAATTTCACTTGGTGAGATGGGTAGTGGTTAAGCAACCATTAGATAGAGGGGGACTAGGTATAAAGTCTCTTACCTTGTTCAATAAAGCCATGTTGGGGAAATGGTTATGGAGGTTTATTATGGAAATGGATCATTTTTGGAGGACAGTAGTGGAAGCTAGGTTTTTATTGGATTCTTGCGGGTGGACGTATAAGAAAAGAAGGGGGGCTCACGGTTTAGGGGTGTGGAGTTGAGTTCGGAATGGTTAGGAAGCCTTGAGTCCTCATCTTTCGGTGATGGTTGGTGATGAAAAGAGAACACAGCTTTGGCATGATACGTTGTTCGAGAACACCCTTTTTAAAGATCGATTCCCAGAAATCTTTGAAATTGCGAGGGATAAAGAAGTTCTTATTTTTTCTTGCATCTCGGTGGTCAATGGTGTTATCTCGTGAGATGTGCCTTTCATCCGCAATGTAAATGGTTGGGAGATTGAGAGGGTGTAAAGCTTCTTGGAAACTTTATATAGCTTTAATTTTGATTTATCTAAAAAGGATGCAATGAGATGGAGAGACAACCCGACAAAGGTTTTGAGGTGAAATCTTTCTATAAGATACTTCTAGCCAGGTCTCTTGTGGATGGATCCATCAACTTCCCATGAAAGCAATTTGGTGCTCCAGAGCTTCAAAGAAAGTGAGTTTTTTTTTGGGAGCCATCTTTGGAAAAGATCCTAACGCTTGATAATTTGCAAAGAAGTCGAAAGCTGTTGGTGAACCGTTATTTCATTTGCAAAGGATGTGGTGAGTCCGTGTTTCATCTTTTGATGGAGTGATTTTTAGCTAGAGCCTTGTGGGACATGGCTTATAAGGTTTTAGGGGTCCCTAAAAACCTCAAAAAAGCTTACTCCAAGATCACACTTTTTTTCTTTGGATTGTTTGGCTTGAAAGGAACCGTAGAGCTTTTAAAGGCTTCAAAGACCTATTGATGTAATTAGGGCAAGATGGTTTAATGGCTTACCTTTTTGGTTCAAAGGGAATTCTTTTGTAAATCACTTTGACTTTGTAGATTTTGTGGAGTTTTTCTCCTATAAATAGCCTTTGTACATGGGTTGCACCCCCGTGGTGCTTTTTTTCCTTAATACATTTCACTTCTAAAAAAAAGTCACTCTTCTCTATCTGCACATCATAAGTTAAGATATATGGTACAATATGCAAGACATGTATCTATTAGATTAAGTGAACAGTATAACATAACTAAATCATATTCCTTCAGTACTAGTAAATATGTGCATATTGAGTTGCTTGCATCACTAGATTTGTTCCCTCAATTGGTGAATTCCACGGGAAAATTGAAAGCATTGCTTGAGTTTCAAAACAAATCATCGGATACAACTTATAGTCATGCATTCAGTTAGAGCTTACAAATAGCATAAGCAAGGATGACACTTATAATAATGTTTACAGCCCTCAATTCTGACCATATTTTTCCATGTTCCTTACATCCAAGTACAATAGCCACAGCCCCAGGGACGAATTTAAGAGGGGAATGTTTTTTTAATAAAATTTTAAGGACTTTTATCGGCAGTTTAAACCATCAATAAGCTCCAAGAGTTTTTTTTTTAAAAAAAAATTACCTCCCCGAAAAAAAGATTTCTTCAAGATCACTCAAAAAAAATTGGCAAGTATTTTTTTTGATTATATGCAAAAAAAAAAAAATTAAATACAATTTGAAATTTTTTAGTTTCATGATAAAAAGTTTTGACTGAACACTTTGACCCCCCCCCCCCCCAAACCCCAAAAGAGAAGAGAATCTGGATTCGTCCAATGGATTTTACTTAGATTTTAATGTTTCTTTAATCTCTAACAGTTCACAATATTTTAATCACCTAACAGCAACATGAGCAAAACACATAAAAAAAACTTGTTGGAAAAAGTAACATCAGCTAAACAAAGCAGTTAACTAAAGGTGGCAACAAATATCTTCATGGTAAGCCTTCTCATCACCAAACTATCATGTTTCAATGGCAATTTCAACTTCCAAATCAATCAACTAAATACAACAACCACAAGACTGTACACCTCAGCAAGTTCCTTAGCTTGCTTACACATCATAAAGTAAGATATCTATTGACTGTATTGCAGAAGGGCTGAAAGTGAAAAATACATCACCTCTACCCACAAAACTGTTTGTTATACTTGGACACGCACACAGACATGATATTTATCATAAACATTTGACTCAAATTATTCTACAAACACACAAATGTACATGTGATCTAAACCATTCACAAAGACTACTGGAGACACCCATGCTATATTATAGTGTCTCCAAATTCTAAAACTATTGCTATTTCCAGATTTCATATATGCAATAAATCAATTGCCAAACCATTTTTCACACGGGACAAACAATAACCTAAATTTAAAGTAGAAGTACGCATAAAATCCAGTGGAAGCATACCAGGATTAGGATAGAACCTTCTACGATCATTTGGGCAAGCCACAAAAAGGGCATTTTGTGTATTGAATAAAGCTTGGCATACCAAGAAAAACCACTCACGCAAAACACCAGGACCTGTAGCTTCCTCGTTCTTGAATTCCATGAACAGACCACCATGCAGCGAGTCAGGGTCTGCACGTGCTACATACTCAAATGATTCAGCCAACAACTGGGACCGGTCAATGAGCATCTCATGCAGTTCCTCGTAGTCTTCTTTAACCTCAGGGAACATCATCATGGCCAAATGTCTCCTAGCTTCAAAATTGGTCACATCCTTGTGCTCAAGAATCCACCTATTGTCATCAATTCTCTTTGAATATCTAGTAATCAGTGCACAGAGGGAAAGCTTCCTAGGACGCAAAACCCTCCAGAATTGTTCTTCAGCACCCTGATAAAGTTTAGAAATTCCATTCAATTCCTTCAAGATGGTAAGATATTGAGACCATCCAGAAGGAATGATTTCACCTTCCCCATTTCCTCTCACGGCCAAACAATCCTCCATTTTAATTAGGCACTTCTCCATTTTTACCAACAAGTCCATAAATATAACATGAAGGTACTCAATCTCTTCGCCAAATGCAGGATGGTCATAACCCTTCTTCCTCAGCGGCAAAGAAATAGGACCCTCAAACCCAACTTGCTCCATAATGGCTGTCCTCAAAGGGAACAAGAAAGCCGTGAAATCACGAACATCACTCAGCAAAGGCCCCAAGCTAGTCACCGACTCCATACTTGACACCAAGTCCTTGGACAACCTATTAGCCAGCTCACTAACAAACGGGAAAATTTCCTGTACTACAATCAACCCTTTGACCTCCTCCCCGTACTTCAATCCCCTTGAAATCCCAACACTTTCCAACAACGAACCCAACGTGCTCCGGCACGAGAGGTATAAAGGGTCCTCATTAGCAAGCTTCCTAAGCAACTTACAGAACTCTAATACTATAGGCGCGCATTGATTGTGTAATGGTTTAGGCAACGCGTTTCTACTCGAATTCAAGAAATGCCTTATGGAATTATCAGCACACTCCTTGTTACCTTTAATGGAAGAAATATACAGCATAACCAGAGCCGCGGGAGCCGAGGAGGCCATGAAAATCTGCAAATGCCCAGAGGCCGATTCGTTATTGTCCTTCGGAGTCTGGCCTAAGAACTCCGTCATGAGGTTCTTGATGTGCTTGGTGCCGGAAGAAATGGGTTCGCCTCTGCAGAGGCGGCAGATAACGGAGACCATATCGTCGATCACTTGCCAGGCTTGCGGGTGCTCCGTGCTCCGCATCCGGCCCACGAGTTGGAGCCCGGCGTCGTTTTGGATAGCGCAATCCGCGAGGGAGTGCTCCCACTGGAGCTGCTTGCCCCGATAAATTAAGCGCTGCTCGATCACGGGGATCCCAGTCATCAGCTTGATCCTCTGATGAAGAGATTTGACGGTGTCCTGGGGATTCGCGTGGACCACGATGGTGTTCCCCTCGGAGATCATCCTGATGAAGAATTGGAGCCGAGTTGACTCGGGGCGAGTCGAAGACGAGGAGCAAGAAGAATACTGCGATGACGACGCCGACGATGATCGAGGATGATAGGTCGTGGCGGCACGGGAATCGAGGAGTGGAGAGGACCCGTCGGACGAGGAATTGACGGCGTTGGGCTCGTCCTTGCGCATCCTGACGGAGACTAGGTCTGAGACGTAGGTGTTTTCGGCGTCGTCATCGTCGACGAAAGGGGCGTAATCGTCCAACTTGCGCTTGGAGGAGAGGCGATGATCGTGGCCGTTTGAGATGGTAGTGGTTGCTGTAGTGCGCTGGTGGACGGAGGAATCAACGGTGGAGGACTGGACGAGAGACATTTGACGGTGGCAGCCCCCGCCTGCTACGGTGGGGGTGAGCTCATGGGACCACAAGCCGCAAAACCAGAGATAAAGAAAACCCTAGATAACACTCTATTGTGTATCTATATATATACACACGTATATATGTAAGTAGACACGAATATGTCGTTTGTGAGTAAGAAAGCAAAGAGATGAGAGTGAAAGAGATAGGGGACTGATCGGAAATATCGTCTGGGTTACACAGCCGTCATCACCCAAGACACTCTCATCCTACGCTAATTATATGGTATTATAATTATTATTATTATTATAATATTTTAAATTACCAAAATAGGCCAGTAAGAGCTAATTAGGTGTAGTTAAGTGTACACAATTCTTGATGAGTGTTTGATGTGTCATATAATCACGTGAAAGATGGATAGTGTTTTATGGTAGGATGAGAAGATACGCCGATGAAAATAATCTATCAAAATATAAAAAGGAAAGATGAAAAATCAATAGTAATATTTTATTTTTTAACTAATATAATGGTATTTTGTATGTGGCATTCTATTGAAGGAAAAAAAAATATGATTTACTTCGTAAAAAATATATTCATTTGGTGATAAATCTTTATATATAATGGTAAAAGCAAAAGCATTAATAGTGAACACAAAAAAAAAAATGATTTTATCATAAAATATATGTGTTTTATCTTTACATGTATAGAATTTATTATCAATGTTTATGTTTATCATAAAAAGCAAATTATTTTTTAGAGACATCAAAATAGTCACCTTCAACCATTTTATAGTATTTACTTGTCATATTTTTTTAGATAAAAGTTCTCTTATTGACGAGTGAAGCAAAAAAAAAAAGTAACGTTGAAAGAGGAATGACTCAATCTAAAAAAAACATTGAATTATTATTTTGAGAATTGAAATAGAATCAAGTTCATGTTGAGATTCAATGTCACGTCATTAAATTAAAATTCAATATAATAACATTAAATTTCATTATAAATTTAACATTTATTTCAATTCTCAAACGAAAATAATCATAATTTTCCTTGCATGCCTAGATTTATAAAAATCATAGGCTTTGGTCATTTTAAGTGCACGAACTTGCCAAAAAAAAATATCATAATTCATGCATTTCATTAGATAAGGAAAAAGATGCATGTCTAACTGTTACATTTGAAAGTTAATCATGCTGATCTACTCTTTTCCACATGTGATTAATTTGTATTCTATAAGAACCCCCTATTGCAACTATGTTCAAATTTCAACTACCATCGAATCGTGATAGATGTGCATTACAAACTTGAATTTTAATAGCAGTGTGCAAAGTCAAAAAAGTAAATGTGATTTTTAGTGCAATTTGTCGCGTTGTGGTCGGATATAATTCTTTGATGTTCCTATAGTTTTATTCTTAATCATTAAGTTTTCATATAAGTTGATGGTTCCACTTAAGTTTGAGATGCTCACTTACAAAACAATTTTTGTTTTTTTTTCTTATTTAAAAAGAGACGTGTGACAATTATTCGAAAGCGTACTTGAGAATTTTTCTCCAATTTCAATAGATGAGGTTAGTCCGCCCTATATTTACCACTTGATCAATAGGAGATGACTTCTTAAACCAAGTGCTAGATGTTGATGAAAAATAAAGGTTATAATAAGATTTGCTTCTTATTCCAACAATTGGTTGAGTTACATATGTGCTGATTCCTCTTCTTTTCTACAAAGCAAATTCATGACTTTAAAGGCTCATTTCTAAGCTCTTTCCTTGCACTTTAGAGTTTCCCCAAATAATTTACTTTATTTTAAGTGCAATCCTAAGTCAACCTTAAATTAAAAATAAATAAAAAAAGACAGAAAAAACAAGACCTACTTCTTGCTTGTAAAGCAAGAGAGTGATCCGGACGTGGGTGATATTGGGTTCGTTTGACAAATAAATTGATTTTTATTTTTAAAATTTACAAAAAAGTTAACCAAGCTAAATAAAATTTTATTAAATTTTATTAAACAATAATTAAAATATAAATTAATAAGCGACTTGAAATGGTTTGATAAAATGAGCCCTTTAAGTTGCATAGTTGTATAGAAGGTGGAGTTTCAATGGAATGAAGGTGCCTATAGCAACCGATTGGTCTGATTGATCACTATGTGAGAAGCGTTTGAATTATCTTGGTGAAATGCATAAAAATTGTTTGAAAGTTGTGCATCCTTCTCTGTTTCTCTCTTTTTCTTCTTTTGGGTTCATTCTATTCGTAGCTAGCTGGTTGAAGTTTGAGCAAGTCGAATTAAATTTGCAATGTTTGGTTGCTGCTTGGGTTGCTTAGTGTGAAGACATGGTTATCTATTGGTCTACTTGATTTGTTTCAAGAACACTTTTTAAACGTCGACTACCTCGTCCACTCTTTTCCTTAATTTTGATTCCTTTTGCTTTTTTTGGGTCATTTTTCAAAAGAGAAAGAGTCATATTTGTGTCATCATTGGATAAGACATCTTTACTGCTACTTTCAGGACCATAAGCACCTATAATTTCATCATCATCATACTCCATGTTCTCACCTGCAGTAGGAGTTGGGAGCTCATAAAGTACAATCTCTTTCAGACTTTCTTCTACTTCTTTCATTGTTATGCTCGAACAGTGCATAGCTATTGAATATGCGTTTTTAGAAATAACTGCTTTTGTTGCAATTCTAACAAGTTTGTGATACATCTCTTTGTAACGTCTTCTTGATTCCTCTTTAGGACTTTGACAAACAGCAAACTCATTATAATCTTTCATGGCTACTCCTGCCTTTGCGTCTTTTGACCATCTTTGCAGTATATACCGAGGTGAAATTTTTCTTACATTCCTTGTATCAAGTACTTTCAATGCATGGCTACATAAAATCCCACCAAACTCAAACTTCTTAAATGCAAAGAAGTTCACCATCAGATGCATCAAAATTAACAACATGTTCATATTGTTTGCTACAAGCAGAAACCTTATATTGAGTCACTGTCCCAGTTTCACAAGAACACCAAATATTATAGTCCCAAGTCTGTAAGAACTCTTTCCAGAATATTTGAAAAATAGCTGGAGTATATATAACAGATGCATATTTCAACATTTATAAAGGTGCTGCCAATAAAGGAGTGCTTTGAGTTACTTTAAAATCAACTCGCAACTCCTCAAAATGATGAACTTCTAACACCTTTTCAAAATGCTCAAAAAATCACAGTAATTTTTTTTTTTTTTTTTGGTTGAGAATTTAGGTACCTTTTTATGAGCCTATGCATCCTTTCACTTCTTTGTGTGGTACTCGTGTCTGCACAAAAAGTATGACACCCATAAACCAATGCTAATTTCTCTTTTCCTCTAATTTCTCTTTCAACCACTTATTTTCCTCGAGACAATATTTTTTAAGCATATTATTCCAAGACTAACAAACCATCTTCCTCTTCATGATCATACACATCCCTCTTGAAATCTTTGACAAATGACTTGACTTGAAAAATGAAACTAAGATAGCAGCATTCTAGTACATATGC